>OX101752.1:86311570-87008232 GCA_944452675.1 Tachina lurida
TACCCTATATTGTCGCGCGATAATATTGGTAAATATCTGCTTAACGATGCACTACTGTATTGCTTCGTGACTAGGTAATCGCTGACAGTGTTTATAATATCTAGTTCTCGGTGTCTTACTGTATTGTTTAGCGACTAGGCAATCGCTAACAATGTTTATTAATATTTATTTATCCAGGTTCTACTATATCGTTTTGCGACTAGGAAATCGCTAACAATGTTTATTAATATCTACTTATCTAGGTGCTACTGTACTGTTTCGCGACTAGGTAATCGCTAACAATGTTTATTAATATTTATTTATCCAGGTTCTACTGTATTGTTTCGCGACTAGGAAATCGCTAGCAATGTTTATTAATATCTAGGTGGTACTGTATTGATTCGCGACTAGGCAATCGCTAACAATGTTTATTAATATTTATTTATCCAGGTTCTACTGTATCGTTTCGCGACTAGGCAATCGCTAACAATGTTTATTAATATTTATTTATCCAGGTTCTACTGTATTGTTTCGGGACTAGGCAATCGCTAACAATGTTTATTAATATTTATTTATCTAGGTTCTACTGTATCGTTTCGCGACTAGGAAATCGATACAATGTTTATTAAATCTAATTATCTAGGTGCTACTGTATTGTTTTGCGACTAGGCAATCGCTAACAATGCTTATTAATATTTATTTATCCAGATTCTACTGTATTGTTTCGCGACTAGGGAATCGCTAGCAATGTTTATTAATATCTAATTATCTAGGTGCTACTGTATTGTTTCGCGACTAGGCAATCGCTAACAATGTTTATTAATATCTACTTATCCGTGTTCTACTGTATTGTTTCGCGACTAGGAAATCGCTAACAATGTTTATTAATATCTACTTATCCGTGTTCTACTGTATTGTTTCGCGACTAGGAAATCGCTAACAATGTTTGTCCATGTCTACTTATCCGTGTTCTACTGTATTGTTTCGCGACTAGGCAATCGCTAACAATGTTTATTAAATATCTACTTATCCGTGTTCTACTGTATTGTTTCGCGACTAGGCAATCGCTAACAATGTTTATTAATATCTACTTATCCGTGTTCTACTGTATTGTTTCGCGACTAGGCAATCGCTAACAATGTTTGTCCATGTCTACTTATCCGTGTTCTACTGTATTGTTTCGCGACTAGGCAATCGCTAACAATGTTTATTAATATCTACTTATCCGTGTTCTACTGTATTGTTTCGCGACTAGGCAATCGCTAACAATGTTTGTCCATGTCTACTTATCCGTGTTCTACTGTATTGTTTCGCGACTAGGCAATCGCTAACAATGTTTATTAAATATCTACTTATCCAGGTTCTACTGTATTGTTTCGCGACTAGGTAATCGCTAACAATGTTTGCTAGTTGAATACTAACTTACCCGGATTCATCCTGATCAACTGATGTCTACGCAACGACTGATCCCTTGTTTGCCAATTCTTCGGCCTTTTATACTATTTTCCCTTTACATTATTGTTGTAATATTTACAGAGATTTCTGCATGCTTATGTTTGGTTGTTATTGTCCCTAACTTATTTTAATGTACATGTTTGTATGTATTTTTTGTTAGTGACCGTTAATCCCTTTGCTTGTAAATTATTTTGTTGGATGTGTTTGTTGTTGCATGTTTTGTTCTTTAGTTTATTTCTTTTAATATATTTTGTTAGTGTCTTTTTGTTTTATAAATCAGTTCGTCGATCATATTTGTTATTTTATGTTTTACTACTTTACAGGGTGTGACAACAGTTTGGGTGCAAACTGTTCGTTACACTTCCCCCCTTCTTTGAAAAAAAAATAAAAAAAAAAAAAATGTTTTGGTACGTTTTTTTTCGTATTCCTTGTGTTTTCCTCCGGAGTGCTCACCATGAGCTGAGGTACCTCCTGTTGTTGTTTCTGAACGATTCCTTTGCTTGTGCTAGCACCTTCCGTGTAAGGCGACGTAGCCCTGGTGTGTTTTTGCTCCAGTTCTTCTAGTCGTTGTACTATATCTTCTTGTAAATCCATTTTAATGAATTCAACCATTCGTTTCCGAAGTTCCTCGACTGTTCCTGTAGTTTCTAGTTTAAATTCTTCTGCATATTGTATCAGCTCTTCCTTTCGAAGGCTGTAGATCCAGTTTATTTTTACCATCCTGATTCGTTTATTTAAAAAAAATATATATATTTATTTTTTTATTTTATTTTTGTTACGTCTTTTTATACAGAATTTTGCTCTGGCTCCACTTGTAACGTGGCTTCTTGCTTCGTGGTATTTAAAAAAAAATTATCCTCTTTTCTTATTTGTTCCGTGTTTTTCTTGTTTTTATCCAGAATTTGCTCGGGCGCCACTTGTAACGTGGCTTCCTGCTTCGTGGTATTTTTTTACTTTTTTATTTGTCACGTGTTTTTCTTGTTTTTATCCAGAATTTGTTCGGGCACCACTTGTAACGTGGCTTCCTGCTTCGTGGTATTAAAAAAAATGTATCTTTTTTTTCTCCCTGAACCGTGTTTTTCTTGTTTTTATCCGGAATTTGCTCGGGCGCCACTTGTAACGTGGCTTGATGCTTCGTAGTATTTTTTTTTAAACAAAAAATTTTATCCTTATTTTTCTTTGTTCCGTGTTTTTCTTGTTTTTATCCAGAATTTGCTCGGGCGCCACTTGTAACGTGGCTTCCTGCTTCGTGGTATTAAAAAAATGTATCCTTTTTTTCTTGCTTCGTGGTATATTAAAAAAATTTTATCCTTTTTTTTGTTCCGTGTTTTTCTTGCTTTTATCCAGAATTTGCTCGGGCGCCACTTGTAACGTGGCTTCTTGCTTCGTAGTATATTAAAAAAAAATTTTATTTTTTTTTATTTTTTTTTGTTCCGTGTTTTTCTTGCTTTTATCCAGAATTTGCTCGGGCGCCACTTGTAAGGTGCTTCCTGCTTCGTAGTATTTTTTTTTCAAACAAAAATTTTTATCCTTTTTTTCTTTGTTCCCTGTTTTTCTTGCTTTTATCCAGAATTTGCTCGGGCACCACTTGTAACGTGGCTTCCTGCTTCGTGTTATTTTTATACCCTTTACCAAAAATGGAAAAGGGTATATATAGGTTTGTCCAGATTTTTGTAATTTCTACAATATTCATTTGCGGCCAAAAAAAGTTAGTTATTATGGATCCTTATGACTAGGAGATAAAAAAAAGACATGTCCGTCTGTCCGTCTGTCTGTACGGATTTTGTATGGGAGGCTTGAAATGCGTTTTTTGAAGCTCCCAAGCAAGTTAGAGAGCTCGGAGTTGGACTAAAATGACCGCGCTTGTCTTAGCACAATTCCTTTTATAAATCAGCAAAAACTAATAATCGGTTCTCCCGAAGTTCTATATATATAGTTTTATCATACGTTTTGAAAATTGGATGAAAAAATTTCCGTGCATAGAACCAAGAATAACCAAATTTCTAATTAACCCCACTAGCTACTCGGCTACCGAGGCTTGCTTACTTTTGGTATTTATTTGCTGAACTTAAACATTTTCTCTAATATGCTTTATTTCATATTAAACCCCTTTTTGTCAGCTCTGCATAGACATTGTTCTTTTTCATTTTTTTTTTATTCAATGATAATTTTGCTTGGCACATTCTTATTCCTGGAAATTAAAACGAATGTGTTTGCATAGAAATTGTAGTGTTATGAAAAAAAAACTGTAGGTATGCTATAAGCATTCGTACATACATGCATACATACTTATGCATAAATATACGCTTCCACAAGAGTTTTTGTATTCTGTGTTGAATTGAACAACTACAACAATAACAATATGCTACCAATTGTATTGAAAGAATAATAATATTCAGTTTTTTGTTGTAAAAACTGAGAATTATTTTATATACATACCTACTAGGGATGCCAATCGGGATCGATTTTTGGAAATCCCGGGATTCGGGATCGTGGGATTTTCGGGATCCCGGGATTTTTCGGGATTCCGGGATTTTCGAGATTTCGGGATCTAAAATTTTTTGGTAAAACAAATAATTTTTTTAAATAAATATTACTTTAATAACAAATTTTATGCATTTTAAGAGGTTTTATGTTGATAATATATCATTAAACAGTTGTCTTTAAAGTTAATACTAGTATGAAATAAAAATCGAAAGAATTTTTGTCATCTATTTTTAAGTTGATATTAGAGAAATTATACTGAAAACAATAACTAAATATGAAAACTTGTTTTTGTTTTCAATATAAATGCTTTTCTATAATCTAAATCAAAACGAATGTACATATCTGTGGACTTTTAGCACTATCGCTTAAGTTGATTTACGAAAATTTTAGATTCACTTTCATACAAATAAGGTGCAAAAACATTATTGTTTTGTTAAATATATCTATTAACGTTTTTTAATTGCGATTGACCAACAAGTAGCCATTACGGTTGTTACATATACCAAGCATTGCCTATTTTTTAATCGATTTCGTCACTACTATGGCAACGATAATAAGGCTGAACATGTCGAAAAATTAAAAGAAATGTATACACAATTCTAATAAAATTCTATAAATTACGTCTAATGATCACATTATTGTAGGCACATACATTAACAGCCGTATTCATAAAAAAAATTTAGGTTTATTACAGGTTTATTTGACAAATTTCCCAAAGAAATACGTCAAATAAGCGCTTAATAGGCCTAAAATATTTTTTATGAATATGCCACTAAAAGTTTGCCTGAGCACTTGAACAGTATTTTTGTTTTACTGAAAAATTTTAAATTCATATATGTATAAGTTGTTTTCTGCAAGTTCAACAGATACATATGTAGTCCTACGTTCGCTAAGAGGAGTATGGTTTATTAGTGTGCTGTCCTTCTACCCTGCAACTCGAATAAAACTATAATTGAGTCGAACTCATTTAATTGTAATTTAAATATGTCATTGGTTTGCGTCAAAAACGACCAAACGGTCTAACGAAAATAATTTTGAACTGCAATGTAAAAAAACATACATTCACACTCGAGCAATTTTTTAGACAAAATAGTTCGCATTATTCTGTAAATATTTCTCGCTTTTACGTCAACCCGACTTTTTATTTTCTACTTCAATTGTAAGGAGCTGTCAATAGTACTCAATTGTTACAGAAAAGTAGATAAGCGTTGAGGAGTCGATATACAGAGTTATACACTGCAATTATGAATAAATTTCCGCAAGAAATGTCTCCCTTTTCCTTTCGCTTTCCCTATTATTTGCTACTGTTTGAAATTATTCCCCGGGCAAAATTTCTCGTGGAATTTTATTCATAATTGGCCTTATAATATAGAATAAGACGCAATAAATTTGTCAAACTTATTGAATTTTCCAAATGTTATTTTCCTTCCAAAGCTCATATGCTTCTTTTCGCTTTCAAAATAATTCTTAGTTGTATATTGTATTACCTTTGATGAAAATTTTTTTTTTTTTTTTTTTTTTTTTTTTTCATATACATATTTATTTATTGTATCTTCAAAAATGAACTAACAATAAGTAATCAAATCTTAAATCTAAATATAATTATTAGGCCCGACCAATATCGGACATAAGCTTAGTGATAGTTATAAATAATACATAAGTAGTGATAATCAAAAATAACCGTGAGAAAGTAGTTAATTTATTTTGCACTTGTTGTCAACTTATAAGAAATATGTCACGAATAGTCATTAAATTGTTAAAACTGCACGTATAAAATTGCATGGGACTTTTAAATGTTATAAAAAATACCATAAAATCAACGAAAATTTTAATCTTTAAAGTTTTTTATATAAAAATTGCTACGAAATCCCGAAAAAGAAATCCCGGGATTGAATTTTACAAATCCCGGGATTCGGGATTTGCCAAATCCCGAAAATCCCGGGATTTCCGGGATCGGGATTTCCCGTTTGGCATCCCTAATACCTACATATGAATGTATGCATATACTTATAAAGTTTTGTATTAAAGAATGCACTTGTTCATGATATATGTACATATGTACATATGTACATTAGCTATGGCATAGTCCATATGGGAATTCTTAGTAAGGAGATTTCGACTTCCAAGAACCCCTCATTTTGTGAGGTTTGGCAAAAAAATATTCGAGCCAAAAAATGGTGGCGGTCAGGGGGGGGGGCAAAGGGCTCCGTATCGTGCCCAAAGTTGAGGGTAAAAGCAAAAAAACGTAAAAAAATCATATAACTTTCCGGGGGTCACTTCTACAAGGGTCAAATGTATGAAGAGCACTCATTAATATTCTTCGCCCAACATTTTTTTAAAACACACCGACCGCCTAACTCCTCTCCTTAAGGGGGCTCCCATACAAAGGGGAAATTTTTATAAAATTTACTCGCAGGGCTCTAACTGCCCCTAGGCTGTACCTATCGAAGTCAAATGTATGACTTACCTCCAATATTTTTTCATTACAAAGATTTTCTCTGATTATACTTATCATCTATCTTCAACCATTAAGGTGGTCCCCATACAAAAAAATTGTTTTTTTAATAATATTTTTTAAGAAATCCGCTTTTTCCGCTTTTATGTTGCCTCCTAGGGGGGTAAAATGTAGAACCGACCCACAGTAATTTTTTATTTTCAACATTTCCTCCGAACATACCTATATCCTATCTCCACTCATTAAGGGGGCTCCCATACAAAGGCGAAATTTGTACAAAATTTACTCGTAGGGCTCTAACTGCCCCTAGGGCGCACCTATCGAAGTCAAATGTATGACTTAGCTCAAATATTTTTTCAATACAAATATTTTCTCTGAATATACTTATCGTCTATCTTCAACCATTAAGGTGGTGCCCATACAAAAAAATAGTTTTTTAAATAATTTTTTTTAAGAAATCCGCTTTTTCCGCTTTTATGTTGCCTCCTAGGGGGGTAAAATGTAAGACCGACCCACAGTAATTTTTTATCTTCAACATTTCCTCCGAACATACCTATGCCCTATCTCGACTCATTAAGGGGGCTCCCATACAAAGGCGGAATTTGTACAAAATTTACTCGCAGGGCTCTAATTGTCCCTGGCGCGTTCCTATCGAAGTCAAATACAGTGGAGGCTCGAAAAAGTTAAGTCATAGAAAAGTTAAGTATATGGAAAAGTTAAGCAGCTTTTATTCACCATTGGTGACTCCAAAAAGTTAAGTAAATCTCAACTTTTCTGAGACAATTTTTTTATATATAGTTTTTTTCTCTTTCTAAGATGATCTCAACTTTTGTATGTAAATCCTCAATACATATTTATATATATAGTGAGTCATATACGCCTGTATACATGCAAAAATAAAACCGTTACCGTTATATATATTTTTTTGTGAATTTTATATGCATAATGTAGTTGCTCTATCAGTTGGTTGTAAAAGAAATTAGTCGTAGAATTTGTTTTGTTCTGATTGCAACAATGTTAGCAGCAGGGAAGCAAAAAAGGTTGTCAAATACACATACAACCTCTTGAATTTTTCATACTACGGAAAAGTTAAGATTTCGGAAAAGTTCATCACCCCCAAAACAAACTACTTAACTTTTTTGAGCCTCCACTGTATATGTATGTCCGACCTCCAATATTTCTTCAACCATTAAGGTGGTCCCCATAAAAAAAAAAGAATTCTTTGTCAAATAACTAATTTATTTTTGGCATGTGTTGGATACATTTTTTTATTTTGGGCAACGACTTGAAGTAAAAATATTTTTTCTTCTTTTCTTTTTTTTGTACAAATTCCGCCTTTGTATGGGAGCCCCCTTAATGAGTCGAGATAGAGCATAGGTATGTTCGGAGGAAATGTTGAAAATAACAAATTACTATGGGCCGGTCTTACATTTTACCCCCCTAGAAGGCAACATAAAAGCGGAAAAAGCGGATTTCTTAAAAAAATTATTCAAAAAATTATTTTTTTGTATGGGGACACCTTAATAGTTGAAGATAGACGATAAGTATATTCAAAGAAAATCTTTGTAATGAAAAAATATTGGAGGTCAGTCATACATCTGACATCGATAGGTACGCCCTAGGGGCAGTTAGAGCCCTGCGAACAATTTTATAAAAATGTCCCCTTTGTATGGGAGCCCCCTTAAGAAGAGGAGCTATGTGGCCGGTGTGTTTAAAAAAGATGTTGGGCGGAGAAAATTAATGGGTGCTCGTCATACATTTGACCCTGGTAGCGGTGATCCCGGGAAAGTTATATGATTTTTTGTAGTTT
Organism: Tachina lurida; assembly: GCA_944452675.1. Lineage (NCBI taxonomy): Eukaryota > Metazoa > Arthropoda > Insecta > Diptera > Tachinidae > Tachina > Tachina lurida. The sequence continues at coordinate 86,319,757 of OX101752.1, forward strand.
TTTTTTTTGCTTTTATCCTCATCTTTGAGCACGATGCGGAGCCCTTTGCCCCCATCTGACCGCCACCATTTTTTGGCTCGAATATTTTTTTTTGAAACCTCACAAAATGAGGGGGAAATTGAAGAATCGTAAACAACGCCATACCTAATGTACATATGTATGTATATTGAAATAAATACCCAGCAAAAAGGGGATGTAAAAACGGAAATAAATTATCATCACATTGCTACATTTTCATATAACAAGTTTTATTTCCAATACATAACAAGAGTACAGTAGTACAGTGGTAGAGACTGTGCTTTGGGATTGAGAGCAGCGTGGTCCGTATCCTCCGACAAAAATTTTTTTTTATATTTTGTTTTGTATTTACGTGAAATATTTTCATTAAATACGTTTTATCTCTAAAGAATAACAAGAGTACAGTAGCTCAGTGGTAGAGAGTGTGCCTTGAGAGTGAGAACAGCGCCGTTCGTATCCTGCGACAAAATTTTTTTTTATTTTTTTGTTTTGTTTAGGGTTTCAATTCATTAATTTTAATGGATATCAAAGTATTTAAATTCTCGCACAAACACATGATCTCCAATGACAAGCTAATGTAAAAATCATGTATCATAGTTCACATAAATCGAACCAATGTGTCATCACTTGAACCCTTGATTCAACACATGATTTATCTTTTTTTTTTTTGCTGGGTGGGTAATATGTTGAAATAATATCCAACGAAAAAGGCATGCAAAAACGGAATTAAATTATCATATTGATACATTTTCATAAACAAATTTTATCTCTAACTATTAATAAGAATTAATACGTCAGGTGGAGGAGAGTATGCCTCAACAGTCAGAAAAGCACGGTTCGTATCCTGGCTGCGTTGGTATTTTTTTTTACGAGAAAAACATAATCGTTTTTTTAAGTTTCGTAAGAATAGACATTGCATATACATACATACCCAGCAAAAAATAAATGAACGCGTTCAAAATGAAATACTGTTTCATGCTTTCTTGAGCATTTGTTTCTTCGAATGCATTCTGAATATCACTGCAAATCGTAAATAATGCTATAGTTTTTGAACTCATTAAAAGCGGATGCAAAAACGGAATTAAATCATCACATTTTCATATAACAAGTCTTATCTCCAGTGAAAGACAAGAGTACAGCAGCTCAGTGGTAGAGAATATGGCTTGTTGTTGAGAACGGCACGGTTCGTATCCTGCGACAAAAGTTTTTATTTATTTTTTTGTTTTGTATTTACGTGACAGATTTTTATCAAGTAAGTTTTATCGCAAAGAAATAACCAGAGTACAGTAGCTCAGTGGTAGGGAGTGTGCCTTAAGAGTGAGAAAAGAGCGGTTCGTATCCTGCGACAAAAGTTTTCATTTATTTATTTTTTTTTTTTTGTATTGACAAATTAATGTAAAAATCATGCATGTTTCACCTAAATCGAACCAATGCGTCATGACTTGAACAAATGATTCAACACATGTTTTGTCATGTTTTTTTTTGCTGGGTATATACATAGATATGTACATACCCAGCAAAAAAGACATGCAAAAGAAATAGTTAATGCATGGCTTCTACTGAAAATTCAATTTAGTTCAGAAAGCATTATTTTAACCCCTGTGTTAAAATCATGCTTTCTGACTGTTCAAAATGTGTGGTTGAAGTCTACTGACGATTTGTTACAGCAACAATGAAATGCATATAGACATCGCTGAACCACCAGCAAATAAATTTAAAATTAAAATAAATTTATGACAATATGTCGAATAATAAATTTCTTAAAATTTAGAAAGAAATAAATTTGTACTCGTATTAAAACCAGAAAAATTTAAATAATTCCAGGGTTGGAAGTTGAAAAAAATTGGATAAAAAATAACCAAAAAATTTTTTTTTTCAGTTAAAAATATTTTATATTTTAGGAAGATCTTTCTTTACTCAAGCAAATTCTTTAGTCGAAAAAAAAACCGAGAGGTCACTTACTAAAAACTGCACTATAACAAAAAGTTATAAATTTTATCAGAAAACAAATATGTATGTATGTACTAATGTGTGTATCTGTATACTACATATATATACGTTGGTAAAGGGTATATAAGATTCGACACAGCCGAATATAGCACTCTTACTTGTTTTTTTAATTTTATTTAATTTTTTATTTGTTCCGTGTTTTTATCCAGAATTTGCCCTGGCACCACTTGTAACGTGGCTTCTTGCTTCGTGGTATTTAAAAAAACAATTATCCTTTTTTTTCTGTTCCGTGTTTTTATCCAGAATTTGCCCTGGCACCACTTGTAACGTGGCTTCTTGCTTCGTGGTATTTAAAAAAAAATTTATCTTTTTTTTTCTGTTCCGTGTTTTTCTTGCTTTTATCCAGAATTTGCTCGGGCGCCACTTGTAACGTGGCTTCCTGCTTCGTAGTATTTTTTTTAAGCAAAAATTGTTATCCTTTTTTTTCTTTGTTCCGTGTTTTTCTTGTTTTTATCCAGAATTTGCTCGGGCGCCACTTGTAACGTGGCTTCCTGTTTCGTGGTATTAAAAAAATGTATCCTTTTTTTCTTGCTTCGTGGTATATTAAAAAAAATTTTATCCTTTTTTTTGTTCCGTGTTTTTCTTGCTTTTATCCAGAATTTGCTCGGGCGCCACTTGTAACGTGGCTTCCTGCTTAGTGGTATTAAAAAAAATTTATCCTTTTTTTTCTCCCTGAACCGTGTTTTTCTTGTTTTTATCCAGAATTTGCTCGGGCGCCACTTGTAACGTCGTTTTCTGCCGGGTATACTCAGCCTGAAAATGCCAATGGTCGTTACAAGAAATAACACGTTTTTTTCCTTAATTTATTACTATTCTTTACTTAAAATTAATAAATTTAGTGTTTTCTGAAATATAATTCACTTCAATTCCGTAGTATTATATAATATGTTTTGTTTATAGCCTCTCAGCTCCCCGGATTTGTTATGGCTTTTCTTCCTGCGAGTTGTCTTCTATGCTTCCGTAGTCAACCTTTGTATTACTCCTGTGGTCCTATGTAGTCCCTTATTAGGAAAATTGGGGCCTTATGGATATTTTACTTATGTTTCCGCACAGTTGAACATATCGGCTACTGGCCTACTACCCCCGTTTAGTGGTGGCGTTGTATTGTTTTCGTGGTGAGAACAATTGTTGCAATACTACCGAGATTACCCTATATTGTCGCGCGATAATATTGGTAAATATCTGCTTAACGATGCACTACTGTATTGCTTCGTGACTAGGTAATCGCTGACAGTGTTTATAATATCTAGTTCTCGGTGTCTTACTGTATTGTTTAGCGACTAGGCAATCGCTAACAATGTTTATTAATATTTATTTATCCAGGTTCTACTATATCGTTTTGCGACTAGGAAATCGCTAACAATGTTTATTAATATATACTTATCTAGGTGCTACTGTATTGTTTCGCGACTAGGTAATCGCTAACAATGTTTATTAATATTTATTTATCCAGGTTCTACTGTATTGTTTCGCGACTAGGAAATCGCTAGCAATGTTTATTAATATCTAGGTGCTACTGTATTGATTCGCGACTAGGCAATCGCTAACAATGTTTATTAATATTTATTTATCCAGGTTCTACTGTATCGTTTCGCGACTAGGCAATCGCTAACAATGTTTATTAATATATATTTATCTAGGTTCTACTGTATCGTTTCGCGACTAGGAAATCGCTAGCAATGTTTATTAAATCTAATTATCTAGGTGCTACTGTATTGTTTCGCGACTAGGCAATCGCTAACAATTCTTATTAATATTTATTTATCCAGATTCTACTGTATTGTTTCGCGACTAGGGAATCGCTAGCAATGTTTATTAATATCTACTTATCCGTGTTCTACTGTATTGTTTCGGACTAGGCAATCGCTAACAATGTTTATTAATATCTACTTATCCGTGTTCTAATGTATTGTTTCGCGACTAGGAAATCGCTAACAATGTTTATTAATATCTACTTATCCGTGTTCTACTGTATTGTTTCGCGACTAGGCAATCGCTAACAATGTTTGTCCATGTCTACTTATCCGTGTTCTACTGTATTGTTTCGCGACTAGGCAATCGCTAACAATGTTTATTAAATATCTACTTATCCGTGTTCTACTGTATTGTTTCGCGACTAGGCAATCGCTAACAATGTTTATTAATATCTACTTATCCGTGTTCTACTGTATTGTTTCGCGACTAGGCAATCGCTAACAATGTTTGTCCATGTCTACTTATCCGTGTTCTACTGTATTGTTTCGCGACTAGGCAATCGCTAACAATGTTTATTAAATATCTACTTATCCAGGTTCTACTGTATTGTTTCGCGACTAGGTAATCGCTAACAATGTTTGCTAGTTGAATACTAACTTACCCGGATTCATCCTGATCAACTGATGTCTACGCAACGACTGATCCCTTGTTTGCCAATTCTTCGGCCTTTTATACTTTTTCCCTTTACATTATTGTTGTAATATTTACAGAGATTTCTGCATGCTTATGTTTGGTTGTTATTGTCCCTAACTTATTTTAATGTACATGTTTGTATGTATGTTTTGTTAGTGACCGTTAATCCCTTTGCTTGTAAATTATTTTGTTGGATGTGTTTGTTGTTGCATGTTTTGTTCTTTAGTTTATTTCTTTTAATATATTTTGTTAGTGTCTTTTTGTTTTATAAATCAGTTCGTCGATCATATTTGTTATTTTATGTTTTACTACTTTTCAGGGTGTGACAACAGTTTGTGTGCAAACTGTTCGTTACAATATACATATACATATACATATAAGTATATTTTCATACTAAAGGTTGCTGGTTACTTTGTCATGCTTAAAATTGTCCGGCTTTAAAGTCTGCCTGTGAGAAATTTGTTTATATTACAGATTTTGTTTATTTAACTGCATCCGGGTTCTTTGACTTTTCATACGATCATGGAAATTCAAAAATTCTCTCTCCATAATAAGGTCGTTTAGCTTTGGCATGTGCTCTGACTGAATGCTTTGCGCTGTTCATATATTTTTATGATGTAGATATGTAAGTGTGATTGTCAAGATCTAATAAATACTTGCGTATTGATAAGAAATTTGATATTATGTGTACATACATATCTACAAATTGATTTTATGTATGTGTGTACATATGTACATACAAATAAGTGTTTGGATCCGTGCTTGAATACATTTTATGTCATGTGCGGTCTTTTGTTGATGTTGTAAATATTCGCCTGGTCTTTTATGTATAGATGTGAAATATCTTCATAGTTTTGTTTTTATTTGAAATTAAAAAACTTTAATTTAATTTTTATCTGTATTTACTTAAAAGTTTGTGAGGATGTTCTGTCTTAAGTAAAACTGAATTCCTTAAGATACATACTTTAGAGTAATAGTAACTATAATAGAAATATTTCCTATATTTAATTTATTTGTTTAAAGTTGATGCAGCTTACATTCATTCTTAGAAATATATTGATATAAAATTTTTTCCAGCCGTAGGCATTTTTCATTACATTTATTTTAGAACATCTTACATTGGCTTTTATACATTCATAAACATTTTTAAATGAAACTGATCCAGCAGTCCAGCAGTCCAGCTTATGTAACGATAGTTTTTTTTTGTTAGCCAGCTTGCTTCTTTTTTTTATTTTTTTATTTTATTTTATTTTTGTTGATAAACATTTAAAATCAAAAGGGAGTTTTATATTGAAATTATTGTATTCTTAATTGTTGAAAACAATCGCTTCTTCTTTTCCGAAGAAATTATTTGAAATACTTTTGAAACCTTACGCGACTATAAAAATTATGTTATTTTCCATATTTCTTAATTTATAAGACTTTTAAAATTTGACCTTTGATGGGTATATGTTCTAGTATATGATCATGATTAAGAATTCAGTAAGCTGATGTCTTTGCTTACTATATAAAATTAAAATTTTATTCCATTGGACCACTATTGAATAAAAGGAGCTTTTATCTTAAACTCTGGTACAGGTAGAAGCGCTAGAGATTCTTTCATATACTACCTTTGTTGGAATCTTAGATACATAGTATATATAGAATTACATAACGTTTATTTATAAATTTTATTATAAGATCAGCATCATATGGATATGAGACTGAACTTAAATGTACTTTTAAATTAGTTAATTCATAATGAAAAATTTTATTTTCTTTTTGACTAGCGATCAACAGAAAACGAAGTCGTTTTCTTACAATTTAGGTCTGGCCTCTCAACTGCTCCTCTAGTATACAAGATGACTTTGTATGTCATCTGCCTACTCTTTGTGAGCGTTAGGGATAATTAAATTTTAAACTTTTTATTCTGCAAATTGTGTTACTTCATACTGATAATATGTTACATTAATAATAAATGTATGTGTGGAGAAATTAGTTTTTATAAAAAAATACATCTTTAATAATCAACTAATCTAGAAAATCGACCTAAAATAACACATTTACCTCCATTATCAATTCACCATCGGTTTTTTCATTAAGTATCAGAAACATTAGAATATCTATGGTTGGGAGAATTTTAGCTCAAGTGTTGACCCCTTGACGTTATTTTGGTTAACGTAGGCTACGTTGTATCGCATTCAGATCTAATGATTTCTCACTTAGAAAAGGTCCTCATTACCATCAATCATACCTGTATACAATACATTCATGAGTTGAGTTGATCCAGATACAATTGCTGTCTACAAATTAATGATTAGAAAAAAGCTTTCTCATCATTTTCTAACAGGTTTAATATTTTGTTAGCATGCATGCTTCTATCGATAGTGACGCGAGAGTCCAACATTTAGTGGTGTTTTAATTAAAAATCTATACTATTAGAATTACGAATTCACTCTTTTGAATTTTTAACAAAGTAGATACATATCTGTTTCATTTGCCACAAAGTCTTAATATTCTTTCCTTATAAAAGTACGACGTGAGGAATTTTTTAAATTATACATGCTTCGGCATGCTTCCATTACTTTTTTTCGGTAAAATTATTTCATACACATACAGATATAAAGTAAGATATGTTTACATTACATTTTACAATTTATGCATGCTACAGCATGATTCTAGTTGAAGTCTATTACTTCTACTTATTTAGAAAGTTTGTTTGATACCAACTCATACATATTCATAAAGATTGGATATCAAAGTCCAATTTCCTTAGTTTATATAGAAATTAATAGAGTATATATCTATTATAGTAACCCCATACTCACAATTTAAAATTTTGTGTGCTACAGCTTTTGAAATGGAAAATGTACAACTTTTACTATAAAAAGTGATAATAAAATGTGTTGCTGAATATTTTGAACGCTTAAGTTTTAACAATATTTTATACAGACCATCAAGTTTAGAGAATTCCAGTACATTAAGCTAATAATCTTCCCTGAGACGTAACATTCCTAATCAATCCTTCAAAAAAACCAATACAAACTAGATTTTTCCTTTTTAATTTTATTTATATTTTCATTAAATTTCATCATTTTGTACATCTTCAAATTACTGTATAATGTGTTTTGCACCTTTTTCTCATTCGTAGAGTTAACTTTAATCACAAATATTTTAGTTTTCCGGTTAAATGAACTTTTCTATTTCATGCACTAAGTAAATCCTTATATATCTATATCAATCCACTTATATGAACCATTAATTCTTAATTCTTAAGACATAATCCCTCTTAATGATCTATTAAATCATTCTACTATTGATGCTTTCATATTAAGTAATTTTTAATCTTCTATTTATGCATGAATTTTACAATATTTATTAAAAAATTCTTTACCATCATCTATTTGTAAGTTTCTTGGTACTCGTACCATTTCAAAAATATTTTCCATTGACTAGTTTTTCCCGAGTGCAGTTTTTATTTTCAGCGGCACTGACCATATAAAATTTGAGAATTTCTATTTTCTGTAGAATAGTTACCCACTTCACCTAAATCAGCTTCATAAAATATCATCTATTCCATTCATTACATCACTACAATGCACAAACAATTTTCGAAATTTATTCTGGAGTTCGTTTACGTAATTTCTTTTTAAAGACATTGAGTTGATTTACAGATAGATAGAAGAGTCTTGTAATCTACTTGATGCATTTTCAGATATTTATACTAACATGTAGTGAATTTTCCAATCTATAAATTCTATTGTTCAGCTATTCAATTTCTTTTTCAGAAGATAATTTAGTTTTTAGAATTTATTTTTTAGATAGCAGACAGTCATTAATGTCTTCTATCTGTAATTTTATATCACTTTGTAGTCCATCAATTTGCATTTAAATATATTCTTGAATTATATCAATGCCTTAAGCTATATTATGAATTTAACCTTTAGTTTGTCGATTTGAGTTTCCAGAAACAATTTACTGATAACATCGTTCTCCGTCAGTGAACGATGATGAATCTGTATGCATGCATTAGTAGATATTATATATTTTATTAAGTTTTCAAATTCAAATTTTTCATAATTTTTAGATGTTTTATCAATCATTAGAGAAAATAGTCGTGGTGTTAGAGCCCATATTTGACCACCAACTTGTATTTTATCTTCATTAAGTTTGAGGTTACTATCACCAAATTTCCATTCACTATTGAAATCTTTATGTGGACCATATTTTGTATCTAGTTCATTTCTTCCTTCCAAGACTGATAAATCAGTATAATTGTCTTCGAAATTGAAAGTTTGTGAGTAAAAATCACCTTCATTATCGTCATCACCATTTTTAGTATTCGTTTCATTAAATAAGATGGTATTATCAAATATTGTTCCTTCTGCTAGTTTCTTTGGTGTACTTGTCTCTATCTTGACTGATGGGTTTTCAGGCTTCAAACTTGTATTATTTTCAACTTCTGTCTTCATTTTATTTTCTTCATTCATGGGAATTCTTTTAATTTGTTTTTAGAACTATTTATGAATTTTTTTTTAGTGGTTCTGTTATATCTGTGTATCTATTTCACCAGTTTTTATACTACGAAGCTTTTTCTTCAAGTCGTTTCTTGTCAACACAAAAATGTTGTTTTAAAATTTTCCGATCCATGTTTAATAATAGCAAATAAGAGGTATTAATCAAGCTATTAGATCAGGTTTCACCTATTACATCAGGTATCAGCTATGAAATCAGCTTATCAGGAGCTGGTCTGGTTTTCAGATCAGGTTATCAGGACCTGGTCTGGTTTTCAGATCAGCTTATCAGGACCTGGTCTGGTTTTCAGATCAGCTTATCAGGACCTGGTCTGGATTTCAGATCAGCCTATCAGGTATCTGGTCTGGTTTTAAGATCAGATTATCTGATTCAGATTGAGTTATCAGTTTACAAGTAGCTAGTCATTTATAACATTTATATGAATGAAGATTCAGGTCAGATGAAATAACTTGAATTCCAGTACATTAAGCTAATAATCTTCCCTGAGACGTAACATTCCTAATCAATCCTTCAAAAAAACCAATACAAACTAGATTTTTCCTTTTTAATTTTATTTATATTTTCATTAAATTTCATCATTTTGTACATCTTCAAATTACTGTATAATGTGTTTTGCACCTTTTTCTCATTCGTAGAGCTAACTTTAATCACAAATATTTTAGTTTTCCGGTTAAATGAACTTTTCTATTTCATGCACTAAGTAAATCCTTATATATCTATATCAATCCACTTATATGAACCATTAATTCTTAATTCTTAACACATAATCCCTCTTAATGATCTATTAAATCATTCTACTATTGATGCTTTCATATTAAGTAATTTTTAATCTTCTATTTATGCATGAATTTTACAATATTTATTAAAAAATTCTTTACCATCATCTATTTGTAAGTTTCTTGGTACTCGTACCATTTCAAAAATATTTTCCATTGACTAGTTTTTCCCGAGTGCAGTTTTTATTTTCAGCGGCACTGACCATATAAAATTTGAGAATTTCTATTTTCTGTAGAATAGTTACCCACTTCACCTAAATCAGCTTCATAAAATATCATCTATTCCATTCATTACATCACTACAATGCACAAACAATTTTCGAAATTTATTCTGGAGTTCGTTTACGTAATTTCTTTTTAAAGACATTGAGTTGATTTACAGATAGATAGAAGAGTCTTGTAATCTACTTGATCCATTTTCAGATATTTATACTAACATGTAGTGAATTTTCCAGTCTATAAATTCTATTGTTCAGCTATTCAATTTCTTTTTCAGAAGATAATTTAGTTTTTAGAATTTATTTTTTAGATAGCAGACAGTCATTAATGTCTTCTATCTGTAATTTTATATCACTTTGTAGTCCATCAATTTGCATTTAAATATATTCTTGAATTATATCAATGCCTTAAGCTATATTATGAATTTAACCTTTAGTTTGTCGATTTGAGTTTCCAGAAACAATTTACTGATAACATCGTTCTCCGTCAGTGAACGATGATGAATCTGTATGCATGCATTAGTAGATATTATATATTTTATTAAGTTTTCAAATTCAAATTTTTCATAATTTTTAGATGTTTTATCAATCATTAGAGAAAATAGTCGTGGTGTTAGAGCCCATATTTGACCACCAACTTGTATTTTATCTTCATTAAGTTTGAGGTTACTATCACCAAATTTCCATTCACTATTGAAATCTTTATGTGGACCATAGTTTGTATCTAGTTCATTTCTTCCTTCCAAGACTGATAAATGTCTTCGAAATTGAAAGTTTGTGAGTAAAAATCACCTTCATTATCGTCATCACCATTTTTAGTATTCGTTTCATTAAATAAGATGGTATTATCAAATATTGTTCCTTCTGCTAGTTTCTTTGGTGTACTTGTCTCTATCTTGACTGATGGGTTTTCAGGCTTCAAACTTGTATTATTTTCAACTTCTGTCTTCATTTTATTTTCTTCATTCATGGGAATTCTTTTAATTTGTTTTTAGAACTATTTATGAATTTTTTTTAGTGGTTCTGTTATATCTGTGTATCTATTTCACCAGTTTTTATACTACGAAGCTTTTTCTTCAAGTCGTTTCTTGTCAACACAAAAAAGTTGTTTTAAAATTTTCCGATCCATGTTTAATAATAGCAAATAAGAGGTATTAATCAAGCTATTAGATCAGGTTTCACCTATTACATCAGGTATCAGCTATGAAATCAGCTTATCAGGAGCTGGTCTGGTTTTCAGATCAGGTTATCAGGACCTGGTCTGGTTTTCAGATCAGCTTATCAGGACCTGGTCTGGTTTTCAGATCAGCTTATCAGGACCTGGTCTGGATTTCAGATCAGCTTATCAGAATCTGGTCTGGTTTTCAGATCAGCTTATCAGGACCTGGTCTGGTTTTCAGATCAGCTTATCAGGACCTGGTCTGGTTTTCAGATCAGCCTATCAGGTATCTGGTCTGGTTTTAAGATCAGATTATCTGATTCAGATTGAGTTATCAGTTTACAAGTAGCTAGTCATTTATAACATTTATATGAATGAAGATTCAGGTCAGATGAAATAACTAAAGTAAATCCTTTATGAGCAGTAATTTATATAGTTATGAAATAGTCAAATTGTTTTCTACAACGAACATCATTTAATTTATCATCAAAAATCCATATTTATCCTTCCAACACTATAAAATTTCTTGAAACTTTTCAAAATTCATATTACTGACAACATGATCCCCATAGACGAGCTTAATATTTTTCTCATCTTGCTTATACATTATAATAACATTTGCATTGTCTCTTGTTAAATGCTTACAGCCGTATTCATAACAATTTTAAACAGCATTTTGAATGTTGTTTAACCAAAATTCACTAAAATTTTATTCATAATAGAATTTTAGCTTAAAAAACTGTTTTTAATTTAAACCTTGTGTAAATCACCAAATCTTAAAAATTATCTGCACCCATACTTAAAATAATTTTAAGTTGACGTCGTTGTAATTTTGCCTAATGTTTATTTGCATTTTTACTTCGCCTATATGTATGCATGTATGTATGTATGTATTTAATGTTAAAAAGAATTATGTTATAAGTTGGGCACAAGTAGAATGAGTCATCATTCTTTTGTCGCCCCATACAAATATACACGTACATATGTGTGTATATTATTCTGCTTTTCACATGCAGCATCAGCAAATATCACACTTGAAATTCTTTAAGCTTCATTACGAGAAAAAAGTAAATGTATAATATACTATTCTTTTAATTATGAAATTAACTTCTTCAGATATTCATATTTGACTTGATATAGGTAATTTTAGTATAAATATATGTTTTTAAACTTGAGATAGTAGTAGTGAACTGCGGGTCCTGGCGTAGATTAAAGTTTTAAAGTTTAATTACCCATACCTCCGACAAAGGACCCCCACAAATTATTACAAACCTCCAATTCCCTGACAGATTCGAATTCCCACAGACAGACTGACATCAACAAATTTTTCGTCGGCTTTAGAAACAATTTATTTTCACGTTTTTCCCGTCGGCATTATTAAAAATATTTTTATTTCACGTTTTCCCGTCCACATTATGAAAAATATTTTTTATTTAACATTTTTCCCGTCCACATTATGAAAAATCAATTTCATGATTTTCCGTTGGCATTAGGAAAAATCATTTTCATGATTTTCCCGTCGGCATTACAAAAATATTTATTTTCACGTTTTCCCCGTCAGATTTACATAAATATTAATTTCCAACGTATCTCCCGTCCACCTTACGAAAAATCATTTTCACATAAAACGGACTTATTGGTCCACCCTCGTATGTGGTAAACAAAAAAAAACAAACAAAAAAAGTTAATGTAAACAAAAAAAAAAAGAAGAAAAAAATTGGACGGACTTATTGAACCATCTTCGTAGGTATCAAATTTCACAAATTTCCAAGAATTTTAAAATTTGGGTAATTAAAATTTTAAAATTTCAAAAGTTTAAGTGCCGCAGGACCGGCAGTTCACTACTACTACTCGACTATAAATCGTCTATATCGTATGCAAAAGATTAAATAGACTATACATCGTCTATTTTTCATGAACAAAATTAAATGGACTGACTATAAATACAAAATTTAATAGACTATAATACATTGTCCATTTTTAAATTTTTTATAAAAAATTAAATTGACTATAAATCGTCCATTTCGTATGCAAAAGATTAAATAGACTATACATACGGTGACCATAATTTTTAAACCAAAATACAGAACGAGGAAATATTTAACAAAAGGCAGCTAAAGAACACGCAGCCTACAGACATACGAGTATTAAACATATTGAAGAAAAAAATTTTAAATGTAACATTGAGGGTGGAGTTGCCTGAACCGAAGGTCTTTGGTTAGAGCCTGGTATCCAACAGCCATTAAATAATAACACCTCGCATTTTTCTGATGTGCATTAGTGTCCCTTTGTATCAGTTATCATAGGAAAGTTCTAGTGATAAAGGCATAGTCACTGGTCACTGAAATATACCGACTTAAGCAGTTACTAATCCTAATTTAACATCAGAACGCCCGGTTTCATTGTGTAGCAGAATCATCGGCGAAGTAAAATAACCAACAAAATGACTAATAAGCACAGCCTCAAAAAAATTTAATACACCTCATTTAAACACCAGGGGCGCTACAACACTGCACTATTAAAAACGTGCAAAAAGCAGAGGTGCAAAATAATGAAGTTCCCTCAATCCCTTCCTTCATCACCTGTTTTCTCTATCACTATCCCTTTCCTAAAGAAGGTAAACCCTAGTAATAGTAGTAGGCACTCACTGCCTGCATGTTACTTCTCTTGAAAAAAAAAATCACATACTCTAATCTACAAATCGATGGTCACAAGTAGGAAAGCAACAAAATTAAACATAAAATTTTTTGTAATTCAAGAAAATAGTTTGTTGTAGGAGTAATATAAAAAAATAGATCCTACCAAAACTCATCTGCAAGAAATTAAAACAATTTGATTTTGATAGTTTTCTTATATTAATTATAGTAATTGATGTGTTTTGAATTTGGATGAGAAAAATTAAGAAAAAACTATTTTTGGCGATTTAATTTCTGCTTTTAACGATTTTCTGCTAAATTTTTATAAGATTATTTAAAACAAATTTATTATCAAATAAATATTAATAAAAACTACATTAAACTGATTTTGGCGACTTTTAAAATCAATTGTTGCAGAAACTGCGTTAATTTTTTTAATGCAGTTTTAGTCATGAAAAGTCAGAACAAATACTGAACAGTAAATAGAATACAGAACATTTCAACGTTTTTTCCTAATGAATAATTTATACAGAACAGGACCCTCAAATACAGTACTGTTCTGTATAATACAGAACGAATGGTCACCGTAACTATACATCATCTATTTTTCATGAAAAAAATTAAATGCAGAACTCAATCCGAAAAAAGCTCCGGGTATTGATGGAATTAGTAACCAGATGTTGATGAAGTTGCCTCGTATAGCTATTAGAATCCTGTTATTAATTTTTAATGCTATTTTAAGACTGGAGTATTATCCAAACAGCTGGAAGCTTGCCAAGGTTAAAATGATTCCAAAGCCGGGCAAAGATCTTACCAAAGCTGAGTTATATAGGCCAATAAGTTTACTGCCAACAATGTCAAAGCTCTTTGAAAAGTTACTCATGATAAAATTGTCCCCAATTCTAACTGATAATGAGTGCATACCGGATCATCAATTTGTATCTAGAAGTCAGCATAGCACCATTGAACAAACTCATAGATTGGTTCAATTTATAAGAAAAACTTTTGAAGGAAAAAAGTATTGCTCTGCGCTGTTCATTGACGTTTCTCAGGCATTTGATGGAGTGTGGCATGAAGGCCTAATTTTAAAATTAAAGACTTACCTACCAATAAACATTCTAAATCTGCTGGAAAGTTACATTATTGCCCGGAAGTTTACTGTTGTGGAAGAAAATAATCTCATCCGGTGTGCCACAGGGGAGTATACTGGGGCCAGTTTAATATTTGATTTATACTTGTGATATGCCATTGAGCAGTAATATTCACACATCTACATTTGCCGATTATACAGCCTGCCTTAGTATGCACGAAAACCCTCACGAGGCTTCCCGATATCTTCAGCAACATATTAAATTATTATTAAAGGTAAACGAACGTAAGTGTGCTCAGGTAACATTTACCTTAAGAAAAGACACTTGTTCCCCCATTACAATCAATAATCAAATTGTTCCTCAAAACTTACATGTGATATACCTTGGTATACATCTTGATCGAAGGCTCACATGGAAATACCACATTGACTCTAAGCTAACGCAAATGAAACTTAAACTAACTCAGATAAATTGGCTGGTTGGTAGAAATTCAACCCTCACCCTAGATTGTAAACTTTTAATATACAAGTCGCTCTTAAACCTATATGGTGCTACGGAATTCAGCTATGGGGTACTGCTTCAGCTTCTAATGTCGAGAGAATCCAACGAAGGCAAAACAAAATCTTACGGTTAATAACATCGGCTCCATGGTATATAAAAAATTCAAATATACATCGTGATTTAAATATGCCACTAGTGACTAAAGAAATAACAAAACTCGAGTCACATCCTAATCCGCTTGCCCGTAATATTTTGAACTTTACTGGACACATCCGCCTAAAAAAGAGGGACACAAGGGCTCTTATTCACAGCACTCCAGATGGGACTTCTTGAAAATACTTTTATTATTAATTTTTTTCCTTTTGATTATCACTACTTATGTATTATATATAACTATTACTAAGCTTATGTCCGACACTGGTCGGACCTAATTATATTTTTAGATTTAAGATTTGAGTACTTATTGTTAGTTCATATACATATGAAGATACAATAAATAAAAAATCATGTATTAAGAAAAATATATATGTTTATGAATTTATCTATTAATTTTAGTATTTTATTCACACAAAAACATGTAAAAATTGAATGCATCAAAACTTTTATCTTTTTACCTACACCTAAATTATTTGTAAATTATAATCAAATATTCGATTAATGATTTTTTTCTTTTTATATCTATATATTTTTATTTATACATAGAGTTAATTTTGTATTAGTACTATGATTTTTAAGAAAAATGTTAAATAAAGTATTGAAAAAATATTAAAATATGTAAATGATTTTTATTTCAGCTTAAATTTACTAAATATAAATTGTAACTACAAATGTCTATATTTTTATATTTTGTTTTTCTATTGGCTTTACTTCGCTAGATCAAAAATTTTTCTTTTTTGTTTTCATATCGCTTAAACATACACAGTCTTGTTATCTTTGAGAGGTCCCACACAAGAGGAATTGAATTTCACAATATTATGAAATTTCATTAGATATTTTCTTGTCAACACCAACTGTTTTAAAATTTTCTCATCCATGTTTAATAATAGCAAATAAGAGGTATCAGCTTTAGATAAGATATCAGCTATTAGATCAGGTATCAGCTATCAGATCAGCTTATCAGGAGCTGGTCTGGTTTTCAGATGAGGTTATCTGATTCAGATTGAGTTATCAGTTTACAAGTAGCTAGTCACTTATAACATTTATATGAATGAAGTTTAAGGCCAGATGAAATAACTAAATTCAATCTTTTATGAGCAGTAATTTATATAGTTATGACATAGTCAAATTGTTCTCTATAACGAACATCATTTAATTTATCATCAAAAAGCCATATTTATCCTTCCAACACTATACAAATTTCTTGAAACTTTTCAAAATTCATATTACTGACAACATGATCCCTATACACGAGCTTAATATTTTTCTCATCTTGCTTATACATTATAATAACATTTGCATTGTCTCTTATTAAATGCTTACAGCAACTAATGATATATCCTGATTATATAATGATTTAGCAACTAATGATATATCGTCTTTTGCAATATTTATTTTAACGGGAACTTCAAGCTTCAAGAAAAGGTCAGAAATATACCATCTTTCCTTAACAAGATGATCGCTGGCACCCGAATCTAATATAAATCTTATTTTTGAACCTTCAACATGTTTATTGGAATTTCGATAAACCATAAAACAAAACTTTTTATCAGTAGTACGACCTTCACGACTTCTACAATCTTTGGCTTGATGGCCGAACTTGTTACACTTGTAACACTTACCATTGAACTTCTTTTTGAAATGCTTCTTGCTTGAAAATGCGACCTTCTCTACCTCTTCAGTATGAACACGATTATTTAGTTTGATTTCTTAAGCAATTAATCGTTCCTTCAAAAGTCCAAATGTTAATTTTTTGTCATCTATATTTTGCAATGCTGTTACCAAAGGGGAAAATTTTTCAGGTAGAGATAGAAAAATTTGAGTAATTAAATCACTATCTTCTACATTAGATCCAGAAATATTTAAATGCCTGATTATGTTATCAAAATGTTCCAAATGCAATTTAATGGAATCTCCAGGATTCATACGTAGTGTTGCTAGTTGTCTCCGAAGAAGCAATTGATTTACCAGTGACTTCTTGGCAAAAGCTTTTTCTAAGCTGTTCCACATTTCCTTAGCTGTTTCCTTGTCTCTTACATAGCTTAATCAGTCAGCATGAATATAGCTTACTAAGCGGTCATTGGCCTTCTTATCTCTTTTTAAAAACTCGTCTCTACCATTAGCTGCTGCTGGCGGATCGTCGGTCAGAACATCCAAAATGTTTAGTGAATCCAAATGAATCTTGACTCTAAACTGCCAATTATCGTACCCACAACCGTTAAACTGTGGAATACCATTTGCCAATTCCTTATTTTCGCCCATAACCTATTGGCTTGAGGTATCACTACATAGGTGGCGTTGGCTGAAGTAGTTAGCACGTTGACTACAAAACCGAAGGTCCTGGGTTCAATCCCTGTATCCGACAGTCATTAAATAACAACATGCATTTTTCTGATGTGCATTAGTGTCCCTTTGTGTCAGTTGTTGTAGGAAAGTTCAAGTGATGAAGGCATAGTCACTGGTCACTGAACTATACCGACTTCAGCAGATACTAATCCTAATGTAACATCAGAGCGCCCTCCTTCGTTGTGTAGCAAAATCATCGGCGAAGTAAAATAATCCATAAAATGGCTACAAGACACAGCTTCAAAAAATTAATACGCCTCATTTAACATCAAAGAGGCGCTGCAACACTGCATTATTAAAAACGTGCGAAAAAGCAGAGTTGTAAAAGAATGAAGCTTTCCTCTATCTCTTCCTTCACCACCTGTCTTCTCTCTCACTATCCCTTTCCTAAAGAAGGTAACACCTAGTAATAGTAGTAGGCATTAATTACATTAGTTACTTCTCTTTTATAAAAAAAAAAAAAAATCGCTTTTTCTGTCCCTATATCCCCATGTATGCTTAAATCTTTAAAACTACGCAACGGATTTTGATGCGGTATTTTTAAATAGATAGAGTGATTGAAAAGGAAGGTTTATATGTACAACAACATCCATTAAATAGGGGGAAAATACTGTTATTTTTGAGGTTTCTAATGTTATGTCGCAAATAATTACATTTTTTCCCGCTTAAATTGCAAACACAGGCTGAACCCTACGAGATTTATCCAAATAATGTGATAAGTATGTATACAAATTAAAAAGGTCTACAGAAAACTCTGCTATGGTATATGTCTATCTCTTATGGATATCGCACAATAACATTTTTAACTGACTTCAATAAAGAAGGAGGTTATCAATTCGTGTGTGTTTGTTTTTACTTTTTTTTAATGTTCGTACATGCCTAACTAATTCTTTTTTTTGTTTGCAAGGGTTTGCCTGCAGTTAGGTCCGATAATTTTTTTTTTTTTTTAATCGGCAGGGAAAATTTCCTCCCCTATTCCATAACTCTGCTATTTGTGAACCGATTTCAAAATTCTTTTTTGGTTTGACAGAATTTTGTTTAAAGTTAAAACAAATTTCGTTGGGATATTTTGAGCCCCACACCCCCCCACCCCCCAACGCGCCAAAAAAAATTTATTGGTGATTATATAACTTCTCTATTTATGGACTGATTTTAAAAATGTTTTCTTTTTGTTTCAATATCATTTTCATGCTTGCGTCCGTTTTGTAATCTTTTGGATTGATTCTTAGTATTGGAGTCAATTTTTTTTGCCAGATTTATTTTGTCATTTACTTTTTACGACAAATAATGGCTATTTTTCGAAGCGATTTTAAGCAGTATATCATTAATCCTTATCTAATTAAATACCTTAAATACATTGTTGATTTCATATAGAATGTTACTGCATATTGTAAAAGGCCCTACATCCTTTGCACAGCTAAGCTTTAAAAAAAGGTGAGATCTATCGGAAAAATTGCGTTAGAAGTTGCGTTATCCGGCATTGCCTCTACGCTTTTGGAAGGAGGCCGAACCTCGCACTCTACATTCAACTCCCGCTGAAAATCGCCACCGATGACAATAACAGCGCCTGTAGTATTTCTAAGCAGAGCAATACTGAGACAAAACTACCATGTCAAACAAGACGTCTATGAAAGCACTGGATAGGACAATGAGCGATTTGCGCAACAAAAATTCACCTCTGGGTGGATCTACAATTCTGTTCTCAGGAGATTTCCGTCAAATTCTACCAGTTGTGACTCGAGGAACACGTGCTCACGAAGTAAATGCTTCCTTAAAAAGATCCAACCTTTCGCGACATGTCAATAAATTAGAACTTAAAACTAATATGAGGGTTTCGTCATCTTCGCGTGAGAACAGGCTATTCACAGAGATGCTGCTAAAAGTTGGCAATGGAGAGTTAACACAAAGTGAGGGAAGTATTAACCTAGAAAATCTTTGTGTTTTGATAGACAACATCCAAGAGTTAGTCAACAATGTCTATCTTGACATTGATAGTATAAGTTGTAAGACAATATCTTGGTTTAAAGAATGAGCGATTCTGTCACCAACTAACGAACAAGTACATAAGGTAAGGTAAGGTAAGGTACTCGGTTAGTACTGTTCTCGATTTCGAAGAAGCTGTTCATTTTCCTACAGAATTTCTAAACTCTTTGAACCCGTCTGGATTCCCTCCTCACAAAATGGAGTTGAAAGTAGCTTGTCCTGTTATTTTATTAAGAAACCTGAATCCACATAAACTTTGCAATGGCACGCGTTTGCTAGTAAAATCACTGAAAACTTTCATAATAAAGTGCACAATACTCACAGGATGTGTTACCGGAGAAGATGTATTGATTCCCCGAATCGCTCTGATACCATCGGACTTACCCTTCCAATTTAAACGTTTACACTTTCCAATAAATACATCTTTTGCAATGACCATTAATAAATCGCAGGGTCAATTCTTAAACGTTGCAGGCTTAGATTTTAGCGTTGACTGCTTTTCACATGGCCAACTGTATGTTGCTCTTTCAAGAGTAACCTCTAGAGAAAACATGTTTGTATTGTCTAATGACAAGAAAGCTGTTAACGTTGTAGCATGTTAGTTGTAAGTAGATTAGTAATGGCGGAGATAGACATGTTTTGGGAATTCAAAACCGGGAAAATCAAAAAGGGTGGCAATCCTGTTACAAATGAGGGTATTTTGGGGATTTTCATATGAATCTTGATAATATGTGTGTGTGTGTGTGTTTGTATTTACTTATATTTTTGATGGTGTCTGATACTTTTGTTGTAGTGGCGAACATTCATTATACTCAGTAGGAAATGTCGATGGTGAAAAATGTGCTGACTAGCTTTTGACTAGCTTGTCACCAGTACTACTCTATAAGTATCCCGCATACAATACTTTTAAACCCTACTATTAAAAATACAATTCACTAGGTAGTGACTACGTAGCTCTTATGGGAATATGGAGACATACTAACCAGACAGTTAGTTACTGGTACATTTCTATAATTTACGTAAATACAAATGTGTGTACATTGACAAGTTATTGTCAATTCCACCTCTCTCCTTCTTTTATACTGGCGGATAAGAGAAAATTTATTATACCAAAGTCGTAACTAGAATTTTAGTGTTGACACAAAGACACTTGCTCCCAGTCTGACTGCAGGTTAGTTACAAGGGATCTGTGTATTTGTGTGTATGTAGTGATTGATATTTGATAGTCTTTGGGTAGCTGTTTTGAGTTATCGTTGGTATGCTTATGTAGGGTTATTGTATGTATGCATTTATGTTTGCGATCTCTGGGGAAATAATCTAATAGCTGCAGAGAGTGGCAACCCTGTTGTGAATGGAAGTGGATAGGGAATGTATTTGGTAATGTATCTATATGTTGCTGTATTAATGTATGTGATCGTATCTATTTTTACTTTGAAGAATATCATTGCTTGTGTGTATTGTTTAGCCTTCGAGAGTTTTTCATACCCCCCAAACAAAATGTTTCGACTTTTTCTGAAGTCAGACTTGTCGTACTTTCGTTCGACATTTCGGTAGCTTGTCTGAACTCAGACTTTTCGTACCGAACTCGTTAAGAAATTTCGGTAGTTTTTCTGAACAATTTTTTTTAAACATTAAAACTTTGATTTTTGAGTACATAAGTAAAAGTCTGTGAAAACTATTTTTTAATAAATGTGTGTATATGTTGATAAAAACAGGATTGTAGCAAATATTAAAAAGTGTGAGTATGTGCAAATTATTTCGACAATAGCAGCAACATAACGGTGAAGCGGTACTCTGCTATAAAAGCAAAAAGAAATCGTACCTACGTCGTTACGAATTCGTACCGACTTATCGGTACGAATATTTAACATCTAAAATTCACTTGCACATATAAAACATATGTCAACACAATATTTTCTATCTCCATAAGAATAGCAACGTCAATAGCCTAGAAAACATATACACATTCATTTGTTAATATGTACCCATCAAACAAAATGCTCCGAATTCGTAAAGAATTCGTAACGGCTGGTCGACAAAATCTTCCGATTTCGGAACCGAAATATTACCGAAATCGTAACAATTTTTGTATGAAATGGTTGACACGACTTCGTAACGATATGTCGGTACGAATTCGTTACGATAAGTCGGTACGAATTCGTACCGACATATCGTTACGAAGTCGTGTCAACCATTTCATACAAAAATTGTTACGATTTCGGTAATATTTCGGTTCCGAAATCGGAAGATTTTGTCGACCAGCCGTTACGAATTCTTTACGAATTCGGAGCATTTTGTTTGATGGGTACATATTAACAAATGAATGTGTATATGTTTTCTAGGCTATTGACGTTGCTATTCTTATGGAGATAGAAAATATTGTGTTGACATATGTTTTATATGTGCGAGTGAATTTTAGATGTTAAATATTTTGAATCCAATCAGGTTGATAAGCAGAGCTTTTGAATAGGGGCAATGATATTTTTATTTCAGTATATTTTACTTTAATGTACCAATTATAGGAAATAGCTTTTGGAGACATACACCAAAACTTATAAAAGCATCTACTTTTACGTGTCCCGATTTTTCTCGTGCCTTTGTATTACAAACTAATGCTAGCGATTTTGATCTGGGTGTTGCTGTGTATATGAATTTCATCATATATCGTAATACCATCAGATAAATTAGATTTGACGACTGCTACACGATTATCATATGAATTGTGGGAATTTGTATGTGTGTATGTGAGTATGTATGTATGTGTGTGTGTCTGTGTGTATGAATTTCATAATATTATAAAATTTCATTATGTATGTTTGTGTTTGTGTATTACGTCATCACCTCTTTGTGTGTCATGCCAGGCATTTGGTAGTATAAAATATTAGCATATAGGTATCAGAACTTTTTTTTTAATCCTAGTATGTTTTTATACTCAAGATTGCTTTACCTTTTGTCATGCTTAAAATTGTTCAGCTTTAAAGTCTGCCTGTGAGAAATTTGTTTATATTACAGATTTTGTTTATTTAACTACGTCCGGCTTCTTTGGCTGAACTTCTTTTCATACGATCATGGGAATTTATAGTTTCTCTGTCCATAATAAGTTCGTTTAGCTTTGGCATGTGCTTTGAATGTAAGTGTGATTGTCAGGATCTAATAAATACTTGAGTATTGATAAGAAATTTGATATTATGTGTACATACATACCTACAAATTGATTTTATGTATGTATGTACATAAGTACATACAAATATGTGTTTGACTCCGTGTTTGATAATTTTTTTTTGTTTTTGTTGTTGTTGTAAATATTCGCCTGGTTTTTTATGTATAGATGTGAAATATCTTCACAGCTTTTTTATTTGAAATTAAAAAACGTTGTTTTATTTTTTATCTGTATTTACTTAAAAGTTTGTGAGAATGTTCTGTCTTAAGTAAAACTGAATTCCTTAAGATACATACTTTAGAGTAATAGTAACTATAATAGAAATATTTCCTATATTTAATTTACATTTGTTCAATTTGATGCAGCTTATATTCATTCTTAGAAATATTTTGATATCAATTTTTTTCCAGCCGTAGTCTTTTTTCATCACCTTTTACATTTATTTTAGAACATCTTGCATTGCCTTTTATACATTTACTAACGGCCCGCTCCGGCTTCGAACGGGTATAGAATATATGAAATCAATAAAAAAATTATTAAAATCGATCCAGTAGTTTTGATTTATTCATTATTGCCCGTGGCCCGTACGCGTTAAATTTAGGGTAAAACAATTCTTCTTTCCCTAAACCATGAAGATTTCCTGCTATCTTCGGAATATCTAAATTCATACACTACATTTTTACTTATTTACTTTTTACATTTTTACCTATTTGTTTTATTTTTACGACAATTAACGTATTACAGAATGTCTTTATATATGTACAACGTTAACAGCTTTCTTGTCATTAGACAATACAATCATGTTTTCTCTAGAGGTTACTCTTCAAAGAGCGACATACAGTTGGCCATGTGAAAAGCAGTCAACGCTAAAATCTAAGCCTGCAACGTTGAAGGTTTGACCCTGCGATTTATTAATGGTCATTGCAAAATATGTCTTTACCGGAAAGTGTAAACGTTTAAATTGGAAGGGTAAATCCTATGGTATCAGAGGGATTCGGGGAATCAATACATCTTCTCCGGTACCACATCCTGTGAGTATTCCCGACTCTATTATGAAAGTTTTCACTGATCTTACCAGCAAACGCGTGCCGTTGCAAAGTTTAGGTGGATTCAGGTTTTTTAATAAAATAACAGGACAACCTACAATCAACACCATTTTGTAAGGAGGGAATCCAGACGGGTTCAAAGAGTTTAGAAATTCTGTAGGAAAATTAACAGCTTCTTTTAAATCGAGAACAACATCGACCGAGTAGTATATTTTCGTCGGCGCATCAATCTTTGAAAGAATCAAGTTATTTACCTTATCTACTTGTTCGTTAGTTGGTAACGGAATCGCTCTTTCTTCAAACAAATATATTGTGCTATAACTTACTAGCGGCCCTATCCGGCTTCGCACAGGTATAGAATATATTAAATCAATGAAAAAAATTATTAAAATCGATCCAGTAGTTTTGATTTATTCATTACTGCCCGTGGCCCGCATGCGTTAAATTTAGGGTAAATTAATTCTTCTTTCCCAAACCATGAAGATTTCCTGCTATCTTTGGAATATCTAAATTCATACACTACATTTTTACTTATTTACTTTTTAAATTTTTACCTATTTATTTTATTTTAACGACAATTAACGTATTACAGAATGTCTTTATATACAACGTTAACAGCTTTCTTGTCATTAGACAATACAAACATGTTTTCTCTAGAGGTTACTCTTGAAAGAGCGACATACAGTTGGCCATGTGAAAAGCAGTCAACGGTAAAATCTAAGCCTGCAACTTTGAAGGTTTGGCCCTGCGATTTATTAATGGTCATTGCAAAAGATGTATTTACCGGAAAGTGTAAACGTTTAAATTGGAAGGGTAAATCCGATGGTATCAGAGGTATTCGGGGAATCAATACATCTTCTCCGGTACCACATCCTGTGAGTATTGTGCACTCTATTATGAAAGTTTTCTTTGATTTTACCAGCAAACGCGTGCCATTGCAAAGTTTAGGTGGATTCAGGTTTCTTAATAAAATAACAGGACAACCTACGTTTAACACCATTTTGTAAGGAGGGAATCCAGACGGGTTCAAAGAGTTTAGAAATTCTGTAGGAAAATTAACAGCTTCTTCCAAATCGAGAACAGCATCGACCGAGTAGTATATTTTCGCCGGCGCATCAATCTTTGAAAGAATCAAGTTATTTACCTTATCTACTTGTTCGTTAGTCGAATCGCTCTTTCTTTAAACAAAGATATTGTCTTATAACTTATGTTATCAATGTCAGGATAGACATTGTTGACTATCAAAATACAAAAGTTTTCTAGGTTAATCCTTCCCTCACTTTGTGTTAACTCTCCATTGCCAACTTTTAGCAGTATCTCTGGAAATAGCCTGTTCTCACGCGAAGATGACGAAACCCTCATATTAGTTTTATGCTCTAATTTATTGACATGTCGCGAATGGTTGGATCTTTTTAAGGAAGCGTTTACTTCGTGAGCACGTGTTCCTTGAGTCACAACTGGTAGAATTTGACGGAAATCTCCTGAGAACAGAATTGTACATCCACCCAGAGGTGAATTTTTGTTGCGCAAATCGCTCATTGTCCTATTAAGTGCTTCCATAGACGTCTTGTTTGACATGGTAGTTTTGTCCCAGACTATTAATGAGCAGTCACGCATCAATTTGCCTGTATTGCTCTGCTTAGAAATACTACAGGCGCTGTTATTGTCATCGGTGGCGATTTTCAGCGGGAGTTGAATGTAGAGTGCGAGGTTCGGCCTCCTTCCAAAAGCGTATAGGCAATGCCGGATAACGCAACTTCTAACGCAATTTTTCCGATAGATCTTACCTTTTTTTAAAGCTTAGCTGTGTAAAGGATGTAGGGCCTTTTACAATATGAAGTAACATTCTACATGAAATCAACAATGTATTTCAAAATATCCCAACGAAATTTGTTCTAGCTTTAAGCAAAATTCTTTCAAACCAAAAAAGAATTTTGAAATCGGTTCACAAATAGCAAAGTTATGGACAAGGGGAGGAAATTTTCCCTGCAGATTTAAAACAAAAATTATCGGACCTAACTGCAGGCAAACCCTTGCAAACAAAAAAAGAATTTCGAAAATCGGTTTAAAAATGACCGAGTAAGGCATGTACGAGTATTAAAAATAAGTAAAAACAAACACACACGAATTGATAACCTCCTTCTTTATTGAAGTCGGTTAAAAATGTTATTGTGCGATATCCATAAGAGATAGACATATAGCATAGCGGAGTTTTCTGTAGACTTTTTTAATTTGTATACATACTTAGCACATTATTTGGATAAATCTCGTAGGGTTCAGCCTGTGTTTGCAATTTAAGCGGGAAAAAATGTAATTATTTGCGACATAACATTAGAAACCTCAAAAATAACAGTATTTTCCCCCTATTTAATGGATGTTATTGTACATATAAACCTTCCTCTTCAATCACTCTATCTATTAAAAAAAACGCATCAAAATCCGTTGCTTAGTTTTAAAGATTTAAGCATACATTTGGATATAGGGACAGAGAAAGCGAATTTGTTTTATACTATGTAGTGATAAGCACTGATGCATCCATATATACCCAGTAAACAAAGACACTTAAAAAAGTCATGAAAATGTAGAGTTTGCGATCTGGAAGTAGTGCAAATTTATCAAAGTTAATATGTACTACGAATATTTTTTTATGATTTTTTTTTGTTTAGTTTGTATGTAAGAAAAATGCCGCTATTACGTCTGTTCACTATGAAGGTACAACAAGAACTGAGTTCTATATATTTGGATCTAAGTGTTTCGTACATATACCCACTGAGAAAAGGCGTAAATTAGATTATGTAGCTTTAGAAATGATATTCTTAGTCTATGACAGTAGTTCTAAGACTTTTCGCCGCTATAATAAGAAATGAAAAACAATAGTCATTAGTCGTGATGTTCGTTTCACAGTTATTACTAAAAATTTTGTTAACACGGAGGTGTCTCTTGATTTAAGTAAACGAACTGATAGTAATTTGAATCCATTATTGATTGAGGAGGATATAACAATCAATAATGATATTGTTAATGATAATGGAAATTGTGGTGCTAAGGAAAATAGTACTACTAGTGATCATAAGCATACCGTTAGAGTTTCCAATAGAGAAAATAAAGGCATAAATCCTAGAAGATTAAAAGATGAAATCTGGTTGACAAGAGAGGTCAAAGAACCTCAATCGTATCAAGAAGCCATTAACAGTGATGAAAAAGACCAATGGTTATTTGCCATGCAGGATGAGATTGAAACAATGAAGACAAATCAGACGTGAGAGCTGGTGCCTTTGCCAGAGAAAGTTAGTCCTATTGGAAGTAAACGGTTTTAAAAAATCAAACGCAGTGCTGATGGTAATATATGTCGTTTCAAAGCTCGCCTTGTAGCTCAAGGTTTGTCCCAAAAATACGGTATTGACTATGACGAAGATTTTGCACCTGTCGTATCTCATCTAACTTTTAGGACTTTGCTCTCGATTGCAGTAAAGAATAATATGATCGTCAATATCTTGATGCAAAAACAGCATTTCTAAATGGAAAACTGTCAGAAACAATTTCCATGAAACAACCTCAGGGTTTTCAGGAAGGTAACGAAAATACAGTATGCCTTTTAAAGAAATGTATTTATGGCTTAAAACAAGCGGCCAGATCGTGGAATAATACTTTACATGAAATTATTTTAAGAGCTAAATTTGAACAAAGCCTTAATGATCCATGTTTGTACTTTGGCAATATTTATGGAAATATTTGCTTTATAATTGTTTATGTTGATGATCTTATATTGGCATATTATACAAAAGAGCAAATAAATTACATAGAGAATAAATTGTCAGAAAATTTCACTATAAAGAACCTTGGTGACATAAAGCAATATTTGGGCATTGAAATATCGATAGATGCCGATAGTAATTTTCAGCTTTTGCAAGTCTTTTTATATAAATAAAACTGCTCACGATTTTGGACTCCAAGATACAAAATCAACTAAAACTAAAAACCAAATTTCAAAAATATTTTTTTTCAGTTTTCCAAAATTATTTTAGAAACGTGTTTAATTGGGTCACGTATAGGACCCCTAGGAATACATAAACTATATAATGCACAGTGGGGACTTTTGCAAAATAAATGGTAATAAATCTGGAACTTCTAAACTACTGATTGGATTTATATGAAACTTGATATATCTGTAGAGGAGGACTTAAGCTTTATAACAAATGACTTGGCAGCCATCTGGCTTAAGCTGGACAGGAGTTACAGTGGGCCTAAGTTGACAACATGGGACTCAAAAAAAATTCTGAGGCTTGTAACTTTTAGAAAAGTTATCCGATTTTTATGAGATAAAGCGTTTTGATCTAATCTCACAATTTTAAAGAAATAATGTCCTTAAATGTGTTTTGGTATCTCTCATAACTTGGAAGATATTTGACTTTTAACAAAAAAAAATTTTTTTTTGCCTTGACTTTTTTTAGTATTTCACCTACAACTTTTTTGTCTATTATTGGAATTTAAATTAAGAGACAGCATTAAATTTCAGATAAAATTTTAATTAAAAATGTGTAAAAAACTTATTAATATCTGCAGTCGTGAAATCGGGAAAAGGCAAAGAATTCAAAACTTTAAAATTTTCCTGAAAAAGGCATGTTTTTTTAAGAAAAAGTATCTTCATTATTTTAAATTTTGTGAAAAACTTTGTTTAACACATGCACTTTTAAACCACATAGCTCTAAAAATAATCTATTCAGAATATGCTAAAAGCTAATTATTTTGTATTTTGGGCATGCACCCTACATTCAGCAGTGTCCGAAAATCGCTAATTTTAAAAATATTTTTTGTACTTGTGCGTTTATAAAAAGTAGTGACGGTTGATTTTGAAAGTTTTAACTATAGCATTTAATTGTTAAGATAGTTTGCAACATGTTTAACTTAAGTTTTTGACAGCCTTTTCATAAATGCGAAAATACGCGCAAATTTTCTGAAAAAAAGTCAAAATTTTGGAAAAACTTTGTTTGTACCATAAAAAATATATACTAAAATAATTTTCTTTTCTTATGTTGGCCTTTTTGACTTCTATATAAGTCTTTTTACTTCATCTGAAAAAATTATTCCAATATAATAAACTGATCTCGAGATATTCCGATTGTAGGGTGCAACTCAAAAAATATATAGAATGCGCTTAACTTTTTTGCCTTTATTCACACATCAGCTGTTTAAAACTTTTATGAATTCTGAAATTCAACCTAAATAGAAAAACAAAAATAAATTTAGAATGTTATCCAATAAGTCTATGTATATTTTTCGCAATAAAAAATATTTTTGGTAATTATACCATATTATTTTCTATGTAAGTGTAGTTAATGCTAATAACAGGTAAGCATTTAACGAATAACAACACACAATTTTAATGGATTAAAAAAAGGTTTTCGCGCATTATTTTACAGCGGCATCGGGAGGTGCTACCTGATTATGCTACTACTTAAAATAAATAACACTTCACAGTACCAGGTAACTAGACAAAACTAGCAAAGTTGCTTATAAAGTATGCTGTATTGTATAAACAATTTGAAAGGTTTTATTTGTATGTATTGTTTTTTATTATTATTTACCAATATATAATCTATTTAATATAACGCGATAACTAACAAAAACTATATAAAGTATTTATTTTTAAATTTCATGTTTTAGCTATGTTAATTACCATCATTTTACGATTTATTTATTTCAATTATTTTTAAGAAAACAATATGAAATATCGAAGGTTAAGGGGTTATTTATTTTAACTGCTTCACTGTCGTCTTTCCCTATTTCTTTAGTTATCTTTGGTAACCATTTCAATCATATTGAGTCTGGATCTGAGGATAACAATAAGTGAAGCATTAAATCATAATTTTCTGCTAATTTTGAACACTTTCGACTATTAAATAATCTGTACTGCTTTACATCTCTGTTCCTTGCTTCTTGAGCTTCTTCTTTAAGTTCTCCCAAAGGTAGGATGTTGGTTTCAATGATATTTTTTCCATGAGATAATACCTAATGTACAGTTGGCGTCATCAATCTCCACGGATATACATTTTTTTCAGTACTTTTGTTTCATTAGCAAAAGCATCAAATTTTTCTGCATTGATTTGCTTTTTACTGTTAATAGTTGCCAGTATTATTTTGAAGTTCCTTTTTAGTTTTTTATCCAAGTCGGTTATCAAGGATGTGGTCTCAGGATCCTCAAAAAAGCGTCTAGCAATGTTTCCATTATTCGAGCTACCATAACCATTAATTGGCTTATCAATTATAAGCCCATGCTTTCTAAATTCATCTTGTATTATTTTCTTCTCAGTTCTCCGTGTCTCTGCTAAGTCTTTGTTGTTTCGTGAGAAGACAGTTTCCTTACCTCTGATATTTCTATATTTTATATCATATATTTAATACTATTATTATATTGTATATATTTATATTTTATATTTAATACTAATCTTCATAAGAGTTCAATATAGAGTGATTATTCTTATAAAAGAACCCTGCGTTTTTATACAATATATCATACTTTAGAAGCAACTTTGCTAGTTTTGTCTAGTTACCTGGTACTGTGAAGTAGGGATGGGCAAAAAATATCGATATATCGAAATATCGATATTTGAAAAAATAAATATCGATATATATCGCCGATATTTCAAAAACCGATATATCGATACATCGATTCTAATTTACGAGTATCGGGTTTCGATATTTTTAAGAGCTCTATAAATTTTAACGCTAGGATGTAGGCATGACTGCTAGTGATGCGAACAAAAAATAGAGAAATTTCATAACAGAAAAGACGCATCTATAAGGTGACCCCACTAATCCAGCTGACGTTTATTTATTAACTAAGGTAAATGTCAAATTTGGTGTGGGTATAAGCCTCAAGGCAGAATTAGTTTTTACTTTCTGTTCTGTTACTAATCAGATGACTCTATTTTGTTTATAGAAATCTTATACAAGCCGTTAGTTTTTCTCTTTCGTTATATTCTGTTTCGGTTCAACCTGTGAAAATCAAAAAACTATTAAGTAGTGTAATGTATGTAGTAGGTGTCAGCATAAGTAAAATAAAAACCTTTCGAAAGGTTTAGGAATTTAGGAATTTGAAAAAATTAAATTTTTACCAGAAAAACATAAAACTATATTGAAACATATCAATGGACGATGCAAAACTCATCACTTTAGTTTCAAATTTATTACAGAAAAAGTAAATTAAAACTTAGACACAGAACGGCAACAGAAAGTAAAGACTTATGAAGCCTTAAGGAGCTCAATATCAGCTTTGGTTTTCTTCACTATTAGAGTTCATTAAAATTTAAGTTAGATGTTTTTCGCGATTTCTCTAAATATTAAATCATTATTTAATGGATGCCCAGTACATATTTCTCGTATTCTGCAACGATGAAGTTTAAAGTGTTCAACACTGAGCATTCATAAAACAATTATTAAGAGCATTATTTATAAAAATTATTAAGGCTTTCTAAAGGCTTAATAAGGAAAATTTTTTATGGAAATCTGTTTTCAAAAGCTTTGCAAAGCCTCAATAATTTTTATAAATAAGCATGTTAACATTTAAAATCGCTAACAAAATATTAAGTTCTCAAAATGATGTCGTTTAAACTTTTTTGGCGGTTATGGCGCGATATTTTAGTATGTGTATTTATTTTAAACTTAAAAGATTTTTGCAACATTTGTGGGCAAAAAATATCGATATATCGAAATATCGATGTTTTAAAAAAATATATATCGATGCTGTTCAAAAATATCGATACGATATATATCGATACATATTTTCCATTTGCCCATCCCTAACTGTGAAGTGTTATTTATTTTAAGTACTAGCATAATCAGGTAGCACCTCCCGATGCCGCTGTAAAATAATGCGCGAAAACCTTTTTTTAATCCATTAAAATTGTGTGTTGTTATTCGTTAAATGCTTACCTGTTATTAGCATTAACTACACTTACATAGAAAATCATATGGTATAATTACCAAAAATATTTTTTATTGCGAATAATATACATAGACTTATTGGATAACATTCTAAATTTATTTTTGTTTGTCTATTTAGGTTGAATTTCAGAATTCATAAAAGTTTTAAACAGCTGATGTGTGAATAAAGGGAAAAAAGTTAAGCGCATTCTATATATTTTTTGAGTTGCACCCTACAATCGGAATATCTCGAGATCAGTTTATTATATTGGAATAATTTTTTCAGGTGAAGTAGAAAGACTTATATAGAAGTCAAAAAGGCCAACATAAGAAAAGAAAATTATTTTAATATATATTTTTTATCAGAAATAATTTCTTAATCAGGCTTGAGTTCAGTAATTTCAATTCTTATGAATGAAATATTTTTATTAATTAATGTGAGTATCTAAAGAAGAGAAGAAAAATTAAACTAGACACTATTAGCTGGGGGAAATACCGATATTTTTCTGTGCAGCCACGCACTTCATCAGCACCCATGTCTATCTACTGGGGTAGAGATTATTATTAACATCAGCTATTAAACTTAAATTTCTATGAAATGGAATATGAGAATTGATTGTGTATACAATTATTGATTTGCCTTTGGCAAACACATTTGTAAGTATCACTATTCATTTTCTGTTTTTCCATTTTCTATTTAGGTTAGCACGAAATTATATCACTCTACCTATGTATGTTTAACTATTCTTACTTATCTTTTACGATCATCACATTAATTATTTTTACTTATTCGATGCACCATCGGTACATACATATAAGTATTATTGTAGTGGCTTTATGTTACTTTGTTTTTGCTTTCTACAGTTGACTTAGCTTTCCAGCATTCTGAAGCAGTTCTGGCCAAGTGAACAGTGATCGCCAAGTGAACATATTTTTGTCACGTGCCCATGATGAATTAAATGAGACATTATTAGATTTAATTGAACTATAGTGAATTTTTAATCAGAAATAATTTCTTAATCAGGCTTGAGTTCAGTAATTTCAATTCTTATGAATGAAATATTTTTATTAATTAATGTGAGTATCTAAAGAAGAGAAAAAAAATTAAACTAGACACTATTAGCTGGGGGAAATACCGATATTTTTCTGTGCAGCCACGCACTTCATCAGCACCCATGTCTATCTACTGGGGTAGAGATTATTATTAACATCAGCTATTAAACTTAAATTTCTATGAAATGGAATATGAGAATTGATTGTGTATACAATTATTGATTTGCCTTTGGCAAACACATTTGTAAGTATCACTATTCATTTTCTGTTTTTCCATTTTCTATTTAGGTTAGCACGAAATTATATCACTCTACCTATGTATGTTTAACTATTCTTACTTATCTTTTACGATCATCACATTAATTATTTTTACTTATTCGATGCACCATCGGTACATACATATAAGTATTATTGTAGTGGCTTTATGTTACTTTGTTTTTGCTTTCTACAGTTGACTTAGCTTTCCAGCATTCTGAAGCAGTTCTGGCCAAGTGAACAGTGATCGCCAAGTGAACATATTTTTGTCACGTGCCCATGATGAATTAAATGAGACATTATTAGATTTAATTGAACTATAGTGAATTTTTAATCAGAAATAATTTCTTAATCAGGCTTGAGTTCAGTAATTTCAATTCTTATGAATGAAATATTTTTATTAATTAATGTGAGTATCTAAAGAAGAGAAGAAAAATTAAACTAGACACTATTAGCTGGGGGAAATACCGATATTTTTCTGTGCAGCCACGCACTTCATCAGCACCCATGTCTATCTACTGGGGTAGAGATTATTATTAACATCAGCTATTAAACTTAAATTTCTATGAAATGGAATATGAGAATTGATTGTGTATACAATTATTGATTTGCCTTTGGCAAACACATTTGTAAGTATCACTATTCATTTTCTGTTTTTCCATTTTCTATTTAGGTTAGTACGAAATTATATCACTCTACCTATGTATGTTTAACTATTCTTACTTATCTTTTACGATCATCACATTAATTATTTTTACTTATTCGATGCACCATCGGTACATACATATAAGTATTATTGTAGTGGCTTTATGTTACTTTGTTTTTGCTTTCTACAGTTGACTTAGCTTTCCAGCATTCTGAAGCAGTTCTGGCCAAGTGAACAGTGATCGCCAAGTGAACATATTTTTGTCACGTGCCCATGATGAATTAAATGAGACATTATTAGATTTAATTGAACTATAGTGAATTTTTAATCAGAAATAATTTCTTAATCAGGCTTGAGTTCAGTAATTTCAATTCTTATGAATGAAATATTTTTATTAATTAATGTGAGTATCTAAAGAAGAGAAGAAAAATTAAACTAGACACTATTAGCTGGGGGAAATACCGATATTTTTCTGTGCAGCCACGCACTTCATCAGCACCCATGTCTATCTACTGGGGTAGAGATTATTATTAACATCAGCTA
The DNA here is from genome assembly GCA_944452675.1 of Tachina lurida. Taxonomy (NCBI): domain Eukaryota; kingdom Metazoa; phylum Arthropoda; class Insecta; order Diptera; family Tachinidae; genus Tachina; species Tachina lurida. The sequence goes on from OX101752.1 coordinate 86,354,180, forward strand.
TTAAACTTAAATTTCTATGAAATGGAATATGAGAATATTTTCGCATTTATGAAAAAGCTGTCAAAAACTTAAGTTAAACATGTTGCAAACTATCTTATCAATTAAATGCTATAGTTAGAACTTTCAAAATTTATAAAATTGGCAATTTTCGGACACTGCTGAGTGTAGGGTGCATGCCCAAAATACAAAATTATTGGCACTTAGCATATTCTGCATAGACTGTTTTTAGCGCTATGTGGTTTAAAAGTGCATGTCTTAAACAAAGTTTTTCACAAAATTGAAAATAATGAAGATACTTTTTCTTAAAAAAACGTGCCTTTTTCAGGAAAATTTTAAAACTTTGAATTCTTTGCCTTTTCCCGATTTCACGACTGCAGGTATTAATAAGTTTTTTACTTATTTTTATTTAAAATTTTATGGGAAATTTAATGCTGTCCTTTAATTTAAAATCCAACAATAGACTAAAAAGTTGTAGGTGAAATACTAAAAAAAATCAAGGCAAAATAAAATTTTTTTTTGTTAAAAGTCAAATATCTTCTAAGTTATGAGAGATACGAAAACACATCTACGGACATTATTTCTTAAAAATTTTGAGCTCAGATCAAAACGCTTTATCTCATAAAAATCGGATAATTTTTCTAAAAGTTACAAGCCTCAGAATTTTTTTTGAGTCCCATGTTGTCAACTTAACTCCTGTCCTAACTCCTGTCCAGCTTAAGCCAGATGGCTGCCAAGACATCTGTTATAAGGCCTAAGTCCTCGTTTACGGATATTCTAAGTTTCATATAAATCCAATCAGTAGTTTAGAAGTTCCAGATTTATTACCATTTATTTTGCAAAAGTCCCCACTGTGTAATGTCACACGTGTGATCTTCTATATTTCGCCTAAATGACCACTAATCTTCTTAAGAAATGTCACTAAAAAGCAAATTTCAAAAATAACTTTTTTCCGATTTCCAAAATTATTTTAGAAACGTGACCAATTGGGACACATATAAGACCCCTAGGACTACCTAAATTTTATGTCACACGTGTGCTCTTCTATATTTCGTTAAAATGACCACTAATCTTTCAAAAAATGTCACTAAAAAGCAAATTTCAAAAAATAAATTTTTTACGATTTCCAAAATCATTTTAGAAACGTGACCGAAAAATGCGGTCTTGACTAGTAAAGGGTGTACAATTGCAGTTATATAATTGCACAAAAAATAGTTAAATATTGCATTAAACACAAATAAAAAGTTATAAAAATAAATACATATAAGAAATTTATTATTCGACATATTGTCATAAGTTTATTTTAATTTGAAATTTATTTGCTGGTGGTTCAGCGGTGTCTATATGCATTTCATTGTTGCTGTCCATAAGATAAGAGGTTTGTAACTGTTCAAAATGTGTGGTTGAAGTCTACTGACGATTTGTTACAGCAACAATGAAATGCATATAGACACCGCTGAACCACCAGCAAATAAATTTCAAATTAAAATAAATACATAATTAGATTTCAGTGTTTTTAGTTCAAGATTCTCGATCTTGAACTAAATCCATGGAACAAGTACTAAGGGTAGTTTTTCCGCTGCCGGAATGAGACATGATTTTCCCGGTCTGCGCCGTACACGTGAGTTCACCGAAGCGACATCCATAATTAGTGTTTCTTGGTGTTTCTGAGGAAATTGAGAAATAATTTCTTAATCAGGCTTGAGTTCAGTAATTTCAATTCTTATGAATGAAATATTTTTATTAATTAATGTGAGTATCTAAAGAAGAGAAGAAAAATTAAACTACACACTATTAGCTGGGGGAAATACCGATATTTCTGATTAAAAATTCACTATAGTTCAATTAAATCTAATAATGTCTCATTTAATTCATCATGGGCACGTGACAAAAATATGTTCACTTGGCGATCACTGTTCACTTGGCCAGAACTGCTTCAGAATGCTGGAAAGCTAAGTCAACTGTAGAAAGCAAAAACAAAGTAACATAAAGCCACTACAATAATACTTATATGTATGTACCGATGGTGCATCGAATAAGTAAAAATAATTAATGTGATGATCGTAAAAGATAAGTAAGAATAGTTAAACATACATAGGTAGAGTGATATAACTTCGTGCTAACCTAAATAGAAAATGGAAAAACAGAAAATGAATAGTGATACTTACAAATGTGTTTGCCAAAGGCAAATCAATAATTGTATACACAATCAATTCTCATATTCCATTTCATAGAAATTTAAGTTTAATAGCTGATGTTAATAATAATCTCTACCCCAGTAGATAGACATGGGTGCTGATGAAGTGCGTGGCTGCACAGAAAAATATCGGTATTTCCCCCAGCTAATAGTGTCTAGTTTAATTTTTCTTCTCTTCTTTAGATACTCACATTAATTAATAAAAATATTTCATTCATAAGAATTGAAATTACTGAACTCAAGCCTGATTAAGAAATTATTTCTGATTAAAATTCACTATAGTTCAATTAAAATCTAATAATGTCTCATTTAATTCATCATAGGCACGTGACAAAAATATGTTCACTTGGCGATCACTGTTCACTTGGCCAGAACTGCTTCAGAATGCTGGAAAGCTAAGTCAACTGTAGAAAGCAAAAACAAAGTAACATAAAGCCACTACAATAATACTTATATGTATGTACCGATGGTGCATCGAATAAGTAAAAATAATTAATGTGATGATCGTAAAAGATAAGTAAGAATAGTTAAACATACATAGGTAGAGTGATATAACTTCGTGCTAACCTAAATAGAAAATGGAAAAACAGAAAATGAATAGTGATACTTACAAATGTGTTTGCCAAAGGCAAATCAATAATTGTATACACAATCAATTCTCATATTCCATTTCATAGAAATTTAAGTTTAATAGCTGATGTTAATAATAATCTCTACCCCAGTAGATAGACATGGGTGCTGATGAAGTGCGTGGCTGCACAGAAAAATATCGGTATTTCCCCCAGCTAATAGTGTCTAGTTTAATTTTTCTTTTCTTCTTTAGATACTCACATTAATTAATAAAAATATTTCATTCATAAGAATTGAAATTACTGAACTCAAGCCTGATTAAGAAATTATTTCTGATTAAAAAAACAATTTAAATTAATAGATATACATGTGTATATTAGATAAAATTATAGTTTTTTTTACATTTTCTGTCTTACCAAAACTGTGCTACATCCTATACAACATCTGATAAATTTTCCAACACGCTTTAAAATTTTGCCAGACATGCATTAAGAACGAATGAAATTTAAACAATTTTTCACCATGCAGCTTTGTATTCGGTTAAAAATTTACTAGGTAGCACTGACACCAAATTAACTTTTTTTTTTAATAATTAGTGTTTTATTGTTGGGAATTGCTACAATTTAAATTTAACGTTTATTAACGCACTAATAATCCCAAATTATTATTTTACTTAATTAGTAAAATAACTTTTTTATTAAAAATACATTTAAATTGATTATTGAAGGGTTTAGCTGGATCCTATGCGCATTTCACTGTTGCTAATGCAGATCATCAGGGAACCTTTACCCAAAAATCTTAGAACAACTAGAGTTATTATGTTATAAACTTTCATTTAAACAAATGAGAAGTTCAACAAATAACAAAGTTGAAACAAGAACTCAATAATCAACATGTTTTTTATTTCCTTACTTTACTACATTGGCTGACTTTTTTTCAGCTCTAGTTGTAGTTGTAAAAAGTATGTAAAGAAAATAAATGTAAATAACAACAACATCTATATAAGAATAGAGTGTTGCCACACAAGTATTTTTGACCTGATGCAGTCAAGTTAATAATTAGTGTTTTATTTTTGGGAATTGCTACAATTTAAGTTTAACGTTTATTAACGCACTAATAATCCCAAATTATTATTTTACTTAATTAGTAAAATAACTTTTTTATTAAAAATACATTTAAATTGATTTTATTAATATTTTCTATTTTATAATTTTTTCTGGGCCTATAACTTTTGCCAGAAAGTCTCCCGGGAAATGACAGTTCCCATTATATATGCCTATTTATATGCTAAAGCGACAAAAGGTAAAGCTATGTGAGCACGAGGTTTCGTTTTTAAATTAGTATCTAAACACTAAAGACGATTTTTGGTCTGTTTTTTAATAAATTCTTTTTTGTTAAAGTTGTAACTTTTTCCCGCAAGTCTCCTGGAAAATGATTGAACTCTTATTCGACGCATATTTTTGTCTTCTATCGGTTGTAGGTAGCGTCATATGAGCACGCAATCTAATTTATGAGTTATGAACAAAAAACTCAAACTGTATTTTTTCAAGTACAAAAATAAGTTTGTTGGTCTATAACTTTTTTCAGAAAGTCTCTCGAGATATAAACCTTATAGCAACCGATGCGTATTATAATAAGCTATTTATTGAAGGTAGCGTTATGTGCGCATGAAATCTAGCTTACGAGATATAAGCAAAAAAGTATTTGCAAAAGTGTCTAATTAACTCATCGGACATATTCAACATGACAAAAATGTCAACAATTACAGTCAAATAATCTGATACTAATCACTAATTACTCCTGTTCGACTTACTAAACCAAATTAAAATTTCATTGTCAAAGTCCACTTTTGCCCTTAGAGCTTGACATAATCTATATAAATAAAAATTAAAGGATGTCTGTTGCTAAGTGCATAACTTGAAAATGGTTTTTCTTGGAAATATGTGTTATAGTCTGAAAAAAGTTTTTATAGAAAGAAACATTAGAAAATTTTTTTGAAATTTGTTTTTCTATGGGATTTAAATTTTTTTACAGATTCCCTATAAACTTCGTACGAACGATCGCAATGAAATTTTGTGCGCACTTAGTCTGTGCAACTCCGGGAGTGTTTAAGGGTATTACCTTTTTTTGAAACTAGGACCAGGAAAGCGATAGAGGGAAATTTCTGCTCCTCCGAAATGTTCAAACCGATTTTAATGAAATTTATAACACAGATAGATCTGCATATGTTATCTAAATTTTTAAAACTATCTCCAGGAGGGCTATATGCGGAAATTTCTGCCCCTCCGAAATGTTCAAATCGATTTTGATGAAATTTAGAACATAGATAGATCTACGACCACAAAGTCACATAGGCTATATACATTTTTAAAACTAGGACTGGAATTTATGCCCCCTACCAAACGTTAAAACCGATTGTAATTAGAACAAAGATATATCTGCGTTTAAAAAGTCACATAGGCCGTGTACATTTTCAAAACTAGGACCAGAAGGGTGATAGAGGGAAAAATCTGCCCCTACAAAACCTTTGAACCGATTTTAATGAAATTTAGAACAAAGATAGATCTGCTTATAAAAAGTCATGTACATATGTACATTTTTAAAACGTTCAAACAGATTTTAATTAAATTTAGAACATCTAAAAAGTCACATAGGCGCTGTACATTTTCTGAACTAGAACCAGGAGGTCTATAGGGAGAAATTTCCGCCCTCCTAACCGTTCAAACTGATTTTAATAAAATTTAGAACATAGAGAGATCTGCATTTAAAAACTTACATAGGCTTTGTACATTTTGAAAACTAGAACCAGGAGAGTGAAAGAGGGGAAATTTGTGCCTCCGAAACAATTAAACCGATTTTACTGAAATTCAGAACATAGATCTGCGTCTAGAAAGTCCCAAAATGACCATAGACATTTTCTAAAGTGGGACCACGAGAAATTAGGGCGACAATTTCTGAGTCTCAACTCGATATTAGTGAAATTTAAAATATAGATCAAATACGGGCGTTTCTTGGCACAATTGTGCTGAGCGCATCCACACGTTACCTACCCTCTTTAATTTAGTCGTCGATGAGATAGCGACGAATGCACAGCAGGCAGACGCCTACATATTTTTTATTTTTTTTTTTCAAGAATATTTGTCCACCAAACATACGTGTTTCATTTAAAAATGATGATGATATGCATAAAATATTTTGTTATAAATAATGCATTTGGTAACATACAATGCCTTTTATGTTATCAAAGCTTTTAGGAAAAAAAGGAATATGTCATTAAAAGACATTATGATGCTTTTCATAATGGTAAGGAAAGGGAAAACCTTTTAAATAAAAATAAAAACAATATTTTTAATATGTTTCCCATCTGAAAATGATCTTCCATGCCGACAAATATCAAAGCTTATTAAGTTTGATACATCCAACCTAAATTTTTAATTTTTGAATTTTCACCGTTGTGCTCCACCAAGCAACCATTCTTTTGTTTATTTATTTTTTTCTTGAATGGAAAACATGATAAATTATTTTCATTTCTTTTTTAATTTTTTTCATTTGACTGTTTACTTAGAAAAAGTTTTATTTTCAATTAATAATTTTATTTAACCAACGTTTTGTTTTTCAACATAGAAAATATCTTTACTCATGTATAAATATGTAATGCACCATTATCTTTCAAACGCTTGGCTTTGTGTTTGGTGGGTAGCTCGCAACCTCAACACATACACAATTTACCAATACATTGAGAGTGCCCACCACTGATATAGATACCCATTTGTCTAGAAGGAGACATACTCTATGTACCTTCTCGAAAACAAGACGAACAAGGGGCCAGGGGATGACTCCTGCTCCTCCGAACCGTTGAAATTGATTTTAATGAAATTAAAAGCATAGAAGAAGACATAGTCTATGTATTTAATTTCTGCTCCTCCGATACATTCAAATCGATGTAAATAAAATGTAAAAGACAATGGGAGTAAATTTTAAAGTCGATCGGTCAACAGAAAAACTAAACAATTTTGCAAAAAAATTTATCATTGTTCAAATGTAATTGAACATAATTTTAAGATTCTTTAGTTCATAGAAATAAAAATAAGTTTCGTTCTAAGTGCTAAGTCTAAATTACGGTTTACAAATATAATTTCGTTTAGGTTTTATTTTATCAGTCTATACACATTTTATTTGTTTAGGCTACATACATTTATGATACACACTATATGCACACATGCTTAAGCATAGTTTTATCTCCACCAATTTCTTGTGTTTACTTAAACTAATGTATGTTTTGTATTTACTTAGGCTAGTTATAAATATTCAAAAATAATATGAAAATAACCCTGAAAAATATATGAAAGCAATTAGATAAGAAATGAGTTCTATATTAGATTTAAGATTTTCATCGTTAGTATTCAAGCAGAAATATTTTAAAAATAAAACAGTGTCTTACAAACATTCAACCTGTTAAATAGTTTAATTTAACATTTGGTCCTTCGACAGAAAGAACTAGTGACTAAAAAAAAAAAAAAAAAAATATTATTAAAAAATTGGCATTATATAAATATTAAATATTAAATTTTTTTTTTTTAATACATATTTTTATTTATTGTATCTTCAAATTGAACTAACATTAAGTATTCAAATCTTAAATCTAAAATATAATTATTAGGCCCGACCACTGTCGGACATAAATTTAGAGATAGTTATAAATAATACATAAGTAGTGATAATCAAAAGGAAGAAAAAAATAAAATAAAATTAAAAAGTGTTTTCAAGCAGTCCCATCTGGAGTGTTGAGTATAAGAGCACTTGTATCCCTCTTTTTTAGGCGGACGTGTCCAGTAAAGTTCAAAATATTACGAGCAAGCGGATTAGGATGTGACTCGAGTTTTGTTAAATATTTGCCTGCATATTTTGCAATTTCTTCAACCACTAGTGGCATGTTTAAATCACGATGTATATTTGAGTTTTTTATATACCATGGAGCCGATGTTATTAATCGCAAAATTTTATTTTGCCTTCGTTGGATTCTCTCGACATTGGAAGCTGAAGCAGTGCCCCATAGTTGAATTCCGTAGCACCATATGGGTTTCAAAATAGAATTGTATATCAAAAGTTTGCAATCTAGACTGAGGGTTGAATTTCTACCAATCAGCCAATGTACCTGAGTTAATTTTAGTTTCATTTGGGTTAACTTAGAGTCAATATGGTGTTTCCAAGTAAGCCGTCGATCAAGGTGTATACCAAGATATTTCACATGAGTATGTTGAGGGACAACTTGATTGTTAATCCGAATGGGTGAACAAGTATCTCTTCGTAATGTATATGTTACTTGAACACACTTTTGTTCGTTTACCTTAATTCTCCATAAGTTTAACCATAGTTCCAGCTGGGTAATGTGTTCTTGAAGATATCGAGATGCTTCGTAAGGATTTTCATGCATACTAAGACAGGCTGTATCATCAGCAAATGTGGAAGTGTGGATATTGCTGCTCAGAGGCATATCACAAGTATAAATCAAATACAAAACTGGCCCCAGTATACTCCCCTGTGGCACACCGGATGAGATAGTTTCAGGCATGCTCATAAAGTCTCCTTCCACAACAGTGAACTTGCGGGCAGTAATGTAACTTTCCAAAAGACTTACAACGTTTATTGGCAGGTATGTTTTTAATTTTAAAATTAGTCCTTCATGCCACACTTTATCAAATGCCTGAGAAACAGCGCAGAACAATACTTCCTTTCTTCAAGTGTTCTTCTTATAAATTGGACCAATCTATGAGTTTGTTCAATGGTGCTATGCTGACTTCTAAAACCAAATTGATGGTCCGGTATGCACCCACTACTAACTAGAATTGGGGACAGTTTTGTCATGAGCAGTTTTTCGAAAAGCTTTGACATTGTTGATAGCAGACTTATTGGCCTATATGACTCAGCCTTGGTAAGATCTTTGCCTGGCTTTGGAATCATTTTAACTTTGGCAAGTTTCCAGCTGTGTAGATAATACTCCAGTCGTAAAATGGCATTGAAAATAAATAACAGTATTCTAATTGCAATGCGAGGCAACTTCATCAGCATCTGGTTACTAATTCCATCAAAACCCGGAGCTTTCTTTGGGTTGAGTTCAGCAATTACTTTTTGTACATCACGCGTCTTAAACTTTATTAGTTGAGGGGGTAGAGCGACTACATTTGGCAAATCAATTACACCAGTACATGTGTTTGGGGTAAATACGTATTTCAAATGGTCAGCAAATATGTTACCTTTTTCAGTATCGCTTCTTGCCCAACCTCCGGTAGATGTGCGCAGAGGTGGTTTAAACTCAACGGGTGTTTTAAGCTTTCTAGCAGCGCGCCATAAAGAGTAATTAGATGCTGGTGTGACATCAAGATTTTGCAGATAGTTTTTAAGAGATGCAGTTTTTTCATGTGCAAGCAGCTCTTGGAGTCGTTTAGTGCACTCTTTAAAACTGATTTTAAGTTGTGGTGATCTGTGCTGTTGCCATTTCCTTCTAGCTCTTCTTTTTTCGCATACGGCACGTTCAATATCGGTAGAATAAATTTTATTAAACCCAGTCTGCGGATGGGCGGTAGTGGCATGTTCAGCAGAATGTTTAATATTTTCATTAAGGTTGGCAATGTTAGATTCAATATCATCGTGTGTTCTTAGCGTAATATTTTCCGTGCAATGACTACTAAGATATTTTTTAAATCGCAGCCAATTAACACGATTTATCAAATTCGCATATGGGTGAGGTAAGCCACTTCTTAATGAGCTACAAATTGTAACGATCGTGGGAGAGTGATCGGACGAGAGATCTAGAGAAGCTTCAATTTGAATTAAATCCCTAGAGATATTTTTCATAACGCCAAAATCTATTACATCCGGAATTTTATGCATGTCAGTAGGCCAATAAGTGGGCTCCCCACTCGAAATGACATCCAAGCCCATTTTGGAAATTGTATTGAACAACGCTCGACCTCTGGGTGTAATAAGACGCGAACCCCAGAACGTATGTTTAGCATTATAGTTGCCGGCTGCTACAAAACAAGGGCCCAGAGATTTGTAAAAATCCTCATATTGATTCTCAGTAATTGCGAATCTAGGAGGGGAGTAAATGGATGATATGACAAAATTAGTGCAAAAATTTTCGACACATATATTCGTTGCTTGCAAATGTTCTTCACAAATGTTATCAATAATATTATGCTTGAGTCTTGACTTTATTAAAACCGCTGATCCACCGCATGCTCTTCCTCTCGGGTCCTTTGAATCATATAAGGTGTAGCCATACATTTTAAAAAGGCTTCTCGAAGTCAAATGAGTCTCAGAGACCAACATTATATCAATATTTTTTTCCGTGAGGAAGTGCTGAAGTTCATTTTTATGTTGGCGAATGCCGTTTGCGTTCCAAAAACATATTTTTAACGTGTTCATGGTTTGTTAACTAAAGCTTGAAGCAATGTATTCTGCATTCGCAGCATTTCTTGCATCATGCTAGTCATATTTGTTGTAAAATTATTTATAGTTTGCACCAGATTATCAATAGTAGCTTCAAGGCGATTGAAACTAAAGTTCGAGTTTGTATTTGTTGAATTATTTGGTGGTGAAACATTTTGTGTATGAGCAGAATTTGTTTTAGCAGCATCGGCATACGATACACGGGAACTAACTGGTTGGCTCACTTGCGCAATAGTGGCTGTTAAAGAGTTTGCTGATTGGGCTGTTGCCAATTTAGGCGTTTGCCTCATAGTCTGTTTGACGAAAGAGTACACAGGACAACCTCTGTAGTTAGCAGTGTGATTTTCACCACAATTACTGCATTTTTTGTTACTTTGATCTTTCGATTTATTGCAACTAGCAGTGCCGTGTAACTCGCCGCACACAACACAAACAGTAGGTTATTTGCAGTAAGTTTTAGTATGGCCATATTCTTGACAATTATGGCACTGTACGGGTCCTGAACGCTTGTGTGGTTCTTCAACGGTTATTTTTCGATATAAGAGATATTTTAAATTATATATTGGATGGGTCTCACTTTTTTCAATTTTATATCATTTGGATCAAGTTCAACGCGAAATAGAGGTTGAGGGATCTTTTCCCTATTTATTATGTTCGATACATTTTTTACTTTAAAGCCCTGGAGGACGAGAGCATCTTTTACTTCTTCGGGAGCAACATAGGAATCTATGCCCTTCAACACAATCTGCATACCTTTAGCACTCTTGAGCTGATATGTGTAGAAATTTGTTTTACTTTTTTCAAGTTCAGAAATCATTGTGCGAAAATCTTTTTCTTCATAAATTTGAATTTTCGTTTCATCAATATTACCACGTTTTATTGGTACAATGTGAAATTTATTATCACCAATGACCGAAATTAATTTTTTAATTAGAGCGTTTGAGTTTTTTTTCTCTTAAATAGATTGGTGGCGGCTTGGAGGTTTTATTCGCAGATTCAGCGGGTTTTTCATTATCATCTTGCAATATTTTAAAACGGTTTTGCCGATTAGTAGAGGATGCGCTGTTATCCCTGGACATCTTTGGAACAGATGCAATTTTAGTAGAATTTGGGCTGCGCCCGCGCTTTAAAATTGTAATGTATCTGTCCATTCCGACGTGGACCTTGGACTTTGGGGTGCTCTTATCTTTAGTGACAACTTGTTTAAGTGATGTCCACGTGCCCGAAGCGGATGATATCGCTGAGTTAAATTTAGAAGTACTAGGCAATAATGTCAACGATTCACTAGATGGCATTGGACAAAGCGAAGTTGATCGCTGACGAAACTGTGGTTTTGCCGTTAGAGAAAGTCTATTATCAGATTTTTGGTTTTTATTAAGAGCTTCAGAACTCACTGCAAGTCTATTATCAGATTTTTTATTTTTATTGTTATCATTATTGAAGCATTTAATAACTTTTATGAAAAAAAAAAGACAAGTTAATTTATTTATTAATATAGAATTTTTATTAAGCGACTGTATCGACGCTTCAAATTCTTATCTATTAATGCTTGCTTATTACTAAAATATTAAGGCTTATATACTACTTATGAGAAGATTCTAGATTTAGAATTGTATGGAAAATTATAAACGAATTAAAAGTAAATCAGTGCCTAAAATTAGTATACACATATGGTGGGAAATTAAAGTGAAATACAATCCACCCTTTAAACATTATTTCGTTCCCACAGCGGCGATTGTTTTGGTGCGGCAGATTGTGTGTGGCTATTTCAAGTGTCACACACTTCACAGCAATATTAATTCTTTCTATTATGCCGACATTGCACATTTGCACTTGGCCTTGAATATTTCTCAAGTGCAGTCAAACTACATAACGACAAATTGTCAAACGATCACCGTTAGTATGAATTCAAGGTTAGTGCGATATTTGACTCTAGAAATTATGCATGCAGGCACTTAAAATGATGAAAACAATTTGTGCTGTATTTAAAAGAATGTGATAATGCTTCACCTCCGCTTTTCGCAAGAATGTTCATACAACGTTAGTTTTATGGACATTCTTTTACATTTAATTTATAACATTTAGTTATATTATACTTATTAATATTATTGTTATTAGTATTTACTGCGCAGTAAGATATTAATATATTAGGTAATGTATAATTTAAGTCTATTTTTATGTACTACTTGTTGCTTTTTAGTTTTCTTATCAACTATTGTTATATTATTTCTTACATCTATGTTTTGAATTTCGTATGGTCCTTTATAGTTTGGCTCTACTTTGTGACCTGATTCATTTTTAAGTAAAACTAAATCTCCTATAGTTAAATTACTATCTATAATGTTTCTATCATAATTTTCTTTTTGTCTAATTTTATTCTTATCTAGTAATTGTTGGGCCCTCTTATAAGCTACTTCTAACCTAAACTTTGCTTCCTTAGCGTAATTATCTATATTATATAATGGAGTTATTCTATCTACTTCCGTAAATTGCTTAAAGGTATTGGGTAGTTTTGCAAATACTAATTCATAAGGACAATAATTATGTACAGTTGATGGCGTCGTATTGAAACAATACGTGAAGTATCTTAGCCATTCGTCCCAATCGTTTTTGTCTACTGATATGTAGGAACGTACATATTCGTTAAAAGTTCCATGACTTCTTTCAATTGTACCTAAGGTTTGGTGATGGTGTGCAGTGGAAGTTAGTTTTTCAATTTTGAGGAGATTGCATAACTCTGTTAATATAGAATTTTTATATTCCGTACCCATGTCCGAGATGAACGTCTTCATTGGACCATAGGTAAGTATAAAATTTTCAAACATTGCTTTGGCAATTGTTTTTGCGGCTTTGTCAGGTATTGGTATGGTTATTAAATATTTAGTTAAATCACATATTATTGTGATTGCATATTCATTTCCGTAAACTGATTTTGGAAATGGACCTATTGTATCTACATACACCGTGTCAAATGGTTTTGTTGGTGTTTCTGTAATGGTCATTGGACTTTTCAAATGTTTGGTTGTTTTCGATGTTTGACATTTATGACATGATTTTACATAATTAGATATGTCTTTTGACATATTTTTCCAGTAGTAATATCTTTTAATTTTTTGTATTGTTCTAAAGATACCGCAATGTCCTCCTTCTATTGGATCATCGTGATATTTCAGCATGATTTCGAGAATTGCCTTGGCATTCTTACTATTAATTTGGGTCACCTCATTTAGTAGCGCTACTTTAATATTTTATTGCCCATAATTTTAAATTCATTAAAAGAGATAAATTCGAAAATTTTCTCACTAGGTGCCACTTGTATTTTATATATATTATGTTTACCGGCCACATATTCGAGCCTAGGGAAAAATTTTCCTAAGTCAAAGTTCCCATTAGTAAACAAATCATTAATTGGTATATATGTTACTATGGATTTTCCTCGTTTGATGTAACATCTTCCGGGGGAAATCTTTAGTTTGTAATATTTTCTGACGTCAGTGTTTGTTAAAGGTTCATATATACTGGGCTTATTATAATAATCATCATTATTAATTTCATGCTGTTTCTTGTTTTCTTTATTTGTCATCGATCTTGTCGTGATTCTTAATATAGAACAAATTTTATTATTCATGTCTTTAAATTCATTTATTGTAATGCGTGATAGAGCATCGGCAACGTAATTATCTTTTCCCCTAAGGTATTCAACCGTAAAATCATATTCTTCTAAATCGAGTCTCATTCTTGTTAGTTTCGAGGTTGGATTTTTCATTGAAAACAAATAAAAAAGTGGTTTGTGATCTGTGCGGACAAGAAAATGTTTCCCATATATGTATGGTCTGAAATGTGATATGGCCCAATGTATGGCCGTTAGCTCTTGTTCTATTGTTGATTTGTTGCTCTCACCTTTAGTAAATGTTTTTGATGCATAAGCTATTGGAAGGTGTCTACCCTCATATTCTTGGGTTAAAACTGCCCCACAAGCGTATTTGCTTGCATCTGTTGTAATGCAAAATTCCTTAGTGAAATCTGGGTATTGCAGTAAAGTAGGGCTCATTAGTGCCCTTTTGAGGTATTTAAATGCAGAGTCGCACTCTTTCGTCCATTCAAATGGTATATTTTTCTTTGATAATTTTGTTAGATGTCGAGAGTGTTCAGAAAAATTTTTAATGAATCTACGGTAATAGTTACAAAACGCTACGAATCTTTTGGCACTGTCTGCGTCTGTTGGTGTAGGATAATTTTCAATTATTGAATATTTATTATCATCTGGTAGTATTCCCTTGTCTGTACATTTGTGACCAAGGTAAGTTACTTCTTTCCTGAAAAATGAGCATTTTTCTGGATGAAGTTTTAAATTGTGTTTGCGACATAGATTAAAAACATTTTTTAAATTTGCTAGCATATGTTTTTCTGAACATCCAAGAACAACTAAGTCGTCCATATAAAGGAAAGCTTGATCTGGATTCAATCCACTAAAGGCAAGTGTCATCATTCTTTGGCATGAATTAGGAGCTATTTTTAAGCCGTATGGTAATCGTGTGAATCTATATGATCCATTATTGGTTGAAAATGACGTGAAGTCTCTTGAGTTTTTGTCTAAGCTAATTTGATGGAATCCTGACATTAAATCTAAACAAGAGAAATATTTTGCTTTGCCTAGTTGGTCTAGAATGTCATCTATTCTAGGTAATGGGAATTTGTCTGCTATCAATTTCTTATTTGTTTGTCTGTAATCTATAACCAATCCCCATCTTTTGTTTTGCGAATTAGGCAATGATTTTATGGTACTAATAGTATTGGGCTATTGTATTCTGATTGTGATGGTTCGATTATATTGTCGTCTATGAGATTTTTTACTTGTTTGTCAATTTCTTCTTTATGTGAATGTGGAATTCTATAATTTTTGATGTATACAGGTTTTATATCTTTTACTCTCAACTTTTGTTCATAGAAATTATTAGTAGTTATTGATTCTGTTTCTAAACCGAAAATATCGCAGTATGAGGTGCATAGCTCTGTTAATGTATTTTTAATTGCTCCGGAAAATTTTTCTTCAAGACTTTTAAGACTTCCTCATTTCTGTTTGTATTTACTTTAGGATTACTTTTAAATATGCTGTAGTTTGAGATGTTTTCGGTTTTTATTTTGTTTTGTTTAATTTTAGTAATGTTGTCGTTAGTGTTAAGTATTCAGATAAATGCGTTATTTGTTGTTATTAATGTGTTTGCGATAAAAACTCCTGGTTATATTTCTTAATTAGGGATTAATAATTCATTATCTGCGGATACTAGTTTTATTTGTCGTATAACTTCTGATCTTGGTGGTAAAATTATGTCATCACCATTATTTGAGATTGGTATTTCTATTGGATGTGCGATATACATAAAATGGGCGTAGGATAAGGTAATCAGAATCATTATTGAAATCTAATACGCAATTATATTTTTTAATGAAGTCCATGCCAACGATGCCATTGCATGGTATTGAGAAATTGTTTTTTACTACTTGAAATTTATGAGGTATTAAAAATTTTTTGTGTTTTAAATCGAAAAATATACTGTATTTTACCCTGTCCTATTCCGCTTAATGTTGTTGTTTTATAAGTATTTATTTGATTTATGTTGAAATGTGTTAGTTTTATTAGTGAAATATCTACTCCTGTGTCTATTAAGCTATGTACAGACGGTTGTCAGATCTTACAATATTGCCAGTAAAATGTGCTCAAAATTTCTTACAACCGTGTGAACTGGCAATTTTTGTCGGACGTCGTTGCCAGAAAAATCATTGTCAGTGCATTGCAAGACTAGCAGCTGACAACAAATCGTCAGACATCTTACAATCGTGTGAACACATTGTAAAATTATTGCCAGCTATTTGTCAGACATTTTAATATTGTCAGATGCGCGAAGTTCGTGCATCTGACAATGGCGTCATTGTAAGAGAATTATTTCTATGGGCAACACTGTACACGCTTGATTTTAAAGAAAATATATTTAATAAAATATATGCAGCCAAAATCATTGCAGTTGCTTCTTTATGGTCCATAATAATTAATATTTTCACTTTTTACATTTAACACCAGCACAAACGATTGATATTTAACAATTTCTAACAAGCGCTTTGAGTCTGGCAACGCATAATAATGTCTGGCAATTTTTGCATATGACAACCGTGTGAACTTACAATTTTTTTGCTGACGATTTTGTCAGCTGATTTTATTGTCATACAATCATCTAGCAATAAATTGTAAGATTTCCTGACAAATTTGATACAACCGTGTGAACTGACAATCTCCATACAATTGCAATTTTTGATTGTCAGTACAATGTCAGCACATTGCCAGATCTAACAATATTGTAAGATCTGACAACCGTGTGTACATAGCTTTAGTAATGTTATTGGGGTGTTAGTGTTAGCTATTTGTAATTGAACGCAGAAGCATAAGTTGAAGTTGAGATTGTATACCTTATTATTTATTGAATTGGTCTTAGGGTAACATCTTGGTTTTCCGAATAAAGTTCGTTTGATTCTTTTGCTCTAACATAGTTTGTATTTCTAGGGTTGTTGTTAGGCCTTCGCCTGTAATTGTTATTGGTATTGTTGCTACTTCTGTTATTATTGCTATTGTTATTATAGCCTCTATTATTATTATTTCCATTTCGTGGGTAATTATTTCTTCCACGAAATCTTGTGTAATTTCCACGGAAATAGTTATTCCTGTTATTTGGTCTTTGACCAAAGTATAGTATGGCATTTTGTTGTCCAGTTGCTTCTCGTACAACTGTTTACGAATTTTGTAACAGCTTCTTTCATGCTGTTAAAATGACCTCCTTCCATGATAAGTTTTACCTTATCTATGGTGCAGTTTTTAGTGAGCGCTTTCACGGCACCTTGTGTTGAATATTTTGTTGCTAGCTCATTTGTTAATCCGTCGGATATGTAGGCTGTTTCCAATGATTTTGTAAGAAGTTCTATTTCATTACAATAAGCATTGGCTGTTTTATTATTTTGTTTTATATATAAATTTTTTGCCGTCAAGACTTCTACTGATTCGCCTTTGACTGAACTTTTGAGTTTATTTATGATTGCCGAGATGGTGCTTTCTTGGTCAATTAAATTTCTGGCATTACCTTTTAGCTTTGTTTTAATGATGGAAATGGCTATGGCTTCGTGTGTGTCTTTAATTGTGTCTATTAATAGCAAGGAATCAATAAATGCTCTTAAGTTTTCTGGCTTACCGTCAAAGTCTATAATTAGCTTTGAGGCTGTATTGAGGAATTCCATTGCCGTCTGTCCCATTGTTGTGTTTGGTTTTATTTCTATTTGCGAAAGGTAACTGTTAACTTCGATTACTGTATGAAGACTATCTGTTATATTTAGTGGAATATTTTTCTTAATTAGCAAGTTTTAGAGTTTATTCCTAATATCCTGATAGAAAGCATCTGCAGCTATTTTATGTGGAGTAGCTAGTTTTTCATAGTTTTTATTTAAAGTTTTTCTTATTTCTTCTAAACTTTGTAAAAGAATTTTTAGGTGTTTTAATACAGTTTCTTGGCTAATTTGTCTGTCTGTATTTAGACATTTATAAGATTTATCGAAGTTTATTTGGATTTCTCTACAGTATTTTATGATAACTAACCAATCCATATGTTATAAAAAAAAATTATTGAAGACTTCTTTTTTCCTTTTCAATGCGTTCCGACCATCTTATTGCTGCTATTGTTTCTTCTTCTATTATTGGTGTATTTATAATATCTTCTTCAGTGGGTGTGCCCTCTAAACCTATTAGTTTCCAAATTTTAGCTAACCAGTTGATTTTTTCTTCTATGCTCATTTCATGTTCATCTGTGGGTTTGTCCCATTGTATTGGGTTTTTAGACCTATCTTTGTTTTTGTTCCTATTCATTTTTCTATAAAGAACCATTTACAGTTTAACGGAGAAAAAAAAATATTATAAAATTTTATATTTATATTCAAGTAGTTTTATTTCTTACTGGACATTATTTTTATTTATTTTTTTTTTTGTTATAAAATAAGTTTTACTGTTAACTTAAATAATATTTTAATAAAAATATTCTCTATGATATTTGAACAATAATAATAATACTAATAAAATTTTTTGAATTTTTATTTCATTTTTTCTTTTTAAATGGTTGTATTGAGGAAGAAAAAAAAATGTGGACATTTAATAATAATAATAATAAATTTTTTTTTTATTAAATTTTTATTTAATTTTTTTCTTTTTAAATTGTTGTATTGAAAAAATGTGGACATTTTGTACAAACTTGAGTTTTTATTTTTTGAGTTTTTTATTCTTATTTCGGATTTCTTTTATAGCTTGTTTGGTAATTTGTATTTGATTTTTAATAACTTTGAGTTCTTCTTTTAAATACGTCTCTTGGTGTAGGAGTACCCTCAGCTCTGATTTTAGTTTGTTTCTGCGGCCTCCTCTGGATTTGTTGATGTTTGGGATGGGGAATATGGGGTATTTAGGTTCCTCCGGCCTTTTCTTCTTAAGGAACAACGGCTTTGGTCCTCTTAGCAGAATTGTTGGCTTTTCGGTTGGATGAGCACCCTGTTCCAATTGCTGCTTCCACCTAATTTCAGCCTCTTCTAGGTCTTTGAGGATCTCTTCCCAGGATTGTTCCATCAACAGTGTTTACCTATTATTTTTAACAGAATACGACTGAGCATAAGCTATGTATGCCATATTCTATTGTCCTTTTCTTTAAAACTTGCAGCAAAAAGGATAAGCAATAACTGCTGTTTAGTCCTTTTGCTTTTATTGTTTTAAAACTGGCAGGATCGCCATGAAGCATTTAATAACTTTTATGAAAAAAGAAGACAAGTTAATTTATTTATTAATATAGAATTTTTGTTAAGCGACTGTATCGACGCTTCAAATTCTTATCTATTAATGCTTGCTTATTA
The DNA here is from genome assembly GCA_944452675.1 of Tachina lurida. Lineage (NCBI taxonomy): Eukaryota > Metazoa > Arthropoda > Insecta > Diptera > Tachinidae > Tachina > Tachina lurida. The sequence continues at coordinate 86,373,324 of OX101752.1, forward strand.
CTAAAATATTAAGGCTTATATACTACTTATGAGAAGATTCTAGATTTAGAATTGTATGGAAAATTATAAACGAATTAAAAGTAAATCAGTGCCTAAAATTAGTATACACATATGGTGGGAAATTAAAGTGATTGGTGGATTGTATACCCTTTAAACATTATTTCGTTCCCACAGCGGCGATTGTTTTGGTGCGGCAGATTGTGTGTGGCTATTTCAAGTGTCACACACTTCACAGCAATATTAATTCTTTCTATTATGCCGACATTGCACATTTGCACTTGGCCTTGAATATTTCTCAAGTGCAGTCAAACTACATAACGACAAATTGTCAAACGATCACCGTTAGTATGAATTCAAGGTTAGTGCGATATTTGACTCTAGAAATTATGCATGCAGGCACTTAAAATGATGAAAACAATTTGTGCTGTATTTAAAAGAATGTGATAATGCTACATTATGAGCATCAAAACTCACAGTAAAATAGGCATATCTGCCGTTAGAACTCACTTCACTATTTTTTTCCTTTGGGGTACTCATATAGAGTATTCCTCAAGGGTACTTTGTATGTTTTTTGTTTACGGTTTTTTTTTTGTTTTTGTTATTTCTATATGTAAAAATATTATCAATGCAAAAAAAGGCTTATTTATCAAAGTAAATATGTACTACGAATATTTTTTGTATGCTTTTTTTTTTGTTTAGTTTGTATATAAGAAAAATTCCGCTATTACGTCTGTTCACTATGAAGGTACAACGAGAACTTGAAATATTAAAATGGCAAATAAAGAAAAGCTTTTCGAAAGGCAAAAAGAATTGGGCGACGAAATTGTTGCTATTCGGGAAAAGTTGGCTCAAAAAACAATACGTAGTACGAGACTCCCAGAAATCAATAAAAGAGTAAATAAAATTGAAATTGAATTTGCGGAAAATAACACAAAACTTCTGGCATATGGCATTACATCAGAAGATTATTTTGAAAAAAATTACTATGAGGCATTATCAGGAATTCTAACAGAGATTCAACTTCTAATAAAAGAAGCCATGAAGCAAGAAGAATCAAATAACGTTCCAGAATCTTCTCAAACATCAAGAGAAAATAAATTAGAAAAATTAATAGCTACTGATTCAGATAAGGAATTATGGGAACAATTTGTTGAAATGGCAGATTGGTTAACTGACTGGTATGATGAAATATCAGCTAATGTGGCCGACATGTCCAACAAAAAACTTCAAATAAAAGAAAAATATTTAGAAGCTAGATATCAGAAGCTTCAAAATATGTATCACAATTTAAGTGAATCAAAAAAGCCAAAAAATATGCATAAAATTATGCTAAATGCCGAAAACACATATTTTAGTGCTCTCGAGCTTATTACAGATTGCATGAATGAGCCAATGCAACAACAAAGCAACATAAATAAAGAAGAGTATTCAAACTCAGCACATTTAGGAAAAATTGAAATTCCTGAATTTAGTGGCAATATAAATGAATGGTCATCATATCATGATTTGTTTAAAAGCCTGGTGCATGACAACAAGAACCTTTCTAATGTGGAAAAGATGTACAGGTTAGTAACATCACTTAAAGGCGAAGCTAAAAAATTAGTGCAACATCTAAAAATCACCAACAACAACTATCAAGCAACGTTCGACATTCTCAAACAAAGGTACGAAAATCGTAGATTGTTATTTACAAATCAAGTAGATATTTTACTTGATCAACCAATGGCTAATAGGGAATCATCAGCAAGCTTGAAGCAGCTATTAGATACAACGAATAGCTGTATTTATGCTCTTAAAAGTATAGACATTAAAATAGAAGATGCTGAACCGTTAATAGCGCGTATTGTTATCAGAAAATTAGATAATAACGGTTTGCGATATTACGAACAAACAGTCAAAAAATCTAAAGAAATTCAAAGTCTTAAGGACATATTAAGTTTTTTGGAACAACAAGTTCAAGCATTAGAAGCAGCTTCCAAAGGGCAAGAAAAAAGAGTAAATAAAAAACTATTTGAAACTGGAAAAGTTTCTAATGTGATGTACTCAATAAGAAAATGTTGTTTACATTGCAATATGGATAACCATACAACTGTGGTTTGCAGATTACCGATTTATGAACGAAGAAAACTTGCTTACAATAATAAATGGTGTTTTAAATGCTTGGATCATAAAAACAACAAGTGGTGTTCAAATAATGTTAAGTGTTGTTATTGCAATAAAGGTCATCATAAGATTTTACATCTGAATGAAGAAAAAATTAAAGAATCAAAACCTAACAATTCAGCAATGACTACCAAAAATTTAGCAACTTCAGTACTTCTAGCAACTGCCCAGGTAAAAGTACATGCAACGAATGGGGAAGCAGTAATCCTAAGAGCATTAATCGATCAGGGTTCTCAAGTAACAACAATATCAGAAGAAGCATCCCAGATCTTATCATTGCCACGTATTAAATGCAAAACAGAAATTCATGGAATCGGCAGTACTCTAGTTGGACTGTCTAAAGCGAAAACAAAATTAATCTTGAAACCAAGATTTATAAGTAACCATGAAATCGAAGCAAATGCCCTTATTTTGCCAAAATTAACGGGGGCACATCCAAATCAGTCATTTGAAATTAATATTGAAGATTGGAACAACTTTATTCTGGCGGATCCAGCATTCAATAAATCTGATCGAATAGATGTTGTTATTGGAGGTGACATTATACCTCATATATTGCAAGCAGGATTACACAAAAAAGGTAGTATCTTAGCATAATCAACAATTTTTGGCTGGATATTATCTGGAGTAATTAGCAAAGCTGCAAAACCATCAAAAGTATTAGCAGCTATAACTAACTTGGAAAGGTTCTGGGAGTTAGAAGAACTTCCTGAGATAGACGAAAGCCGTGAAAATGAATTTTGCCAAAAACATTATGAGAAAACAACCAAAGTTGATGCAAAAGGCCATATAGTAGTTAAATTGCCGCTTAAAGAAGACCACGAGTTGGGAGATTCCAGAAGGCAAGCAATGGCAAGGTTTTTGTCTCTTGAGAGAAAATTCGATCGAGAGCCGGAACTAAAAAAAAATTACGTAAAATTTATGAACGAGTATTTAAATCTTGGCCATATGGAAGAGGTAGAGGAGAAGTGCAGCGGGAAGTATTATTTGCCACATCAACCTGTAATAAGAGAAAACAGCTTAACAACAAAATTGCGAGTGGTGTTCGACGCGTCTGCTAAAACAACAAATAAAAGAAGTTTAAACGATGTGATGTTTGCAGGTCCTAAACTACAAAAAGACCTTTTCGATATCATAATAAAATGGAGGCTATGGAGATATGTTATGACAGCTGATGTTGAAAAGATGTACCGTCAGGTAAAAATAGCAAACGAAGACCAATCATATCAACATATATTATGGAGAGAAGACAAATGCAATCCTATAAAAGAGTATAAATTAACAACTGTAATATATGGCATGTCATCGGAACCATTTTTAGCAGTAAGATCACTGTTCTACATTGCTGACCACATTTCAATTAAAGATGAACTAATTAAGAAAATAATAAAAGAAGACTTCTATATGGATGATCTAATGACAGGAGCAGATGATGTTCAGCAATGTAAAAACATACAGCATCATATACAAGCACAGCTAAGTAATTTTGGTTTCAATTTACGTAAATGGGTCTCAAATCACAAAGCAATTTTAAATCATGAAGACATCACCAAGGAAAATACAGTCATTCAAATAAAAGATGACGAAACTGTCAAAACTTTAGGCCTACAATGGGAACCGGCCAAAGACGAGTTTCATTTTAAGGTAAATTTTACACAGAACTATAAAATAACGAAAAGGCAAGCTCTTTCAGATGTGGCGAAAATCTTTGATCCTTTGGGTTGGATGTCTCCTGTTACTGTACTAGCGAAACTATTTATTCAAAAACTATGGTTGCAGCAGTCTTCCTGGGACGAAGTGTTGTCAGATGAGTTTCAAGATGAATGGTATGAATTTTAAAAAAATGTAATCGCTCTTCAAAAAATCCATATCCCAAGATGGGTAAAAACAACGTGCGAGATTAAATTGGAAATTCACGGGTTTTCAGATGCTTCTGAAAAAGCTTATGCAGCTGTAGTTTACGTTAAACAAAATGAATCGGTTAAGCTACTAACAGCTAAAAGTAAAGTAAACCCGATTAAAAACAGGAAGACTCTGCCAAAATTAGAACTGTGCGCTGCTCATCTTCCAAGCAAGCTCTTACATAGAGTAATTCGTATTTTTAATCGACAATACAGAGTTTATGCATGGAGTGATTCAACTATAACATTAGGTTGGATTCACAACAATAAAAATAAAGACAAATTTGTAAGAAACAAAGTGAACGAAATAAATACGAATTTGCCTGAGGCGTCATGGCATCATATAAGCAGTAAGGAAAATCCTGCAGATGTAGCTTCTAGAGGTGTTAATGCTGAAAAATTAATACATCACTCTTTGTGGTGGAATGGTCCTAAGTGGTTATTGAAGTCTTCCGAATTCTGGCCGAAATACGAAGATCCAAAAACGACAAATACATTGATGATTGCTGTGAAGTTGGCCAGCTGTAATGTTATTAACAACTTAACATGCAAATACTCTAAACTAGGCAAATTACGAAGAATTGTTGCTTATATACTTCGTTTTGTAAATAAATTAATGAAAAACGGAAAATATCCACAGCATCTGACCGTTCCAGAACTTGAAATGGCAGAAAAGATAATAATTTTAAACCATCAGCAGGTCGAATTTCATGATGAGATTATAAGACTGAAAAAGGGACTTGCGGTTAGTAACAAAAGCAAAATAGTAAGTCTTTTTCCTTTTTTGGATAAAGACGGCATTCTTCGAGTTGGTGGCAGATTGCATAATTCTGATTTACACTATAATCACAAACATCCCATAATTTTACAAAAGTCTGAACTTTCATCTTTAATAATTCATCAGACACACATGTTCACGCTCCATGTTAGGAATCGACTTATGGAGTCAACTATAAGACGCAAATATTGGATATTGGGGTTAAAAAATGCAGTAAAGAAGTGTATTGGAAGCTGTACAACATGCATTAACTATCAACAAAATATATCTAAACAACTAATGGGTAATCTACCAGATTATAGAGTAAATGTTTCACATCCTTTTTCTCATACGGGAGTAGATTACGCTGGACCGATACATTTAAGGTGTTCAAAAGGAAGAGGCCAGAAAAGCTACAAAGGCTATATTGCAGTGTTTGTCTGTATGGCAACAAAGGCAATTCACTTGGAAGTCGTGAGTGATTTGACCACAAAAGCATTCCATGCGGCTTTGAGAAGATTCTTTGCAAGAAAAGGCATTAGTTCCCACCTGTATTCCGATAATGGAACTAATTTTGTGGGTGCTAGTAAAAAGTTAGGTTCTGATTTTAAAGCAGCAGTTAAAAACAATAGTACACTTATTCCTATTCTGGCTGAACAAAAAATAAATTGGCATTTTATTCCCCCGGCAGCTCCTCACTTTGGTGGGATTTTGGAGTCTGGAGTAAAATCGATGAAGTATTGTAGTGAATCTATAATTAACATAAGCACTGTAAGAATTTTATTTACTCTAAGACATTGAACTTGAATTCATTTTTTTTATTCACGCTAAATATTTTTGTTGGTCAGCAGTAATGAATATTACGTTTTTTTTGTTTGTATTAAATAATTTGTATCAAGCGAAATTGTAACATGAATACTGTGTGAAGCAAACTGTTGGCATAAAACAATTTATAATGTGAAATTAAATTGAATTGAATTGAATTGTCAAGATTGCAAAATTCCGTGGGAACAGTAAATCTACCATTGGTTTGTGGTATTGCCACATTAATGCTGACCCTTAGAATAAGTTAGTATATAAGTTAGTGATTTTGTAAATAAAATTTAGAAATAATTGATCAAGCAATCAAGTGAGATCTTTCATTTCTCAATCAAGATCGGCACTTCTGGTGCTGAAGAAAAGCGGCTGCAGAGCTTAGTAATACTGAAAAATTAGTACACATTTTAAACACACAATTTCTAATAAACCATTTAAATACACTATATGGCGATCCTGCCAATCTATTTCTGGAAAATATAAAGAAACAGGATAAATTTTTGAAATCCTGCATGTTTACCTTTTTGAGATTCTGAAAATTTTTCCCCTTGCTGGAGAATTCTACAAAAATTAACATTTAAATTTATTTTTCCAAATGACTCAAGAGGAAGTCAACGAAATTTTCAAACGCTGGCAAAAATTTATACAAGAGGAGTACGTTCCAGAAGGAGCACCAATTGAAGAACCACCAACCTATACACCGACTCCAAAGTTTGCTGGCCCTAAGCCAATCACAATAGAGCAGTATCAGGCTAGACAGAAAAAGTACCAACAACAATTACAAAACTTCAGGAACCAATCAAAATCAAAAAAAAGAAGAAAGGAGAAAAAAAGTTAAAATTTCAAAAAAAATGCAAGGACCTTCAGCGCATAATAGGCATTAGTCAGGGAAAACAAAAACAAACATTGATACAGCAACTGATAGAACTCAGAAGAACCGGTTGGAGAAACTAGACATCAACCAACATACTCGATAAATAAAAATATTTTTTTTCCAGTTTAATTCAAAATTTTTCCTTAAATTTTATATTATGCTAAGATTTTACAAATTTTAAATAAATATAAATAAATATAGCACTAAGTTATACTTTAAAGATTTGGAAATAAAAATTAGAAAATTTAGCTTCAATGTTAGATTTTTAAGAGAGGTTATGAATCTAGGAATACACACTTTTCAGTTAACCGAGGAAGATAGAATAGAATATACATTAGAACAACTCAAAATTGGCATCGCAGATGCAAAAGTAGAGGGCCATGCGAATGCCAATGCTATAAACACAAATAAAATAACTATAGATCAAGAAATTATAATAATTTTGTTGATAATTTTCATACTAGTAATCATATTTAAATTCTTACAGCATTATATAAAGAAACAGGTTGTAAGAAACTCTGTACAAAATGTATAAATAACAAAACAAAATTTAAATAAAGAAAATCTAAATAAAAATTTTTTTATCAAATGTTGTAGAAATAAATATAATTAATGGAACAAATTTTTGAAGAACTAGAAAAGTTAATTACGAATGCTAGAAAATCGATAGCAAAGAAATATACAAAAGAAACTATACAGGAAAAATTAAAGTCAATACAAGAGTTGAGTGAAAAATTCGAAAAACTTGTAGGGCATTTAGCAAATCCCTTAAGAGATGAGAAAATTACTCAATTCAGAGATTTGAGAGAAAAAGCAATTCAGCTGTTGACAGAACATAAAGGAGAAAAATTAGAAATAGAGCAAGAAGTTGAAAAACCTAAAATCATGTCAAACTTTGACAGCAAAAAGGCTTTGGATATAATTCCAGTCTTCGACGGAAAGCCAAAACATGTTAATATTTTCCTTTCAATGATAGAAATGGTTCATTCTGAACTAAATGAGCAAGGAAAAAATAACCTATTAAAATATGTAGTGGCGATAAAATTAGTAGACAGAGTCAGGGATATTTTGAGTATAGAAAACACACCTGAAACTTTCGAAGAACTTAAAACAATTCTAACAAAACATTTCAAATCCACAAGAACGGCAAGCAGCATACATTTTGATTTAAAGAATACCAAGCAAAAAGGAAATGTACTTAATTACAAAGAACGAATTAACACTTTAATAGCGGACTTGACATTGGTACAAATTTCAGAACTAGAGGACAGTTCAAATCAAGTAGCTCGCTCTACGATTAAGACTATGAACGAAAAACTGGCTCTAGAAACTTTTCAAGAAGGTTTATATAAAGACATAAGAACCGCTGTAATATCTGCACAACCCAAGACTTTGACACAAGCATATGACATTGCAAGTACACAGGAAAGATCATTACAACTATCAGATACATTTACAACTTTACAAATAAACAATAACACTATGATACAAAAAAAAAAAAATATTCATGGATTCTAATGTACCAATTCGATTTTGTTGGAGTCCATGGATGACGAAAATACCGTTGGTTTTTTTAAGGTCACTTCATAAAGTGATTTTATAACGGTAAATGTAGTGAAAAACGGGGTTTCAGTTTTAAACAGGTGTAACTTCTTTGTTTCCCAACGGATTTCTTTTAACTTTCCGTTGGTGTAAAGGACCGAATATTATCTTTCAACCAAGATATATTTTTTGAAAATCGACTCACAAATGGCTAAGTTACAGTCGTTGAAGTGTAGAAAAAACCCATTAAAAAAGTATTCTTTTGTAACTCATAAGCAACTTATGGCCTGAGGAAAACAAAAGAATACTTTTTCAATGGGTTTTTTCTACACTTCAACGACTGTAACTTAGCCATTTGTGAGTCGATTTTCAAAAAATATATCTTGGTTGAAAGATAATATTCGGTCCTTTACACCAACGGAAAGTTAAAAGAAATCCGTTGGGAAACAAAGAAGTTACACCTGTTTAAAACTGAAACCCCGTTTTTCACTACATTTACCGTTATAAAATCACTTTATGAAGTGACCTAAAAAAACCAACGGTATTTTCGTCATCCATGGACTCCAACAAAATCGAATTGGTACATTAGAATCCCTGAATTTTTTTTTTTTTTTTTTGTATCACAGTGTAATAAACGAAATTATTACAATAACACAAATAGAAATAATTCAGGAATTAGAAATAACAGAAACAGAAATCATATCAATCCACAGACGGATAGACATTTTAATATAAATAGGAACAACAGAAACTATAACAATATCAACAGAAATTTTAACAATAACAACAGAAACCATAACAGAAACAATAACAATAACAGACACAATAACAACTACAACAATAATTATAATGGCTATAACAACAATACATCCAACAGAGGTAATAGATACAATAATAACACAAGAGGAAGAAGCTACTCCAATGTTCATGCAGTACAACAACAGGGAAACGTACAAACCCTGGAGACTCGTTACGAATCTCCGAACAGGGAAAATTAAGGGTTTATACACTGCATATTGGGACATCGAATTTTCTTTTCTTAACGGTAAAAAACATTAATTACAAATTAACATTTTTAATAGACACAGGTTCAGAGATATCACTCTGTAAAGAAAATGTAATATACAACTATTACAAAAATACTGATAATATTTGCCGATTGAGTGGCATTACAAATGAATGCAAAGAAACAGTAGGTTCTGCTGATTTGAGGATAATATTAGGAGAACAAACACTAACACACAGATTTCAATTAGTGGACAAAGCATTTCCAATCATTACTGATGGAATTTTGGGACTTGATTTTTTCTCTAAATACAACTGTCAGATTGACTATGAAACACTGACTTTAAATACTTGCATAGAGGGAGAGAAAATAACAATCCCAATAGAGATTAACACAAAAAGAATACATAATATAACTATACCTCCAAGAACAGAGAAGATAGTACCTATAAACATTGACATAAAAGAAGATAGTGTCACATGTAGTAAGGAAATAATGAATGGAGTATTTTTAGCAAACACTATAATACCCAAAGATGGCCAACGCTATGTTAAAATTTTGAACACTTTAGAGGAACCAGTGCGCCTAGAGAAATTGGGAATCACAACAATACCATTAAAAAATTATACAATTTGTAAAACTAACATACGCAATAACAATAAACATTCAGAACAAAGATTTAATAAATTACTAGAAAAACTAGATTTCAAGAACATTGAAGAAAAAAATAAAAGAGTCATATGTGATATTCTAAGAGAATATCAAGAAGTATTTCATCTTGAAGATGAACCATTAACGGTAAACAATTTTTATAAACAAAGTATTGAATTAAATGATAACACGCCCACTTACATTAAAAACTATAGACTGCCACAAACTCAACTAGACGATATAAGTAAACAAGTACAAGAGTTATTAGAAAAAGACATAGTAGAACCATCTATTAGTCCATATAATTCTCCATTATTATTAGTACAAAAAAAAAGGACAGAACGACACGGAAAAATGGCGTTTAGTTGTAGATTTCAGACGTTTAAATGACAAGATAGTAAACGACAAATTCCCTTTAACCAGACTTGAAGATGTATTGGACAAATTAGGTAGAGCTAAATATTTTTCCACTTTAGACATGACAAGCTCATTTCACCAAATAGAACTCGAACCACAATCACGACCACTAACAGCATTTTCTACACCAAACGGTCACTTTCAATATACAAGACTACCTTTCGGTTTAAAAATATCATCTAACAGTTTCCAAAGAATGTTGACCATAGCATTATCTGGGTTAGAATCAGAAGCATTTTTGTATGTTGACGACGTCATTATTTTCGGATGCAGTTTGAAGCACCACAATGAGAACCTCATAAGAGTCTTAGAAAGACTAAAACAATACAATTTGAAGCTGAATCCATCAAAATGTTGTTTCTTAAAACCAGAAGTTTTGTATTTAGGGCATTTGATTACAAAAAATGGTATAAAAACCGATCCGACGAAATACAAAGTAATTGAACAATATCCTGTTCCAAAAAACCCAGACGACGTTAGACGGTTTATAGCTTTCTGCAATTATTACAGAAGATTCATTCCAGACTTCGCCAAAACGGCAACTTGTCTTAATAATTTATTAAAAAAAAAAGTAATTTTCAATTGGACAGAAGATTGCCAAATAGCATTTGAGACACTAAGAGACAAATTAAAAAACCCGCCCATATTACGATATCCCAACTTTGACGAACCATTCATTTTAACGACAGACGCTTCAAATGTAGCTTTGGGAGCAGTTCTTTCACAGGGTGAAATCGGAAACGATTTACCCATATCATATGCAAGTAGAACATTGAATAAACATGAGAAAAATAAATCAGTAATTGAAAAAGAATTATTAGGTATTCATTGGGGAATACAATTTTTTAGACCATATCTATATGGTAGAAAATTTACCGTAGTCACAGACCATAGACCTCTTATTGCTTTGTTTACCCATAAAAACCCGTCTTCAAAATTAACCAGAATTAGACTTGAATTATCGGATTATGACTTTGATATAAAATATAAAAAGGGAGCGAATAATACGAACGCAGACGCTCTATCGCGTGTAGAAATAAACTCACAAATATTAAGAGACATGATTCCAATCTGTATTGATGAAAAAGAAAAGAAAACCTTGGCAATAACAAGAAATATGTTTAACAACGAAATGAAAAATAAATATGATGAAGATGAAAATAAAAAGAACGACTGCATATCTCGAAAGGAGACTGATCACCTCCATATGTGGGAATGCACATCAATAAATAACATTAAGGGTACCCAAAAGATTGAATTTATATATGATAATAAGCTGCAGCAACAATTAAATAATAAACTAAAGGAAAAGAATGATAAAATAACGCGCATAATATGCAATAAAAGCGAAAATCCTATGTTTTCAGGAACATTTATGGAGAAACTTTTATTAAGATTGAAGAAATTTAAATTTAAAAAGTACGTACTATATGATAATGATGAAATATTTAAATATATAACGGCCGAAGAATTGAAGGAAAAGTATAACAATATAAAGAAAAATGATATAGAAATAATTATATACAGAATGCCAAGAGAAATAAAAGATAATATAACACAATACAGATTGATAGAAGAATTTCATGACTCACCACATGGAGGACATTTCGGAGTTAGGAAAACACTTTCCAAATTAAAACAAAGATATATATGGAAAAATATGAACAAAATGGTAAAAAAATACATAACAACATGTGATTCTTGCCAAAAACATAAACAGATAAAAAATACAAAAGAACCTTTTACTATAACAGATACACCATCACACGGTTTTGATACTGTTGTAATGGACACAGTTGGACCATTAAGACCATCCGAACAATTTAGATACATACTTACAATGCAGTGCGAACTGACAAAATATGTTGTTGCTTGTCCGATCGAAACCAAAGATGCCAAAACAGTCGCGAAGGCTTTAATAGAACATATTGTATTAAAATACGGTCTATTTAACATTCTCAAAACAGATAGAGGAACTGAATTTACCAATGAGTTAATGAGAGAGATTTGTGTATTATTAAAAATAAAACAAAATTTCTCAACGCCTTACCATCATGAAACTTTAGGTACAATAGAACGAAATTATCGCGTTTTAAATGAATATTTTCTAAATTTTGTAGATGACAATAATTGGCATGAGTGGATACCATATTATACTTTTGCTTTTAATACGACACCAAATGTCGATACAGACTATTCACCATTTGAACTAATTTTTGGTAGACTTCCTAGACTGCCAAACGACACTTTAAGTGATACTAGAAAGATTTATAATATTGACAACTATTTAAATGAACTAAAGATTAGACTTCATAACTCATTACAAAGAGCAAGAGAAATAATCCTCGAAGTAAAACGAAAAAGGAAATTAGAATCTGAAAAGAAACAAAATAGAATAGATCTTAGAATAGGAGATGAAGTTTTGGTTAAAGTTTTGAATAGAAAAAAGTATGAACCTCCATACAAAGGCCCATACAAAGTATTAGACTTAGATGATTTAAATGTACTCATAGAAATTGATAAAACAAAAACAAAACTAGTACATAAGAATTTGCTAAAAAAAAAAAAAACATAGGCAAATAAGAAATATAAATAATATAAGAACATAAAATCTATATGTAACAATATGAATAAGAAATATACAGAGTAAATACTTAAAATTCACTTTATAAATATTAATACATAATCATACTTATATATATACATGTTTAATTTTTAATAATACCCAAACCTAGAAGGGTAAGGGTGTAGTGAATCTATAATTAACATAAGCACTGTAAGAATTTTATTTACTCTAAGACATTGAACTTGAATTCATTTTTTTTATTCACGCTAAATATTTTTGTTGGTCAGCAGTAATGAATATTACGTTTTTTTTGTTTGTATTAAATAATTTGTATCAAGCGAAATTGTAACATGAATACTGTGTGAAGCAAACTGTTGGCATAAAACAATTTATAATGTGAAATTAAATTGAATTGAATTGAATTGTCAAGATTGCAAAATTCCGTGGGAACAGTAAATCTACCATTGGTTTGTGGTATTGCCACATTAATGCTGACCCTTAGAATAAGTTAGTATATAAGTTAGTGATTTTGTAAATAAAATTTAGAAATAATTGATCAAGCAATCAAGTGAGATCTTTCATTTCTCAATCAAGATCGGCACTTCTGGTGCTGAAGAAAAGCGGCTGCAGAGCTTAGTAATACTGAAAAATTAGTACACATTTTAAACACACAATTTCTAATAAACCATTTAAATACACTATAGTATCATCTAAAAAGAATAATTGGCGAAACAAAATTGACGTTTGAAGAATTAAGTACTTTGCTGGCACAAATAGAAGCTGTTTTGAACTCCAGGCCTTTGGTTGAAATGAATGCTGAAGATATTGATGCAGCCGATGTGTTATCTCCGGGTCACTTTCTCATTGGAAGACCAGTAATAGAACCAGGGGAGCATATAGAAAGCGCAGATACATTGTCACTAAATAAATGGAAGCTTATTCAGCGGTTAAAAAGAGATTTTTGGAAGCGCTGGAAGGAAGAGTACCTTATGACGCTCCAGCAACGAAATAAGTGGAGGCATTCAGTTAAAAATTTGAAAGAAGGAGCAGCAGTTCTGGTCAAAGATGAAAATACTCATCCAGGAAGATGGCCTCTTGGAAGAATAACGGAAGTACACGAAGGAAAGGATGGGAAAGTTCGAGTGGTTGAGATAAGGTATCAAAATAATATTCTAAAACGACCAATCCATAAGGTAATCCAGCTACCGGACGCAGAAAATTCCAACGAGGACAATCAGGATGGAGCGAGAAGTTTCCATACAAAAAGTGAACGACCGAACGGAAGTAACTGTCTGAAATCCCTTTTATTATGGTGTATGTTCTTGATGTTAACAGTAGGAGTAGTAAACTCTGCATCACTAAAGTATGGTATGGGTGCTGAAATAAAGGAAATACCTCTGGATACAGCGCTGCATCTGGATAATATTGGAGCGATGAACATTGTAAACTCTAAATGGACCTTAATAGTACATTACGATTTAGATCAATATTTTGAGGAGATAAAACGAATCAAAAGACTGAAAGAAAAACTTGAAGACCATTGTTCCAAGTTAAGAAATTATAAAGAGGCTTGCGAAATGATAGTATGGTCAGTCAATAGAAGATTCAGCTTAATAGATCAAAATAACAATCTGTTGCTGAAGAAGGAAAGACAAAAAAGATCGCCATTTGAATTTGTTGGCTCGATTTATCATATACTTTTTGGAATGATGGATGCAGAGGACCGGAAATTAATGGAAGAAAATATGAAAAATATTTTCCAGAATGAGGATAAATTACAACAGCTCGCGAAGCAGCAGACATCCATTGTGAACTCTACAATAAATGTGCTAAAGAAAACAACTGAGGAAGTAAACGATAATTTCAGTAAAATGTACCAGCAGTTGAAGCGGTTCTATGAGGAAGTGCAAAGCGACACCAATACTGAGCGAATGATTGTTATGTTTCAAGTGATGACTACTCAGCTACATTTAATGATCGATGAGTGCAATGAAGTTCAGTCATCTATTATCAATTTTTTAATTGATGTTAACCACGGCCATATCAATCCAGATCTTATAACTGCTGCACAAATGCAGCAGGAAATGTCAAACATTGAAAAACTATTACCGAAGGATCTGATTTTGCCCGGAACAAAAACAGGTACAGAACTGAAAGAAATTTACAGTTCTATGGTGGCTAGGGGTATTGTGATGGATAACCGTTTGGTAATACAGGCAAAAATACCATTGTATAACATACATTCTTCAGAAATTTACGAAATCATTAGGCTTCCAGTTGATGGAAATGGCACTGCAATGATACCTATAGTAGACGGTGATTAGATCGTATATAATTTTGCAACGAACTTATATTTTTTGATGTGGCAATCTCAGCTTAATGTTTGTACAAAACATCAAGGACAATATAACTGTAAAGAGAAATTTCCTTGGAAACCTGCGGTAGAGCGATCTTGTGAAGTTTCAGCTTTAAAACAATCCAGGCATGCTGAGTGTTATTTTCAGGAAACTCCAAGAAAATGTATCTGGAAAAAATTGTCAAGAGAGAATCAATGGATTTTCACGGTGTTCGATCAGTTTACATTAAGCATAGACTGCGGGAATAATGCACGTGATTGGTTAACATTACCTTCAAAAGGAATACTGAATCTGCCAGCTGGTTGTACAGCAGTGTATGAGGGAATAACTTTGTCTTCTTCTCAACATTTTACAACCAAGAAGAAAACTTCAATTCAGACATCATCATGGGGCGTAGAATTTCAGCAAGCAAACAATAAACTGGTGAAGCCATTTGATGTAACGATAATCAATAACTCCAAAGATATACAAAATATACAACAAGATCTACAGAAGATGCAGGCCGACAACACTGAACTGATGAAAATGAAATATCACCATATATCCGGACATACATCATTTATTTTAATTATTATTATCATTACAATCATAATTTTTATATACCTCAAGAATAAATGCAAAAACAGTAAAAAGACCGTAGTTAAGTTAGATTTTTCACCGCCAATGCCTTTAAATGCCCGGCAGAATGTTCAAATGTAATTGAACATAATTTTAAGATTCTTTAGTTCATAGAAATAAAAATAAGTTTCGTTCTAAGTGCTAAGTCTAAATTACGGTTTACAAATATAATTTCGTTTAGGTTTTATTTTATCAGTCTATACACATTTTATTTGTTTAGGCTACATACATTTATGATACATACTATCGGCCCTATGTATAAGCAAAAATTGGCATGAAGTAAGCATAAGTGACGAAATTTAATTAGTTGTTAACGAGTTCCTCGATACAATTTGACATTAAAAATGCTCGCATTGTCTAATTTTAACCCACCTCTAATTCCTAGCGTGATTTTTAATGTGAAGTTTCATGGCAAAACTCTTTAAGATTACGTTCAATTTTGCCACTTTTGCTAACTTCATGCCAGTTTTTGCTTATACATAAGGCCGTATATGCATACATGCTTAAGCATAGTTTTATCTCCACCAATTTCTTGTGTTTACTTAAACTAATGATCAAACTAATGTATGTTTTGTATTTACTTAGGCTAGTTATAAATATTCAAAAATAATATGAAAATAACCCTGAAAAATATATGAAAGCAATTAGATAAGAAATGAGTTCTATATTAGATTTAAGATTTTCATCGTTAGTATTTAAGCAGAAATATTTTAAAAATAAAACAGTGTCTTACAAACATTCAACATGTTAAATAGTTTAATTTAACAATCATAAAGTTAAATTTAGTAAAAGAAACAGTGATTTAACAATTAAAACAAAAGTATTAAATGTTGTGAAAATTTATATTAAATAAATTATTGCAATTTTAACATTAAAAACGAGATAACAAAAAGGTATTTATGGCCAAACTTATCCAGTGTGAAAAATTCTGTCACGCTGGAGGTAATATTTTCATTTTGTGTACATATTTGTAACACAAGAATAAAGTTTATATACAGGAATATCAGGTCACGCATCGATCTTAAATAGGATCGGTTTTGGTGATCAGGAATCCGTAACCCCAGGGTTTATGGACTATAAGGTCGCTGAGATCGATTTTGGTAAGACACCCTTAATGGTAATTCCGGATAGGGACCATTGGGTCAATTCCGATAGGCTGCATGAGGGTAGGGCAGTCTTTCCAGACGGGTCAAAAATGGGGGAAGGCACAGGCGCTGGTGTCTATATCTTGGGAACGAACATTCGTAGTTCTTTTAGACTGCCGAATGAATGCAGTGTTTTCCAGGCTGAGATCTTGGCGATCCTCAGGGCCACGGAGCTGGTGGCCGGAAATGTGGCGGAAGGTGAAAAGGTAACCTTCTACGTCGACAGTCAGGCAGCGATAAATGCTTTGAAAGGACACAATGTCAAATCGTAGCTTGTTAGTGACTGTAGGAAAGCCCTCAACTTGCTTATGGATAAATATAGTGTCAGACTATGTTGGGTTCCTGGCCACAGCAGTGTTGAGAGAAATGAAATTGCCGATGAGCTGGCAAGAATAGGATCAGCGTTAGACGAGGGAATGTCTGACAGATCGGTGAAATCACCGATAGGTCATTACTATAAGGAACTCAGTAATTGGGTGGAAAGCAGGACCAACAGTTCATGGCGTAGTAGGGAGGATTGTAGGGTCTCGAGGGGTTTTTGGCCAAAACTAGACTCAGGAAGATCTAAACTACTACTGGACATGAATAGGAAGGCGATGCGAATCATGATAGGTGCGTTGACAGGTCACTGCTCGGTTAGAGCAAGAACCAGCAAGTGGGAACTTGGTACTCCAGATTTTTGTAGGATGTGCGGGGATGAAGAGGAACCAGAAACCATTGAACATATTATCTGTCACTGCCCGAACCTGCAACGTCATAGGCTTAGATGGCTGAGCAGACGTTTCCATAAAAGCATCACTGATGTCGGGAAGTGTAAACTAGAGGACATCAGGGGCTTCATCATGGGGATTCGGTGGCTTAATGACGGATAATAGGGTTTCTTCTGGCCAAAAATGGGAGGGGTGAATATTACCAGTAATGGGCAATAGAAGGGAGTCACAATGGACCTAGTTGGGTCTCCGAGTGGAGGTGCGGTAGGCACCACCCTTCCTAACCTAACCTAACCTAAAAAAGTATATAAGTAGAGTTAAACATTCAATAAATCAGACTTTAATTTCTAAACGCAAACCGGCAATAACTTGCCTAGTTTAATTATTGAATTCTCACTTTTTCTGGCAGTTCCTTTGAACGCCTAGTTATAAGCTGGACCACCTGTACAGCTGTATAAAAAAATAATTGGGCTATAGGGCTTCACAAACACACTACTACATACTAGTTACACATCCTACTCACGACCTTTACATGGCGATCCTGCGGACAAAAACCTGCGAAAAAAGGCCTGCGGACAAAAACCTGCGAAAAAAAACCTGCGGACACAGTTGGACCATTAAGACCATCCGAACAATTTAGATACATACTTACAATGCAGTGCGAACTGACAAAATATGTTGTTGCTTGTCCGATCGAAACCAAAGATGCCAAAACAGTCGCGAAGGCTTTAATAGAACATATTGTATTAAAATACGGTCTATTTAACATTCTCAAAACAGATAGAGGAACTGAATTTACCAATGAGTTAATGAGAGAGATTTGTGTATTATTAAAAATAAAACAAAATTTCTCAACGCCTTACCATCATGAAACTTTAGGTACAATAGAACGAAATTATCGCGTTTTAAATGAATATTTTCTAAATTTTGTAGATGACAATAATTGGCATGAGTGGATACCATATTATACTTTTGCTTTTAATACGACACCAAATGTCGATACAGACTATTCACCATTTGAACTAATTTTTGGTAGACTTCCTAGACTGCCAAACGACACTTTAAGTGATACTAGAAAGATTTATAATATTGACAACTATTTAAATGAACTAAAGATTAGACTTCATAACTCATTACAAAGAGCAAGAGAAATAATCCTCGAAGTAAAACGAAAAAGGAAATTAGAATCTGAAAAGAAACAAAATAGAATAGATCTTAGAATAGGAGATGAAGTTTTGGTTAAAGTTTTGAATAGAAAAAAGTATGAACCTCCATACAAAGGCCCATACAAAGTATTAGACTTAGATGATTTAAATGTACTCATAGAAATTGATAAAACAAAAACAAAACTAGTACATAAGAATTTGCTAAAAAAAAAAAAAAAAACATAGGCAAATAAGAAATATAAATAATATAAGAACATAAAATCTATATGTAACAATATGAATAAGAAATATACAGAGTAAATACTTAAAATTCACTTTATAAATATTAATACATAATCATACTTATATATATACATGTTTAATTTTTAATAATACCCAAACCTAGAAGGGTAAGGGTGTAGTGAATCTATAATTAACATAAGCACTGTAAGAATTTTATTTACTCTAAGACATTGAACTTGAATTCATTTTTTTTATTCACGCTAAATATTTTTGTTGGTCAGCAGTAATGAATATTACGTTTTTTTTGTTTGTATTAAATAATTTGTATCAAGCGAAATTGTAACATGAATACTGTGTGAAGCAAACTGTTGGCATAAAACAATTTATAATGTGAAATTAAATTGAATTGAATTGAATTGTCAAGATTGCAAAATTCCGTGGGAACAGTAAATCTACCATTGGTTTGTGGTATTGCCACATTAATGCTGACCCTTAGAATAAGTTAGTATATAAGTTAGTGATTTTGTAAATAAAATTTAGAAATAATTGATCAAGCAATCAAACGAGATCTTTCATTTCTCAATCAAGATCGGCACTTCTGGTGCTGAAGAAAAGCGGCTGCAGAGCTTAGTAATACTGAAAAATTAGTACACATTTTAAACACACAATTTCTAATAAACCATTTAAATACACTATAGTATCATCTAAAAAGAATAATTGGCGAAACAAAATTGACGTTTGAAGAATTAAGTACTTTGCTGGCACAAATAGAAGCTGTTTTGAACTCCAGGCCTTTGGTTGAAATGAATGCTGAAGATATTGATGCAGCCGATGTGTTATCTCCGGGTCACTTTCTCATTGGAAGACCAGTAATAGAACCAGGGGAGCATATAGAAAGCGCAGATACATTGTCACTAAATAAATGGAAGCTTATTCAGCGGTTAAAAAGAGATTTTTGGAAGCGCTGGAAGGAAGAGTACCTTATGACGCTCCAGCAACGAAATAAGTGGAGGCATTCAGTTAAAAATTTGAAAGAAGGAGCAGCAGTTCTGGTCAAAGATGAAAATACTCATCCAGGAAGATGGCCTCTTGGAAGAATAACGGAAGTACACGAAGGAAAGGATGGGAAAGTTCGAGTGGTTGAGATAAGGTATCAAAATAATATTCTAAAACGACCAATCCATAAGGTAATCCAGCTACCGGACGCAGAAAATTCCAACGAGGACAATCAGGATGGAGCGAGAAGTTTCCATACAAGAAGTGAACGACCGAACGGAAGTAACTGTCTGAAATCCCTTTTATTATGGTGTATGTTCTTGATGTTAACAGAAGGAGTAGTAAACTCTGCATCACTAAAGTATGGTATGGGTGCTGAAATAAAGGAAATACCTCTGGATACAGCGCTGCATCTGGATAATATTGGAGCGATGAACATTGTAAACTCTAAATGGACCTTAATAGTACATTACGATTTAGATCAATATTTTGAGGAGATAAAACGAATCAAAAGACTGAAAGAAAAACTTGAAGACCATTGTTCCAAGTTAAGAAATTATAAAGAGGCTTGCGAAATGATAGTATGGTCAGTCAATAGAAGATTCAGCTTAATAGATCAAAATAACAATCTGTTGCTGAAGAAGGAAAGACAAAAAAGATCGCCATTTGAATTTGTTGGCTCGATTTATCATATACTTTTTGGAATGATGGATGCAGAGGACCGGAAATTAATGGAAGAAAATATGAGAAATATTTTCCAGAATGAGGATAAATTACAACAGCTCGCGAAGCAGCAGACATCCATTGTGAACTCTACAATAAATGTGCTAAAGAAAACAACTGAGGAAGTAAACGATAATTTCAGTAAAATGTACCAGCAGTTGAAGCGGTTCTATGAGGAAGTGCAAAGCGACACCAATACTGAGCGAATGATTGTTATGTTTCAAGTGATGACTACTCAGCTACATTTAATGATCGATGAGTGCAATGAAGTTCAGTCATCTATTATCAATTTGTTAATTGATGTTAACCACGGCCATATCAATCCAGATCTTATAACTGCTGCACAAATGCAGCAGGAAATGTCAAACATTGAAAAACTATTACCGAAGGATCTGATTTTTCCCGGAACAAAAACAGGTACAGAACTGAAAGAAATTTACAGTTCTATGGTGGCTAGGGGTATTGTGATGGATAACCGTTTGGTAATACAGGCAAAAATACCATTGTATAACATACATTCTTCAGAAATTTACGAAATCATTAGGCTTCCAGTTGATGGAAATGGCACTGCAATGATACCTATAGTAGACGGTGATTAGATCGTATATAATTTTGCAACGAACTTATATTTTTTGATGTGGCAATCTCAGCTTAATGTTTGTACAAAACATCAAGGACAATATAACTGTAAAGAGAAATTTCCTTGGAAACCTGCGGTAGAGCGATCTTGTGAAGTTTCAGCTTTAAAACAATCCAGGCATGCTGAGTGTTATTTTCAGGAAACTCCAAGAAAATGTATCTGGAAAAAATTGTCAAGAGAGAATCAATGGATTTTCACGGTGTTCGATCAGTTTACATTAAGCATAGACTGCGGGAATAATGCACGTGATTGGTTAACATTACCTTCAAAAGGAATACTGAATCTGCCAGCTGGCTGTACAGCAGTGTATGAGGGAATAACTTTGTCTTCTTCTCAACATTTTACAACCAAGAAGAAAACTTCAATTCAGACATCATCATGGGGCGTAGAATTTCAGCAAGCAAACAATAAACTGGTGAAGCCATTTGATGTAACGATAATCAATAACTCCAAAGATATACAAAATATACAACAAGATCTACAGAAGATGCAGGCCGACAACACTGAACTGATGAAAATGAAATATCACCATATATCCGGACATACATCATTTATTTTAATTATTATTATCATTACAATCATAATTTTTATATACCTCAAGAATAAATGCAAAAACAGTAAAAAGACCGTAGTTAAGTTAGATTTTTCACCGCCAATGCCTTTAAATGCCCGGCAGAATGTTCAAATGTAATTGAACATAATTTTAAGATTCTTTAGTTCATAGAAATAAAAATAAGTTTCGTTCTAAGTGCTAAGTCTAAATTACGGTTTACAAATATAATTTCGTTTAGGTTTTATTTTATCAGTCTATACACATTTTATTTGTTTAGGCTACATACATTTATGATACACACTATCGGCCCTATGTATAAGCAAAAATTGGCATGAAGTAAGCATAAGTGACGAAATTTAATTAGTTGTTAACGAGTTCCTCGATACAATTTGACATTAAAAATGCTCGCATTGTCTAATTTTAACCCACCTCTAATTCCTAGCGTGATTTTTAATGTGAAGTTTCATGGCAAAACTCTTTAAGATTACGTTCAATTTTGCCACTTTTGCTAACTTCATGCCAGTTTTTGCTTATACATAAGGCCGTATATGCATACATGCTTAAGCATAGTTTTATCTCCACCAATTTCTTGTGTTTACTTAAACTAATGATCAAACTAATGTATGTTTTGTATTTACTTAGGCTAGTTATAAATATTCAAAAATAATATGAAAATAACCCTGAAAAATATATGAAAGCAATTAGATAAGAAATGAGTTCTATATTAGATTTAAGATTTTCATCGTTAGTATTTAAGCAGAAATATTTTAAAAATAAAACAGTGTCTTACAAACATTCAACATGTTAAATAGTTTAATTTAACAATCATAAAGTTAAATTTAGTAAAAGAAACAGTGATTTAACAATTAAAACAAAAGTATTAAATGTTGTGAAAATTTATATTAAATAAATTATTGCAATTTTAACATTAAAAACGAGATAACAAAAAGGTATTTATGGCCAAACTTATCCAGTGTGAAAAATTCTGTCACGCTGGAGGTAATATTTTCATTTTGTGTACATATTTGTAACACAAGAATAAAGTTTATATACAGGAATATCAGGTCACACATCGATCTTAAATAGGATCGGTTTTGGTGATCAGGAATCCGTAACCCCAGGGTTTATGGACTATAAGGTCGCTGAGATCGATTTTGGTAAGACACCCTTAATGGTAATTCCGGATAGGGACCATTGGGTCAATTCCGATAGGCTGCATGAGGGTAGGGCAGTCTTTCCAGACGGGTCAAAAATGGGGGAAGGCACAGGCGCTGGTGTCTATATCTTGGGAACGAACATTCGTAGTTCTTTTAGACTGCCGAATGAATGCAGTGTTTTCCAGGCTGAGATCTTGGCGATCCTCAGGGCCACGGAGCTGGTGGCCGGAAATGTGGCGGAAGGTGAAAAGGTAACCTTCTACGTTGACAGTCAGGCAGCGATAAATGCTTTGAAAGGACACAATGTCAAATCGAAGCTTGTTAGTGACTGTAGGAAAGCCCTCAACTTGCTTATGGATAAATATAGTGTCAGACTATGTTGGGTTCCTGGCCACAGCAGTGTTGAGAGAAATGAAATTGCCGATGAGCTGGCAAGAATAGGATCAGCGTTAGACGAGGGAATGTCTGACAGATCGGTGAAATCACCGATAGGTCATTACTATAAGGAACTCAGTAATTGGGTGGAAAGCAGGACCAACAGTTCATGGCGTAGTAGGGAGGATTGTAGGGTCTCGAGGGGTTTTTGGCCAAAACTAGACTCAGGAAGATCTAAACTACTACTGGACATGAATAGGAAGGCGATGCGAATCATGATAGGTGCGTTGACAGGTCACTGCTCGGTTAGAGCAAGAACCAGCAAGTGGGAACTTGGTACTCCAGATTTTTGTAGGATGTGCGGGGATGAAGAGGAACCAGAAACCATTGAACATATTATCTGTCACTGCCCGAACCTGCAACGTCATAGGCTTAGATGGCTGAGCAGACGTTTCCATAAAAGCATCACTGATGTCGGGAAGTGTAAACTAGAGGACATCAGGGGCTTCATCATGGGGATTCGGTGGCTTAATGACGGATAATAGGGTTTCTTCTGGCCAAAAATGGGAGGGGTGAATATTACCAGTAATGGGCAATAGAAGGGAGTCACAATGGACCTAGTTGGGTCTCCGAGTGGAGGTGCGGTAGGCACCACCCTTCCTAACCTAACCTAACCTAAAATAGTATATAAGTAGAGTTAAACATTCAATAAATCAGACTTTAATTTCTAAACGCAAACCGGCAATAACTTGCCTAGTTTAATTATTGAATTCTCACTTTTTCTGGCAGTTCCTTTGAACGCCTAGTTATAAGCTGGACCCCCTGTACAGCTGTATAAAAAAATAATTGGGCTATAGGGCTTCACAAACACACTACTACATACTAGTTACACATCCTACTCACGACCTTTACATGGCGATCCTGCGGACAAAAACCTGCGAAAAAAGGCCTGCGGACAAAAACCTGCGAAAAAAAAACCTGCGGACAAAAAGAACCTTCCTACAATAAATTAAAAATTGCAACTACAATCCTGCGGACAAAAAACCTTGTGACAAATTAAAAGCTGCAACCACCATCCTGAGATCCTTCAACCAGGAAACTGTGACAGAAATCCTGCAACTACGATCCTAAGACCAAAAAACTACCATGAACTAATAGAAAGAAGAACAAGCAAATTTTATCGCAGCCCTAAAACATTTACATACTTTAAATAAAAAAAAAAAAAATTTACCTAAAACTTGTGACTATAAGCAAATGATTTACAAGATGTCTTTAACAAATACAAAATACCTACAAAAACTTTGCAATATCTTTGCAACACAAAACAACATGATGTCTACAATAAATGCAAAATTTCGCATTCGAAATAAGTTTTTGAAATTACCAACAAAATCACACTTTCTAAAGGCCAAACGGAAAAGTACTTCAGTAAAAACAGCACTCCAATTAAAAACGTTTATGTAGATGAAAACAATTTTTTTTTTAACAATTTGTATTCAATTGCACACATGCTTAACTTTTCTTAACATTAGAATAAATTATTATTTTTTAAACAAAAACATTTTTAACTCTTATAAAAATGTAACTATGTATCATTAACTAAAAATATTAATATGCCAAAAAAAAATATTCATATGCTTATCTTCAAATATTAAATATATTAAATTTTAAACCAGGGACCGAAAATAACTGTTATTTTTGAATTTTTGATTAAAAAAAGCAACCTCAAGGAAATGTTGGAGAATGAAACCAAGTATACCATTTTGCAAGTATTGGACCAAATTGTCAGAAAATACGATGCTTTTTAAAAATCTGACTTTTATTTTTTCAAGCAAAAATAAAAGTTATTTTTTGACTTTTATTTTTTTGAGCAAAAATAACAGTTATTTTTGACTTTTATTTTTTCGAGCAGAAATAAAAGTTTTTTTTTGACTTTTATTTTTTCGAGTAGAAATAAAAGTTATTTTTTGACTTTTATTTTTTTGAGCAGAAATAAAAGTTATTTTGTGATAAATTCATTATATTTATTATAAATTTTGGCGCTTTTGCAATAGTGAATCGTTAAATTTACTTATTTAGAAAAGAATATTTGGAATATTAAATAATAATTTCTTTGTCAAAGGGGTTGAAAACACAAAAATAACTTTTATTTCTGCTCAAAAAAATAAAAGTCAAAAAATAACTTTTATTTCTACTCGAAAAAATAAAAGTCAAAAAATAACTTTTATTTCTGCTCGGAAAAATAAAAGTCAAAAATAACTGTTATTTTTGCTCAAAAAAATAACTTTAATTTTTGCTTGAAAAAATAAAAGTCAAAAATAACTGTTATTTTTGCTCAAAAAAAAATAAAAGTCAAAAAATAACTTTTATTTCTGCTCGAAAAAATAAAAGTCAAAAAATAACTTTTATTTCTGCTCGGAAAAATAAAAGTCAAAAATAACTGTTATTTTTGCTCAAAAAAATAACTTTAATTTTTGCTTGAAAAAATAAAAGTCAAAAATAACTGTTATTTTTGCTCAAAAAAAAATAAAAGTCAAAAAATAACTTTTATTTCTGCTCGAAAAAATAAAAGTAAAAAAATAACTTTTATTTTCTTACTATTACGATTAAAGTTATAACAGTTACGGTCCCTGTTTTAAACACATTCACTTTTACACTAACATAGTTAAAAACTATGAGATATTAAATTACAAAAACATAAACAATGACTCATTTAAAAATATTAAATACAACAAATGATGAAATAATTTTAAAAGGCATTAAACTCCAAACTGACCGACTTAAAAACTATGAAATATTAAATTACAATAATGTTAACAACCCCAAACGTTTTGAAGAAATACTAAATGACTTGCAAATAAATATTAATGACGACTATGCAAAAATAGAATTGACAAACAAAGTGCATTTCACTCATGTATTATAGGAAAAGAATAATGAAAAATAATTTTACATTCAAAAATCATGACGTCAGACAAAACTACAGTGTACATAAAAAAAAACTACAGACTACGACATACACGTAGAGAAATAATTAATAAACACAGACGACATAATAGAACCATCAATTAGCCTATACAACGCTCCTCTCCTCTTGGTACACAAGAAAAATATGGAAGACTAACGAAATTGAGAATAGTAATAGACTTTAGGAATCTGAACAACAGAATTGTAAACTTCGAATTTCCACTAAATAGATTTAGACTTTTCAAATGTATATAAAAAAATAGATTTGGACATACTAAAACAGATGATACCGTAAGAAAACAATGAAAAAGAAAGAAAATTATTTTAACTAGTAGGGCAATTAAAAATAAAACTAATGAGGCAAACATAAAAGAAAATAATGAGGCAACTAATAATAATTTAAATGAAAATAATGAGCGCGCAACAGAAAGAAATATGGAAAAATATGATTCTCAGAAGTCTGATCAACTTCAAATATGTAAATGCATATCCATTAATGACGTCAAAAATATGAAAAAATTGCAATTTAATAAAAACGAAAATAAAGAAGAAAAAGATATAATTATTGAAGATAATATTTTGCACATAGGACGTAATGATAATTCATCGAAACCAGATTCGAATATGAAGAAGTTGCGTACCAAATATATGAATATAGGATGTAATGATAACTCATCGAAACCAGATTCGACTATGAAGAAGTTACATACCTAAAATATGAATAATGAAATTAATAAGCTAGCAAGATTCAGCGATAAGTCAGCGAAACTAGATACGATTCTGAGGAAACTGATATCTAAAATTAATAAAGAAAATATAAGAGAATTAGCGCAATGAAATAAGGATGAAATATTTAAGGTATATACAACAACCAAAAAAAAAATTAAAAATAAATAAAAGAAGCATATGCCAAGATAAATATAAATAATAAACGTCCTCAACTAAAAATACTAATAAACAATGCCCCAACAAAGATAACTGATGACATATTTCAATACAAACTAATGGTCGAAAGCCACATGTAGATACAGGCCATTCGTCATATGAATTATTATATGCAAAATTATCATCCAATGTTTTCGACAATTAGAAGAAATTTAATAATTATTTGACTACGTACAAGAACCACGACTCACGTTACAATTTACACTGAACATAATGAACTTACTATAAAAGCAAAAGAAAATTAATATTAAACAATTATTATTACAATAAATTAAATATTACTCCTATATCAAGACTTAGCATTAGTTAAGGTAGAATATAGAAAAAAAAAACTCCACATAAATAGAATATAAAAGAATTTAATTTAACAATAAAATAAGTTCATAATAACAACTCAAAACCATATAAACATGTTTAAAGCTAAAATTAAAAAAAAATCATTAACATAATAAGAATATATTTAAATTTAAGAAAATTTTAACATTGTTAAAAAAAAAATTAATATTTCATGATTTATTTTTAAAAAGTTTATAATTACATAATGACACTATTTACATTGTAACTTAAAACAGATTTATAACTTACAATGACAATGATAAAAACCAAAAAATTATTAACAGAATTTTTCTCTTAAGGGTGAGGGTGTAGTGTACCTCACTTACTGTAAAACACTGTATGATAATATAATTGCATTGCAACACAGTTCATTGTAATAATTAACAAAACGCTTACTTTATTAATTTAAATGACACACTTTTGTTTTCATTACAAAATTATGTTATTATAGATGGTCAGCAAAAGTAGACATAAAGAAACACAAAAATAGCAAAATGTAAAATAGTATATAAGTAGAGTTAAACATTCAATAAATCAGACTTTAATTTCTAAACGCAAACCGGCAATAACTTGCCTAGTTTAATTATTGAATTCTCACTTTTTCTGGCAGTTCCTTTGAACGCCTAGTTATAAGCTGGACCCCCTGTACAGCTGTATATAAAAAATAATTGGGCTATAGGGCTTCACAAACACACTACTACATACTAGTTACACATCCTACTCACGACTTTTACATTCCTGTCCTCACCAAACCTGCTTCCACGAGTCTAAGGAGATTTCTAGTCGCCGTCCCTACCACAGAGTCCTCTATAGGAAGTAGATGAAGAATGACGTCCAAGGCAGCCTGAGGTGTGCTCCTCTGAGCACCTATGATGCCCATCGAGGCACATCTCTGAACCTAAGGTAGTAATCTCCTGTGACTTTCCTTCCTCAATGCCTCCCACCATACCACACAACCATAGGAAATAACCGGCCTGACAACCGATGTGTAAATCCAATTTACTACCTCCGGTTGTAGACCCCAGTTCCTTCCTATGGAGTTCCTGCATGCGTAGTAGGCATTGAGCCCTTGCTTTAGCCTTTCCTGCGTGTTCATTTTCCAATAAAGCTTTCTATCTAGGAAAATACCCAGGTATTTAGCTCCCTCTGCTAGTCTCAGCTCCACCCTTCCCATCCTGGGCAATACAAAGCTTTTTACTTTGTATGTCCTGGTAAAGAGGACTAGCTCGGTTTTCTCTGGGTTGACTCCTAGTCCTTTACTGCTAGCCTAGAAGGATAGATTGCCCACCGCCGACTGCATGATTTCACTGATAATGAGGAGAAACTTTCCCGTTCCCAGTAAAACCACGTCATCCGCATATGCAACTATCTTCCGTCCGCTCCTATCAAAACGCCTAAGAATTGCGTTCATTGCCAACAACCACAATAGAGGTGACAAAACTCCTCCCTTTGGTGTACCTCTTGTCACTAATCTCCTCAGGCTTTCTTTTCCCATACCCGATTTGATGATTCTGCCGTAAAAATACCATCTGGGCCCGGTGATTTATACGGTTCAAATGTATTTATTGCCCATGTTGCTTTTTCAAACGTCGCTATGTCGTCCGCTGCTCCTTCTAATCCTGGTTGCGACAAGTAGTTAAAGTTAACCTTCGTCGGTGCCTCTTCCCCTACGTCCGTACAGCCAGGAAAGTGAGTGTCCATCAAAACAGAAAGTGTCTCAGAGCTGGATTCCGTCCATGTGCCATCCAACCTTTGAATATTTCCAGGATCCCTAGGGTCCTTTGACGCCGAAACCTCCATAACTCATTAACGGAATCAATCTCTTCACAGCATTTCCTCCATGAATCAATCTCCTCACAGCATTTCCTCCATGAGGTTTTTTTTCGCCCTTTTGAGATCACACTTGTACTTATTATACAATACCTTATGATTGTCCCAGTCCTCAAACCTTTCTGTGAGTTTCGCCGTATTGAACAACCTTCTAACCGAGGACCTCAGATCCTTTAGATCCTTGGTATACCACGAAGGCTGATCTCTTTTACCCGGAAAAACCACGGGACAGGACTGTTCAAAACAATCCGTACAAGTGTTAGTGAAATATTCCACCTCATCTTCCAATCCTCTTTAAAAATCTCATTTCATTACAAAAAGAAAAACAAAACAAATTCTGTAGTTCATTAATTAAACCTTCTTTTGCCTTTAATATTTACATTATTTTTTTGAATCAATCACTTTTTGAAGTTAAGCAAACCAAAATTTAAAATGCTTCACCACTGAAATAACAACTTGCAAAAACTTACATGCCAAACGCCCACGGTGCCGGGTTTAATTAAGAAATCTTGTGGCCAGTGGACTATAAGCGCACGTGAAACCCTTGAGGTTCTCATGGAAGCACACTTTCCTGGTTGCTCAGTCTATGAAGATAGGGCAGAATCCGACTTGGAAACCAGCGCTGAATTGGTGCAGGTGCCCATTAGTAGGGACAGGCTTATCTTGGCTATAAACAGTTTTAGTCCTTTTAAGTCACCTGGCCCGGATGACATCATTCCGGCTGATTTGCAGCGGAATGTGGACCTACTGATACCTTGGCTAATCAGGATATATATGGCATGCATAAAGTGGGCATATATTCCAAAGCCATGGAGGATGTGTACTGTCGTTTTTATTCTAAAAGGAGGCAGAGCATCGCACACCACAGCGAAAGATTTTAGACCCATTAGTCTCTCATCTTTCCTCTTAAAAATATTGGAAAGGTTGGTTGATCTTCATCTCAGAATGACAATCGAACCTGATCGTATATCAGCATCTCAGCATGCATATACTAAGGGTAAATCAGTTGAGACTGCGTTACACACTCTTGTTGGTTCTATAGAGAAATCTCTGGATCAAAAGGAGTACACACTGGTAGCCTTTCTTGACATAGAAGGTGCATTTAACAATGTGAAACCAGAAACCATTATAATGGCTATGGCGAGACTGAACATACATCAGTCAATAATTAAACTGGCTCGGAGAATTCTTATTTACAGAACTATCTCAACCAACCTAGGGCAAGCTTCGATTAAAAGAATAGCTAATAGAGGTACCCCACAAGGAGGAGTTCTATCTCCACTACTGTGGAACCTCGCTTTAAACTCCCTTCTAAGGGAACTTGAAGATAAGATGTTCAAGTGCGTAGCATACGCAGATGACATCGCAGTATTGGTATCGGGTAAACATCTACATACCTTATCTCAGAGATTACAGGAGGCACTAGGTACCATTAGTAGATGGAGTGTCAATAGTGGCCTGAATGTAAATCCGTTGAAAACGGATCTTGTACTTTTCTCGAGAAGATACAAGATTCCGCAATTCCAACTTCCAAGGTTAAATGGAATGGAACTTAAGCTGTCTGATTGTGCCAAATATCTTGGTATATATCTGGACTCCAAACTCTCATGGCAACGAAATGTCCAGGAAAGGGCAAACAAGGCTGCTATTGCTTTGTATGTATGTAAGAAGGCAATAGGGACAACATGGGGCTTAAGCCCTTGCAATTCCAAATGGCTCTTCAATACAGTGATTAAGCCAATATTAACATATGGCGCGTTAGTATGGTGGCCCGCCTTGCAGAAGGCCATCCATCGTGGAACCATTGAAAGGATTCTAAGATCTGCAGCCCTTGCTATTACGGGTGCACCACGGACCACTCCCTCCAAGGCGCTCTTCGTGATGATGCACTGGCTGCCAGGGGATCTCATGGTAAAGCAAATTGCTATGAACTCTGCAACTAGATTACAGTGGGCAAATGCGTGGAAAAAGCTGACTTGCGGTCATTCTATAATAGGAGATCAGTTGAATGATCTACCGGCCAATATAGATTACCGATCACCCATACCTCTGCCTGACAATAGATTCAAATCTAACACATCGGGCGCATCTAACTCGTCTATAGGGGCAGAGGGGGATGTGCTCGAGGTGTATACGGACGGATCGAAGTCACACAGGGGCGTGGGTGGGGGAATCTTTATTCCTCGCTTTCAAAAGAGGATAAGCTTCAAGCTGGACAGTAGGTGTAGTATACTACAGGCTGAAATCTCAGCGATAAGTAGAGCGGCTAAATGGTTGAGGTATTATAGGATATACAACTGGAATATCCGTATATTCACGGACAGCAAAGCTGCCATTAGAAACATTGCGGGCGTCTTTACGACATCGAATCTGGTATATGACTGCCGAATCTCTCTTAACAAACTGGGAATGTATGCTCACCTGGAACTACAATGGATTCCAGGACATGCGAATAGTGTTGGTAACAATATTGTGGATGAGCTGGCTAAGGCTGGAGCTCAAATGCAGGATGAGGACATTGATAGGTTGGTAGGTGTTCCGATGAATTGCTGTAAAATGCAAATACAGCAGAACCTTTTCAGGGTTGCACAGGCTAGATGGTTACATGAGGTCACATGCTCAACCTCTAGAATGACATGGCCCTGTTATGATATGAGGAGGTCCGCAATATTGGGGAGGATTTCAAGAGGACAACTCCGCAATTTGGTCGCAGTCCTAACAGGACATTGCTACATAGGCATACATGCTGGTAGATTAAATCTACCTTATAATGATTTCTGCAGAAGCTGTCAGGACGAGGAAGAGGAGGAAACTGTTGAGCATTTTCTCTGTCATTGCCCAGCACTTGCGGAGGTGCGTTCACTCCACATGGGGGCTCCGATACTGCAAGGTTTGGAGAGTCTGTCGGAATGTGAAATCGGTAGTGTGAATTCATTTCGGGTTGGTTTCAGCTGAATACGGATAGTGTATAGGATAAATGAGGATGGGCAGCCCACCTCAATCTGCCCAGGCAGCACAACGGGACCTCTAAGGACCCAAGTGGGCTGGTTTACTATAAATCGGCAGCCTGTTATAACCTAACCTAACCTACATGCCATTTACAAATGCCACTAAAGTTGCATGCCATTTCAAAAAACTCAATACACTCACGATTTCGTACTAACACACTCAATTTTTTCACAATGGCAGCTCCAGTGGCAGCAAAATTTTCATGCCACTGAAAATTTTGCAACTGCCATTGAATGTCAAAACGAAGAAAAGTGTTACTGTGTTAAGCATTTGATGCACATTAATTGGATTAATGCAAAATTTAAACTAAAGTTTTAACTTTTTATATGTATTATTGTGTTTTATTTATTGTACTGCGCATAAAAAATGTAAGTTTGTAAATTATAGAGCATTAATATTGTAAAAATAATACTTATAATAATAAATGTTAACCATGTCTATAAACATGTGCTTATATGATGAATTCGGTAACACTATAAACAAAATGGGAGCAATTTTTTTACTTAAGAAGTATACAAATGTTCTCTTCGCCGACATTTTTAAAATGAACTTGCAATTTCATGTGTAAACAGTCAAGCAAATGGCAAAATGCCACTAGTGGCATGTGTAATTACAGTGTAAGTTACGATTGAAATGCAGAATCGTAAAATTTCCAAACGGATAAACGCAGAATATGGGTGAATGTTGAAATACAAGTAGTTTTTTATATACACTCAAAATATTTCATAGGTAAAATAAACGAAAAATGTGGTTAATTTTACGAAAATATTCGTTGTTTTTACGGTACGAAATGCTTCGTAAATAGTGGAAATAATATTTGTTTATTTTACGAAACACTTTTTGTCTGCATATAAAAAAGTTTTCTATATTTACAATTTTTTTTCGTAAATTTACGAAACACAATGTTAATATTACAAAATAAATTCGTGAATAATGAAAATCAATTTTGTATATATTTTTATATACGAAATTGTGCGTAAAATAAAAATCTTTAGAATATAAAAATCTGCAGAAAATATATTTTACATTTGAAAAATAATTTTGTAGAATAATCTGTAATTATTGGAATTGGAGGTTGCAATAATTATGAAAAGAAAAATATAATTTGAGGGGAATTGTTACAGCCTGGGTATTCCTCATACATCACATACACATACATACATACTTTGCACTGAAACTCAAGAATCAAACTGGAACACAACTGGGACGTGCAACGAATTTTTCGTTGCGAACTCTCGTCATGGAAAATAAAACACATTTGTTCATATGATCATAAAACACCACCGTCGAACGAAACCCGTCGTGCAAGACAAAATCTGCGATAAATTTATTTCCATTTCTTTCGCCGATGAACGACGAAAAACCTATCTCTATCTTTGCACAAACAATAACCAATTATCAATTATAAGAAATGTTTCTTATTCTTCGTTGGTGCGCAGTGGACGAGATTTATCGTTCTTCCCAGTTGTGGTCCCATCATAAGCCAAAAACAAATTTGTTAGCAGAGAAAATGTTTCGTGTTTTTTGTTTGATTCTTTTCAAAAGACTGACGAAAATTTTATTTTCAATTGGATTAAAATAAATACAAATATTTCAAAACAAATAAAATTACAATAGTAAATTAAACAAGTATTTTAACAACAAGTAGAAGAATAAATTATTATGAAACAAATAGCATTAATCTCAACACTTCCACTTTTGTTTTAATAATTATCATATTTTAACATTGACAATATTTAACAACTTTCTTATGTTATCAAATTTTTGCTTTAGAAGTGGTTTGGTTAATATATCAGCTAACTGTTCTGATGTAGGCACGTACTCTAACTGGAATATTTTGTTTTCATATACTTCGCGAATGAAATGAAACTTTACTTCTATATGCTTAGTACGCTTGTGAAATTGTGGATTCTTGATTAGTTTTATGGCACTTTGGTTATCCAAATACAGTATGGGAGTTTTTACATTGTTTCCGAAAAAATCACATAACAATCGCTTAATCCAAAGTAGTTCTTTAACGCTTTCACAAGCAGCCATGTATTCTGCTTCTGTGGTCGATAGAGCTATTGTCTGTTGTGTTCTTGAAGACCATGAGATTGGACCACCTGATAACATTAAAACATAACCACTAGTTGAATGTCTAGTTGCAACATCTCCAGCATAATCAGAATCTGAATAACAATTAAGAATTACATTTTCAGTGTGATTATAAACAATTGCTTGATCGATAGTCCCTGTTAAGTACTTAAAAATACGTTTTACTGCCACAATATGCTCTTCAGTATAACTGTCCAGAAACCGACTTACATATGACACTGCAAATGCAATATCAGGCCTAGAAACTATAGCTAGATACATCAACGACCCAACTGCTTCTCTGTACGGGAACCTATCTTGGTTTGTTCTTGAACTAACCTGTTGAATATATTCAGCTGGTGTACTTACAGGTCTAGCATCTTGCATATTAAATTTCTTAAGTATTTTTCTTATATACGTTGAGTGATAAATTAATATCTTGCCAGAAGCTTTCATTATTTCCATTCCAAGATAAAAAAGTGAGTTAAATACTTTTACGTTGAATTCATGTCGCAAAATATTAACAAACTCTTCGCAAATTTCTTTGGATTCAGATGCAACTATACCATCATCAATGTAAATGGCTAGTATTATTTTCTTGCATTTAATTTCTCCAATAAAAACACATGAGTCTGCACTGCTAACTTTAAAATTAAACTTATTTAAAACCTCTGTGAATTTCTTATTCCAGCATCTGGATGCCTGTTTTAGACCATAAAGTCTTTTATTAAGTTTACAAACTTTGTTGCTACCATCAGTATACCCAACTGGCTGATGCATATATATTTCTTCCTCTAAGATACCGTATAAAAACGCTGTTTTTATATCAAACTGAGTTAATGAAAAATTAAAAGATGCGCTTAAGGCTAGTATTGTTCCTATTGATGTAAATTTTGCCACCGGACTAAAAGTTTCCTCATAGTCTATTCCTTGTTTCTGTGTAAATCCACGAACAACAAGTCTCGCCTTATAGCGTTCTATATTTCCTTCCTGGTTTCTTTTAATTTTGTACACCCATTTATTTGATATTGCTTTCTTCCCTTTTGGCAATTCTACGAGATTCCAAGTGTCATGTCTTATGAGCGATTCATACTCGTCATTCATGGAATTCTTCCATTGCGTCCTAAGTTTGCTATTTATCGCCTCTTCATAAGTCAAAGGCTCTTCACTATCCGCTAATAATGCACAGTGATTATCATTACCTACATCATTTTGCGTTCTTTTTCTTAAATTGTAGCGTCTTACTTGCAAATCATGAAGATCCGATTCCTCAGTATTTACAATAACATCCGTTTCTTGCTATCTTCTTTGTACAGCAGAACTTTCTGAGATTTCTTGTATAACATTTTCTGCATCTTCAAATTCATCATTTGAATCAATTATCGGTAATATTTCGGGTTCTTCTTCCTGACGTACCATCATTTGCCTAACTTCTCTTACTATAACATTCCGTGAAGTTTCTATACGCCTTTCCGTGGGTAACCAAACACGATAACCCTTACAGTTTTCCTGATATCCCACTAATACCCCTTTCTTAGATTTTGATTCTAGTTTTCTCCGTTTTTCTTGTGGAATATGAACGTATGCATCTGAACCAAATATACGTAACATGGAAATATCAGGTACTTTTCCAAACCATAGTTCAAAAGGAGTTTTATTACCCTGATGACTTTTTCCTGTCCAGTAATTTAAACTAAGATCGTTACTATGTATCATTGATCTAGCTGCTTCTATAATCGTTCTCATATCACGCTCGGCTCTACCATTGTGTTCAGGAGTATATGGTATAGATTTTTGGTGTACTACTTTATATTTTCTTAATATATCACCTACTTGTTTATTAACAAATTCCAGACCGTTATCGGACCGTAATATCCTTACCTTATTTCCTGTGTCTGCTTCCACTTGATCCAAATATCTTGAAATTATTTCAGGTACTTCAGACTTTGCTTTAAGGCAATAAACGTGTCGGTAGTTTGAATAATCATCACGAAAAATCAGCATAAAACGAGCACCACCAAATGATTTTACTTTCATCGGACCACAAAGATCCGTGTGCACTAACTCTCCAATTTCTTTTGCTCTGTTAATACTTCTTGTAAATGGCAACACATGTTGCTTGCCCATAATACAGCCTTCACAAAAAAATCACTATATTTTACGTTATGAAACGCCAGCACCTTTTTAACATGTTCTTTTTCTTGATGGCATAATCTTGCATGCCATGTTTGCAAGGAATCTACACCGACTGCAACATTTGTATTTCCATCATATTCTTCCACTTTAATCAGGAGCTTAAAAAGTCTTGAACATTCTCTTAGACCCTTAAGATATACCTGACCATTGCGCTTAAAAAGACATTCATTCCCATTTGCTTCTAAAGAGTAGCCCTTGTCCAAACATGCATTAGTAGAAAAAAGATTTAGTTTTATGTTTGGTACATACAACACGTTTGATAGGAATTTTGAGTTCCAGACCTTACCGTCATAAGCTTTTATATAAATATCACCTTTACCAACTGCTGGAATAATATCTCCATTGCCAACACGAATACTTTTTGCAGTTTCAAACTGAATGTAGTTCTGAAACCATTCTTTTTTACTGGACATATGGTCACTTGCACCAGAATCAGCAAACCAAGAGTTTTCTTCTGTAGTTTCCACGAAGGATTGTTCACCCACAAAAGCATTACCATTATTGAATGTTGTCTTACCATGGTAATTTCGATTTTTATTGGGGCAATCACGTTTCCAGTGCCCAAATTTTTTACAAATAAAACATTTACCTCTAGAATTTTTAATATTTTGATCCTGCTGCCTGTTGCCCTTCTTGTAATGCTTTGCATCAAAAGCTTCAGATTTTACGGATTGAATACCCAACCTAGATTCCTCCATACATAGTCTTGATGTTAAGTTTTTTAATGATCGCTCTTTCTTATCTGTAGCTTCCCATGAAGAAAAAAATGTTTGTACTCTGGTAGTGTCATTAAAACCTTCGTTATCAGCATAGTATCTGTAATTTTTTCGCCAAGATTATCCAGCTGCTTTGCCAATTTTTGCAATTTAGAGATGTGAACAGATATAGTGTCTTCAGTCTTTTTGATACTGGAAAAATTGTTGCGGAAGCAAATGAATTGAGGTTTCCGACTTCTGCTCATATACATTTTCAAGAATTGACCACATATCAGCAGCTGTATTGCAATTCATAACGTGAAGCATTGGTTCTTCACCCATCGATATGACCAACGTTTTTTGAGCTTTTGCATCCAAGGAAATCCACTTATTTATCTCCGCAATATTTCCCTCGGGCTTCTTTGCAACTCCATTTACTACATCCCAAAGATTACCAGCTTTTAGTATCACTTTTACCTGGAATTTCCACAAAGTCCACCCTTCAGAACCTTCTAGTTTAGAGATCTTGAAATCCTCCATGTCTAACACCAATAAGCTTCTCCACAAAAATTGGGGTTTTACAAAATAACAATAACGATTCTTCTGAAATTATGGATCTGGGCCCATAACCTGTTAGCAGAGAAAATGTTTCGTGTTGTTTGTTTGATTCTTTTCAAAAGACTGACGAAAATTTTATTTTCAATTGGATTAAAATAAATACAAATATTTCAAAACAAATAAAATTACAATAGTAAATTAAACAAGTATTTTAACAACAACTAGAAGAATAAATTATTATGAAACAAATAGCATTAATCTCAACAAAATTTGTTATTACAATAATTTTTTATTTTATTTAAAGTTTGTTGAATAATTTTTTATAGAATATATGTTTGCAATGACAACAAAATAAATGCGGAAAATATTAAAAAATAAAACAAAACAGTTTTTATTTTTATATTTCAAAGTTTTTTTTCGCAAAATTCACGAAACTTGTGTAAATTTAAGAATAATTTTGTCCTGTAAACAAAATAATAACAAAACAAAATTTGTTCTACGAAATTTCAAATTTTATAAAAATGTTTTCTTTTAAATTAAATTCAATAAAATAAACGAAAAACATGGTACTATATACCAAAATAATTGTACGAAATAATTTTTGTAACTTAACGAAATTCGTAAAATTACAAAAACTGTTTTCCTGCACAAGCCACAAATATTTTCGTAAAATGTACAAAATTTTCGTTTATTGCACAAAAATTAAATTACGAAATAATATTTCGGATATTTAAGCATGGAATATTTTGAGTGTAAGTCCCAGTCTAGACTTGCAATTTTTGTTGCAGCAATTCTTGGATATGTGAAAGAGTGTTGAAATAGAAATATATACTTTTTGTATTCCTGTCTCGCTCTTTTGCACTAAAAAATAAAAAGTTGCTGCAACAAAAAATGCAAGTGTGGACAGGCACTAAGCAATCGTTTCAATATATGTTTTTGAAAATGAAATTTGTTTTGTAAAATTTTCTTATAGCCTGTTTGTAGAACACGACTCGTCAATGAAAAGCGCTAACATGTTAGCATTATTTATTTTTTGGGGTTTTAGAACACGAGTGTTGACGATTTTCATTAAAAAACGTAAAAGATGTCAGTTTATTTGGGTTTGTACAAAGCGATTTGACTCAAGGATGGTGGCGTTGGCTGAAGTAGTTAGCACGTTGACTACAAAACCGAAGGTCCTGGGTTCAATCCCTGAATCCAACAGTCATTAAATAACAAAACCACGCATTTTTCTGATGTGTATTAGTGTCCCTTTGTATCAGTTGTTGTATGAAAGTTCAAGTGATGAAGACATAGTCACTGGTCACTGAAGTATACCGACCTCAGCAGATACTAATCCTAATGTAACATCAGAGCGCCCACCTTCGTTGTGTTGCAAAATCGTCGGCGAAGTAAAATAATCAATAAAATGGCTGCAAGACACAGCTTAAAAAAATTAATACGCCTCATTTAACATCAGAGAGGCGCTGCAACACTGCATTATTAAAAACGTGCAAAAAGC
Organism: Tachina lurida; assembly: GCA_944452675.1. Lineage (NCBI taxonomy): Eukaryota > Metazoa > Arthropoda > Insecta > Diptera > Tachinidae > Tachina > Tachina lurida. The sequence goes on from OX101752.1 coordinate 86,412,792, forward strand.
AGAGTTGTAAAAGAATGAAGCTTTCCTCTTTCTCTTCCTTCACCACCTGTCTTCTCTCTCACTATCCCTTTCCTAAAAGAAGGTATCACCTAGTAATAGTAGTAGGCATTAATTGCCTGAGTGTTACTTCTCTTTAAAAAAAAGGAGGACGACTAAAAAATTGTAGTCGTTTCAAAGTTTCAAAAAAAAAAAAAATAAACAAAACACTAAAAAATTTTCAATAAATAATAAAAATAATTAAAAAATTAAAAACGTGGAACTTCCAACAAGGAAAAGGTAAGTAAACTTTCATGTTAAGAGTGTTCTTGATGTGATTGCTTTAATTTTTAGCATCAAAATGATAACCAATGCATGTATGGAGCAATTTTCACACTTGGCCACGGGAACTCCACAGTTTAGTAGCAGTAAGTGGCAAGTAGCGGGTGAAGTTGATGGAAGAAGATAATATCATACATATTATGTATTTCTGTTGGAATTTACAATAAGAAAATGGTAAGTAAACTTTCATATTAATAAGATTGTTCTTTTTTTGATTACTTATATTTTAAGTATCAAAATGACAAGGCTGCAGTTTAGCCAATTAGTGGCATGTATGGAGCAATTTTCCCACCTGGGCAAGGCAATCCCACAGTTTGGTAGCAGTAAGGGGTGTTATAAGTTTGTAGTGTGTGTCTGTATATCTATACGAGTCCATGTGCAGACTTAACGGCTGAACCGATTTTGATTTAGTTTTATCTGTTTGAAAAGTGAATTGATCGAAAGTGTTCTTAGTTATGTTTGCAGAAAATCGGTCCAGCCTTTTAAAAAATATCACACCTTTTCTAAATACATTCTGTTGAATATGTGTGCCTTTGACGCCGTAGCTCCGAAACAGCTATACCGATTTTAATTTTGTTTGTTTTCTTTTAAAAGGTAACTTGATTTAGTATTTTCTAACCTTTAATTGCAGGAAATCGGTCCAGCCGTTTGGATATTATCATAAGTTTTAAAAACCCCCGACGCAGTTTTAGTTTTCGTAGTTCGCGATTACGAGCTCTGGTACCACAGATACAGACAGAAGAGAGCTCTTAACTTCCAACGGCTTAACCGATTTTTGTTCAGATGTATCGTCGGGAGGTTATTGGTTTGCTTTTAAACGAAATTAAAATCGGTCTAGCTGTTTCGGAGCTACGGCGTCAAAGGCACACATATTCAACAGAATGTATTTTGAAAAGGTGTGATATTTTCTAAAAGACTGGACCGATTTTCTGCAAACATAACTAAAAACACTTTCCATCAAGTCAGCTTTCAAACAGAAAAAAATAAATCAAAATCGGTTCAGCCGATAAGTCTGTACGTGGACTAGTACATACACTACAAACGTATAACACCCTTTTTTTGTCGGGGGTGAAATATATTCATCTGAAAACAAGCCTGAATCAATTGTTCAATATTAATAAGCCTACCCACATTATTTTATATTCATTAAATTAACAAATTCTTTCATTTAATTATTTTTAATATTCACTTGTTCAAATGTATTTTTGTTTTGCACTTAATACACTATTTTTAAATAAAAATCATTTGCAAAAAAAATTATCACTTTTCTTATACTCCTACTAATAATCTTGTTCACTTTACTTGACCACCAGCCACTCGTTCACAGTAATCTTCAACGATTCTTATATAGGATGTGCGAGCTAAAAGTTGAAATAAACAAAGGGTTTGTTTCAAATAATTCCTGACCATTAATGCTTCAATTTTACTTACCAACTCGCCAATATTATTCATGTCATCTCCGAATAATACTGCTCTAGCCGCTGTTACGCCACGTACTTTCTCTTCGGCCTGGGACACTTGGGAATCTGAAAATCTATCAAATCAGATTCTTACTATTATTAGTCGTGTTTCTTTGTTTATGAGTACATATGTATGTATTTACATACATACATTTCTGCATGCACATCACTTACATGGAAATCACTTATAAAAAATATTAAACGACTTTAGATTACTTACCTTTATACAAAAATTTTTATAAACAAAATTAAAAAAAAAATTTCATGTATAATTTGTTTACTTTAATTGTTATTTTATTTACATATGTGCATGTCAGCTGTGTTTCAAGAATAGGGCTGTCGTTTTTTTTAGCTGAAAACACAATTTTGTATGAAAAAATATAAACTAAAACTTTATTTTAAATGTTGGCAACAGTACAATTTAGTACATATTTGATATAAGTGTGAATTAACGTAAGATGCACGACAAAGTCGACTCGCGTTATACAAACGCTTTTCATTACGTAGTCGTTAATGAGTTGGCTCGTCGTGAGTCTCCTTTGTCGCGTTCTGCAAACAGGCTATTAGTCCGAATTGAACAATTGAACAATAAATATTTGAACTTCCTTTTATAATAAACTAGCGGCCCGCTCCGGCTTCGCACGGGTATAAAATATATAGCCTATGTCATTCAATGAAAAAATTATTAAAATCGATCCATTACGTAGTCGTCCATGAGTTGGCTCGTCGTGAGTCGCCTTTGCCGCGTTCTGCAAACAGGCTATTAGTCCGAATTGAACAATTGAACAATAAATATTTGAACTTCCTTTTATAATAAACTAGCGGCCCGCTCCGACTTCGCACGGGTATAAAATATATAGCCTATGTCATTCAATTTTTTTTTTCTTTCGTATATTTATTTATTGTATCTTCAAAAATGAACTAACAATAAGTAATCAAATCTTAAATCTAAATATAATTATTAGGCCCGACCAGTATCGGACATAAACTTAGTGATAGTTATAAATAATACATAAGTAGTGATGATCAAAAAGGAAAAAAAAGAAGTATTAAGCAGTCCCATCTGGAGTGTTGAGTATTAGGGCCCTTGTGTCCCTCTTTTTTAAACGGATGTGTCCAGTAAAGCTCAAAATATTACGGGCAAGCGGATTAGGATGTGACTCGAGTTTTGTTAAATATTTGCCTGCGTATTTTGCAATTTCTTCACTCACTAGTGGCATATTTAAATCACGATGTATATTTGAATTTTTAATGTACCATGGAGCCGATGTTATCAAACGTAAAATTTTGTTTTGCCTTCGTTGGATTTTCTCAATATTTGAAGCTGAAGCAGTGCCCCATAGCTGAATTCCATAGCACCATATTGGCTTCAAAAGCGACTTGTATATCAAAAGTTTGCAGTCTAGGCTGAGTGTTGAATTTCTGCCAATCAACCAATATATTTGAGTTAATTTAAGTTTCATTTGGGTTAACTTAGAGTCAATATGATATTTCCATGTAAGCCTTCGATCAAGGTGTATTCCAAGGTATTTCATTTGAGAATGTTGAGGAATATTTTGATTGTTGATTCGAATGGGGGAACAGGTATCTTTTCTTAGGGTAAACGTTATATGAACACACTTTTGTTCATTTACTTTTATTCTCCATAAATTCAACCATATTTCAAGCTTGGTAATGTGTGCTTGGAGATTGCGGGATGCCTCATCAGGGTTTTTGTGAATACTCAAACAGGCTGTATCATCGGCAAATGTAGAAGTGTGTATGTTATTGCTCACAGGCATATCACAAGTATATATTAGATACAAGACTGGCCCCAGAATACTACCCTGTGGCACACCAGAAGATATAGACTCGGGTACACTCATGAAGTCTCCTTCCACAACGGTAAACTTCCTATCAACAATATAACTTTCCAAAAGCTTTTGTATGTTTGTTGGTAGGTATGTCTTCAATTTTAAAACTAGGCCTTCGTGCCATACTTTATCAAATGCCTCAGAAACATCAATAAAAAGGGCAGAACAATACTTTTTTTCTTCAAATGTCCTCCTTACAACTTGAACCAATCTATGCGTTTGCTCAATAGTGCTATGCTGACTTCTAAAGCCAAATTGATGGTCCGGGATGCACCCACTATCAGCTAAAATTGTGGACAATTTAGTCATGAGCAGCTTTTCGAAAAGCTTTGAAATTGTTGATAGTAAGCTTATAGGCCTATATGACTCAGCCTTGGTAAGATCTTTGCCTGGCTTTGGAATCATTTTAATCTTGGCAAGTTTCCAGTTATGTGGAAAATACTGCATTCGTAAAATGGCATTAAAAATAAATAGCAAAATTCTTATTGCAATATGAGGCAAATTCATCAGCATCTTGTTACTAATGCCATCAATACCTGGAGCTTTCTTAGGGTCGAGTTCAGCAACTATTTTTTGTAGTTCACGCATCTTAAACCTTAAGGAACGAGGGGGTAGAGAGACTACACTCGGTAAATCGGCAGCACCCGTACATGAATTGGGAGTGAATACCGATTTTAAATGCTCAGAAAATAAGTTACCTTTCTCACTATCGCTTCTTACCCAGCCTCCAGTCGAAGTACGAAATGGTGATTTGAGATCAACGGGTCTTTTAAGATTTCTAGTAGCGCGCCATAAAGAGTAATTAGATGTTGACGTTACATCAAGACCTTCTAAATACTTTTCCAGTAATGCAGTCTTTTCCGACGATAGCAGCTCTTTGAGTCGTTTAGTACATTCTTTAAGTCTGATTTTATTTAGGGGTGATCGGTGTTGTTGCCATTCTCTTCTAGCTCTCCTTTTTTCACATACAAGACGTTCAATTTCCGTAGAATAAATTCTATTAAAGCCAGTCTGCGGATAGGAAGTAGTGGCATGTTCAGTAGCCTGTTTAATATATTCGTTAAGATTGGCAATATTAAATTCAATATCATCAGGTGATCTAAGCTGAATGTTTTCTACGCAGTGACTACTAATATATTTTTTGAATCCTAGCCAGTTGACCCTATTAATCGTTTTCGCATATGAGTTAGTTAAATCACTCCTTAGTGGGTTGAAAATTGTAACTATTGTGGGAGAGTGATCGGAGGACAGATCTAGAGAGCCCTCTACGTGAATTAAGTCCCTATGGATATTTTTCGTGACGCCAAAATCTATAAGATCTGGAATTTTTCTTACGTCAGTAGGCCAATAAGTAGGCTCCCCACTCGAAATGACATCTAAGCCCATTTTTGAAATTGTATTAAACAACGCTCTACCTCTAGGTGTAACAAGACGCGAGCCCCAGTACGTATGTTTTGCATTGTAGTCGCCAGCTGCCACGAAACAAGATCCAAGCGATTTGTAGAACTTTTCATACTGATCTTCGGTAACTGAAAATCTGGGAGGTGAGTAAATTGATGATATCACGAAATTCGCACAAAAATTTTCTACGAAAATATTCGTAGCTTGCATATATTCTTCACTAACGTTCTCAAGGATATAGTGCTTGAGTCTTGACTTAATTAGAATTGCTGATCCACCGCATGCTCTCCCTCTCGGGTCCTTTGAATCATATAGAGTGTAACCATTTATTTTAAAGCAGCTCCTCGAAGTCAAGTGAGTCTCAGATAACAACATTATATCAATATTTTTTTTCCGTGAGGAAGTGCTCAAGTTCATTTTTATGTTGGCGAATGCCGTTTGCGTGCCAGAAACATATTTTTAACGCGTTCATGGTTTGTTGATTAATGCTTGAAGCAGTGTATTCTGCATTCTCAGCATTTCTTGCATCATGCTAGTCATATTTGTTGTAAAGTTGTTTATAGTTAGCACCAGATTCTCAATAGTAGCTTCAAGACGACTAAAGTTAAAGCTAGAGTTTGCATTCGTTGAATTACTTGGCGGTGGAATATTTTGTGTGGGAATAGAACTAGTCTTAGCAGCATCGGCATACGATACACGTGAAGTTACTAGTTGGCTAGTTTGAGGAAGAGTGGCGGAGTAAGCATTTGCTGATTGAACTGGAGCTAATTTAGATTTTTGACCCATAGCCTGTTTAACGAAAGAATATACACGGCATCCTCTGTAGTTAGCGGTGTGATTACCTCCACAATTACTGCATTTTTTTTCTGCTTGTACTTTTGGCTTGGTACAGTTAGCAGTACCATGCAATTCACCGCAGATAACACAAACTGTAGGTAAATTGCAGTAAGTTTTTGTGTGGCCATATTCTTGGCAATTATGGCACTGTACGGGACCTGAACGCTTACGTGGCTCTTCAACTGTGATTTTTCGGTGTAAAAGGTATTTTAGATTATAAATTGGGTGCGTCTCGTTTTTTTTTAACTGTATATCATTTGGCTCCAGTTCAACACGAAATAGAGGCTGGGGAATCTTCTCTCTATTGATTATATTGGTAACATTTTTTACCTTAAATCCTTGTTCGATAAGTTCACATTTTACTTCTTCGGGCTCAACATATGAATCTATGCCCTTTAATATCTACTATTTGTAGGCCTTTAGCACTCTTAAGTTGATATGTGTAAAAATTTGTTTTATTTTTTTCAAACTCACTAACAATTTTTCGGAAATCTTTTTCATCATATATTTGGATTTTAGTTTCATCAATATTACCTCGTTTAATTGGAATGATGTGAAAAGTATTTTCACCAATGGTCGACAGTAGATTTTTTAGAAGCGCGTTAGAATTTTTTTCTCTCAGCTAAATAGGTGGTGGCTTAAAAGACTTTTGCGATGATGCAGCTGGCTTGTCGTTTTTGTCTTGCAATAATGAAAAACGATTTTGACGATTGATAGAAGATGTGCTGTTATCCCTAGACATCTTTGGGGCGGATCCAATTTTAGTAGAATTTGGGCTTCGCCCGCGCTTTAAAATAGTTATATATCTGTCCATTCCTACTTGTACCTTTGGTTTTGAACTACTGTTATCTTCAGTGACAACTTGTTTAAGTGATGACCACGAGCCCGAAGCGGATGATATCGCTGAGTTAAATGTAGAAGTACTAGGCAATAATGTCAACGATTCACTAGTTGGCATTGGACAAAGTGAAGTTGATCGCTGACGAAACTGTGGTTTTGCCGTTAGAAAAAGTCTATCAGATTTTTGATTTTTATTAAGAGCTTCTGAACTCACAGCAAGTCTATTATCAGATTTTTTATTTTTATTGTTATCATTATGAGCAACAAAACTCACAGTAAAATAGGCATTTCTGCCGTTAGAACTCACTTCACTATTTTTTTCCTTTGGGGTACTCATAAAGAGTATTCCTCAAGGGTACTTGGTATGTTTTTTTGTTTACGTTTTTTTTGTTTTTGTTATTTCTATATGTAAAAATATTATCAAAGCAAAAAAAATGCTTATTTATCAAAGTTAATATGTACTACGAATATTTTTTGTATGATTTTTTTTTGTTGTTTAGTTTGTATGTAAGAAAAATTCCGCTATTACGTCTGTTCACTATGAAGGTACAACGAGAACTGATGTCATTCAATGAAAAAATTATTAAAATCGATCCAGTAGTTTCGATTTATTCATTACTGCCCGTGGCCCGCACGCGTAAAATTTAGGGTAAAACAATTCTTCTTTCCCTAAACCATGAAGATTTCCTGCTATCTTTGGATTATCTAAATTCATACACTACATTTTTACTCATTTACTTTTTATGTTTTTACCTATTTATTTTATTTTTACTACAACTAACATGCTACAACGTTAACAGCTTTCTTGTCATTAGACAATACAAACATGTTTTCTCTAGAGGTTACTCTTGAAAGAGCAACATACAGTTGGCCATGTGAAAAGCAGTCAACGCTAAAATCTAAGCCTGCAACTTTGAAGGTTTGACCCTGCGATTTATTAATGGTCATTGCAAAAGATTTATTTACCGGAAAGTGTAAACGTTTAAATTGGAAGGGTAAGTCCGATGGTGTCAGAGCGATTCGGGGAATCAATACATCTTCTCCGGTAACACTTCCTGTGAGTATTGTGCACTTTATTATGAAAGTTTTCAGTGATTTTACCAGCAAACGCGTGCCATTGCAAAGTTTATGTGGATTCAGGTTTCTTAATAAAATAACAGGACAAGCTACTTTCAACTCTATTTTGTGAGGAGGGAGTCGAGACGGGTTCAAAGAGTTTAGAAATTCTGTAGGAAAATGAACAGCTTCTTCGAAATCGAGAACAGTATTAACCGAGTACCTTACCTTACCTAACCTTATGTACTTGTTCGTTAGTTGGTGACAGAATCGCTCATTCTTTAAACCAAGATATTGTCTTATAACTTATGCTATCAATGTCAAGATAGACATTGTTGACTAACTCTTGGATGTTGTCTATCAAAACACAAAGGTTTTCTAGGTTAATACTTCCCTCACTTTGTGTTAAGTCTCCATTGCCAACTTTTAGCAGCATCTCTGTGAATAGCCTGTTCTCACGCGAAGATGACGAAACCCTCATATTAGTTTTAAGTTCTAATTTATTGACATGTCGCGAAAGGTTGGATCTTTTTAAGGAAGCATTTACTTCGTGAGCACGTGTTCCTCGAGTCACAACTGGTAGAATTTGACGGAAATCTCCTGAGAACAGAATTGTAGATCCACCCAGAGGTGAATTTTTGTTGCGCAAATCGCTCATTGTCCTATCCAGTGCTTTCATAGACGTCTTGTTTGACATGGTAGTTTTGTCTCAGTATTGCTCTGCTTAGAAATACTACAGGCGCTGTTATTGTCATCGGTGGCGATTTTCAGCGGGAGTTGAATGTAGAGTGCGAGGTTCGGCCTCCTTCCAAAAGCGTAGAGGCAATGCCGGATAACGCAACTTCTAACGCAATTTTTCCGATAGATCTCACCTTTTTTTTAAAGCTTAGCTGTGCAAAGGATGTAGGGCCTTTTACAATATGCAGTAACATTCTATATGAAATCAACAATGTATTTAAGGTATTTAATTAGATAAGGATTAATGATGTACTGGTTAAAATCGCTTCGAAAATTAGCCATTATTTGTCGTAAAAAGTAAATGACAAAATAATTCTGGCAAAAAAAACTGACTCCAATACTAAGAATCAATCCAAAAGATTACAAAACGGACGCAAGTATGAAAATGATATTGAAACAAAAAGAAAATAATTTTAAAAATCAGTCCCTAAATAGAGAAGTCATGTAATCACCAATAAATTTTTTTGGGGGGGTGGGGTGGGGGCTCAAAATATCCCAACGAGGTTTGTTCTAGCTTTAAGCAAAATTCTTTCAAACCAAAAAAGAATTTTGAAATCGGTTCACAAATAGCAGAGTTATGGAATAGGGGAGGAAATTTTCCCTGCCGATTTAAAAAAAAAAAAAATTATCGGACCTAACTGCAGGCAAACCCTTGCAAACAAAAAAACAATTAGTTAGGCATGTACGAACATTAAAAAAAAGTAAAAACAAACACACACGAATTGATAACCTCCTTCTTTATTGAAGTCAGTTAAAAATGTTATTGTGCGATATCCATAAGAGATAGGCATATACCATAGCAGAGTTTTCTGTAGACCTTTTTAATTTGTATACATACTTAGCACATTATTTGGATAAATCTCGTAGGGTTCAGCCTGTGTTTGCAATTTAAGCGGGAAAAAATGTAATTATTTGCGACATAACATTAGAAACCTCAAAAATAACAGTATTTTCCCCCTATTTAATGGATGTTATTGTACATATAAACCTTCCTCTTCAATCACTCTATCTATTTAAAAATACCGCATCAAAATCCGTTGCGTAGTTTTAAAGATTTATAGGGACAGAAAAAGCGACTTTGTTTTATACTATGTAGTGATACCTCAAGCCAATAGGTTATGGGCGAAAATAAGGATTTGGCAAATGGTATTCCACAGTTTAACGGTTGTGGGTACGATAATTGGCAGTTTAGAGTCAAGATTCATTTGGATTCACTAAACATTTTGGATGTTCTGACCGACGATCCGCCAGCATCAGCTAATGGTAGAGACGAGTTTTTAAAAAGAGATAAGGAGGCCAATGACCGCTTAGTAAGCTATATTCATGCTGACTGATTAAGCTATGTAAGAGACAAGGAAACAGCTAAGGAAATGTGGAAAAGCTTAGAAAAAGCTTTTGCCAAGAAGTCACTGGTAAATCAATTGCTTCTTCGGAGACAACTAGCAACACTACGTATGAATCCTGGAGATTCCATTAAATTGCATTTGGAACATTTTGATAACATAATCAGGCATTTAAATATTTCTGGATCTAATGTAGAAGATAGTGATTTAATTACTCAAATTTTTCTATCTCTACCTGAAAAATTTTACCCTTTGGTAACAGCATTGCAAAATATAGATGACAAAACATTAACATTTGGACTTTTGAAGGAACGATTAATTGCTTAAGAAATCAAACTAAATAATCGTGTTCATAATGAAGAGGTAGAGAAGATTGCATTTTCAAGCAAGAAGCATTTCAAAAAGAAGTTCAATGGTAAGTGTTACAAGTGTAACAAGTTCGGCCATCAGGCCAAAGATTGTAGAAGTCGTGAAGGTCGTACTACTGATAAAAAGTTTTGTTTTATTGTTTATCGAAATTCCAATAAACATGTTGAAGGTTCAAAAATAAGATTTATATTAGATTCGGGTGCCAGCGATCATCTTGTTAACGAAAGATGGTATATTTCTGACCTTTTCAAGCTTGAAGTTCCCGTTGATATAAATATTGCAAAAGACGATATATCATTAGTTGCTAAATCATTATATAATCAGGATATATCATTAGTTGCTGTAAGCATTTAATAAGAGACAATGCAAATGTTATTATAATGTATAAGCAAGATGAGAAAAATATTAAGCTCGTGTATAGGGATCATGTTGTCAGTAATATGAATTTTGAAAAGTTTCAACAAATTTTTATAGTGTTGGAAGGATAAATATGGCTTTTTGATGATAAATTAAATGATGTTCGTTATAGAAAACAATTTGACTATGTCATAACTATATAAATTACTGCTCATAAAATATTGAATTTAGTTATTTCATCTGGCCTGAAACTTCTTTCATATAAATGTTATAAATGACTAGCTACTTGTAAACTGATAACTCAATCTCAATCAGATAACCTGATCTGAAAACCAGACCAGCTCCTGATAAGCTGATCTGATAGCTGATACCTGATCTAATAGCTGATATCTTATCTAAAGCTGATACCTCTTATTTGCTATTATTAAACATGGATGAGAAAATTTTAAAACAGTTGGTGTTGACAAGAAAATATCTAATGAAATTTCATAATATTGTGAAATTCAATTCCTCTTGTGTGGGACCTCTCAAAGATAACAAGACTGTGTATGTTTAAGCGATATGAAAACAAAAAAGAAAAATTTTTGATCTAGCAAAGTAAAGCCAATAGAAAAACAAAATATAAAAATATAGACATTTGTAGTTACAATTTATATTTAGTAAATTTAAGCTGAAATAAAAATCATTTACATATTTTAATATTTTTTCAATACTTTATTTAACATTTTTCTTAAAAATCATAGTACTAATACAAAATTAACTCTATGTATAAATAAAAATATATAGATATAAAAAGAAAAAAATCATTAATCGAATATTTGATTATAATTTACAAATAATTTAGGTGTAGGTAAAAAAATAAAAGTTTTGATGCATTCAATTTTTACATGTTTTTGTGTGAATAAAATACTAAAATTAATAGATAAATTCATAAACATATATATTTTTCTTAATACATGATTTTTTATTTATTGTATCTTCATATGTATATGAACTAACAATAAGTACTCAAATCTTAAATCTAAAAATATAATTAGGTCCGACCAGTGTCGGACATAAGCTTAGTAATAGTTATATATAATACATAAGTAGTGATAATCAAAAGGAAAAAAATTAATAATAAAAGTATTTTCAAGAAGTCCCATCTGGAGTGCTGTGAATAAGAGCCCTTGTGTCCCTCTTTTTTAGGCGGATGTGTCCAGTAAAGTTCAAAATATTACGGGCAAGCGGATTAGGATGTGACTCGAGTTTTGTTATTTCTTTAGTCACTAGTGGCATATTTAAATCACGATGTATATTTGAATTTTTTATATACCATGGAGCCGATGTTATTAACCGTAAGATTTTGTTTTGCCTTCGTTGGATTCTCTCGACATTAGAAGCTGAAGCAGTACCCCATAGCTGAATTCCGTAGCACCATATAGGTTTAAGAGCGACTTGTATATTAAAAGTTTACAATCTAGGGTGAGGGTTGAATTTCTACCAACCAGCCAATTTATCTGAGTTAGTTTAAGTTTAATTTGCGTTAGCTTAGAGTCAATGTGGTATTTCCATGTGAGCCTTCCATCAAGATGTATACCAAGGTGTTTCACATGTAAGTTTTGAGGAACAATTTGATTATTGATTGTAATGGGGGAACAAGTGTCTTTTCTTAAGGTAAATGTTACCTGAGCACACTTACGTTCGTTTACCTTTAATAATAATTTAATATGTTGCTGAAGATATCGGGAAGCCTCGTGAGGGTTTTCGTGCATACTAAGGCAGGCTGTATAATCGGTAAATGTAGATGTGTGAATATTACTGCTCAATGGCATATCACAAGTATAAATCAAATATTAAACTGGCCCCAGTATACTCCCCTGTGGCACACCGGATGAGATTATTTTCTTCCACAACAGTAAACTTCCGGGCAATAATGTAACTTTCCAGCAGATTTAGAATGTTTATTGGTAGGTAAGTCTTTAATTTTAAAATAGGCCTTCATGCCACACTTCATCAAATGCCTGAGAAACGTCAATGAACAGCGCAGAGCAATACTTTTTTCCTTCAAAAGTTTTTCTTATAAATTGAACCAATCTATGAGTTTGTTCAATGGTGCTATGCTGTATCCTAAATCCAAATTGATGATCCGGTATGCACTCATTATCAGTTAGAATTGGGGACAATTTTATCATGAGTAACTTTTCACAGAGCTTTGACATTGCTGACAGTAAACTTATTGGCCTATATGACTCAGCTTTGGTAAGATCTTTGCCCGGCTTTGGAATCATTTTAACCTTGGCAAGCTTCCAGATGTTTGGATAATACTCCAGTCGTAAAATAGCATTAAAAATGAATAACAGGATTCTAATAGCTATACGAGGCAACTTCATTAACATCTGGTTACTAATTCCATCAATACCCGGAGCTTTTTTCGGGTTGAGTTCTGCAATTATTTTTTGTACATCACGCGTCTTAAATTTTATTGGTCGAGGGGGTAGCGCAACTACATTTGGCAAATCAACAGCACCAGAACATGTGTTTGGGGTGAATACGGATTTTAAATGCTCACCAAATATTTTACCTTTTTCAGTATCGCTTCTTGCCCAACCTCCTGTAGATGTGCGCAGAGGTGGTTTAAACTCAACTGGTGTTTTAAGCTTTCTAGCAGCGCGCCATAAAGAGTAATTAGATGCTGGTGTGACATCAAGACCTTCCAAATAATTTTTAAGAGATGCAGTTTTTTCAAATGCAAGCAACTCTTGGACTCGTTTAGTACACTCTTTAAATCTGATTTTAAGTTGGGGTGATCTGTGCTCTTGCCATTCTCTTCTACCCCTTCTTTTTTCACTTACGAGACGTTCAATATCCGTAGAATAAATTCTATTTACCCTAGTCTGCGGATGGGAGGTAGCGGCATGTTCAGCAGCCTGTTTAATATTTTCATTAAGGTTGGCAATGTTAGATTCAATATCATCAGGTGTTCTTAATATTTTCCGTGCAATGACTACTAAGATATTTTTTAAATCTCAGCCAATTAACACGATTTATCAAATTCGCAAAGTCACATCTTAATGGGCTACAATTTACAAATTGTAACGATCATGGGAGAGTGATCGGACGAGAGATCTAGAGAAGCTTCAATTTTCATGACGTCAAAATCTATCACATCCGGAATTTTATGTATGTCAGTAGGCCAATAAGTGGGTAAATTGTATTGAACACCGCTCGACCTCTGGGTGTAATGTTTAGCATTATAGTCGCCAACTGCTACGAAACAAGGGCCCAGAGATTTGTAAAAATCCTCGTATTGATCCTCAGTAATTGCGAATCTAGGAGGGGAGTAAATTGATGATATGACAAAATTAGTGCAAAAATTTTCGACACAAATATTCTTCACAAATGTTATCAATAATATAATGCTTGAGTCTTGACTTTATTACAATTGCTGATCCACCGCATGCTCTTCCTCTCGGGTCTTTTGAATCATATAAGGTGTAGCCATAAATTTTAAAAAGGCTTCTCGAAGTCAAATGAGTCTCAGAGACCAACATTATATCAATATTTTTTCCGTAATTAAGTGCTCAAGTTCATTTTTATGTTGGCGAATGCCGTTTGCGTTCCAGAAACATATTTTTAACGTGTTCATGGTTTGTTAACTAAAGCTTGAAGCAATGTATTCTGCATTCGCAGCATTTCTTGCATCATGCTAGTCATATTTGTTGTAAAATTATTTATAGTTTGCACCAGATTATCAATAGTAGCTTCAAGGCGATTGAAACTAAAGTTCGAGTTTGTATTTGTTGAATTATTTGGTGGTGAAACATTTTGTGTATGAGCAGAATTTGTTTTAGCAGCATCGGCATACGATACACGGGAACTAACTGGTTGGCTCACTTGCGCAATAGTGGCTGTTAAAGAGTTTGCTGATTGGGCTGTCGCCAATTTAGGCGTTTGCCTCATAGTCTGTTTGACGAAAGAGTACACAGGACAGCCTCTGTAGTTTGCGGTGTGATTACCTCCACAATTACTGCATTTTTCACTTTGATCTTTTGGTTTATTGCAACTAGCAGTGCCGTGTAATTCGCCGCACACAACACAAACAGTAGGTAATTTGCAGTAAGTTTTAGTATGGCCATATTCTTGAAAATTATGGCACTGCACGGGTCCTGAACGCTTGTGTGGTTCTTCAACGGTTATTTTTCGATATAAGAGATATTTTAAATTATATATTGGACGGGTCTCATTTTTTTCAATTTTATATCATTTGGCTCAAGTTCAACGCGAGATAGAGGTTGAGGGATCTTTTCCCTATTTATTATGTTAGAAAAATTTTTTGCTTTAAAACCCTGGAGGATGAGAGCATCTTTACTTCCTCAGGAGCAACATAGGAATCTATGCCCTTCAACACAATCTGCAGACCTTTAGCACTCTTGAGCTGATATTTGTAGAAATTTGTTTTACTTTTTTCAAATTCAGGAACCATTTTGCGAAAATCTTTTTCTTCATAAATTTGAATTTTCGGTTCATCAATATTACCACGTTTTATTGGAACAATGTGAAATTTATTCTCACTAATGACCGAAATTAAATTTTTAATGAGAGCGTTTGAGGTTTTTTCTCTTAAATAGATTGGTGGCGGCTTGGAGGTTTTGTTCGCAAATTCAGCGGGTTTGTCATTGTCATCTTGTAATATTTTAAAACGGTTTTGCCGATTAGTAGAGGATGCGCTGTTATCCCTAGACATCTTTGGAGCAGATGCAATTTTAGTAGAATTTGGGCTTCGCCCGCGCTTTAAAATTGTAATGTATCTGTCCATTCCGACTTGGACCTTGGGTTTTGGGCTACTCTTGTTTTCAGTGACAACTTTTTTAAGTGATGACCACGAGCCCGAAGCGGATAATATCGCTGAGCTAAATGTAGAAGTACAAGGCAACGGTAATTTTAACGATTCACTAGTTGGCATTGGACAAAGCGAATTTGATCGCTGACGAAACTGTGGTTTTGCCGTTAGAGAAAGTCTCTCATCATATTTTTTATTTTTATTAAGAGCTTCAGAACTCACACTAAGTCTATCACCAGATTTTTTATTGTTGTCATTAAGAGCTTCAGAACTTACAGTAAAATAAGCATTTCTGCCGTTAGAACTCACTTCACAATTTTTTTCCTTTGGGGTACTCATAAAGAGTATTCCTCAAGGGTACTTTGTGTGTTTTTTTGTTTACGGTTTTTTTTTTGTTTTTGTTATTTCTATGTATATGTAAAAATATTAGCAAAGCAAAAACAAGCTTATTTCTCAAAGTTAATATGTACTACGAATATTTTTTTTATGATTTTTTTTTGTTTAGTTTGTATGTAAGAAAAATACCGCTATTACGTCTGTTCACTATGAAGGTACAACAAAAACTGAGTTCTATATATTTGGATCTAAGTGTTTCGTACATATACCCACTGAGAAAAGGCGTAAATTAGATTATGTAGCTTTAGAAATGATATTCTTAGTCTATGACAGTAGTTCTAAGACTTTTCGCCGCTATAATAAGAAATGAAAAACAATAGTCATTAGTCGTGATGTTCGTTTCACAGTTATTACTAAAAATTTTGTTAATACGGAGGTGTCTCTTGATTTAAGTAAACGAACTGATAGTAATTTGAATCCATTATTGATTGAGGAGGATATAACAATCAATAATGATATTGTTAATGATAATGGAAATTGTGGTGCTAAGGAAAATAGTACTACTAGTGATCATAAGCATACCGTTAGAGTTTCCAATAGAGAAAATAAAGGCATAAATCCTAGAAGATTAAAAGATGAAATCTGGTTGACAAGAGAGGTCAAAGAACCTCAATCGTATCAAGAAGCCATTAACAGTGATGAAAAAGACCAATGGTTATTTGCCATGCAGGATGAGATTGAAACAATGAAGACAAATCAGACGTGAAAGCTGGTGCCTTTGCCAGAGAAAGTTAGTCCTATTGGAAGTAAACGGTTTTAAAAAATCAAACGCAGTGCTGATGGTAATATATGTCGTTTCAAAGCTCGCCTTGTAGCTCAAGGTTTGTCCCAAAAATACGGTATTGACTATGACGAAGATTTTGCACCTGTCGTATCTCATCTAACTTTTAGGACTTTGCTCTCGATTGCAGTAAAGAACAATATGATCGTCAATATCTTGATGCAAAAACAGCATTTCTAAATGGAAAACTGTCAGAAACAATTTTCATGAAACAACCTCAGGGTTTTCAGGAAGGTAACGAAAATACAGTATGCCTTTTAAAGAAATGTATTTATGGCTTAAAACAAGCGGCCAGATCGTGGAATAATACTTTACATGAAATTATTTTAAGAGCTAAATTTGAACAAAGCCTTAATGATCCATGTTTGTACTTTGGCAATATTTATGGAAATATTTGCTTTATAATTGTTTATGTTGATGATCTTATATTGGCATATTATACAAAAGAGCAAATAAATTACATAGAGAATAAATTGTCAGAAAATTTCACTATAAAGAACCTTGGTGACATAAAGCAATATTTGGGCATTGAAATATCGATAGATGCCGATAGTAATTTTCAGCTTTTGCAAGTCTTTTTATATAAATAAAACTGCTCACGATTTTGGACTCCAAGATACAAAATCAACTAAAACTAAAAACCAAATTTCAAAAATATTTTTTTTCAGTTTTCCAAAATTATTTTAGAAACGTGTTTAATTGGGTCACGTATAGGACCCCTAGGAATACATAAACTATATAATGTCACACGTGTGATCTTCTATATTTCGCCTAAATGACCACTAATCTTCTCAAGAAATGTCACCAAAAAGCAAATTTCAAAAATAACTTTTTTCCGATTTCCAAAATTATTTTAGAAACGTGACCAATTGGGACACATATAAGACCCCTAGGACTACCTAAATTTTATAATGTCACACGTGTGCTCTTCTATATTTCGTTGAAATGACCACTAATCTTTCAAAAAATGTCACTAAAAAGCAAATTTCAAAAAATAAATTTTTTACGATTTCCAAAATAATTTTAGAAACGTGACCGAAAAATGCGGTCTTGACTAGTAAAGGGTGTACAATTGCAGTTATATAATTGCCCAAAAATTGTTAAATATTGCATTAAACACAAATAAAAAGTTATAAAAATAAATACATATAAGAAATTTATTATTCGACATATTGTCATAAGTTTATTTTAATTATTTTAATTTGCCTATTTTACTGTGAGTTTTGATGCTCATAATGATAACAATAAAAATAAAAAATCTGATAATAGACTTGCTGTGAGTTCAGAAGCTCTTAATAAAAATCAAAAATCTGATAGACTTTTTCTAACGGCAAAACTACAGTTTCGTCAGCGATCAACTTCGCTTTGTCCAATGCCAACTAGTGAATCGTTGACATTATTGCCTAGTACTTCTACATTTAACTCAGCGATATCATCCGCTTCGGGCTCGTGGTCATCACTTAAACAAGTTGTCACTGAAGATAACAGTAGTTCAAAACCAAAGGTACAAGTAGGAATGGACAGATATATAACTATTTTAAAGCGCGGGCGAAGCCCAAATTCTACTAAAATTGGATCCGCCCCAAAGATGTCTAGGGATAACAGCACATCTTCTATCAATCGTCAAAATCGTTTTTCATTATTGCAAGACAAAAACGACAAGCCAGCTGCATCATCGCAAAAGTCTTTTAAGCCACCACCTATTTAGCTGAGAGAAAAAAATTCTAACGCGCTTCTAAAAAATCTACTGTCGACCATTGGTGAAAATACTTTTCACATCATTCCAATTAAACGAGGTAATATTGATGAAACTAAAATCCAAATATATGATGAAAAAGATTTCCGAAAAATTGTTAGTGAGTTTGAAAAAAATAAAACAAATTTTTACACATATCAACTTAAGAGTGCTAAAGGCCTACAAATAGTAGATATTAAAGGGCATAGATTCATATGTTGAGCCCGAAGAAGTAAAATGTGAACTTATCGAACAAGGATTTAAGGTAAAAAATGTTACCAATATAATCAATAGAGAGAAGATTCCCCAGCCTCTATTTCGTGTTGAACTGGAGCCAAATGATATACAGTTAAAAAAAAACGAGACGCACCCAATTTATAATCTAAAATACCTTTTACACCGAAAAATCACAGTTGAAGAGCCACGTAAGCGTTCAGGTCCCGTACAGTGCCATAATTGCCAAGAATATGGCCACACAAAAACTTACTGCAATTTACCTACAGTTTGTGTTATCTGCGGTGAATTGCATGGTACTGCTAACTGTACCAAGCCAAAAGTACAAGCAGAAAAAAAATGCAGTAATTGTGGAGGTAATCACACCGCTAACTACAGAGGATGCCGTGTATATTCTTTCGTTAAACAGGCTATGGGTCAAAAATCTAAATTAGCTCCAGTTCAATCAGCAAATGCTTACTCCGCCACTCTTCCTCAAACTAGCCAACTAGTAACTTCACGTGTATCGTATGCCGATGCTGCTAAGACTAGTTCTATTCCCACACAAAATATTCCACCGCCAAGTAATTCAACGAATGCAAACTCTAGCTTTAACTTTAGTCGTCTTGAAGCTACTATTGAGAATCTGGTGCTAACTATAAACAACTTTACAACAAATATGACTAGCATGATGCAAGAAATGCTGAGAATGCAGAATACACTGCTTCAAGCATTAATCAACAAACCATGAACGTGTTAAAAATATGTTTCTGGAACGCAAACGGCATTCGCCAACATAAAAATGAACTTGAGCACTTCCTCACGGAAAAAAAATATTGATATAATGTTGTTATCTGAGACTCACTTGACTTCGAGGAGCTGCTTTAAAATAAATGGTTACACTCTATATGATTCAAAGGACCCGAGAGGGAGAGCATGCGGTGGATCAGCAATTCTAATTAAGTCAAGACTCAAGCACTATATCCTTGAGAACGTTAGTGAAGAATATATGCAAGCTACGAATATTTTCGTAGAAAATTTTTGTGCGAATTTCGTGATATCATCAATTTACTCACCTCCCAGATTTTCAGTTACCGAAGATCAGTATGAAAAGTTCTACAAATCGCTTGGATCTTGTTTTGTGGCAGCTGGCGACTACAATGCAAAACATACGTACTGGGGCTCGCGTCTTGTTACACCTAGAGGTAGAGCGTTGTTTAATACAATTTCAAAAATGGGCTTAGATGTCATTTCGAGTGGGGAGCCTACTTATTGGCCTACTGACGTAAGAAAAATTCCAGATCTTATAGATTTTGGCGTCACGAAAAATATCCATAGGGACTTAATTCACGTAGAGGGCTCTCTAGATCTGTCCTCCGATCACTCTCCCACAATAGTTACAATTTTCAACCCACTAAGGAGTGATTTAACTAACTCATATGCGAAAACTATTAATAGGGTCAACTGGCTAGGATTCAAAAAATATATTAGTAGTCACTGCGTAGAAAACATTCAGCTTAGATCACCTGATGATATTGAATTTAATATTGCCAATCTTAACGAATATATTAAACAGGCTACTGAACATGCCACTACTTCCTATCCGCAGACTGGCTTTAATAGAATTTATTCTACGGAAATTGAACGTCTTGTATGTGAAAAAAGGAGAGCTAGAAGAGAATGGCAACAACACCGATCACCCCTAAATAAAATCAGACTTAAAGAATGTACTAAACGACTCAAAGAGCTGCTATCGTCGGAAAAGACTGCATTACTGGAAAAGTATTTAGAAGGTCTTGATGTAACGTCAACATCTAATTACTCTTTATGGCGCGCTACTAGAAATCTTAAAAGACCCGTTGATCTCAAATCACCATTGCGTACTTCGACTGGAGGCTGGGTAAGAAGCGATAGTGAGAAAGGTAACTTATTTTCTGAGCATTTAAAATCGGTATTCACTCCCAATTCATGTACGGGTGCTGCCGATTTACCGAGTGTAGTCTCTCTACCCCCTCGTTCCTTAAGGTTTAAGATGCGTGAACTACAAAAAATAGTTGCTGAACTCGACCCTAAGAAAGCTCCAGGTATTGATGGCATTAGTAACAAGATGCTGATGAACTTGCCTCATATTGCAATAAGAATTTTGCTATTTATTTTTAATGCCATTTTACGAATGCAGTATTTTCCACATAACTGGAAACTTGCCAAGATTAAAATGATTCCAAAGCCAGGCAAAGATCTTACCAAGGCTGAGTCATATAGGCCTATAAGCTTACTATCAACAATTTCAAAGCTTTTCGAAAAGCTGCTCATGACTAAATTGTCCACAATTTTAGCTGATAGTGGGTGCATCCCGGACCATCAATTTGGCTTTAGAAGTCAGCATAGCACTATTGAGCAAACGCATAGATTGGTTCAAGTTGTAAGGAGGACATTTGAAGAAAAAAAGTATTGTTCTGCCCTTTTTATTGATGTTTCTGAGGCATTTGATAAAGTATGGCACGAAGGCCTAGTTTTAAAATTGAAGACATACCTACCAATAAACATACAAAAGCTTTTGGAAAGTTATATTGTTGATAGGAAGTTTACCGTTGTGGAAGGAGACTTCATGAGTGTACCCGAGTCTATATCTTCTGGTGTGCCACAGGGTAGTATTCTGGGGCCAGTCTTGTATCTAATATATACTTGTGATATGCCTGTGAGCAATAACATACACACTTCTACATTTGCCGATGATACAGCCTGTTTGAGTATTCACAAAAACCCTGATGAGGCATCCCGCAATCTCCAAGCACACATTACCAAGCTTGAAATATGGTTGAATTTATGGAGAATAAAAGTAAATGAACAAAAGTGTGTTCATATAACGTTTACCCTAAGAAAAGATACCTGTTCCCCCATTCGAACCAACAATCAAAATATTCCTCAACATTCTCAAATGAAATACCTTGGAATACACCTTGATCGAAGGCTTACATGGAAATATCATATTGACTCTAAGTTAACCCAAATGAAACTTAAATTAACTCAAATATATTGGTTGATTGGCAGAAATTCAACACTCAGCCTAGACTGCAAACTTTTGATATACAAGTCGCTTTTGAAGCCAATATGGTGCTATGGAATTCAGCTATGGGGCACTGCTTCAGCTTCAAATATTGAGAAAATCCAACGAAGGCAAAACAAAATTTTACGTTTGATAACATCTGCTCCATGGTACATTAAAAATTCAAATATTCATCGTGATTTAAATATGCCACTAGTGAGTGAAGAAATTGAAAAATACGCAGGCAAATATTTAACAAAACTCGAGTCACATCCTAATCCGCTTGGACACATCCGTTTAAAAAAGAGGGACACAAGGGCTCTTATACTCAACACTCCAGATGGGACTGCTTAATACTTCTTTTTTTCCCTTTTGATTATCACTACTATGTATTATTTATAACTATCACTAAGTTTATGTCCGATACTGGTCGGGCCTAATAATTACATTTAGATTTAAGATTTGATTACTTATTGTTAGTTCATTTTTGAAGATACAATAAATAAATATAATATGAAAAAAAAAAAAAAAATTTTAAATTTATTTGCTGGTGGTTCAGCGGTGTCTATATGAATTTCATTGTTGCTGTACATAAGATAAGAGGTTTGTAACTGTTCAAAATGTGTGGTTGAAGTCTACTGACGATTTGTTACAGCAACAATGAAATGCATATAGACACCGCTGAACCACTAGCAAATAAATTTCAAATTAAAATAAATACATAATTAGATTTCAGTGTTTTTAGTTCAAGATTCTCGATCCAAGTAGCCTGCAACAGGTCTTCTACATCATTGTTGCCCGTGTACTGTTTGATGCTAGCGCATCCATGGAACAAGTACTAAGGGTAGTTTTTCCGCTGCCGGAATGAGACATGATTTTCCCGGTCTGCGCCGTACACGTGAGTTCACCGAAGCGACATCCATAATTAGTGTTTGTTGGTGTTTCTGAGGAAAATTGTGTTAAGATCTGCCGTCAATTGGATGTTCAATTGATTATAGGGTTTTTGGCCATGGCAGCTGATATTGCCGCGTATACCCTTGACTTATTAGAGAGTAAAGGCAGGATTTTCCCCTGTCGAATTAACGTCATCGTCGTTACGCGTCTCAAGAAATTGCGCTTCGTCTTCTTCATCGTTAGTGGCGGTTTCGTTTTCAGAAGATGGACAATACAGAGATTTTTTAATTTTTATCATTATCCTCGGCTTTTTTTTCTTTATTGTCTGCACAAGTTATGTTGCCTCCGGCAAGAATCCTGCCTTAACTGACTTTTTTCACATTGTAAACGACTGTTCCGAGGGATCCGAAAGATCTGCCATGCGAGCAGCCTTTTATAAATTTGGTGCTCCTAAAAATATTAAAACAATTTAAATTAATAGATATACATGTGTATATTAGATAAAATTATAGTTTTTTTTTACATTTTCTGTCTTGCCAAAACTGTGCTACATCCTATACAACATCTGATAAATTTTCCAACACGCTTTAAAATGTTGCCAGACATGCATTAAGAACGAATGAAATTTAAACAATTTTTCACCATGCAGCTTTGTATTCGGTTAAAAATTTACTAGGTAGCACTGACACCAAATTAACTTTTTTTTTAATAATTAGTGTTTTATTGTTTGGAATTGCTACAATTTAAATTTAACGTTTATTAACGCACTAATAATCCCAAATTATTATTTTACTTAATTAGTAAAATAACTTTTTTATTAAAAATACATTTAAATTGATTATTGAAGGGTTTAGCTGGATCCTATGCGCATTTCACTGTTGCTAATGCAGATCATCAGGGAACCTTTACCCAAAAATCTTAGAACAACTAGAGTTATTATGTTATAAACTTTCATTTAAACAAATGAGAAGTTCAACAAATAACAAAGTTGAAACAAGAACTCAATAATCAACATGTTTTTTATTTCCTTACTTTACTACATTGGCTGACTTTTTTTCAGCTCTAGTTGTAGTTGTAAAAAGTATGTAAAGAAAATAAATGTAAATAACAACAACATCTATATAAGAATAGAGTGTTGCCACACAAGTATTTTTGACCTGATGCAGTCAAGTTAATAATTAGTGTTTTATTTTTGGGAATTGCTACAATTTAAGTTTAACGTTTATTAACGCACTAATAATCCCAAATTATTATTTTACTTAATTAGTAAAATAACTTTTTTATTAAAAATACATTTAAATTGATTATTGAAGGGTTTAGCTGGATCCTATGCGCATTTCACTGTTGCTAATGCAGATCATCAGGGAACCTTTACCCAAAAATCTTAGAACAACTAGAGTTATTATGTTATAAACTTTCATTTAAACAAATGAGAAGTTCAACAAATAACAAAGTTGAAACAAGAACTCAATAATCAACATGTTTTTTATTTTCTTACTTTACTACATTGGCTGACTTTTTTTCAGCTCTAGTTGTAGTTGTAAAAAGTATGTAAAGAAAATAAATGTAAATAACAACAACATCTATATAAGAATAGAGTGTTGCCACACAAGTATTTTTGACCTGATGCAGTCAAGTTAATAATTAGTGTTTTATTTTTGGGAATTGCTACAATTTAAGTTTAACGTTTATTAACGCACTAATAATCCCAAATTATTATTTTACTTAATTAGTAAAATAACTTTTTTATTAAAAATACATTTAAATTGATTATTGAAGGGTTTAGCTGGATCCTATGCGCATTTCACTGTTGCTAATGCAGATCATCAGGGAACCTTTACCCAAAAATCTTAGAACAACTAGAGTTATTATGTTATAAACTTTCATTTAAACAAATGAGAAGTTCAACAAATAACAAAGTTGAAACAAGAACTCAATAATCAACATGTTTTTTATTTTCTTGCTTTACTACATTGGCTGACTTTTTTCAGCTCTAGTTGTAGTTGTAAAAAGTATGTAAAGAAAATAAATGTAAATAACAACAACATCTATATAAGAATAGAGTGTTGCCACACAAGTATTTTTGACCTGATGCAGTCAAGTTAATAATTAGTGTTTTATTTTTGGGAATTGCTACAATTTAAGTTTAACGTTTATTAACGCACTAATAATCCGAAATTATTATTTTACTTAATTAGTAAAATAACTTTTTTATTAAAAATACATTTAAATTGATTTTATTAATATTTTCTATTTTATAATTTTTTCTGGGCCTATAACTTTTGCCAGAAAGTCTCCCGGGAAATGACAGTTCCCATTATATATGCCTATTTATATGCTAAAGCGACAAAAGGTAAAGCTATGTGGGCACGAGGTTTCGTTTTTAAATTAGTATCTAAACACTAAAGACGATTTTTGGTCTGTTTTTTAATAAATTCTTTTTTGTTAAAGTTGTAACTTTTTCCCGCAAGTCTCCTGGAAAATGATTGAACTCTTATTCGACGCATATTTTTGTCTTCTATCGGTTGTAGGTAGCGTCATATGAGCACGCAATCTAATTTATGAGTTATGAACAAAAAACTCAAACTGTATTTTTTCAAGTACAAAAATAAGTTTGTTGGTCTATAACTTTTTTCAGAAAGTCTCTCGAGATATAAACCTTATAGCAACCGATGCGTATTATAATAAGCTATTTATTGAAGGTAGCGTTATGTGCGCATGAAATCTAGCTTACGAGATATAAGCAAAAAAGTATTTGCAAAAGTGTCTAATTAACTCATCGGACATATTCAACATGACAAAAATGTCAACAATTACAGTCAAATAATCTGATACTAATCACTAATTACTCCTGTTCGACTTACTAAACCAAATTAAAATTTCATTGTCAAAGTCCACTTTTGCCCTTAGAGCTTGACATAATCTATATAAATAAAAATTAAAGGATGTCTGTTGCTAAGTGCATAACTTGAAAATGGTTTTTCTTGGAAATATGTGTTATAGTCTGAAAAAAGTTTTTATAGAAAGAAACATTAGAAAATTTTTTTGAAATTTGTTTTTCTATGGGATTTAAATTTTTTTACAGATTCCCTATAAACTTCGTACGAACGATCGCAATGAAATTTTGTGCGCACTTAGTCTGTGCAACTCCGGGAGTGTTTAAGGGTATTACCTTTTTTTGAAACTAGGACCAGGAAAGCGATAGAGGGAAATTTCTGCTCCTCCGAAATGTTCAAACCGATTTTAATGAAATTTATAACACAGATAGATCTGCATATGTTATCTAAATTTTTAAAACTATCTCCAGGAGGGCTATATGCGGAAATTTCTGCCCCTCCGAAATGTTCAAATCGATTTTGATGAAATTTAGAACATAGATAGATCTACGACCACAAAGTCACATAGGCTATATACATTTTTAAAACTAGGACTGGAATTTATGCCCCCTACCAAACGTTAAAACCGATTGTAATTAGAACAAAGATATATCTGCGTTTAAAAAGTCACATAGGCCGTGTACATTTTCAAAACTAGGACCAGAAGGGTGATAGAGGGAAAAATCTGCCCCTACAAAACCTTTGAACCGATTTTAATGAAATTTAGAACAAAGATAGATCTGCTTATAAAAAGTCATGTACATATGTACATTTTTAAAACGTTCAAACAGATTTTAATTAAATTTAGAACATCTAAAAAGTCACATAGGTGCTGTACATTTTCTGAACTAGAACCAGGAGGTCTATAGGGAGAAATTTCCGCCCTCCTAACCGTTCAAACTGATTTTAATAAAATTTAGAACATAGAGAGATCTGCATTTAAAAACTTACATAGGCTTTGTACATTTTGAAAACTAGAACCAGGAGAGTGAAAGAGGGGAAATTTGTGCCTCCGAAACAATTAAACCGATTTTACTGAAATTCAGAACATAGATCTGCGTCTAGAAAGTCCCAAAATGACCATAGACATTTTTTAAAGTGGGACCACGAGAAATTAGGGCGACAATTTCTGAGTCTCAACTCGATATTAGTGAAATTTAAAATATAGATCAAATACGGGCGTTTCTTGGCACAATTGTGCTGAGCGCATCCACACGTTACCTACCCTCTTTAATTTAGTCGTCGATGAGATAGCGACGAATGCACAGCAGGCAGACGCCTACATATTTTTTATTTTTTTTTTCAAGAATATTTGTCCACCAAACATACGTGTTTCATTTAAAAATGATGATGATATGCGAAAAATATTTTGTTATAAATAATGCATTTGGTAACATACAATGCCTTTTATGTTATCAAAGCTTTTAGGAAAAAAAGGAATATGTCATTAAAAGACATTATGATGCTTTTCATAATGGTAAGGAAAGGGAAAACCTTTTAAATAAAAATAAAAACAATATTTTTAATATGTTTCCCATCTGAAAATGATCTTCCATGCCGACAAATATCAAAGCTTATTAAGTTTGATACATCCAACCTAAATTTTTAATTTTTGAATTTTCACCGTTGTGCTCCACCAAGCAACCATTCTTTTGTTTATTTATTTTTTTCTTGAATGGAAAACATGATAAATTATTTTCATTTCTTTTTTAATTTTTTTCATTTGACTGTTTACTTAGAAAAAGTTTTATTTTCAATTAATAATTTTATTTAACCAACGTTTTGTTTTTCAACATAGAAAATATCTTTACTCATGTATAAATATGTAATGCACCGTTATCTTTCAAACGCTTGGCTTTGTGTTTGGTGGGTAGCTCGCAACCTCAACACATACACAATTTACCAATACATTGAGAGTGCCCACCACTGATATAGATACCCATTTGTCTAGAAGGAGATATACTCTATGTACCTTCTCGAAAACAAGACGAACAAGGGGCCAGGGGATGACTCCTGCTCCTCCGAACCGTTGAAATTGATTTTAATGAAATTAAAAGCATAGAAGAAGACATAGTCTATGTATTTAATTTCTGCTCCTCCGATACATTCAAATCGATGTAAATAAAATGTAAAAGACAATGGGAGTAAATTTTAAAGTCGATCGGTCAACAGAAAAACTAAACAATTTTGCAAAAAAATTTATCATGAAGTTAAATTTAGTAAAAGAAACAGTGATTTAACAATTAAAACAAAAGTATTAAATGTTGTGAAAATTTATATTAAATAAATTATTGCAATTTTAACTTTAAAAACGAGATAACAAAAAGGTATTTACGGCCAAACTTATCCAGTGTGAAAAATTCTGTCACGCTGGAGGTAATATTTTCATTTTGTGTACATATTTGTAACACAAGAATAAAGTTTATATACAGGAATATCAGGTCACACATCGATCTTAAATAGGATCGGTTTTGGTGATCAGGAATCCGTAACCCCAGGGTTTATGGACTATAAGGTCGCTGAGATCGATTTTGGTAAGACACCCTTAATGGTAATTCCGGATAGGGACCATTGGGTCAATTCCGATAGGCTGCATGAGGGTAGGGCAGTCTTTACAGACGGGTCAAAAATGGGGGAAGGCACAGGCGCTGGTGTCTATATCTTGGGAACGAACATTCGTAGTTCTCTTAGACTGCCGAATGAATGCAGTGTTTTCCAGGCTGAGATCTTGGCGATCCTCAGGGCCACGGAGCTGGTGGCCGGAAATGTGGCGGAAAGTGAAAAGGTAACCTTCTACGTCGACAGTCAGGCAGCGCTAAAAGCTTTGAAAGGACACAATGTCAAATCGAAGCTTGTTAGTGACTGTAGGAAAGCCCTCAACTTGCTTATGGATAAATATAGTGTCAGACTATGTTGGGTTCCTGGCCAAAGCAGTGTTGAGAGAAATGAAATTGCCAATGAGCTGGCAAGAATAGGATCAGCGTTAGACGAGGGAATGTCTGACAGATCGGTGAAATCACCGATAGGTCATTACTATAAGGAACTCAGTAATTGGGTGGAAAGCAGGACCAACAGTTCATGGCGTAGTAGGGAGGATTGTAGGGTCTCGAGGGGTTTTTGGCCAAAACTAGACTCAGGAAGATCTAAACTACTACTGGACATGAATAGGAAGGCGATGCGAATCATTATAGGTGCGTTGACAGGTCACTGCTCGGTTAAAGCAAGAACCAGCAAGTGGGAACTTGGTACTCCAGATTTTTGTAGGATGTGCGGGGATGAAGAGGAACCAGAAACCATTGAACATATAATCTGTCACTGCCCGAACCTGCAACGTCATAGGCTTAGATGGCTGAGAAGACGTTTCCATAAAAGCATCACTGATGTCGGGAAGTGTAAACTAGAGGACATCCGGGGCTTCATCATGGGGATTCGGTGGCTTAATGACGGATAATAGGGTTTCTTCTGGCCAAAAATGGGAGGGGTGAATATTACCAGTAATGGGCAATAGAAGGGAGTCACAATGGACCTAGTTGGGTCTCCGAGTGGAGGTGCGGTAGGCACCATCCTTCCTAACCTAACCTAAAATAGTATATAAGTAGAGTTAAACATTCAATAAATCAGACTTTAATTTCTAAACGCAAACCGGCAATAACTTGCCTAGTTTAATTATTGAATTCTCACTTTTTCTGGCAGTTCCTTTGAACGCCTAGTTATAAGCTGGACCCCCTGTACAGCTGTATAAAAAAATAATTGGGCTATAGGGCTTCACAAACACACTACTACATACTAGTTACACATCCTACTCACGACCTTTACATGGCGATCCTGCGGACAAAAACCTGCGAAAAAAGGCCTGCGGACAAAAACCTGCGAAAAAAAAACCTGCGGACAAAAAGAACCTTCCTACAATAAATTAAAAATTGCAACTACAATCCTGCGGACAAAAAACCTTGTGACAAATTAAAAGCTGCAATCACCATCCTGAGATCCTTCAACCAGGAAACTGTGACAGAGATCCTGCAACTACGATCCTAAGACCAAAAAACTACCATGAACTAATAGAAAGAAGAACAAGCAAATTTTATCACAGCCCTAAAACATTTACATACTTTAAATAAAAAAAAAAAAAAATTTACCTAAAACTTGTGACTATAAGCAAATGATTTACAAGATGTCTTTAACAAATACAAAATACCTACAAAAACTTTGCAATATCTTTGCAACACAAAACAACATGATGTCTACAATAAATGCAGAATTTCGCATTCGAAATAAGTTTTTGAAATTACCAACAAAATCACACTTTCTAAAGGACAAACGGAAAAGTACTTCAGTAAAAACAGCACTCCAATTAAAAACGTTTATGTAGATGAAAACAATTTTTTTTTTAACAATTTGTATTCAATTGCACACATGCTTAACTTTTCTTAACATTAGAATAAATTATTATTTTTTAAACAAAAACATTTTTAACTCTTATAAAAATGTAACTATGTATCATTAACTAAAAATATTAATATGCCAAAAAAAATATTCATATGCTTATCTTCAAATGTTAAATATACTAAATTTTAAACCAGGGACCGAAAATAACTGTTATTTTTGAATTTTTTATTAAAAAAAGCAACCTCAAGGAAATGTCGGAGAATGAAACCAAGTATACCATTTTGCAAGTATTGGACCAAATTGTCAGAAAATACGATGCTTTTTAAAAATCTGACTTTTATTTTTTCAAGCAAAAATAAAAGTTATTTTTTGACTTTTATTTTTTTTGAGCAAAAATAACAGTTATTTTTGACTTTTATTTTTTCGAGCAGAAATAAAAGTTATTTTTTGACTTTTATTTTTTCGAGTAGAAATAAAAGTTATTTTTTGACTTTTATTTTTTTGAGCAGAAATAAAAGTTATTTTGTGATAAATTCATTATATTTATTATAAATTTTGGCGCTTTTGCAATAGTGAATCGTTAAATTTACTTATTTAGAAAAGAATATTTGGAATATTAAATAATTATTTCTTTGTCAAAGGGGTTGAAAACACAAAAATAACTTTTATTTCTGCTCAAAAAAATAAAAGTAAAAAAATAACTTTTATTTCTACTCGAAAAAATAAAAGTAAAAAAATAACTTTTATTTCTGCTCGAAAAAATAAAAGTCAAAAATAACTGTTATTTTTGCTCAAAAAAATAAAAGTCAAAAAATAACTTTAATTTTTGCTTGAAAAAATAAAAGTCAAAAATAACTGCTATTTTTGCTCAAAAAAATAAAAGTAAAAAAATAACTTTTATTTCTGCTCGAAAAAATAAAAGTCAAAAAATAACTTTTATTTTCTTACTATTACGATTAAAGTTATAACAGTTACGGTCCCTGTTTTAAACACATTCACTTTTACACTAACATAGTTAAAAACTATGAGATATTAAATTACAAAAACATAAACAATGACTCATTTAAAAATATTAAATACAACAAATGATGAAATAATTTTAAAAGGCATTAAACTCCAAACTGACCGACTTAAAAACTATGAAATATTAAATTACAATAATGTTAACAACCCCAAACGTTTTGAAGAAATACTAAATGACTTGCAAATAAATATTAATGACGACTATGCAAAAATAGAATTGACAAACAAAGTGCATTTCAATCATGTATTATAGGAAAAGAATAATGAAAAATAATTTTACATTCAAAAATCATGACGTCAGACAAAACTACAGTGTACATAAAAAAAACTAAAGACTACGACATACACGTAGAGAAATAATTAATAAATACAGACGACATAATAGAACCATCAATTAGCCTATACAACGCTCCTCTCCTCTTGGTACACAAGAAAAATATGGAAGACTAACGAAATTGAGAATAGTAATAGACTTTAGGAATCTGAACAACAGAATTGTAAACTTCGAATTTCCACTAAATAGATTTAGACTTTTCAAATGTATATAAAAAAATAGATTTGGACATACTAAAACAGATGATACCGTAAGAAAACAATGAAAAAGAAAGAAAATTATTTTAACTAGTAGGGCAATTAAAAATAAAACTAATGAGGCAAACATAAAAGAAAATAATGAGGCAACTAATAATAATTTAAATGAAAATAATGAGCGCGCAACAGAAAGAAATATGGAAAAATATGATTCTCAGAAGTCTGATCAACTTCAAATATGTAAATGCATATCCATTAATGACGTCAAAAATATGAAAAAATTGCAATTTAATAAAAACGAAAATAAAGAAGAAAAAGATATAATTATTGAAGATAATATTTTGCACATAGGACGTAATGATAATTCATCGAAACCAGATTCGAATATGAAGAAGTTGCGTACCAAATATATGAATATAGGATGTAATGATAACTCATCGAAACCAGATTCGACTATGAAGAAGTTACATACCTAAAATATGAATAATGAAATTAATAAGCTAGCAAGATTCAGCGATAAGTCAGCGAAACTAGATACGATTCTGAGGAAACTGATATCTAAAATTAATAAAGAAAATATAAGAGAATTAGCGCAATGAAATAAGGATGAAATATTTAAGGTATATACAACAACCAAAAAAAAAATTTAAAATAAATAAAAGAAGCATATGCCAAGATAAATATAAATAATAAACGTCCTCAACTAAAAATACTAATAAACAATGCCCCAACAAAGATAACTGATGACATATTTCAATACAAACTAATGGTCGAAAGCCACATGTAGATACAGGCCATTCGTCATATGAATTATTATATGCAAAATTATCATCCAATGTTTTCGACAATTAGAAGAAATTTAATAATTATTTGACTACGTACAAGAACCACGACTCACGTTACAATTTACACTGAACATAATGAACTTACTATAAAAGCAAAAGAAAATTAATATTAAACAATTATTATTACAATAAATTAAATATTACTCCTATATCAAGACTTAGCATTAGTTAAGGTAGAATATAGAAAAAAAAAAAACTCCACATAAATAGAATATAAAAGAATTTAATTTAACAATAAAATAAGTTCATAATAACAACTCAAAACCATATAAACATGTTTAAAGCTAAAATTAAAAAAAAATCATTAACATAATAAGAATATATTTAAATTTAAGAAAATTTTAACATTGTTAAAAAAAAAATTAATATTTCATGATTTATTTTTAAAAAGTTTATAATTACATAATGACACTATTTACATTGTAACTTAAAACAGATTTATAACTTACAATGACAATGATAAAAACCAAAAAATTATTAACAGAATTTTTCTCTTAAGGGTGAGGGTGTAGTGTACCTCACTTACTGTAAAACACTGTATGATAATATAATTGCATTGCAACACAGTTCATTGTAATAATTAACAAAACGCTTACTTTATTAATTTAAATGACACACTTTTGTTTTCATTAAAAAATTATGTTATTATAGATGGTCAGCAAAAGTAGACATAAAGAAACACAAAAATAGCAAAATGTAAAATAGTATATAAGTAGAGTTAAACATTCAATAAATCAGACTTTAATTTCTAAACGCAAACCAGCAATAACTTGCCTAGTTTAATTATTGAATTCTCACTTTTTCTGGCAGTTCCTTTGAACACCTAGTTATAAGCTGGACCCCCTGTACAGCTGTATATAAAAAATAATTGGGCTATAGGGCTTCACAAACACACTACTACATACTAGTTACACATCCTACTCACGACTTTTACATTCCTGTCCTCACCAAACCTGCTTCCACGAGTCTAAGGAGACTTCTAGTCGCCGTCCCTACCACAGAGTCCTCTATAGGAAGTAGATGAAGATTGACATCCAAGGCAGCCTGAGGTGTGCTCTTCTGAGCCCCTATGATGCCCATCGAGGCACATCTCTGAACCTAAGGTAGTAATCTCCTGTGACTTTCCTTCCTCAATGCCTCCCACCATACCACACAACCATAGGAAATAACCGGCCTGACAACCGATGTGTAAATCCAATTTACTACCTCCGGTTGTAGACCCCAGTTCCTTCCTATGTAGTTCCTGCATGCGTAGTAGGCATTGAGCCCTTGCTTTAGCCTTTCCTGCGTGCTCATTTTCCAATAAAGCTTTCTATCTAGGAAAATACCCAGGTATTTAGCTCCCTCTGCTAGTCTCAGCTCCACCCTTCCCATCCTGGGCAATACAAAGCTTTTTACTTTGTATGTCCTGGTAAAGAGGACTAGCTCGGTTTTCTCTGGGTTGACTCCTAGTCCTTTACTGCTAGCCTAGAAGGATAGATTGCCCACCGCCGACTGCATGATTTCACTGATAATGAGGAGAAACTTTCCCGTTCCCTGTAAAACCACGTCATCCGCATATGCCACTATCTTCCGTCCGCTCCTATCAAAACGCCTAAGAATTGCGTTCATTGCCAACAACCACAATAGAGGTGACAAAACTCCTCCCTTTGGTGTACCTCTTGTCACTAATCTCCTCAGGCTTTCTTTTCCCATACCCGATTTGATGATTCTGCCGTAAAAATACCATCTGGGCCCGGTGATTTATACGGTTCAAATGTATTTATTGCCCATGTTGCTTTTTCCAACGTCGCTATGTCGTCCGCTGCTCCTTCTAATCCTGGTTCCGACAAGTAGTTAAAGTTAACCTTCGTCGGTGCCTCTTCCCCTACGTCCCTACAGCCAGGAAAGTGAGTGTCCATCAAAACAGAAAGTGTCTCAGAGCTGGATTCCGTCCATGTGCCATCCAACCTTTGAATATTTCCAGGATCCTTAGGGTCCTTTGACGCCGAAACCTCCATAACTCATTAACGGAATCAATCTCCTCACAGCATTTCCTCCATGAGGTTTTTTTCGCCCTTTTGAGATCACACTTGTACTTATTATACAATACCTTATGATTGTCCCAGTCCTCAAACCTTTTTGTGAGTTTCGCCGTATTGAACAACCTTCTAACCGAGGACCTCAGATCCTTTAGATCCTTGGTATACCACGAAGGCTGCTCTCTTTTACCCGGAAAAACCACGGGACAGGACTGTTCAAAACAATCCCTGCAAGTGTTAGTGAAATATTCCACCTCATCTTCCACTCCTCTTTAAAAATCTCATTTCATTACAAAAAGAAAAACAAAACAAATTCTGTAGTTCATTAATTAAACCTTCTTTTGCCTTTAATATTTACATTATTTTTTTGAATCAATCACTTTTTGAAGTTAAGCAAACCAAAATTTAAAATGCTTCACCACTGAAATAACAACTTGCAAAAACTTACATGCCATTTACAAATGCCACTAAAGTGGCATGCCATTTCAAAAAACTCAATACACTCACGATTTCGTACTAACACACTCAATTTTTTCGCAATGGCAGCTCCAGTGGCAGCAAAATTTTCATGCCACTGAAAATTTGGCAGTTGCATGCCATTGAATGTCAAAACGAAGAAAAGTGTTACTGTGTTAAGCATTTGATGCACATTTATTGGATTAATGTAAAATTTAAACTAAAGTTTTAACTTTTTATATGTATTATTGTGTTTTATTTATTGTACTGCGCATAAAGAATGTAAGTTTGTAAATTATAGAGCATTAATATTGTAAAAATAATACTTATAATAATAAATGTTAACCATGTCTATAAACATGTGCTTAGTCCTCTTTCACACACGTCAGGTTTACCTGAGCAGTTGTTGTTCAATTTTATTTTGAACCTGCATTCGTGTTCATACACACCGTCAAGTCAAGTCATCAAGTCTCATCAATTTGCGTCGTCGTAGAGTATTACGAATGACAAAACAAAACGAAAAAGCAAACTTGACTGGTACGGTCAAGTCTTTACCCCTCTCCATTCTCTTTTCCTCTCTCTCCTAAAAACTCAAGACTTGACGAGTCAGACCTCACGTGTGTGAAAGGGGACTTATATGATGAATTCGGTAACACTATAAACAAAATGGGAGCAATTTTTTTACTTAAGAAGTATACAAATGTTCTCTTCGCCGACATTTTTAAAATGAACTTGCAATTTCATGTGTAAACAGTCAAGCAAATGGCAAAATGCCACTAGTGGCATGTGTAATTACAGTGTAAGTTACGATTGAAATGCAGAATACATAGAATCGTAATCGTAAAATTTCCATACGGATAAACGCAGAATATGGGTGAATGTTGAAATACAAGTAGTTTTTTATATACACTCAAAATATTTCATAGGTAAAATAAACGAAAAATGTGGTTAATTTTACGAAAATATTCGTTGTTTTTACGGTAAGAAATGCTTCGTAAATAGTGGAAATAATATTTGTTTATTTTACGAAACACTTTTTGTCTGCAAATAAAAAAGTTTTCTATATTTACAATTTTTTTTCGTAAATTTACGAAACACAATGTTAATATTACAAAATAAATTCGTGAATAATGAAAATCAATTTTGTATATATTTTTATATACGAAATTGTGCGTAAAATAAAAATCTTTAGAATATAAAAATCTGCAGAAAATATATTTTACATTTGAAAAATAATTTTGTAGAATAATCTGTAATTATTGGAATTGGAGGTTGCAATAATTATGAAAAGAAAAATATAATTTGAGGGGAATTGTTACAGCCTGGGTATTCCTCATACATCACATACACATACATACATACTTTGCACTGAAACTCAAGAATCAAACTGGAACACAACTGGGACGTGCAACGAATTTTTCGTTGCGAACTCTCGTCATGGAAAATAAAACACATTTGTTCATATGAAAATAAAACACCACCGTCGAACGAAACCCGTCGTGCAAGACAAAATCTGCGATAAATTTATTTCCATTTCTTTCGCTGATGAACGACGAAAAACCTATCTCTATCTTTGCACAAACAATAACCAATTATCAATTATAAGAAATGTTTCTTATTCTTCGTTGGTGGACGAGATTTATCGTTCTTCCCAGTTGTGGTCCCATCATAAGCCAAAAACAAATTTGTTAGCAGAGAAAATGTTTCGTGTTGTTTGTTTGATTCTTTTCAAAAGACTGACGAAAATTTTATTTTCAATTGGATTAAAATAAATACAAATATTTCAAAACAAATACAATTTCAATAGTAAATTAAACAAGTAGAAGAATAAATTATTATGAAACAAATAGCATTAATCTCAACACTTCCACTTTTGTTTTAATAATTATCATATTTTAACATTGACAATATTTAACAACTTTCTTATGTTATAAAATTTTTGCTTTAGAAGTGGTTTGGTTAATATATCAGCTAACTGTTCTGATGTAGGCACGTACTCTAACTGGAATATTTTGTTTTCATATACTTCGCGAATGAAATGAAACTTTACTTCTATATGCTTAGTACGCTTGTGAAATTGTGGATTCTTGATTAGTTTTATGGCACTTTGGTTATCCAAATACAGTATGGGAGTTTTTACATTGTTTCCGAAAAAATCACATAACAATCGCTTAATCCAAAGTAGTTCTTTAACGCTTTCACAAGCAGCCATGTATTCTGCTTCTGTGGTCGATAGAGCTATTGTCTGTTGTGTTCTTGAAGACCATGAGATTGGACCACCTGATAACATTAAAACATAACCACTAGTTGAATGTCTAGTTGCAACATCTCCAGCATAATCAGAATCTGAATAACAATTAAGAATTACATTTTCAGTGTGATTATAAACAATTGCTTGATCGATAGTCCCTGTTAAGTACTTAAAAATACGTTTTACTGCCACAATATGCTCTTCAGTATAACTGTCCAGAAACCGACTTACATATGACACTGCAAATGCAATATCAGGCCTAGAAACTATAGCTAGATACATCAACGACCCAACTGCTTCTCTGTACGGGAACCTATCTTGGTTTGTTCTTGAACTAACCTGTTGTATATATTCAGCTGGTGTACTTACAGGTCTAGCATCTTGCATATTAAATTTCTTAAGTATTTTTCTTATATACGTTGAGTGATAAATTAATATCTTGCCAGAAGCTTTCATTATTTCCATTCCAAGATAAAAAAGTGAGTTAAATACTTTTACGTTGAATTCATGTCGCAAAAGATTAACAAACTCTTCGCAAATTTCTTTGGATTCAGATGCAACTATACCATCATCAATGTAAATGGCTAGTATTATTTTCTTGCATTTAATTTCTCCAATAAAAACACATGAGTCTGCACTGCTAACTTTAAAATTAAACTTATTTAAAACCTCTGTGAATTTCTTATTCCAGCATCTGGATGCCTGTTTTAGACCATAAAGTCTTTTATTAAGTTTACAAACTTTGTTGCTACCATCAGTATACCCAACTGGTTGATGCATATATATTTCTTCCTCTAAGATACCGTATAAAAACGCTGTTTTTATATCAAACTGAGTTAATGAAAAATTAAAAGATGCGCTTAAGGCTAGTATTGTTCCTATTGATGTAAATTTTGCCACCGGACTAAAAGTTTCCTCATAATCTATTCCTTGTATCTGTGTAAGTCCACGAACAACAAGTCTCGCCTTATAGCGTTCTATATTTCCTTCCTGGTTTCTTTTAATTTTGTACACCCATTTATTTGATATTGCTTTCTTCCCTTTTGGCAATTCTACGAGATTCCAAGTGTCATGTCTTATGAGCGATTCATACTCGTCATTCATGGAATTCTTCCATTGCGTCCTAAGTTTGCTATTTATCGCCTCTTCATAAGTCAAAGGCTCTTCACTATCCGCTAATAATGCACAGTGATTATCATTACCTACATCATTTTGCGTTCTTTTTCTTAAATTGTAGCGTCTTACTTGCAAATCATGAAGATCCGATTCCTCAGTATTTACAATAACATCCGTTTCTTGCTATCTTCTTTGTACAGCAGAACTTTCTGAGATTTCTTGTATAACATTTTCTGCATCTTCAAATTCATCATTTGAATCAATTATCGGTAATATTTCGGGTTCTTCTTCTAAAGATGACCCATTTCCGTCAATATTAAAGCTCGAACAGTCATTAACTTCCTGACGTACTATCATTTGTCTAACTTCTCTTACTATAACATTCCGTGAAGTTTCTATACGCCTTTCCGTGGGTAACCAAACACGATAACCCTTACAGTTTTCCTGATATCCCACTAATACCCCTTTCTTAGATTTTGATTCTAGTTTTCTCCGTTTTTCTTGTGGAATATGAACGTATGCATCTGAACCAAATATACGTAACATGGAAATATCAGATACTTTTCCAAACCACAGTTCAAAAGGAGTTTTATTACCCTGATGACTTTTTCCTGTCCAGTAATTTAAACTAAGATCGTTACTATGTATCATTGATCTAGCTGCTTCTATAATCGTTCTCATATCACGCTCGGCTCTACCATTGTGTTCAGGAGTATATGGTGTAGATTTTTGGTGTACTACTTTATATTTTCTTAATATATCACCTACTTGTTTATTAACAAATTCCAGACCGTTATCGGACCGTAATGTCCTTACCTTATTTCCTGTGTCTGCTTCCACTTGATCCAAATATCTTGAAATTATTTCAGGTACATCAGACTTTGCTTTAAGGCAATAAACGTGTCGGTAGTTTGAATAATCATCACGAAAAATCAGCATAAAACGAGCACCACCAAATGATTTTACTTGCATCGGACCACAAAGATCCGTGTGCACTAACTCTCCAATTTCTTTTGCTCTGTTAATACTTCTTGTAAATGGCAACCTATGTTGCTTGCCCATAATACAGCCTTCACAAAAAAATCACTATATTTTACGTTATGAAACGCCAGCACCTTTTTAACATGTTCTTTTTCTTGATGGCATAATCTTGCATGCCATGTTTGCAATGAATCTACACCGACTGCAACATTTGTATTTCCATCATATTCTTCCACTTTTATCAGGAGCTTAAAAAGTCTTGAACATTCTCTTAGACCCTTAAGATATACCTGACCATTGCGCTTAAAAAGACATTCATTCCCATTTGCTTCTAAAGAGTAGCCCTTGTCCAAACATGCATTAGTAGAAAAAAGATTTAGTTTTATGTTTGGTACATACAACACGTTTGATAGGAATTTTGAGTTCCAGACCTTACCGTCATAAGCTTTTATATAAATATCACCTTTACCAACTGCTGGAATAATGTCTCCATTGCCAACACGAATACTTTTTGCAGTTTCAAACTGAATGTAGTTCTGAAACCATTCTTTTTTACTGGACATATGGTCACTTGCACCAGAATCAGCAAACCAAGAGTTTTCTTCTGTAGTTTCCACGAAGGATTGTTCACCCACAAAAGCATTACCATTATTGAATGTTGTCTTACCATGGTAATTTCGATTTTTATTGGGGCAATCACGTTTCCAGTGCCCAAATTTTTTACAAATAAAACATTTACCTCTAGAATTTTTAATATTTTGATCCGCCTGTTGCCCTTCTTGTAATGCTTTGCATCAAAAGCTTCAGATTTTACGGATTGAATACCCAACCTAGATTCCTCCATACATAGTCTTGATGTTAAGTTTTTTAATGATCGCTCTTTCTTATCTGTAGCTTCCCATGAAGAAAAAAATGTTTGTACTCTGGTAGTGTCATTAAAACCTTCGTTATCAGCATAGTATCTGTAATTTTTTCG
The DNA here is from genome assembly GCA_944452675.1 of Tachina lurida. Lineage (NCBI taxonomy): Eukaryota > Metazoa > Arthropoda > Insecta > Diptera > Tachinidae > Tachina > Tachina lurida. The sequence goes on from OX101752.1 coordinate 86,452,713, forward strand.
CCAAGATTATCCAGCTGCTTTGCCAATTTTTGCAATTTAGAGATGTGAACAGATATAGTGTCTTCAGTCTTTTTGATACTGGAAAAATTGTTGCGGAAGCAAATGAATTGAGGTTTCCGACTTCTGCTCATATACATTTTCAAGAATTGACCACATATCAGCAGCTGTATTGCAATTCATAACGTGAAGCATTGGTTCTTCACCCATCGATATGACCAACGTTTTTTGAGCTTTTGCATCCAAGGAAATCCACTTATTTATCTCCGCAATATTTCCCTCGGGCTTCTTTGCAACTCCATTTACTACATCCCAAAGATTACCAGCTTTTAGTATCACTTTTACCTGGAATTTCCACAAAGTCCACCCTTCAGAACCTTCTAGTTTAGAGATCTTGAAATCCTCCATGTCTAACACCAATAAGCTTCTCCACAAAAATTGGGGTTTTACGAAATAACAATAACGATTCTTCTGAAATTATGGATCTGGGCCCATAACCTGTTAGCAGAGAAAATGTTTCGTGTTGTTTGTTTGATTCTTTTCAAAAGACTGACGAAAATTTTATTTTCAATTGGATTAAAATAAATACAAATATTTCAAAACAAATAAAATTACAATAGTAAATTAAACCAGGGACCGTAACTGTTATAACTTTTATCGTAAAAGTCAGAAAATAAAAGTTATTTTTTGACTTTTATTTTTTCGAGCAGAAATAAAAGTTATTTTTTGACTTTTATTTTTTTGAGCAAAAATAACAGTTATTTTTGACTTTTATTTTTTCGAGCAGAAATAAAAGTTATTTTTTGACTTTTATTTTTTCGAGTAGAAATAAAAGTTATTTTTTGACTTTAATTTTTTTGAGCAGAAATAAAAGTTATTTTGTGATAAATTCATTATATTTATTATAAATTTTGGCGCTTTTGCAATAGTGAATCGTTAAAATTACTTATTTAGAAAAGAATATTTGGAATATTAAATAATAATTTGTTTGTCAAAGGGGTTGAAAACACAAAAATAACTTTTATTTCTGCTCAAAAAAATAAAAGTCAAAAAATAACTTTTATTTCTACTCGAAAAAATAAAAGTCAAAAAATAACTTTTATTTCTGCTCGAAAAAATAAAAGTCAAAAATAACTGTTATTTTTGCTAGAAAAAATAAAAGTCAAAAAATAACTTTTATTTCTGCTCGAAAAAATAAAAGTTTTTTTTTTTTTTTTTTTTTTTTTTTTACAAACACAGTCAAAAATAACTGTTATTTTTGCTGAAAAAAATAAAAGTCAAAAAATAACTTTTATTTCTGCTCGAAAAAATAAAAGTCAGATTTTTAAAAAGCATCGTATTTTCTGACAATTTGGTCCAATACTTGCAAAATGGTATACTTGGTTTCATTCTCCGACATTTCCTTGAGGTTGCTTTTTTTAATCAAAAATTCAAAAATAACAGTTATTTTCGGTCCCTGAATTAAACAAGTATTTTAACAACAAGTAGAAGAATAAATTATTATGAAACAAATAGCATTAATCTCAACAAAATTTGTTATTACAATAATTTTTTATTTTATTTAAAGTTTGTTGAATAATTTTTTATAGAATATATGTAAGCAATGACAACAAAATAAATGCGGAAAATATTAAAAAATAAAACAAAACAGTTTTTATTTTTATATTTCAAAGTTTTTTTTCGCAAAATTCACGAAACTTGTGTAAATTTAAGAATAATTTTGTCCTGTAAACAAAATAATAACAAAACAAAATTTGTTCTACGAAATTTCAAATTTTATAAAAATGTTTTCTTTTAAATTAAATTCAATAAAATAAACGAAAAACATGGTACTATATACGAAAATAATTGTACGAAAAAATTTTTGTAACTTAACGAAATTCGTAAAATTACAAAAACTGTTTTCCTGCACAAGCCACAAATATTTTCGTAAAATGTAAAAAATTTTCGTTTATTGCACAAAAATTAAATTACGAAATAATATTTCGGATATTTAAGCATGGAATATTTTGAGTGTAAGTCCCAGTCTAGACTTGCAATTTTTGTTGCAGCAATTCTTGGATATGTGAGAGAGTGTTGAAATAGAAATATATACTTTTTGTATTCCTGTCTCGCTCTTTTGCACTAAAAAATAAAAAGTTGCTGCAACAAAAATTGCAAGTGTGGACCGGCACTAAGCAATCGTTTCAATATATGTTTTTGAAAATGAAATTTGTTTTGTAAAATTTTCTTATAGCCTGTTTGTAGAACACGACTCGTCAATGAAAAGCGCTAACATGTTAGCATTATTTATTTTTTGGGGTTTTAGAACACGAGTGTTGACGATTTTCATTAAAAAACGTAAAAGATGTCAGTTTATTTGGGTTTGTACAAAGCGATTTGACTCAAGGATGGTGGCGTTGGCTGAAGTAGTTAGCACGTTGACTACAAAACCGAAGGTCCTGGGTTCAATCCCTGAATCCAACAGTCATTAAATAACAAAACCACGCATTTTTCTGATGTGTATTAGTGTCCCTTTGTATCAGTTGTTGTATGAAAGTTCAAGTGATGAAGACATAGTCACTGGTCACTGAAGTATACCGACCTCAGCAGATACTAATCCTAATGTAACATCAGAGCGCCCTCCTTCGTTGTGTTGCAAAATCGTCGGCGAAGTAAAATAATCAATAAAATGGCTACAAGACACAGCTTAACAAAATTAATACGCCTCATTTAACATCAGAGAGGCGCTGCAACACTGCATTATTAAAAACGTGCAAAAAGCAGAGTTGTAAAAGAATGAATCTTTCCTCTTTCTCTTCCTTCACCACCTGTCTTCTCTCTCACTATCCCTTTCCTAAAAGAAGGTATCACCTAGTAATAGTAGTAGGCATTAATTGCCTGAGTGTTACTTCTCTTAAAAAAAAAAAGGAGGACGACTAAAAAATTGTAGTCGTTTCAAAGTTTCAAACAAAAAAATAAACAAAACACTAAAAAATTTTCAATAAATAATAAAAATAATTAAAAAAATAAAAACGTGGAACTTCCAACAAGGAAAAGGTAAGTAAACTTTCATGTTAAGATTGTTCTTGATTTGATTGCTTTAATTTTTAGCATCAAAATGATAACCAATGCATGTATGGAGCAATTTTCACACTTGGCCACGGGAACTCCACAGTTTAGTAGCAGTAAGTGGCAAGTAGCGGGTGAAGTTGATGGAAGAAGATAATATCATACATATTATGTATTTCTGTTGGAATTTACAATAAGAAAATGGTAAGTAAACTTTCATATTAATAAGATTGTTCTTTTTTTGATTACTTATATTTTAAGTATCAAAATGACAAGGCTGCAGTTTAGCCAATTAGTGGCATGTATGGAGCAATTTTCCCACCTGGGCAAGGCAATCCCACAGTTTGGTAGCAGTAAGGGGTGTTATAAGTTTGTAGTGTGTGTCTGTATATCTATACGAGTCCATGTGCAGACTTAACGGCTGAACCGATTTTGATTTAGTTTTATCTGTTTGAAAAGTGAATTGATCGAAAGTGTTCTTAGTTATGTTTGCAGAAAATCGGTCCAGCCTTTTAAAAAATATCACACCTTTTCTAAATACATTCTGTTGAATATGTGTGCCTTTGACGCCGTAGCTCCGAAACAGCTATACCGATTTTAATTTTGTTTGTTTTCTTTTAAAAGGTAACTTGATTTAGTATTTTCTAACCTTTAATTGCAGGAAATCGGTCCAGCCGTTTGGATATTATCATAAGTTTTAAAAACCCCCGACGCAGTTTTAGTTTTCGTAGTTCGCGATTACGAGCTCTGGTACCACAGATACAGACAGAAGAGAGCTCTTAACTTCCAACGGCTTAACCGATTTTTGTTCAGATGTATCGTCGGGAGGTTATTGGTTTGCTTTTAAACGAAATTAAAATCGGTCTAGCTGTTTCGGAGCTACGGCGTCAAAGGCACACATATTCAACAGAATGTATTTTGAAAAGGTGTGATATTTTCTAAAAGACTGGACCGATTTTCTGCAAACATAACTAAAAACACTTTCCATCAAGTCAGCTTTCAAACAGAAAAAAATAAATCAAAATCGGTTCAGCCGATAAGTCTGTACGTGGACTAGTACATACACTACAAACGTATAACACCCTTTTTTTGTCGGGGGTGAAATATATTCATCTGAAAACAAGCCTGAATCAATTCTTCAATATTAATAAGCCTACCCACATTATTTTATATTCATTAAATTAACAAATTCTTTCATTTAATTATTTTTAATATTCACTTGTTCAAATGTATTTTTGTTTTGCCCTTAATATACTATTTTTAAATAAAAATCATTTGCAAAAAAAATTATCACTTTCCTTATACTCCTACTAATAATCTTGTTCACTTTACTTGACCACCAGCCAATCGTTCACAGTAATCTTCGACGATTCTTATATAGGATGTGCGAGCTAAAAGTTGAAATAAACAAAGGTTTTGTTTCAAATAATTCCTGACCATTAATGCTTCAATTTTACTTACCAACTCGCCAATATTATTCACGTCATCTCCGAATAATACTGCTCTAATCGCTGTTACGCCACGTACTTTCTCTTCGGCCTGGGACACTTGGGAATCTGAAAATCTATCAAATCAGATTCTTACTATTATTAGTCGTGTTTCTTTGTTTATGAGTACATATGTATGTATTTACATACATACATTTCTGCATGCACATCACTTACATGGAAATCACTTATAAAAAATATTAAACGACTTTAGATTACTTACCTTTATACAAAAATTTTTATAAACAAAATTAAAAAAAAAATTTCATGTATAATTTGTTTACTTTAATTGTTATTTTATTTACATATGTGCATGTCAGCTGTGTTTCAAGAATAGGGCTGTCGTTTTTTTTAGCTGAAAACACAATTTTGTATGAAAAAATATAAACTAAAACTTTATTTTAAATGTTGGCAACAGTACAATTTAGTACATATTTGATATAAGGGTGAATTAACGTAAGATGCACGACAAAGTCGACTCGCGTTATACAAACGCTTTTCATTACGTAGTCGTCCATGAGTTGGCTCGTCGTGAGTCTCCTTTGTCGCGTTCTACAAACAGGCTATTAGTCCGAATTCAACAATTGAACTATAAATATATGAACTTCCTTTTATAATAAACTAGCGGCCCGCTCCGGCTTCGCACGGGTATAAAATATATAGCCTATGTCATTCAATGAAAAAATTATTAAAATCGATCCAGTAGTTTCGATTTATTCATTACTGCCCGTGGCCCGCACGCGTAAAATTTAGGGTAAAACAATTCTTCTTTCCCTAAACCATGAAGATTTCCTGCTATCTTTGGATTATCTAAATTCATACACTACATTTTTACTCATTTACTTTTTACGTTTTTACCTATTTATTTTATTTTTACTACAACTAACATGCTAAAACGTTAACAGCTTTCTTGTCATTAGACAATACAAACATGTTTTCTCTAGAGGTTACTCTTGAAAGAGCAACATACAGTTGGCCATGTGAAAAGCAGTCAACGCTAAAATCTAAGCCTGCAACTTTGAAGGTTTGACCCTGCGATTTATTAATGGTCATTGCAAAAGATTTATTTACCGGAAAGTGTAAACGTTTAAATTGGAAGGGTAAGTCCGATGGTGTCAGAGCGATTCGGGGAATCAATACATCTTCTCCGGTAACACTTCCTGTGAGTATTGTGCACTTTATTATGAAAGTTTTCAGTGATTTTACCAGCAAACGCGTGCCATTGCAAAGTTTATGTGGATTCAGGTTTCTTAATAAAATAACAGGACAAGCTACTTTCAACTCTATTTTGTGAGGAGGGAGTCGAGACGGGTTCAAAGAGTTTAGAAATTCTGTAGGAAAATGAACAGCTTCTTCGAAATCGAGAACAGTATTAACCGAGTACCTTACCTTACCTTACCTTATGTACTTGTTCGTTAGTTGGTGACAGAATCGCTCATTCTTTAAACCAAGATATTGTCTTATAACTTATGCTATCAATGTCAAGATAGACATTGTTGACTAACTCTTGGATGTTGTCTATCAAAACACAAAGGTTTTCTAGGTTAATACTTCCCTCACTTTGTGTTAAGTCTCCATTGCCAACTTTTAGCAGCATCTCTGTGAATAGCCTGTTCTCACGCGAAGATGACGAAACCCTCATATTAGTTTTAAGTTCTAATTTATTGACATGTCGCGAAAGGTTGGATCTTTTTAAGGAAGCATTTACTTCGTGAGCACGTGTTCCTCGAGTCACAACTGGTAGAATTTGACGGAAATCTCCTGAGAACAGAATTGTAGATCCACCCAGAGGTGAATTTTTGTTGCGCAAATCGCTCATTGTCCTATCCAGTGCTTTCATAGACGTCTTGTTTGACATGGTAGTTTTGTCTCAGTATTGCTCTGCTTAGAAATACTACAGGCGCTGTTATTGTCATCGGTGGCGATTTTCAGCGGGAGTTGAATGTAGAGTGCGAGGTTCGGCCTCCTTCCAAAAGCGTAGAGGCAATGCCGGATAACGCAACTTCTAACGCAATTTTTCCGATAGATCTCACCTTTTTTTTAAAGCTTAGCTGTGCAAAGGATGTAGGGCCTTTTACAATATGCAGTAACATTCTATATGAAATCAACAATGTATTTAAGGTATTTAATTAGATAAGGATTAATGATGTACTGGTTAAAATCGCTTCGAAAATTAGCCATTATTTGTCGTAAAAAGTAAAATACTAAGAATCAATCCAAAAGATTACAAAACGGACGCAAGTATGAAAATGATATTGAAACAAAAAGAAAAGAATTTTAAAAATCAGTCCCTAAATAGAGAAGTCATGTAATCACCAATAAATTTTTTTTTTGGGGGGGGGTGGGGTGGGGGGCTCAAAATATCCTAACGAGGTTTGTTCTAGCTTTAAGCAAAATTCTTTCAAACCAAAAAAGAATTTTGAAATCGGTTCACAAATAGCAGAGTTATGGAATAGGGGAGGAAATTTTCCCTGCCGATTTAAAAAAAAATTATCGGACCTAACTGCAGGCAAACCCTTGCAAACAAAAAAATAATTAGTTAGGCATGTACGAACATTAAAAAAAAGTAAAAACAAACACACACGAATTGATAACCTCCTTCTTTATTGAAGTCAGTTAAAAATGTTATTGTGTGATATCCATAAGAGATAGGCATATACCATAGCAGAGTTTTCTGTAGACCTTTTTAATTTGTATACATATTTAGCACATTATTTGGATAAATGTCGTAGGGTTCAGCCTGTGTTTGCAATTTAAGCGGGAAAAAATGTAATTATTTGCGACATAACATTAGAAACCTCAAAAATAACAGTATTTTCCCCCTATTTAATGGATGTTATTGTACATATAAACCTTCCTCTTCAATCACTCTATCTATTTAAAAATACCGCATCAAAATCCGTTGCGTAGTTTTAAAGATTTAAGCATACATGGGGATATAGGGACAGAAAAAGCGACTTTGTTTTATACTATGTAGTGATACCTCAAGCCAATAGGTTATGGGCGAAAATAAGGATTTGGCAAATGGTATTCCACAGTTTAACGGTTGTGGGTACGATAATTGGCAGTTTAGAGTCAAGATTCATTTGGATTCACAACATTTTGGATGTTCTGACCGACGATCCGCCAGCATCAGCTAATGGTAGAGACGAGTTTTTAAAAAGAGATACAAGGCCAATGACCGCTTAGTAAGCTATATTCATGCTGACTGATTAAGCTATGTAAGAGACAAGGAAATAGCTAAGGAAATGTGGAACAGCTTAGAAAAAGCTTTTGCCAAGAAGTCACTGGTAAATCAATTGCTTCTTCGGAGACAACTAGCAACACTACGTATGAATCCTGGAGATTCCATTAAATTGCATTTGGAACATTTTGATAACATAATCAGGCAGCTAAATATTTCTGGATCTAATGTAGAAGATAGTGATTTAATTACTCAAATTTTTCTATCTCTACCTGAAAAATTTTCCCCTTTGGTAACAGCATTGCAAAATATAGATGACAAAAAATTAACATTTGGACTTGTGAAGGAACGATTAATTGCTTAAGAAATCAAACTAAATAATCGTGTTCATACTGAAGAGGTAGAGAAGGTCGCATTTTCAAGCAAGAAGCATTTCAAAAAGAAGTTCAATCGTAAGTGTTACAAGTGTAACAAGTTCGGCCATCAAGCCAAAGATTGTAGAAGTCGTGAAGGTCGTACTACTGATAAAAAGTTTTGTTTTATCGTTTATCGAAATTCCAATAAACATGTTGAAGGTTCAAAAATAAGATTTATATTAGATTCGGGTGCCAGCGATCATCTTGTTAACGAAAGATGGTATATTTCTGACCTTTTCAAGCTTGAAGTTCCCGTTGATATAAATATTGCAAGACGATATATCATTAGTTGTTAAATCATTATATAATCAGGATATATCATTAGTTGCTGTAAGCATTTAATAAGAGACAATGCAAATGTTATTATAATTTTTTTTTTTTTTTTACATGATATTTTTTTATTGTATCTTCATATATGAACTAACAATAAGTATTCAAATCTTAAATATAAAAAATAATAAGGCCCGACCAGTGTCGGACATAAGCTTAGTAATAGTTATATATAATACATATGTAAGTAGTGATAATCAAAAGGAAACAATATAAAAACTAAAAGTATTTTCAGGAAGACCCATCTGGAGTGCTGTGAATAAGAGCCCTTGTGTCCCTCTTTTTTAGGCGGATGTGTCCAGTAAAGTTCAAAATATTACGAGCAAGCGGATTAGGATGTGACTCGAGTTTTGTTAGATATTTGCCTGCGTATTTTGCAATTTCTTCAGTCACTAGTGGCATATTTAAGTCACGATGTATATTTGAATTTTTGATGTACCATGGAGCCGATGTTATCATGCGTAAAATTTTGTTTTGCCTGCGTTGAATTTTCTCTACATTTGAAGCTGAAGCAGTGCCCCATAGTTGAATTCCGTAGCACCATATTGGCTTTAAAAGCGACTTGTATATTTAAAGTTTACAGTCTAGGCTAAGTGTTGAATTTCGACCAATCAGCCAATCTACCTGAGTTAGTTTAAGTTTCATTTGAGTTAACTTAGAATCAATGTGGTGTTTCCATGTAAGTCGTCGATCAAGGTGTATACCAAGATATTTCACATGTGAATGTTGAGAAACAACTTGATTGTTAATCCGAATGGGGGAACAAGTATCTCTTCGTAAAGTAAATGTTACTTGAACACACTTTTGTTTATTTACCTTGATTCTCCATAAGTTTAACCAAAGCTCCATCTGACTAATGTGTTCCTGGAGTTTGCGGGATGCCTCATCAGGGTTTTCATGCATACTAAGGCAGGCTGTATCGTCGGCAAATGTGGACGTATGGATACTACTGCTCACAGGCATATCACAAGTATAAATTAAATATAAAACTGGTCCCAGTATACTCCCCTGTGACACACCAGATAAAATTGTTTCAGGCCTACTTGTAAAGTCTCCTTCCGCAACAGTGAACTTACGGGAAATAATGTAACTTTCCAAAAGATTTAAAATGTTTATTGGTAAGTAAGTCTTCAATTTTAAAATTAGGCCTTCATGCCACACTTTATCAAATGCCTGGGAAACGTCAATAAACAGCGCAGAACAATACTTTTTTTCTTCAAAAGTTCTTCTTATAAATTGAACCAATCTGTGAGTTTGTTCAATGGTGCTATGCTGACTTCTAAAACCAAATTGATGGTCTGGTATGCACCCACTACTAATTAGAATTGGGGAAAATTTTGTTTTGAGCAGTTTTTCGAAAAGCTTTGACACTGTAGATAGTAGACTTATTGGCCTATATGACTCAGCCTTGGTTATATCTTTGCCCGGCTTTGGAATCATTTTAACCTTGGCAAGTTTCCAGTTGTGTGGATAATACTCCAGTCGTAAAATACCATTAAATATGAATAACAGGATTCTCATTGCAATACGAGGCAAGTTCATCAGCATCTGATTACTAATTCCATCAATACCCGGAGCTTTCTTCGGGTTGAGTTCGGCAATTAATTTTTGTAAATCACGCGTCTTAAACTTTATGTGTTGAGGGGGTAGAGCGACTATATTCGGCAAATCAGCAACACCAGTACATATATTTGGCGTAAAAACGGATTTTAAGTGCTCAGCAAATATTTTACCTTTTTCAGTATCGCTTCTTGCCCAACCTCCGGTAGATGTGCGTAGAGGTGGCTTATACTCAACGGGTGTTTTAAGCTTTCTGGCAGCGCGCCACAAGGAGTAATTAGACGCCGGTGTAACATCAAGACCCTCCAGATAATTTTTAAGAGATGCAATTTTTTCAGATGCAAGCAACTCTTGGAGTCGTTTAGTGCACTCTTGAAATCTGATTTTATTTTGTGGTGATCTGTGCTGTTGCCATTCCCTTCTAGCCCTTCTTTTTTCACGTACGAGACGTTCAATGTCTGTAGAATAAATTTTATTAAACCCAATCTGCGGATGGGAGATAGTGGCATGTTCAGCAGCCTGTTTAATATTCTCGCTGAGATTGGCAATGTTCGATTCAATATCATCGGGTGTTCTAAGCGTAATGTTTTCCGTACAATGACTGCTGAGATATTTTTTGAACCTCAGCCAATTAACACGATTGATCATCTTCACATATGGGTCATGTAAGTTACTTCTTAATGGGCTACAAATTGTAATGATCGTCGGGGAGTGATCGGACGAGAGATCAGGAGAAGCTTGAACTTGAATTAAATCCCTAGAGATATTTTTTATGACTCCAAAATCTATAACATCCGGAATTTTTTGTATGTCAGTAGGCCAATAAGTGGGCTCCCCACTCGAAATGACATCCAAGCCCATTTTTGAAATAGTGTTGAACAATGCTCGACCTCTGGGTGTAACAAGGCGCGAACCCCAGAACGTATGTTTCGCATTGTAGTCTCCAGCTGCTACAAAACAAGGTCCAAGAGATTTGTAGAAATCCTCATATTGATTCTCAGTGATTGAAAATCTGGGAGGGGAGTAAATTGATGATATAACGAAATTTGAACAAAAACTTTCAATGCCAATATTTGTTGCTTGTAGGTATTCTTCACAAATGTTATCAAGAACATAGTGCTTGAGTCTTGACTTTATTAGAATTGCTGATCCACCGCAAGCCCTTCCTCTAGGGTCCTTTGTATCATATATAGTGTAGCCATAAATTTTAAAAAGACTTCTCGAAGTCAAATGAGTCTCAGATACTAACATTATATCAATATTTTTTTCCGTGAGGAAGTGCTCAAGTTCATTTTTATGTTGGCGAATGCCGTTTGCGTTCCAGAAACATATTGTTAACGTGTTCATGGCTTATTAAGTATTGCTTGAAGCAGAGTATTCTGCATTCGCAACGTTTCTTGCATCATGCTAGTCATATTTGTTGTAAAATTGTTTATAGTTTGCACAAGATTTTCAATAGTGGCTTCAAGGCGATTATAATTAAAGTTTGAGTGTGTATTTGTAGAATTATTTTGCGGTGAAACATTTTGTGTCGGAATAGAACTAGCCTTAGCAGCATCTGCATACGATACACGGGAAGTAACTGGTTGGCTCATTTGCTGAAAAGTGGCAGAGTAAACGTTTGCTGATTGAGCTGGAGCTAATTTAGGTTTTTGCACCATAGTCTTCTTTACCAAAGAGTACACACGACAACCTCTGTAGTTAGCGGTGTGATTACCTCCACAATTACTGCATTTTTTATCACTTTGATCTTTTGGTTTGTTGCAGCTAGCGGTGCCGTGTAATTCGCCGCACACAACACAAACAGAGGGTAAATTGCAGTATGTTTTTGTATGGCCATATTCTTGGCAATTATGGCACTGTACAGGACCTGAACGCTTATGTGGCTCTTCAACTGTGATTTTTCGGTACAAGAGGTATTTTAAATTATAAATTGGATGCGTCTCATTTTTTTTCAATTTTATATCATTAGGCTCAAGTTCAACACGAAATAGGGGTTGGGGAATCTTTTCTCTATTTATTATATTGGACACATTTTTTACCTTGAACCCCTGGAGGACGAGTGCATCTTTTATTTCTTCGGGGGCAACATAAGAATCTATGCCCTTCAATACGATCTGCATGCCTTTAGCGCTCTTAAGCTGGTATGTGTAGAAGCTTGTTTTACTTTTTTCAAATTCAGCAACCATTTTGCGGAAATCTGTTTCGTCATAGATTTGAATTTTCGTTTCATCGATATTGCCACGTTTTATTGGAACAATGTGAAATTTATTCTCACCAATGACCGAAATTAATTTCTTAATAAGAGCGTTTGAATTTTTTTCTCTCAAATATATTGGTGGCGGCTTGGAGGTTTTTTTCGCGGATATATCAGGTGTGTCGTTGTCATCTTGCAATATTTGAAAACGATTAGTAGATGATGCGCTGTTATCCCTAGATAACTTTGAAGCAGATGCAATTTTAGTAGAATTAGGGCTTCGCCCGCGCTTTCCCACAATAATATATCGGTCCATTCCAACTTGAACCTTGGGTTTTGGGTTTTTTTTTATTTTCAGTGACTAATTGGGTAAGTGATGAATCGGATGATATCGCTGCTTTAAATGACGAAGTAATAGGCAACTGTAATGTTAACGAATCAGTTGGCATTGGACCAAGCGAAGTTGATCGCTGACGAAAAATTGGCTTGGCCGTTAAAAAAATCTGTCATCAAGTTTTTTATTTATTTTTTTTAAATTAAGATCATCAGAACTCACAGTAAGTCTATCATCAGATTTGTTATTTTTATTGTTATCATTAAGATCATCAGAGCTCACAGTAAGATAGGCATTTCTGCCGTTATCACTCACTTCGCAATTATTTGTTTTCGAGGTACTCATATACAGTATTCCTCAAGGGCACTTTGTAAGTGTATTCCTCAAGGGCACTTTAAGTTATTTTATTTACGGTTGTTTTTGTTTTTTTTTTGTTTTAGTTATTACTGTCTATGTAAAAAAAAATATTAGCAAAGCAAAAATAGCTTGTTTATCAAAGTTAATGTACAACAAATATAATGTACTACAAATATTTTTTTTTGTATGGTTTTTTTTGGTTTAGTATGTAAAAAGAAATTCCGCTAATACTTCTGTTCACTATGAAGGTACAACGAGAACTGATGTTATTATAATGTATAAGCAAGATGAGAAAAATATTAAGCTCGTGTATAGGGATCATGTTATCAGTAATATGAATTTTAAAAAGTTTCAAGAAATTTGTACGAGTATAGTGTTGGAAGGATAAATATGGCTTTTTGATGATAAATTAAATGATGTTCGTTATAGAGAACAATTTGACTATGTCATAACTATATAAATTACTGCTCATAAAAGATTGAATTTAGTTATTTCATCTGGCCTGAAACTTCATTCATATAAATGTTATAAATGACTAGCTACTTGTAAACTGATAACTCAATCTAAATCAGATAACCTGATCTGAAAACCAGAACCAGGACCTCTCAAAGATAACAAGACTGTGTATGTTTAAGCGATATGAAAACAAAAAACAAAAATTTTTGATCTAGCAAAGTAAAGCCAATAGAAAAACAAAATATAAAAATATAGACATTTGTAGTTACAATTTATATTTAGTAAATTTAAGCTGAAATAAAAATCATTTACATATTTTAATATTTTTTCAATACTTTATTTAACATTTTTCTTAAAAATCATAGTACTAATACAAATTTAACTCTATGTATAAATAAAAATATATAGATATAAAAAGAAAAAAATCATTAATCGAATATTTGATTATAATTTACAAATAATTTAGGTGTAGGTAAAAAGATAAAAGTTTTGATGCATTAAATTTTTACATGTTTTTGTGTGAATAAAATACTAAAATTAATAGATAAATTCATAAACATATATATTTTTCTTAATACATGATTTTTTATTTATTGTATCTTCATATGTATCTATATGAACTAACAATAAGTATTCAAATCTTAAATCTAAAAATATAATTAGGTCCGACCAGTGTCGGACATAAGCTTAGTAATAGTTATATATAATACATAAGTAGTGATAATCAAAAGGAAAAAAATTAATAATAAAAGTATTTTCAAGAAGTCCCATCTGGAGTGCTGTGAATAAGAGCCCTTGTGTCCCTCTTTTTTAGGCGAATGTGTCCAGTAAAGTTCAAAATATTACGGGCAAGCGGATTAGGATGTGACTCGAGTTTTGTTATTTCTTTAGTCACTAGTGGCATATTTAAATCACGATGTATATTTGAATTTTTTATATACAATGGAGCCGATGTTATTAACCGTAAGATTTTGTTTTGCCTTCGTTGGATTCTCTCGACATTAGAGGCTGAAGCAGTACCCCATAGCTGAATTCCGTAGCACCATATAGGTTTAAGAGCGACTTGTATATTAAAAGTTTACAATCTAGGGTGAGGGTTGAATTTCTACCAACCAGCCAATTTATCTGAGTTAGTTTAAGTTTCATTTGCGTTAGCTTAGAGTCAATGTGGTATTTCCATGTGAGCCTTCGATCAAGATGTATACCAAGGTATTTGACATGTAAGTTTTGAGGAACAATTTGATTATTGATTGTAATGGGGGAACAAGTGTCTTTTCTTAAGGTAAATGTTACCTGAGCACACTTACGTTCGTTTACCTTTAATAATAACTTAATATGTTGCTGAAGATATCGGGAAGCCTCGTGAGGGTTTTCGTGCATACTAAGGCATGCTGTATAATCGGCAAATGTAGATGTGTGAATATTACTGCTCAATGGCATATCACAAGTATAAATCAAATATTAAACTGGCCCCAGTATACTCCCCTGTGGCACACCGGATGAGATTATTTTCTTCCACAACAGTAAACTTCCGGGCAATAATGTAACTTTCCAGCAGATTTAGAATGTTTATTGGTAGGTAAGTCTTTAATTTTAAAATTAGGCCTTCATGCCACACTTCATCAAATGCCTGAGAAACGTCAATGAACAGCGCAGAGCAATACTTTTTTCCTTCAAAAGTTTTTCTTATAAATTGAACCAATCTATGAGTTTGTTCAATGGTGCTATGCTGACTTCTAGATACAAATTGATGATCCGGTATGCACTCATTATCAGTTAGAATTGGGGACAATTTTATCATGAGTAACTTTTCAAAGAGCTTTGACATTGTTGGCAGTAAACTTATTGGCCTATATGACTCAGCTTTGGTAAGATCTTTGCCCGGCTTTGGAATCATTTTAACCTTGGCAAGCTTCCAGCTGTTTGGATAATACTCCAGTCGTAAAATAGCATTAAAAATGAATAACAGGATTCTAATAGCTATACGAGGCAACTTCATCAGTAGTGTAGTAATGGGGACGGGCGACATGTTTTGGGAATTCAAAACCGGGAAAAAATAAAAACGATGGCAACCCTGTTACAAATGAGGGGATTTTGGGGATTTTTTTGCTGAGATTTTCTTGACTATATGTGTGTGTGTGTGTGTGTGAGTTGGATTTTATGTGTATGTATGGATACTTGTGTGTACAGCTTTTGTTGTTATTGTATAGAAGAGTTGTACTTACAGGATATGGATGTATGTATGTATGTATGTGTGTGTGTGTGTGTGTGTATGAGTATGGCTTTTGTATTTACTTGTGTGTCTGTCGGTGTCCGATACTTTTGTTGTAGTGGAAGACAATTATTATACCCATTAGGAAATGTTTATGGTGAAAATGTGCTGACTAGCTTTTGACTAGCTGGTCACCTGTACTACTCTATAATTATTCCCCATACAATACTTTGAAACCCTACTATTAAAAATACAATTCACTAGGTAGTGACTACGTAGTTCTTATGGGAATATGGAGACATACTAACCAGATAGTTACTGGTACATTTCTATAACTTACGTACATACAAATGTATGTATATTGACAAGTTATTGTCAATTCCACCTCTCTCCTTCTTTTATACTGACGGATAGAAGAAAACTTATTATACCAAAGTTGTAACTAGAATTTTAGGGTTGACGCAAAGACAGTTGCTCCCAGTCTGACTGCAGGGTATAGTTACAAGGGATCTGTGTGTATTTGTGTGTATGTAGTGATTGTTATTTGATAGTCTTTGGGTAGCTGTTTTGAGTTATCGTTGGTATGCTTATTTAGGGTTATTGTATTGCATTTATGTTTGCCATCTCTGGGGAAATAATCTAATAGCCACAGAGAGTGGCAACCCTGTTGTACATGGAAGTGGATAGAGAATGTATTTGGTAATGCATCTATATGTTGCTGTATTAATGTATGTGATCGTATCTATTTTTACTTTGAAGAATATCATTGCTTGTGTGTATTGTTTGACCATCGAGAGTTTTTGATACATATTTACAAATGAATGTGTATATGTTTTCTAGGATATTTGCTATTCTTATCGAGATAGAAAATATTGTGTTGGTAGATTTTATATGTACAAATGAATTTCAGATGTTAAATGTTTTGAATAAAATCAGGTTGATATGCAGAGCTTTTGAATAGGGGTAATGATATTTTTATTTCAGTATATTACACTTTAATGTCAGAATTATAGGAGAAATATAGCAAAAATTTTTCTCATACCTTTGCATATATCGTAATACCAACAGAGAATTGTGGAAATGTGTATGTGTAAGTGCATATTTGTATGTATTTGCAAGTGCTCTTGTGTGTGTGTGTGTGTGTGTGAATTTCATCATATGTCGTAATAAATTAGAATTGATGACTACTACGCGATTCTCATATAAAGTATATAAGTAGAAGAAATAATGTAGATTGGTATTAGTCTGCTTTGATATCTCAACAAGTGACAACCTAATTTCCCAACCAAAATTTCTAAAGTGTTTAAAATTCAAAAACTATAAAAGTGCTAGAGGTAATTACTGTTTGTTAAACAAGTTTATAGCGTATAAAAAATAATTAAATAAACTGTTTATAACTAAAATAAATTGTTAATAAATAAAATAATTAAATAAATTATTTATAAATAAAATAATTATATTAATTAATAAACAAAAATATATAAAATGAATACTAAAAGTTGTGCAATCTGCAATAAAGTCTTTATGACTCAAACAAAACTAAATCAGCATATGGAAACGCACTCATATGGAACTAGTAAGCTTGATCTTCAAAAAAAATATTGTGAGGATTGTGATGAGATGATCCCAGCAAATGGTTACATGGCTCATGTCAGAACCACAAAACATAAAAACTGTTGCCACCTAGAACAGATTGGAGATCTTCTCACTAAAAGAACGAGCAACTTCAATGGAAGGATCGAGACATATATCCTCCTCAACAAAAATGAGGGTGTTATGTTTCCGGAGGAGTTTTTGAAATCTGCCAAGAGCTCTATACTACAACAGCTAATTGAATGTAGTAGGATACATACTACATTTAAATTTAATATGGAGCTCACATGCGATTATATGAAGACGGTGAATGATGAGATGAATGTTTCCCAACTCGTACATATTTCAAAAATGATGTTGGTGACTTTGTCTGATGACATAGAGGATATGTACAAGAAACAGGCCGAGGAGCTAAGAGCTAAAATGGAAGAATTTCAAGAGAGGGATAGCGGATGGACCTTGATTTCAATAAATTCCCTTGAAGTAAATATAAACAAGGCGTCCATAATAAGAGGATCGAGCTTTATCCCTCTCCCAAAAAATATTGCAGCAAAACAAGCATGCATAAATATCGAAAACAATGATATTTATTGCTTTAAATGGTGTATCATTGCGGCTTTGAACACAAATAGCACTTTAGATCGAAGACAACAGAAAAACTATAGAAATTACAATATAACAAACATTTCTGCTGAGAATATTAATATAGGGACAGTTGTATTAAATTTTGAAGGCCTAGAGTTTCCACTCCCATTGAAGCAGATTAAACAATTCGAACGTCAAAATAATATGAGCATCAACGTATTTGGTCACAATGGAAAATCGCTTATAGGACCATACTACATAACAAAAGGAGGACAACATGTTCATATTAATCTGTTATTGCTCCAGTCCGATGAAAACTTCCACTATGTGCTCATCACGGATATATCAAAGTAAGTTTCATTTGTGCATTTATGCAAAATGTGTTTTCATATCTATTTAAAAAGTTACTTCTTATTGGTATATTTATTTATTTCTTATTTTAATTTCCTCTTTTCCTTAGACTTCTTCGTTCCAACATAACATCTCACGTAAATAAGATACATATTTGCAACACCTGTCTATTTTATACACATGATGATTATGTGTTTAATCACCACAAAAATGTTTGTGGGAAAAAAGTAATCAGAATGCCCGAAGATGAATCTATCATCAAGTTTCAAAACTACTACAAACAGTTAGATGTACCATTTGTGATCTACGCAGACTTTGAATCTATTTTAGAAAAAGTTGATGACCCCGTAAGTAAAAGCACCACAAATGTACAGAAACATCATGCGTGTGCATTCGCTTATTTTATTAATTGTAGCTTTAAGAGAGAAAATAATTTATATAGACAATATTTTGGTGAAGATTCGGCGAACATATTTATCAAAAAAATAGTTGAAGATTGTACAGATATTTATCTAAATTATTTACTTAAAGTTAAGAAAATGTTCATAACCACAATAGAAATAGCTCAATATAATAATGCAACAAATTGTCATATA
The DNA here is from genome assembly GCA_944452675.1 of Tachina lurida. Lineage (NCBI taxonomy): Eukaryota > Metazoa > Arthropoda > Insecta > Diptera > Tachinidae > Tachina > Tachina lurida. The sequence continues at coordinate 86,471,419 of OX101752.1, forward strand.
TGTAAGAAAATATTAAATAATGATAAAGTTAGAGATCATTGTCATCTTACGGGTAATTATCGTGGGGCAGCTCATAGCGACTGTAATTTGAATTATAAAACACCTCATTTTATACCGGTTATCTTCCATAATCTTTCTGCATATGATATACACTTATTTTTCAAAGAACTTTCTACTATAAAATATTCCACAATAAAAGTGATTCCCCAGAACGCAGAGCGTTATATTTCTCTTTCAATTTTCATCAGATTAGATGAAAAGCGTGGATTCGAAATAAGATTTATAGACTCGTTTAGATTTATGGCTTCGAGTTTAGATACGCTGGCGAAAAATCTTGATATCAATGATTTTAATACTATTCGATCATATTTCATTGATGAAGCTCATTTCAACTTGATTAGAAGAAAGGGTGTATTTCCGTACTCTTACATGGATTCCATGACTAAGTTTAAGGAAATTAGACTCCCTAATAGAGAAGAGTTCTTCAATATTCTAACGAATGAAGAATGTGATGTAGTCGAGTATGAACATGCTCAAAAAATATGGAGAGAGTTTAACTGTAAAACCCTCCTTGACTACACTGAACTCTATTTAAAGACAGATGTCCTTCTTTTAACCGACGTGTTTGAAAATTTTAGGAAAATTTGTAAAGATATATACGATTTGGACCCCTGCCACTATTATACAGCACCAGGCTTATCTTGGGATGCAATGTTGAAAACCACAGAAGTTTCACTCGAACTGTTCACTGATTCCGAAATGTATATGTTTATGCAAAACGGAATAAGAGGTGGACTAGTTCAGTGCTCGCAAAGATATTCGAAGGCAAATAATAAGTATTTAGAAGATTTTGATGCATCAAAACCATCGGAATTTCTTGTATATTTGGACGCCAACAATTTGTATGGATGGGCGATGTCGGAATATCTTCCTTGCGGTGAATTTGAGTGGGTATGTGATACTGATTTTGATGTTAAAAAAATTTCTGATACTGCAGAGTACGGGTACATTTTGGAAGTGGATATAGATTATCCTGATTCAGTGCATGATCTACATAATGATTTGCCATTTTGTCCTCAAAATAAGCCCGTGGGGGAATCCAAAATCAAAAAATTAGTTGCAGACTTACACTCAAAAACAAATTACACCATACACTATAGAGTTTTAAAACAAGCCATTTCAAATGGACTCATCTTAAAACAAATCCATAGAATACTCAGATTTAAGCAATCCCCTTGGCTTAAAAAATATATTGACTTAAACACATTTCATAGGACAAAAGCTAAAAATAATTTTGAAAAAGATTTCTTCAAACTTTTAAATAATGCTGTTTACGGTAAGACAATGGAAAACATTGAAAAACGTAGGGACATTAGAATTACTTCTTCTTGGGAAACAACAAACAGGAATCATTTAGGTCTCAGAGCATTAATTGCGAAACCAAATTTTATACAGTTAACAAAATTTTCTGACGATATGTATGCGGTAGAGTTAGAAAAAATGGAACCACTATATGATAAACCTATATATGTTGGTTTCACAGTACTGGAGTTATCCAAGTGGAGAATGTACGACTTCCATTATGGCTTCATGAAGCCTAAATTTGGAGAGAACATTTCTCTCAACTATATGGATACTGACTCATTTATTTATTCAATTAAAACTGATGATTTTTACGAGGACATCCGTAATGATATTAGTTTGAATTTTGATACGTCAGAATATCCTATAGATAACCAATTTCGTCTACCGCTACTCAATAAGAAGGTTTTGGGAATGATGAAAGATGAAAATAATGGGGATATAATGACAGAGTTTGTTGGTTTAAGAGCAAAATGTATTCTCTATCGACTCTTCGCTCGGAAGCTGTTAAAAAATCTAAAGGGGTCAAAAAGTCTGTAATTAAGAAGTTGTCCATTAATGATTACAAAAATTGCTTATTTGAATCCAAAATTATCTCGGATGAAATGTTTTTGTTTAGATCTAAAACACATCAACTATATACCCAAAAACTACATAAAATAGCACTTAGCTTTTCTGATGATAAGAGAAATATAATGAAAGATAAAATTAAAACGCGTGCTTGGGGACATTACATAGACCGAAACAATGAAACAATGGATGTAGAATAGAATGCTTCCTACTAAATTGCATGTAAGATGACAAAGACAATTTAATTTTGTAGTAATTGTATTTATTTGTTAATGTATTTCTTTAATTATTTATTATTTACTTATAAGCAATATTATTTAATTTATTTATTTTTATTTCTTTGATTATTTATTAATTTATTTATTATTTACTTATTTGTTTATTAATTAGTATTTATTTATTTGTTTATTAATTTATTTCTTTATTTATTTATTAATTTATTTATTGTTTATGTATTTGTTTATGAATTTATCTATTAATTTTATTATTTTATTCACACAAAAACATGTAAAAATTGAATGGCTTACAACTTTTATCTTTTTACCTACACCTAAATTATTTGTAAATTAAAATCAAATATTGGATTAATGATATTTTTTCTTTTTATATCTATATATTTTTATTTATACATAGAGTTAAATTTGTATTAGTACTAAGATTTTTAAGAAAAATGTTAAATAAAATATTGAAAAAATATTAAAATATGTAAATGATTTTTATTTCAGCTTAAATTTACTAAATATAAATTGTAACTACAAATGTCTATATTTTTATATTTTGTTTCTCTATTGGCTTTACTTCGCTAGATCAAAAATTTTTCTTTTTTGTTTTCATATCACTTAAACACATACAGTCTTGTTATCTTTGAGAGGTCCTACACAAGAGGAATTGAATTTCACAATATTATAAAATTCCATTAAATTTCATTAGATATTTTCTTGTCAACACCAACTGTTTTAAAATTTTCTTATCCATGTTTAATAAATAAAAGGTATTAGCTATTAGATAAAATATCAGCTATTAGATCAGGTATCAGCTATCAGATCAGCTTATCAGGACCTAGTCTGGTTTTCAGATCAGGTTATCGGGACCTGGTCTGGTTTTCAGATCAGCTTTTCAGGACCTGGTCTGGTTTTCAGATCAGCTTATTAGGACCTGGTCTGGTTTTGAGATCAGCTTATCAGGAGCTGGTCTGGTTTTCAGATCAGCCTATCAGGACATGGTCTGGTTTTCAGATCAGCTTATGAGGACCTGGTCTGGTTTTGAGATCAGGTTATCAGGTATCAAATCAGGTTATTAGGTAGCTGGTCTGGTTTTCAGATCAGCTTATCTGATTCAGATTGAGTTATCAGTTTACAAGTAGCTAGTCATTTATAACATTTATATGAATGAAGTTTCAGGTCAGATGAAATAACTAAAGTCAATCCTTTATGAGCAGTAATTTATAGAGTTATGAAATAGCCAAATTGTTTTCTAAAACGAACATCATTTAATTTATCATCAAAAATCCATATTTATCCTTCCAACACTATACAAATTTCTTGAAACTTTTCAAAATTCATATTACTGACAACATGATCCCTATAGACGAGCTTAATATTTTTCTCATCTTGCTTAAACATTATAATAACATTTGCATTGTCTCTTGTTAAATGCTTACAGCCGTATTCATAAAAATTTTAAACATCATTTTGAATGTTGTTTAAGCAAAATTCGCTAAATTTTAGCTTAAAAACGTTTTTTAATTTAAACCTTGTTTAATTCACCAAATCCTAAAAATTAACTGCACCCATACTTAAAATAATTTTGAGTTAACATCGTTGTAATTTTGCTTCATGTTTATTTGCATTTTTAACTTTGCCTATATGTATGTATGTATGCATGTATGTATGTATTAGGAATTATACTAGAAGTTGGGCACAAGTAGAATGAGTCATCATTCTTCTGTCGCCCCATACAAAAATATACACGTACATATGTATGTATATTATTCTGCTTGGCACATGCAGCATCAGCAAATATCATACTTTAAATTCTTTAAGCTTCATTACGAGAAAAAATAAATGTATAATATACTATTATTTTAATTATGAAATTAACTTCTTCAGATATTCATATTTGACTTGATATAGATAATTTTAGTATAAATATGTTTTTAAACTTGAGATAGTAGTAGTGAACTACCAATTCTCCGGCGTAGATTAAAGTTTTGAAGTTTAATTACCCAACTTGTGCCCAACTTCTAGTATAATTCCTAATACATACATAAATACATACATACATGCATACATACATACATATAGGCAAAGTTAAAAATGCAAATAAACATGAAGCAAAATTACAACGATGTTAACTCAAAATTATTTTAAGTATGGGTGCAGTTAATTTTTAGGATTTGGTGAATTAAACAAGGTTTAAATTAAAAAACGTTTTTAAGCTAAAATTTAGCGAATTTTGCTTAAACAACATTCAAAATGATGTTTAAAATTTTTATGAATACGGCTGTAAGCATTTAACAAGAGACAATGCAAATGTTATTATAATGTTTAAGCAAGATGAGAAAAATATTAAGCTCGTCTATAGGGATCATGTTTTCAGTAATATGAATTTTGAAAAGTTTCAAGAAATTTGTATAGTGTTGGAAGGATAAATATGGATTTTTGATGATAAATTAAATGATGTTCGTTTTAGAAAACAATTTGGCTATTTCATAACTCTATAAATTACTGCTCATAAAGGATTGACTTTAGTTATTTCATCTGACCTGAAACTTCATTCATATAAATGTTATAAATGACTAGCTACTTGTAAACTGATAACTCAATCTGAATCAGATAAGCTGATCTGAAAACCAGACCAGCTACCTAATAACCTGATTTGATACCTGATAACCTGATCTCAAAACCAGACCAGGTCCTCATAAGCTGATCTGAAAACCAGACCAGGTCCTGATAGGCTGATCTGAAAACCAGACCAGCTCCTGATAAGCTGATCTCAAAACCAGACCAGGTCCTAATAAGCTGATCTGAAAACCAGACCAGGTCCTGAAAAGCTGATCTGAAAACCAGACCAGGTCCCGATAACCTGATCTGAAAACCAGACTAGGTCCTGATAAGCTGATCTGATAGCTGATACCTGATCTAATAGCTGATATTTTATCTAATAGCTAATACCTTTTATTTATTAAACATGGATAAGAAAATTTTAAAACAGTTGGTGTTGACAAGAAAATATCTAATGAAATTTAATGGAATTTTATAATATTGTGAAATTCAATTCCTCTTGTGTAGGACCTCTCAAAGATAACAAGACTGTATGTGTTTAAGTGATATGAAAACAAAAAAGAAAAATTTTTGATCTAGCGAAGTAAAGCCAATAGAGAAACAAAATATAAAAATGTAGACATTTGTAGTTACAATTTATATTTAGTAAATTTAAGCTGAAATAAAAAACCATTTACATATTTTAATATTTTTTCAATATTTTATTTAACATTTTTCTTAAAAATCTTAGTACTAATACAAATTTAACTCTATGTATAAATAAAAATATATAGATATAAAAAGAAAAAATATCATTAATCGAATATTTGATTTTAATTTACAAATAATTTAGGTGTAGGTAAAAAGATAAAAGTTTTAAGCCATTAAATTTTTACATGTTTTTGTGTGAATAAAATAATAAAATTAATAGATAAATTCATAAACAAATACATAAACAATAAATAAATTAATAAATAAATAAAGAAATAAATTAATAAACAAATAAATAAATACTAATTAATAAACAAATAAGTAAATAATAAATAAATTAATAAATAATCAAAGAAATAAAAATAAATAAATTAAATAATATTGCTTATAAGTAAATAATAAATAATTAAAGAAATACATTAACAAATAAATACAATTAGTACAAAATTAAATTGTCTTTGTCATCTTACATGCAATTTAGTAGGAAGCATTCTATTCTACATCCATTGTTTCATTGTTTCGGTCTATGTAATGTCCCCAAGCACGCGTTTTAATTTTATCTTTCATTATATTTCTCTTATCATCAGAAAAGCTAAGTGCTATTTTATGTAGTTTTTGGGTATATAGTTGATGTGTTTTAGATCTAAACAAAAACATTTCATCCGAGATAATTTTGGATTCAAATAAGCAATTTTTGTAATCATTAATGGACAACTTCTTAATTACAGACTTTTTGACCCCTTTAGATTTTTTAACAGCTTCCGAGCGAAGAGTCGATAGAGAATACATTTTGCTCTTAAACCAACAAACTCTGTCATTATATCCCCATTATTTTCATCTTTCATCATTCCCAAAACCTTCTTATTGAGTAGCGGTAGACGAAATTGGTTATCTATAGGATATTCTGACGTATCAAAATTCAAACTAATATCATTACGGATGTCCTCGTAAAAATCATCATTTTTAATTGAATAAATAAATGAGTCAGTATCCATATAGTTGAGAGAAATGTTCTCTCCAAATTTAGGCTTCATGAAGCCATAATGGAAGTCGTACATTCTCCACTTGGATAACTCCAGTACTGTGAAACCAACATATATAGGTTTATCATATAGTGGTTCCATTTTTTCTAACTCTACCGCATACATATCGTCAGAAAATTTTGTTAACTGTATAAAATTTGGTTTCGCAATTAATGCTCTGAGACCTAAATGATTCCTGTTTGTTGTTTCCCAAGAAGAAGTAATTCTAATGTCCCTACGTTTTTCAATGTTTTCCATTGTCTTACCGTAAACAGCATTATTTAAAAGTTTGAAGAAATCTTTTTCAAAATTATTTTTAGCTTTTGTCCTATGAAATGTGTTTAAGTCAATATATTTTTTAAGCCAAGGGGATTGCTTAAATCTGAGTATTCTATGGATTTGTTTTAAGATGAGTCCATTTGAAATGGCTTGTTTTAAAACTCTATAGTGTATGGTGTAATTTGTTTTTGAGTGTAAGTCTGCAACTAATTTTTTGATTTTGGATTCCCCCACGGGCTTATTTTGAGGACAAAATGGCAAATCATTATGTAGATCATGCACTGAATCAGGATAATCTATATCCACTTCCAAAATGTACCCGTACTCTGCAGTATCAGAAATTTTTTTAACATCAAAATCAGTATCACATACCCACTCAAATTCACCGCAAGGAAGATATTCCGACATCGCCCATCCATACAAATTGTTGGCGTCCAAATATACAAGAAATTCCGATGGTTTTGATGCATCAAAATCTTCTAAATACTTATTATTTGCCTTCGAATATCTTTGCGAGCACTGAACTAGTCCACCTCTTATTCCGTTTTGCATAAACATATACATTTCGGAATCAGTGAACAGTTCGAGTGAAACTTCTGTGGTTTTCAACATTGCATCCCAAGATAAGCCTGGTGCTGTATAATAGTGGCAGGGGTCCAAATCGTATATATCTTTACAAATTTTCCTAAAATTTTCAAACACGTCGGTTAAAAGAAGGACATCTGTCTTTAAATAGAGTTCAGTGTAGTCAAGGAGGGTTTTACAGTTAAACTCTCTCCATATTTTTTGAGCATGTTCATACTCGACTACATCACATTCTTCATTCGTTAGAATATTGAAGAACTCTTCTCTATTAGGGAGTCTAATTTCCTTAAACTTAGTCATGGAATCCATGTAAGAGTACGGAAATACACCCTTTCTTCTAATCAAGTTGAAATGAGCTTCATCAATGAAATATGATCGAATAGTATTAAAATCATTGATATCAAGATTTTTCGCCAGCGTATCTAAACTCGAAGCCATAAATCTAAACGAGTCTATAAATCTTATTTCGAATCCACGCTTTTCATCTAATCTGATGAAAATTGAAAGAGAAATATAACGCTCTGCGTTCTGGGGAATCACTTTTATTGTGGAATATTTTATAGTAGAAAGTTCTTTGAAAAATAAGTGTATATCATATGCAGAAAGATTATGGAAGATAACCGGTATAAAATGAGGTGTTTTATAATTCAAATTACAGTCGCTATGAGCCCCACGATAATTACCCGTAAGATGACAATGATCTCTAACTTTATCATTATTTAATATTTTCTTACATATATGACAATTTGTTGCATTATTATATTGAGCTATTTCTATTGTGGTTATGAACATTTTCTTAACTTTAAGTAAATAATTTAGATAAATATCTGTACAATCTTCAACTATTTTTTTGATAAATATGTTCGCCGAATCTTCACCAAAATATTGTCTATATAAATTATTTTCTCTCTTAAAGCTACAATTAATAAAATAAGCGAATGCACACGCATGATGTTTCTGTACATTTGTGGTGCTTTTACTTACGGGGTCATCAACTTTTTCTAAAATAGATTCAAAGTCTGCGTAGATCACAAATGGTACATCTAACTGTTTGTAGTAGTTTTGAAACTTGATGATAGATTCATCTTCGGGCATTCTGATTACTTTTTTCCCACAAACATTTTTGTGGTGATTAAACACATAATCATCATGTGTATAAAATAGACAGGTGTTGCAAATATGTATCTTATTTACGTGAGATGCTATGTTGGAACGAAGAAGTCTAAGGAAAAGAGGAAATTAAAATAAGAAATAAATAAATATACCAATAAGAAGTAACTTTTTAAATAGATATGAAAACACATTTTGCATAAATGCACAAATGAAACTTACTTTGATATATCCGTGATGAGCACATAGTGGAAGTTTTCATCGGACTGGAGCAATAACAGATTAATATGAACATGTTGTTCTCCTTTTGTTATGTAGTATGGTCCTATAAGCGATTTTCCATTGTGACCAAATACGTTGATGCTCATATTATTTTGACGTTCGAATTGTTTAATCTGCTTCAATGGGAGTGGAAACTCTAGGCCTTCAAAATTTAATACAACTGTCCCTATATTAATATTCTCAGCAGAAATGTTTGTTATATTGTAATTTCTATAGTTTTTCTGTTGTCTTCGATCTAAAGTGCTATTTGTGTTCAAAGCCGCAATGATACACCATTTAAAGCAATAAATATCATTGTTTTCGATATTTATGCATGCTTGTTTTGCTGCAATATTTTTTGGGAGAGGGATAAAGCTCGATCCTCTTATTATGGACGCCTTGTTTATATTTACTTCAAGGGAATTTATTGAAATCAAGGTCCATCCACTATCCCTCTCTTGAAATTCTTCCATTTTAGCTCTTAGCTCCTCGGCCTGTTTCTTGTACATATCCTCTATGTCATCAGACAAAGTCACCAACATCATTTTTGAAATATGTACGAGTTGGGAAACATTCATCTCATCATTCACCGTCTTCATATAATCGCATGTGAGCTCCATATTAAATTTAAATGTAGTATGTATCCTACTACATTCAATTAGCTGTTGTAGTATAGAGCTCTTGGCAGATTTCAAAAACTCCTCCGGAAACATAACACCCTCATTTTTGTTGAGGAGGATATATGTCTCGATCCTTCCATTGAAGTTGCTCGTTCTTTTAGTGAGAAGATCTCCAATCTGTTCTAGGTGGCAACAGTTTTTATGTTTTGTGGTTCTGACATGAGCCATGTAACCATTTGCTGGGATCATCTCATCACAATCCTCACAATATTTTTTTTGAAGATCAAGCTTACTAGTTCCATATGAGTGCGTTTCCATATGCTGATTTAGTTTTGTTTGAGTCATAAAGACTTTATTGCAGATTGCACAACTTTTAGTATTCATTTTATATATTTTTGTTTATTAATTAATATAATTATTTTATTTATAAATAATTTATTTAATTATTTTATTTATTAACAATTTATTTTAGTTATAAACAGTTTATTTAATTATTTTTTATACGCTATAAACTTGTTTAACAAACAGTAATTACCTCTAGCACTTTTATAGTTTTTGAATTTTAAACACTTTAGAAATTTTGGTTGGGAAATTAGGTTGTCACTTGTTGAGATATCAAAGCAGACTGATACCAATCTACATTATTTCTTCTACTTATATACTTTATATGAGAATCGCGTAGTAGTCATCAATTCTAATTTATTACGACATATGATGAAATTCACACACACACACACACACACAAGAGCACTTTCAAATACATACAAATATGCACTTACACATACACACACACACATACACATTTCCACAATTCTCTGTTCGTATTACGATATATGCAAAGGTATGAGAAAAATTTTTGCTATATTTCTCCAAAAGCTACTTCCTATAATTCTGACATTAAAGTGTAATATACTGAAATAAAAATATCATTACCCCTATTCAAAAGCTCTGCATATCAACCTGATTTTATTCAAAACATTTAACATCTGAAATTCATTTGTACATATAAAATCTACCAACACAATATTTTCTATCTCGATAAGAATAGCAAATATCCTAGAAAACATATACACATTCATTTGTAAATATGTATCAAAAACTCTCGATGGTCAAACAATACACACAAGCAATGATATTCTTCAAAGTAAAAATAGATACGATCACATACATTAATACAGCAACATATAGATGCATTACCAAATACATTCTCTATCCACTTCCATGTACAACAGGGTTGCCACTCTCTGTGGCTATTAGATTATTTCCCCAGAGATCGCAAACATAAATGCAATACAATAACCCTAAATAAGCATACCAACGATAACTCAAAACAGCTACCCAAAGACTATCAAATAACAATCACTACATACACACAAATACACACAGATCCCTTGTAACTATACCCTGCAGTCAGACTGGGAGCAACTGTCTTTGCGTCAACCCTAAAATTCTAGTTACAACTTTGGTATAATAAGTTTTCTTCTATCCGTCAGTATAAAAGAAGGAGAGAGGTGGAATTGACAATAACTTGTCAATATACATACATTTGTATATACGTAAGTTATAGAAATGTACCAGTAACTATCTGGTTAGTATGTCTCCATATTCCCATAAGAACTACGTAGTCACTACCTAGTGAATTGTATTTTTAATAGTAGGGTTTCAAAGTATTGTATGGGGAATAATTATAGAGTAGTACAGGTGACCAGCTAGTCAAAAGCTAGTCAGCACATTTTCACCATAAACATTTCCTAATGGGTATAATAATTGTCTTCCACTACAACAAAAGTATCGGACACCGACAGACACACAAGTAAATACAAAAGCCATACTCATACACACACACACACACACACATACATACATACATACATCCATATCCTGTAAGTACAACTCTTCTATACAATAACAACAAAAGCTGTACACACAAGTATCCATCCAACTCACACACACACACACACACATATAGTCAAGAAAATCTCAGCAAAAAAATCCCCAAAATCCCCTCATTTGTAACAGGGTTGCCATCGTTTTTATTTTTTCCCGGTTTTGAATTCCCAAAACATGTCGCCCGTCCCCATTACTACACTACTTTCATCAACATCTGGTTACTAATTCCATCAATACCCGGAGCTTTTGTCGGGTTGAGTTCTGCATTTAATTTTTTTCATGAAAAATAGATGATGTATAGTCTATTTAATCTTTTGCATACGAAATGGACGACTTATAGTCAATTTAATTTTTTATAAAAAATTTAAAAATGGACAATGTATTATAGTCTATTAAATTTTGTATTTATAGTCAGTCCATTTAATTTTTTTCATGAAAAATAGACGATGTATAGTCTATTTAATCTTTTGCATACGAAATGGACGATTTATAGTCAATTTAATTTTTTATAAAAAATTTAAAAATGGACGATGTATTATAGTCTATTAAATTTTGTATTTATAGTCAGTCCATTTAATTTTTTTCATAAAAAATAGACGATGTATAGTCTATTTAATCTTTTGCATACGAAATAGACGATTTATAGTCGAGTAGTAGTAGTGAACTGCCGGTCCTGCGGCAATTAAACTTTTGAAATTTTAAAATTTTAATTACCCAAATTATAAAATTCTTGGAAATTTGTGAAATTTGATACCTACGAAGATGGTTCAATAAGTCCGTCCAATTTTTTTCTTCTTTTTTTTTTTGTTTACATTAACTTTTTTTGTTTGTTTTTTTTTTGTTTACCACATACGAGGGTGGACCAATAAGTCCGTTTTATGTGAAAATGATTTTTCGTAAGGTGGACGGGAGATACGTTGGAAATTAATATTTATGTAAATCTGACGGGGAAAACGTGAAAATAAATATTTTTGTAATGCCGACGGGAAAATCATGAAAATGATTTTTCCTAATGCCAAAGGAAAATCATGAAATTGATTTTTCATAATGTGGACGGGAAAAATGTTAAATAAAAAATATTTTTCATAATGTGGACGGGAAAACGTGAAATAAAAATATTTTTAATAATGCCGACGGGAAAAACGTGAAAATAAATTGTTTCTAAAGCCGACGAAAAATTTGTTGATGTCAGTCTGTCTGTGGGAATTCGAGTCTGTCAGGGAATTGGAGGTTTGTAATAATTTGTGGGGGTCCTTTGTCGGAGGTATGGGTAATTAAACTTTAAAACTTTAATCTACGCCAGGACCCGCAGTTCACTACTACTATCTCAAGTTTAAAAACATATATTTATACTAAAATTACCTATATCAAGTCAAATATGAATATCTGAAGAAGTTAATTTCATAATTAAAAGAATAGTATATTATACATTTACTTTTTTCTCGTAATGAAGCTTAAAGAATTTCAAGTATGATATTTGCTGATGCTGCATGTGAAAAGCAGAATAATATACACACATATGTACGTGTATATTTGTATGGGGCGACAAAAGAATGATGACTCATTCTACTTGTGCCCAACTTATAACATAATTCTTTTTAACATCCCTGCAGTCAGACTGAGGCCAAATGTCCCTATGTCAACACTAAAATTCTAGTAGTATGTACATTGTCTACAATTTCTCTTCTATTCGTCAGTACAAAAGAACGAGAGAAAACAGTTGTGGTGTATTTGTGGTGGGTTTTGCAACAACTTGTCAATATTCGTATAATTGTATGTACGTAAGGTATAGAAATGTACCACTAAATGTCTGGTTGGTCTGTCTCCATGTTCCCATAAGAACTATGTAGTCACTACCTAGTCAACTGTTTAAGTGTTACTAGTAGATTTTCAATGACAAGCACATGCTAAATGTCTATAGCACAAAGTATTGTATGGGGAATAATTAGAGAGTAGTACTGGTGACAAAGTCAAAAGCGACTCAGTACATTTTCACCATCGACATTTCCTTCAGGGACTAAATACATACATACATACATACATGCATACATATAGGCGAAGTTAAAAATGCAAATAAACATTAGGCAAAATTACAACGACGTCAACTTAAAATTATTTTAAGTATGGGTGCAGATAATTTTTAAGATTTGGTGATTTACACAAGGCTTAAATTAAAAACAGTTTTTAAGCTAAAATTCTATTATGAATAAAATTTTAGTGAATTTTGGTTAAACAACATTCAAAATGCTGTTTAAAATTTTTATGAATACGGCTGCAAGCATTTAACAAGAGACAATGCAAATGTTATTATAATGTATAAGCAAGATGAGAAAAATATTAAGCTCGTCTATGGGGATCATGTTGTCAGTAATATGAATTTTGAAAAGTTTCAAGAAATTTTATAGTGTTGGAAGGATAAATATGGATTTTTAATGATAAATTAAATGATGTTCGTTGTAGAAAACAATTTGACTATTTCATAACTATATAAATTACTGCTCATAAAGGATTGACTTTAGTTATTTCATCTGACCTGAAATCTTCGTTCATATAAATGTTATAAATGACTAGCTACTTGTAAACTGATAACTCAATCTGAATCAGATAATCTGATCTTAAAACCAGACCAGATACCTGATAGGCTGATCTGAAAACCAGACCAGGTCCTGATAAGCTGATCTGAAAACCAGACCAGGTCCTGATAAGCTGATCTGAAAACCAGACCAGATTCTGATAAGCTGATCTGAAATCCAGACCAGGTCCTGATAAGCTGATCTGAAAACCAGACCAGGTCCTGATAAGCTGATCTGAAAACCAGACCAGGTCCTGATAAGCTGATCTGAAAACCAGACCAGGTCCTGATAACCTGATCTGAAAACCAGACCAGCTCCTGATAAGCTGATTTCATAGCTGATACCTGATGTAATAGGTGAAACCTGATCTAATAGCTTGATTAATACCTCTTATTTGCTATTATTAAACATGGATGGGAAAATTTTAAAACAACTTTTTTGTGTTGACAAGAAACGACTTGAAGAAAAAGCTTCGTAGTATAAAATACACAGATATAACAGAACCACTCAAAAAATTCATAAATAGTTCTAAAAACAAATTAAAAGAATTCCCATGAATGAAGAAAATAAAATGAAGACAAGTTGAAAATAATACAAGTTTGAAGCCTGAAAACCCATCAGTCAAGATAGAGACAAGTACACCAAAGAAACTAGCAGAAGGAACAATATTTGATAATACCATCTTATTTAATGAAACGAATACTAAAAATGGTGATGACGATAATGAAGGTGATTTTTACTCACAAACTTTCAATTTCGAAGACACTTATACTGATTTATCAGTCTTGGAAGGAAGAAATGAACTAGATACAAACTATGGTCCACATAAAGATTTCAATAGTGAATGGAAATTTGGTGATAGTAACCTCAAACTTAATGAAGATAAAATACAAGTTGGTGGTCAAATATGGGCTCTAACACCAGGACTATTTTCTCTAATGATTGATAAAACATCTAAAAATTATGAGCAATTTGAATTTGAAAACTTAATAAAATATATAATATCTACTAATGCATTCATACAGATTCATCATCGTTCACTGACGGAGAACGATGTTATCAGTAAATTGTTTCTGGAAACTCAAATCGACAAACTAAAGGTTAAATTCATAATATAGCTTAAGGCATTGATATAATTCAAGAATATATTTAAATGCAAATTGATGGACTACAAAGTGATATAAAATTACAGATAGAAGACATTAATGACTGTCTGCTATCTAAAAAATAAATTCTAAAAACTAAATTATCTTCTGAAAAAGAAATTGAATAGCTGAACAATAGAATTTATAGACTGGAAAATTCACTACATGTTAGTATAAATATCTGAAAATGGATCAAGTAGATTACAAGACTCTTCTATCTATCTGTAAATCAACTCAATGTCTTTAAAAAGAAATTACGTAAACGAACTCCAGAATAAATTTCGAAAATTGTTTGTGCATTGTAGTGATGTAATGAATGGAATAGATGATATTTTATGAAGCTGATTTAGGTGAAGTGGGTAACTATTCTACAGAAAATAGAAATTCTCAAATTTTATATGGTCAGTGCCGCTGAAAATAAAAACTGCACTCGGGAAAAACTAGTCAATGGAAAATATTTTTGAAATGGTACGAGTACCAAGAAACTTACAAATAGATGATGGTAAAGAATTTTTTAATAAATATTGTAAAATTCATGCATAAATAGAAGATTAAAAATTACTTAATATGAAAGCATCAATATTAGAATGATTTAATAGATCATTAAGAGGGATTATGTGTTAAGAATTAAGAATTAATGGTTCATATAAGTGGATTGATATAGATATATAAGGATTTACTTAGTGCATGAAATAGAAAAGTTCATTTAACCGGAAAACTAAAATATTTGCGATTAAAGTTAACTCAACGAATGAGAAAAAGGTGCAAAATACAGTATACAGTAATTTGAAGATGTACAAAATGATGAAATTTAATGAAAATATAAATAAAATTAAAAAGGAAAAATCTAGTTTGTATTGGTTTTTTTGAAGGATTGATTAGGAATGTTACGTCTCAGAGAAGATATGGCGATTTCTTTTCTGAGCAATATGCTGCATTTATGCTGCCTTTTACATTTCTTTGTGTTCTTTTCTGAAAAGTATGTATTATTTTAAAAATCAACGCGTTCTTTTCTCATGATGTTGCCCTTAAAAAGAAGAAAAATGCTACATGTTCAACACTCATTTTCATTAAAGGGGCATGAGTGCTCATTATATTAACAGCTGTTTTTGTTATTGTCTATGAAAAAAATGAATCATTTTATAGTTCGTCATTGTTTTATGCCGAAACTTGTTGGAAAATTGTTCTTTTGTAAACGCAAAATATGCAACACTTCTTAAAAATCAGGTGAGCATTTAAAAATTTTGTCAAATTACATGTAACATATATGTTACACTTTTCTTTTAGAAAAGAAAACGCCATTAATGTACTGGAATTCTCTATACTTGTTGGTCTGTATGAAATATCGTGAAAACTTAAGAGTTCAAAATGAACTATAACACAGTGCAATATTCAGCAACACGTCATATTATCACTTTTTATAGTAAAAGGTTTACATTTTCCATTTCGAAAGCTGTAGCACACAAAATTTTAAATTATGAGTATGGGGTTATTATAATAGATATTCACTCTGTTCATTTCTAGATAAACTAAGGAAATTGGACTTTGATATCCAATCTTTATGAATGTACAGGTGTATGAATGGGTATCAAACAAACTTACAAAATAAATACAGACTGCAACTACAAACATGCTGAAGCATGCATTAATTGTAAAATGTAATGTAAACAGATCTTATTTTATATCTGTATATATATGAGTATGAAATAAATTTGCCTAAAAATATATTGGAAGCATGCCGAAGCATGTATAATTTAAAAAAATTCCTCACGTCATACTTTTATAAGCAAAGAACTTTTAAGACTTTGTGGCAAGTGAAATACATACATATGTATCTACTCTGTTAAAAATTCAAAAGAGTGAATTCGTAATTCTAATTGCATAGATTTTTAATTGAAACACCACTAAAAGTCGGACTCTCGCGTCACTATCGAATATTAAACCTGTAATGAGAACGCTTTTTTCTAATCATTATAGCAATTGTATCTGGATCAACTCAACTCATGAATGTATTGTATACAGGTATGATTGATGGTGATGAGGACCTTTTCTAAGTGAGAAATAATTACATCTGAATGCGATACAACGCAGCCTACGTTAACCACAATAACATCAAGGGGTCAACCACCAAACCTTATATAGAAACACTTGAAGTAAAACTTTAACCAAACATAAATATTCCAATGTTTCTAACACAATATGAAAACACTGACGGTGAATTGATGATGGAGGTAACTGTATTATTTTGGATCGATTTTCTAGAATATTTGATTATTAAATATTTATTTCTTTGTATATGAACTAATTTCTACATACATACATATATTTACCCATATGTATGTGTATATTAATACTTTTAAAAATTAGACATATATTCTCTATTTCAATTAGTAAAATCTGAACAAATAGTAGTGACACATTAGAAGAAAAAATTAATAAAAAGAAAGACTGACTGACCAACTGATACGTACACTCTGTCTGACAGGTAAAAAAAGCTCACTTAAATATATTAGAAATATATACGCAACACGCTAAAGTTTAATAAAATGAAAAAAAAAACACTTCATCCAGAACATCAAATAAAAGCCATAGGCGCTCACCCGTCATAAAATAAACATATACTCGTACATTATTAATGTACTTAAAGATATTATCAGTATGAAGTAACACTATTTGAAGAATAAAAAGTTTAAAATTTAATTAGATTCCAGCAAAGGTAGTAGATGAAAGAATCTCTAGCGTTTCTACCTGTACCAGAGTTTAAGATAAAAACTCCTTTTATTCAATAGCAGTCCAAATGAAAAAAATTCTAATTTGAAATAGTAAGCAAAGACATCAGCTTACTGCATTCTTATTCATGATCATATACTAGAATATATACCCATCAAAGGTCAAATTCTAAAAGTCTTATAAATTAAGCAATATGGAAAATAACATAATTTTTATACACGTACAAGGTTTCAAAAATAACTCAAGTGAATTCATTGGAAAAGAAGTAGCGATTGTTATCAAGAATTACGAATATAATAATTTCATTATAAAACTCAATAATAAATAAAAAATAAAATAAGAAGCAAGTTGGTTAACAAAAAACTATCGTTACATAAGCTGGACTGTTGGATCAGTTTCATTTAAAAATGTTTATAAATGTATAAAAGGCAATGAATATGTTCTAAAATAAATGTAAAAGGTGATGAAAAAAGCCTACGGCTGGAAAAAAATTTATATCAAAATATTTCTAAGAATGAATATAACCTGCATCAACTTTAAACAAATGTAAATTAAATATAGGAAATATTCCTATTATAGTTACTATTACTCTACAGTACGTATCTTAAGGAATTCAGTTTTACTTAAAACAGAACATCATCACAAACTTTTAAGTAAATACAGATAAAAATTAAATTAACGTTTTTTAATTTCAAATAAAAAAAGAATATACATAAAAGATCAGGCGAATATTTACAACATCAACAAAAGACCGCACATGACATAAAATTCAAGCACGGAGCCAAACACTAATTTGTATGTACATACATACATAAAATCAATTTGTAGATATGTACCCTGCAGTCAGACTGGGGCCAAATGTCTCTATGTCAACACTAAGACTCTAGTAGTAGGTACATTGTCTACAATTTCTTTTCTATTCGTCGGTATAAAAGAAAGAGAGAAAACAAATGTGGTGTATTTCTGGTGGCTTTTGCAACAACTTGTCAATATTCATATAATTGTATGTACGTAAGGTATGGAAATGTACCACTAAATGTCTGGTTGGTATGTCTCCATGTTCCCATAAGAACTATGTAGTCACTATCTAGTCAATTGTTTTAGTGTTACTAGTAGATTTTCAATGACAAGCACATGCTAAATGTCTATAGCACAAAGTATTGTATGGGGATTAATTAGAGAGTAGCACTGGTGACAAAGTCAAAAGCGACTCAGTACATTTTCACCATCGACATTTCCTTCAGGGTATGTACACATAATATCAAATTTCTTATCAATACTGAAGTATTTATTAGATCTTGACAATCACACTTACATATCTACATCATGAAAATATATGTGTTAAAACACACCTATTATTAAAATGTGTTAAAACACACCTAATATTAATATTAATTGAATTTGTCCAACCAAAGCAAAATATTAAACGTTTTAAATTGCATTAATTACAACTTTGTTCTGATTGGTTAATTTCCCATAAATTTTAAGTTTCTGTAGACATTAGCTCAGCAATTTTTTTATTATTAATTTAGTATAAGTATCGTAATAAAATTTAAATTCAGTCAGTCACAAAATAAATCTGAGTGTTTTAATTTTTTCTGATTCATTGTCTTCAAGTTACAAGTGCTTGAAGATAAAACAATAAAAAAAAACAATTAGTACGGTTCCAATTCAAGTGTTGGAATTGAGTAATACTAATATTTAACATTTTTTGGCGACCCCTAGCTTTCAAACTTTAAGTAGTTTGAAAAACACGCACCAGCGCAACAAAGGCAGAGGATATCATCCGGTCCAACATAGTTCATCAAGATAACATTTTGGGTAACATTTGGGTGATCCCGACAACCATTGAATTCTTTCCTTCACCAAACGTTTGTGGCAGTCCCTGATCATACACAATGGCAACGGCAAATATTTTGGATTCACTGTTGAAAACAGGCGAAGCAATTCAAACGATAGTGCGTAACTTCAAAAAGGATTCTGCAGACAGAAAAACAACCGCAGAGTACTTTGAGGAGCGTAAAAGGCGAATTTCGGAGTCCTGGGATATATTTGAAGCCAAGGATATAGAATTGCGTATGCGTGACGATGTTGAAATGCTAAAAACAACGCATAAATATTTAACGTCAGATTATTATGCCAAAATTAGTGAGCTAACAAACTCATACATAAATTTATTCACAACAGAGGCCAATCGTATAATGGCATTAAACCAACAAACGCTACCAGCAACTAAAAGCACTGTTGCTTCAGTGGCTCGTCAAGAGTCCAATGAAAACCAGGGCCTGATTCGCAAGGCACAAGCTAGAATGACAGCCTTAAGTAGGTTTTTAAATGGATTAACCATTACCGATGAAATACAACCACGTCCATTCTACGACATCAAATTGGCAACTATCAACAAACTTTGGGACCAGATCTTGGTCTTATACGACAATATATGTGAGAACTTTGACGATCCATTGATTTCTGGTTTTGACATTGACAAATTTTATGAATTAAACGACAAGGTTCAAGAGCAGTTGGTCAATCTTTCCATAATGGCTTCAAAGCATCAAACAAGTACTGCAACCCCACAAACTACATCATCAAATTCTTGTGTACAAAGCTCTCTACCATTGCCAAAGGTTACAATCCCACATTTCAATGGAGATTATCTTAAATGGCGACAATTTCATGATTTGTTTTCCGAAATGGTTGACAAACAAGCTATCCCTGCAATACAAAAAATGTGGTATTTGAAATCGAATGTTTCCGGAGAAGCCGAACATTTAATTCGACAGTTTTCACTAACAGAAGAAAATTATAACACCGCGTGGCAAACATTACAAGACAGATACAATAACAAAAGAGTTCTTGTTGCTACCCTCGTAGAAAGAATAATCAGCCAACCTGCTGTGTCATCATATAGATCAATTAAGGCCCTGCATGATACCACTAAGGAATCCTTATTAGCTCTCAATAATTTAGGGATTGCAACGGCAGATTGGGACGCAATTCTCATACAACTATTAATAAAAAAACTTGACAAAAATACACACGTCAGATATATGCAATCATTAAGCAACCCTAAAGAAGTACCAATAATTTCAGAATTTCTCACATTTCTGGAGCTACAGTTTCAATCAATGGAAGCAATTGCTCAAAAAGAAAAAACAACTCATTACAAAGTTGTTTCATCTATTGCAGCTTCGAACGTAAGTGCAGCGTCCAACTTAAAACATAGTGGTACCTGCAAATTGTGCAACAACGGAAACCATAAGCTCTACTTTTGTAGTAAATTTAAACAATTATCAGAATCACAACGGTTGCGATGGGTACAACAACAAAAATTATGCGTAAATTGCTTCAAAGCCGACCACAATGCAAAGGCATGTAATTCGAGTAGCTGCAAATTGTGTGCACAAAAGCATAACACGTTGGTACATTTACCGAAGCGGAAAAACTCAGAAAAGAGAAAAAGTTCGGAGACAGACAATAATGCAACAGAATCCTTCAGAAATGAAGCAGCGGTTGCAACGACAGCAACAAAAACAGTCATGGGCCGCCAGGGCGTTGTGTTATTGGCCACAGCAAGGGTTGTAATTGTGGCTCCAAATGGAATCGCTAATGAATTTCGGGCTGTATTAGACTCAGGTTCACAGGTGAATATTGTGTCTGAACGTTTGATAAAAAAATTGGGAATTTCACCAACAGAAGCATCGCTATGTATTGACGGTGTGGGCAAAGTACAAAAGCGATCATCACAACGAATTAATGTCATCATGAAGTCCCGCGACCACAGTTTCGTGACTAATTTGGAAGCCTATATTCTTCCAGACATAATTCCAGCACAGCCCAGTCAACATATTAATGTTTCATCCTGGAACATTCCAAAACATATTCATTTAGCAGATCCCCATTTTTACAAACCAGAAAAAATTGACATACTACTCGGAGCGGAGTTCTTCTTCAGTTTGACTCAATCAGGTACAATTAAGTTGTCTAATGATCTTCCAATTCTTCAAAATACATCACTTGGATGGATTGTTGGTGGACCTGTGGAACAAAAGTTGATTGCCAGCAAGCCACATACAATAACATGTGCAATATTTGACAAGGCTACATCATTGGAAGAAACTATAGAGCAACTTTGGAAACTGGACGAAATTCAAGACAACAAAAAACCATTGTCACCCTCAGACAAACAATGTGAACTTCATTTTGGTCAGCATGTTCGCACTAACCAAGAAGGTCGTTTTGTAGCTAGAATTTCGTTCAGAGAAAGTCCAGAGGCTCTAGGAGATTCACACGCGATGACGTACAACAGGTTTTTGGGGCTAGAACGGAAACTTCAAAAAAATGAGCCCATTCGTACACAGTATGTGCAGTTAATGCAACAATATAAACAATTAGGCCATATGCAGGAAGTCGATATCGATTCCTTGTGTGGGCCTAAATACTTTATACCCCATCATAGTGTATTGAAACCAGATAGCTCTACAACTAAGCTTAGAGTGGTTTTTGATGCATCGGCAAAAACCACTTCGGGCTATTCATTGAATGATTTGAAGTACACTGGGCCAACTGTTCAGAGCGAATTATTTTCAATCTTACTGCGTTTTCGAACTCCAAAATATGTTTTCACTACCGATATCGAGAAAATGTATCGGCAAATTCTAATTCATCCTGATGACCAACAATACCAATTAATTATGTGGAGGGAAAACCCAGCGGTACCCATAAATTATTACAAGCTCAACACTGTAACATATGGAACACGGGCAGCACTGTACCTGGCAACAAAATGTTTACAGAGGATTGCTGACGAAAATATGGTGGACTTTCCAGAAGGTTCCCAAATGTTGAAACATAATTTTTATGTCGATGACGGCCTGGGTGGTTCGGATAATTTAAATATTGCGATTGAGACACAAAGGCAATTGATTACACTTTTGAGAGCCCATGGCTTCATTTTAAAAAAATGGTGTGCAAATCATCCTCAGCTACTTATAAATATTCCAGTAGGAGATCAAGAGGTGGACTTGGACTTTAACAATAACAAGGCCAATACAGTAAAAATGCTTGGATTAATGTGGCTACCTAAATCTGATGGATTTTGCATCAAAGTAAAACTAGACAATATCAAGAGTTAGGGGTAAATACTGATTTTAAACGCTCAGAAAATATTTTACCTTTTTCAGTATCGCTTCTTGCCCAACCCCCTGTAGATGTACGCAGAGGTTGTGTAACGTGGTTTTGTCGTCGGCTGAAGTAGCTTAGCCGCGTCCAGGGTCTACTTACGGATCCACGAACCTAAAGTAATAAAAAGACTTTTATTTATCCCTCTATGGGGTTTTATACTAAGATCTTACTTTATTGAATAGAAAAATATAAGTAACTAGCTGACCCCGGTCCGCGTTGCTGGCCCTAAGCAAACATTAGTGTTGTATATAGCATTGGTGGTACAATATGAAAATTGGATTTTGCCCACGAATAAACTAAATACTGCGCCATCTGTCGGACGAACTTCAAACTACACAGAAACACTTCTCACGCCCCAAAGGTTTTGTCAACATCGGTGCAGTAGTTCTTCAGTTACGGTGCAAAAACACAAAAAAACTAAATATGGCGCCATCTGCCGGACGAACTTCAAACTACGCAGAAACACTCCACACGCCCCAAAGGTTTTGTCAACATCGGTGCAGTAGTTCTTCAGTTACGGTGCAAAAACACAAAAAAACTAAATATGGCGCCATCTGCCGGACGAACGTTAAACTACACAGAAACACTCCTCACGCTTCATAGAGCATGTGTATTAAGTTTGGTCTAAATCGGAGCAGTAGTTCTTGAGTTACGGTGCAAAAACACAAAAAAACTAAATATGGCGCCATCTGTCGGACAAACTTCAAACTACACAGAAACACTACTTACGCCCCATAGAGCATGTATATAAAGTTTTGTCAGCATCGGTGCAGTAGTTCTTGAGTTACGGTGCAAAAACACAAAAAAACTAAATATGGCGCCATCTGTCGGACAAACTTCAAACTACGCAGAAACACTCCACACGCCCCAAAGGTTTTGTCAACATCGGTGCAGTAGTTCTTGAGTTACGGTGCAGTAGTTCTTGAGTTACGGTGCAAAAACACAGAAATAATAAATACTGCGCCATCTGTCGGACGAACTTCAAACTACACAGAAATACTCCTCACGCCACATAGAGCATGTATATAAAGTTTGGTCTAAATCGGTGCAGTAGTTCTTGAGTTACGGTGCAAAAACAAAGAAAACTATATATGGCGCCATCTGTCGGACGAACTTCAAACTACACAGAAATACTCCTCACGCCACATAGAGCATGTATATAAAGTTTCGTCTAAATAGTTTTAATAGTTCTTGAGTTACGGTGCAAAATCACAAAAAAAAAATATGGCGCCATTTGTCGGACGAACTTCAAACTACGCAGAAACACTCCTCACGCCCCAAGGAGCATGTATATAAGGTTTTGTCAACATAGGTGCAGTAGTTCTTGAGTTACGGAGCAAAAACACAAAAATAATAAATACTGCGCCATCTGTCGGACGAACTTCAAACTACACAGAAACACTCCTTTCGCCCCATAGAGCATGTACATATATAAAGTTTTGTCAACATCGGTGCAGTAGTTCTTGAGTTACGGTGCAAAAACACAAAAAAACTAAATATGGCGCCATCTGCCGGACGAACGTTAAACTACACAGAAACACTCCTCACGCTTCATAGAGCATGTGTATTAAGTTTGGTCTAAATCGGAGCAGTAGTTCTTGAGTTACGGTGCAAAAACACAAAAAAACTCAATATGGCGCCATCTGTCGGACGGCGTTATCGGATTTCAACCAAACTTCATATAAACCATATATGGGCCACTGCGACGAAAAATAACTATACAAAGTGACACTGACACGTATACATACCACACACGCTCATAGGCACCTACGTATTTGTTGGTGTTTTTTTTTTATATGGACAAAATCACATGTTGACATGAAAAATCATAAATCACGAACGCGTCGTCCAATTTCGTGAAAACTTTAGATAAACCATCTACACGACCATACAAACAAACCATAAAAATTTGATCGAATTCGGTTTGACCGTTCGTGAGTTATAAAGTCACAACACACTTGCAACAATTTTATATATATATAGATATGAATAATGAAAATAGCTCAAAATAACTTTGTTGCGTATCGTTGATGCAGTTTCGTTTCTGACCAGGCTCGGCTTAATGACTTCGCTCGTTGAGTGTCGTTGGTGTAGGTTCGTCGCTGGTAGATTCGGCTTGATGACTTCGTTCGTTGATTGTCGTTGATGCAGTTTCGTCGCTAGTAGATTCGGCTCGATGACTTCGTTCGTTGATTGTCGTCGATGCAGTTTCGTTGCTGGTAGACTCGGCTCGATGACTTCGTTCGTTGATGTCGTTGATGCAGGTTGGTTGCTGGTAGACTCGGTTCGGTATCTTCGTAGATGTAGGTTTCACCTTATGTTGGTGCAGGTTCGGGTGCGTGGTTCGGTACGGTCGGTGTCGGGTTAGTAAGTTACCTACTTTCTACAACACATGCAATACTTGCTTAGCCTACGAGAACAGTCAACCGAAGTTGCTGTGAGAACAGTCAGCCGAAGCCGCTGTGAGAACAGTCAGTCGAAACCGCTGTGAGAACAGTCAACCGAAGTTGCTGTGAGAACAGTCAACCGAAGTTGCTGTGAGAACAGTCAGCCGAAGCTGCGGTGAGAACAGTCAGCCGAAGCCGCTGTGAGAACAGTCAGTCGAAACCGCTGTGAGAACAGTCAACCGAAGTTGCTGTGAGAACAGTCAACCGAAGTTGCTGTGAGAACAGTCAGCCGAAGCTGCGGTGAGAACAGTCAGCCGAAGCCGCGGTGAGAACAGTCAGTCGAAACCGCTGTGAGAACAGTCAACCGAAGTTGCTGTGAGAACAGTCAACCGAAGTTGCTGTGAGAACAGTCAGCCGAAGCCGCTGTAAAAATTTATCTACAAAGGCACTTTCGTACCTTTGTACTCCAAAAAATATGACTTACTCCTCCTGGAGGTCAGTCGGCTCAACAAAATAAATTGTACGAACCCTTACAGCGGAATTGCTGTGCCTGCCGGAACATCCCTTTGGTTACCAAAACTGCAACACTTATACATTTCACCAACCAGACTAAACAAGAATTATTTGTATGAGGATGATACTAACGAAATATATACGCAAGTATTAAACGAAAACACCATGCAATTGCATGTAGGTATCCCAGCGAATATTCACGCAGTCGGTACCTTTTACTTTGTTTAAGTGGTTTCATTAATTATGTGCAAAACGTTTGTGTATATGGTTGTGCATGGTTTGCTTGGCTATGGATGTTGGTATATATGAAGCGTGTGTTTATAAATACTTGTGTATTGTGCATAAGTAATATACGTGAGTGAACGGTTGTTAATATAATTATGATGCGTGTATGTTTATTGTTGTATTTTATCTCCATTTGATTGTACTATAAAATTAAAAATTATGTAGCGGGTGATCATTAGCTAAGTATTTATTATTTACTGACTGATCAACGTTACATCTCCCCCCTTCTTTAGAGAGCGATGCCTTACAGGATGAGCGATTATATGTAAAGTGCTCGTGACTTATCTTATTAGTACCTTTTTTCTTATAATTATTTTTCTTAATTCGTGTTACTTTTTTCCAAAACTTATCGGTGTTTCTTTCGGGGCGTGTTTCTACGGGCTTGAAACAAGCTGTTTGAAAATGGATTGGTTGGCTCTGAGTTCTGACAGTTGTGATGGGTGGGGTAATCGTCGCGGCTGTTCTGGAATTTTTAATTTTCGTTATTATTGATTTTTTCTTAGGTTTTATGGTGAGATTTCCGCGATCGTCATTGGTTGGCTCGGAGCGAGGAATGACTTGATCACCCAATCGTAGTTCCATATTAATTTCGCTCAAAAAATCCATGCCAAGTATTATAGGTTCTGGTAATGTTGGTATTACGGAAGCGCGTAAGTGTATCAGATTGGAATTAAATTTTATATCCAATGGGAATGCAATATGGGATTCGTTGGCTATTCGCACCGAGCCCTTTGTGTCATCGGAGTTGATGCCTATCCCCATAAGGTATGATTGTATTTCTTTGCTGATGTACGTTTGGGATGTTCCCGTGTCGATGAGAGCTTTTATGGTTCGGCCATGTATCTCTACTGAGATGTAACATCGTTCGTTCTTTGTCGGTGTAAAAATTTTCGATGTAGTAGATGAGCGACACTGACAGCATCGGGACAAGGTACCATCGCGTCCACAATATGAGCAAAAGAGCCTTCGGAGGAATGTGCAGTTCATTCGCTTGTGTCCTGTCTTTTTACAACTCCAACACTTTGCAGACCTTTCGTACCCTTGTTCGGAAATCATATAAGATGTTTCCGGTCGCTTTTCGTGACTTAAATCTTCAAACTCATCAGTAAGCATTATTAATTCATCTAAATTTGTGAAATAATTTCTTCGCACATACAATCGATACTCTGTTCGTAGACCGTCATATATGCGATCAAAGTGGTCTTTGTTCCGAAGGTGGGGATGCTGCCTAGAGAGATTGAGCATATTAAGGATATACTCTTTCGCACGCTCGCGATTAGTTTGACGACGGTTGTAAAAATTTCTTTCAAGATTCGTTAAATACCGAGGAGGCAGGAAAAATTTCTTCATTTCTGACTTGAAGTTGGACCATGTTCTAATGGTTTCCCTTTTTATACGATACCATTTAAGAGCATTGCCACCAAGAATACTTGTAAGGGACGGTAATAAACGGTCTAGTGGAATTCGGTAGCTTTCGGCTAGCTCCTCGAAACGTTCAAGGAATTCTATTAAATCGGTTTCCCCTGAGAATGTTAGATTCCAATTTAATACAGTTGCCATTATGTCGATGTCCGACAGCTGGCAGACCATCAGAGGCGATGTCGCTGGAACGGAGATTATTTCCGCGTCTACCACACTTTTCTCGCTGATTGTTATCTCTTTCTCTAATTCTCGAAGTAAGTTTTCATATGAAGCACGCAGTCTTTACAGACGCAGATTGTCGGAAAGTTGTTTTCTTAGATGTTCTACGGTGAATCCTACGATCGCCATGCCGGCATTTTTGCATTGTTCGATTAGTTGCTCTTTTCTGAGCAAGTAAATCCAGCTGATGACGTCGCAGCGAAGCGCAGACGAGTTACTTGGTAAGCTATTTTCATATGGGGACGATTCTTCCTCGTTGGCAGTTGATTGATGTTTTCCGCTTTGCGACTTCGAATCGTGTCCCTGCTCGGGCGCCATTTTGTAACAAGGTTTTGTCGTCGGCTGAAGTAGCTTAGCCGCGTCCAGGGTCTACTTACGGATCCACGAACCTTAAGTAATAAAAAGACTTTTATTTATCCCTCTATGGGGTTTTATACTAAGATCTTACTTTATTGAATAGAAAAATATAAGTAATATGAATAATGAAAATAGCTCAAAATAACTTCGTTGCGTATCGTTGATGCAGTTTCGTTTCTGACCAGGCTCGGCTTAATGACTTCGCTCGTTGAGTGTCGTTGGTGTAGGTTCGTCGCTGGTAGATTCGGCTTGATGACTTCGTTCGTTGATTGTCGTTGATGCAGTTTCGTCGCTAGTAGATTCGGCTCGATGACTTCGTTCGTTGATTGTCGTCGATGCAGTTTCGTTGCTGGTAGACTCGGCTCGATGACTTCGTTCGTTGATGTCGTTGATGCAGGTTCGTTGCTGGTAGACTCGGTTCGGTATCTTCGTAGATGTAGGTTTCACCTTATGTTGGTGCAGGTTCGGGTGCGTGGTTCGGTACGGTCGGTGTCGGGTTAGTAAGTTACCTACTTTCTACAACACATGCAATACTTGCTTAGCCTACGAGAACAGTCAACCGAAGTTGCTGTGAGAACAGTCAGCCGAAGCCGCTGTGAGAACAGTCAGTCGAAACCGCTTTGAGAACAGTCAACCGAAGTTGCTGTGAGAACAGTCAACCGAAGCTGCTGTGAGAACAGTCAGCCGAAGCTGCTGTGAGAACAGTCAGCCGAGGCTGCGGTGAGAACAGTCAGCCGAAGCCGCTGTGAGAGCAGTCAGTCGAAACCGCTGTGAGAACAGTCAACCGAAGTTGCTGTGAGAACATTCAGCCGAAGCTGCGGTGAGAACAGTCAGCCGAAGCCGCGGTGAGAACAGTCAGTCGAAACCGCTGTGAGAACAGTCAACCGAAGTTGCTGTGAGAACAGTCAACCGAAGTTGCTGTGAGAACAGTCAGCCGAAGCTGCGGTGAGAACAGTCAGCCGAAGCCGCTGTAAACATTTATCTACAAAGGCACTTTCGTACCTTTGTACTCCAAAAAATATGACTTACTCCTCCTGGAGGTCAGTCGGCTCAACAAAATAAATTGTACGAACCCTTACAGCGGAATTGCTGTGCCTGCCGGAACATCCCTTTGGTTACCAAAACTGCAACACTTATACATTTCACCAACCAGACTAAACAAGAATTATTTGTATGAGGATGATACTAACGAAATATATACGCAAGTATTAAACGAAAACACCATGCAATTGCATGTAGGTATCCCAGCGAATATTCACGCAGTCGGTACCTTTTACTTTGTTTAAGTGGTTTCATTAATTATGTGCAAAACGTTTGTGTATATGGTTGTGCATGGTTTGCTTGGCTATGGATATTGGTATATATGAAGCGTGTGTTTATATATACTTGTGTATTGTGCATAAGTAATATACGTGAGTGAACGGTTGTTAATATAATTATGATGCGTGTATGTTTATTGTTGTATTTTATCTCCATTTGATTGTACTATAAAATTAAAAATTATGTAGCGGGTGATCATTAGCTAAGTATTTATTATTTACTGGCTGATCAACGTTACAGTTGTTTAAACGCAACAGGTGTTTTAAGCTTTCTAGCAGTGCGCCACAAAGAGTAATAAGATGCTGGTGTGGCATCAAGACCTTCCAGAAAGTTTTTAAAAGATGCAGTTTTTTCAAATGCAAGCAAGTCTTGAAGTCGTTTCGTGCACTTTTTAAATCTGATTTTATGTTGGGGCGATCTGTGCTGTTGCCATTCCCTTCTAGCTCTTCTTTTTTTACTTACGAGACGTTCAATATCCGTAGAATAAATTCTATTAAATCCAGTCTGCGGGTAGGAGGTAGTCGCATGTTCAGCAGCCTGTTTTATATTTTTGATAAGATTGCCAATGTTAAATTCAATATCTTCGGATGTTCTTAGCGTAATGTTTTCCGTACAATGAGTACTAAGATATTTTCTGAACCCCAGCCAATTAACACGGTTGATCGTCTTCACATACGAGTGAGGTAAGTCACTACTTAGTGGGCTACAAATTGTAACGATCGTGGGAGAGT
This sequence comes from Tachina lurida, assembly GCA_944452675.1. Lineage (NCBI taxonomy): Eukaryota > Metazoa > Arthropoda > Insecta > Diptera > Tachinidae > Tachina > Tachina lurida. The sequence goes on from OX101752.1 coordinate 86,501,457, forward strand.
GATCGGAGGAAAGATCTTGAGACGCTTCAACATGAACTAATTCCCTAGAAATATTTTTCATGACTCCAAAATCTATAACATCCGGAATTTTTTGTATGTCCGTAGGTCAGTAAGTGGGCTCCCCACTCGAAATGACGTCCAAGCCCATTTTTGAAATTGTGTTGAACAATGCCCGACCTCTAGGTGTAATAAGACGCGAACCCCAGAACGTATGTTTTGCATTGTAGTCGCCAGCTGCTACGAAGCAAGGGCCAAGGGATTTGTAGAAATCCTCGTATTGATCCTCAGTAATTGCGAATCTAGGAGGGGAGTAAATTGATGATATGACAAAATTAGTGCAAAATTTTTCGACACAAATATTCGTTGCTTGTAAATGTTCTTCGCAAATGTTGTCAATATTATAATGCTTGAGTCTTGACTTTATTAAAATTGCTGATCCACCGCATGCTCTTCCTCTCGGGTCCTTTGAATCATATAAGGTGTAGCCATAAATTTTAAAAAGGCTTCTCGAAGTCAAATGAGTCTCAGAGACCAACATTATATCAATATTTTTTTCCGTGAGGAAGTGCTCAAGTTCATTTTTATGTTGGCGAATGCCGTTTGCGTTCCAGAAACATATTTTTAACGTGTTCATGGTTTGTTGACTAATGCTTGAAGCAGAGTATTCTGCATTCGCAGCATTTCTTGCATCATGCTAGTCATATTTGTTGTAAAATTGTTTATAGTTTGCACCAGATTTTCAATAGTAGCTTCAAGGCGATTAAAATTAAAGCCTGAGTTTGTATTTGTTGAAGTATTTGGCCGTGAAACATTTTGTGTGGGAATAGAGCTTGTCTTTGCAGCATCGGCATACGATGTACGTGAATTAACTAGTTGGCTCACTTGGGCAAGAGTGGCGGAGTAAGTGTTTGCTGTTTGTGCTGGAGCTACTTTAGGTTTTTGCCCCATAGTCTTTTTAACGACGGAATATACAGGACATCCTCTTAAGTTAGCGGTGTGATTACCTCCACAATTACTGTGCGTCTTTTATTTCTTCGGGAACAACATAAGAATCTATGCCCTTCAATACGATCTGCAGGCCTTTAGCACTCTTGAGCTGGTATGTGTAGAAACTTGTTTTATTTTTTTCAAATTCAGAAATAATTTTGCGGAAATCTGTTTCGTCATAAATTTTAATTTTCGTTTCATCTATATTGCCACGTTTTATTGGAACAATGTGAAATTTATTCTCACCAATGACCGAAATTAGTTTCTTAATAAGAGCGTTTGAATTTTTTTCTCTCAAATTGATTGGTGGCGGCTTGGAGGTTTTGTTCGCGGATATATCAGGTGTGTCGTTGTCATCTTGCAATATTTGAAAACGATTAGTGAAGGATACGCTGATATCCCTAGATACCTTTGAAGCAGATGCAATTTTAGTAGAATTTGGGCTTCGCCCGCGCTTTCCCACAATATTATAACGGTCCATTCTGACTTGGACCTTTGGTTTTGGGCTACTTTTATTTACAGTGACTAATTGGGTAAGTGATGAATCGGATGATATCGCTGATTTAAATGACGAAGTAGTAGGCAACTGTAATGTTAACGAATCACTAGTTTGCATTGGACAAAGCGAAGTTGATCGCTGACGAAAAATTGGCTTAGCCGTTAAAAAAAGGGTATCATTAGGTTTTTTATTTATTTTATTTAAATTAAGATCATCAGAACTCACAGTAAGTCTATTATCAGATTTTTAATTTTTATTGTTATCATTAAGATCATCAGAGCTCACAGTAAGATAGGCATTTCTACCGTTATAAATCACTTCACAATTATTTGTTTTTGAGATACTCATATAGAGTATGCCGCAATGGCACTTTGTTAGTGTATTCCTCAAGGGCACTTTGAGTTATTTTGTTTACGGTTGTTTTTGTTTTTTTGTTGTTTTAGTTATTACTGTCTATGTAAAAAATATTAACAAAGCAAAAAAGCTTGTTTATCAAAGTTAATGTACAACGAATACTATGTACTACAAATATTTTTTGTAGGGCTTTGTTTTGTTTGTATGTAAAAAAAAAAAATCCGCTAATACGTCTGTTCACTATGAAGGTACAACGAGAACTTGAAACAAAAAAAAAAAAAAAAACAAAATCTGTAATATAAACAAATTTCTCACAGGCAGACTTTAAAGCTGGACAATTTTAAGCATGACAAAATAACCAGCAACCTTGAGTATGAAAATATACTTATATGTATATGTATGTATATGTATATAGGGTTAGGGAAGTTCAGATATATGTATGATAATATTTTATAACACCAAATCTCGATATTGAAAACAATTTATTTCTACGTAGATAAAACTACTAGCATGAGAAAATCATACGCACACACGCACACACACATATACCAGATTTCATCTAAGAAAAATTCAAATTATTTCAACAACACACCGCCCCTCACAAATCACGGCCAACCTTAAATACATACAGATATACATACAAAAATTCTCACAGTCATTTCTATAAACAACACGAATAACACAAATCATGATCAGCCTCAAACTCCTACAGACATGCATACAGATTCCCACGGATACATTTTACTCGTACGACAACACCCTCACCTATCCTCAAATCACTGATAGCCTTAAACTCTTACAAACATATGTACATTCACAGAGATTCATAGTTATGTGTAAATATATAGAGTACATATGTACATACATTCATACAATATATGTACATATGTACATGCATACGTACGTTTCATTATTTGAAGTATTTACAAAATCACATACGCAAATTATTACTAACTAATTGTTTATTTGTTTGTTTGCGCATTTTAAATGTTTGTTTCTTTCTTTTATAAATGTACTTACGTACGTGTGTATGTATGTTTGTACTTATGTATGATCTCATGTAAGAATATATACATATATATATGTATGTAAATGTTAGTACTCTTTAGCATGATCGATCATGTTCTCTTTTTACGTTGTTACTAAGCAAAACGTATGTATTGAAAATGGGCATGCAGAAGCATGCAGTACCTATTATATTGAACAATATAAAATTGCATGCTTACAATCCCATATACATATGTACATACTTACATATAAATGTAATCTTGCTCTTGCTTACTTACGTATTTCTCGTAAGTAAAACCAAGAAATAGATTTGACCAATCATGATCGAACACGCATAAATCTTTGTCTTTAAGTAACATTATCATGACGACATACATACATACATATTCTATATAAAAACGAAAAACGAAATTACGATTGTCGTCAGTCTTTTGATAGAGTTTTGAGAACACACTAATTTTTAGTTGTAAACCAATGATGTACATACATACCTATGCAGAATTAAATAAGAATTGTAATAAAAATTAAATAAAGTGTTTTATTTGTTTTTCATAAGAAAAAAAGGAAACAAAACTGGCGCAGTCGGTAGGATGCCCGGGTATCCTTGCTAAAGTTTCAGTGAAACTCGATACTGGACATTTCAATGTCCTAGCGGGCATAAATTATATATAAGAAAATACATTTCCTTACAATTAATATAAAAACACTATCAAACAATAAAATAAAAATATTATATGTCATTACCAAATGTTATTGAACAATGAAATTCGGACATAAATAATTGAAAAAAAAAACCAAAGAAAGTACATTTGGTTATAGTAAAACTGTGTAATACTGCTGAGAAAGCGTAAAATTTTTTACATGTATACTACCTACAATTTCACAAAATGCTATTTAGCAGTGAAATAAATAAATGAAATTAAAAGGAACAAAAACAATAATTGAAATATTTTATATGAAAAACAATGCGTACTTACATTTAATTAGTACGAGTATAAAAAAAAATACATAGATAAGTCGGGAACTTACCACAAATTGATACAATAAAAATAAACATTATTACAAAATAATTATCAACGATAACAACCAATTTGTAAGAAAATTGTACACATCAGAGCAATGAAGAGTATAAAAGCCTAGAAGGAGAGGATCGATTTTGGAAAAACCCGAGGAACACCATTGGTGCATTATTTTCATACATATTTAAGTATCCATAAATAATTCTTTTTAGTCCTTATATTATAAAAAAAAAAAAAAATATATGTAAACTAGTGGGAAATAGTTAACGTCTTGTTTAGTCGTGCTCCTTTTTATACCGGAAATTTTGTTTGCACAGTTAGTAATAAAAAAAACTCATTGATTCGTTACTGCATATGCAATATATGTACATATGTATGTAATAACAAAAAAAAACATTTCGGCATTTTTTTTTTAAATTTTTAATCAGAGAAAATTAGTAAAAATTATTAATTAGTTTTTTCCATTATTTGACAAAAATTTAAGTACAGTCTCAACAAAATAAATTTTTTTTTTATATATACAATACAATTAACTACGTAGGTATATTCGCGCGAATATATAAAAATAAGATTATAAATACGAATGTAAAAATTAACATTTTAGAAGTCCAAAGAAACTAAAAACTTAAATCTCGTTATTTACTTAATTTTCATATAGGGAACAGTATTATAAATCGCCATAAAATATGTCTACACAAGAAAATGTTCAGTCATCTTTGACTTTTAATCCACTCAAGTTTCTGCAAGCGTTACCAGAATTTTCAGGAGATAAAAATGAATTATATTCATTTCTATCAATAGTTGATAGGATCAACCCCGCTCTCATGCAATATGATGATATTTCCCAACTTTTATTTTTGGATGTGATTAAAAGTAAATTTAAAGGTAGAGCAAAACAGACGGTAGAAATCAACTTTCATGCCCAATCGTGGACAGATGTTAGGAAAATTTTGCTAAATAATTTTGGAGAAAAATATAGTATCGAAGAGCTGTATGACAAACTTAGGTCCGTAGTTTTTAAAACCAACGCCGTTGATTTTCACAACGAAATCAAAGACAAGCTGAGAAATTTAAACAATAAAACCTGCACAGATTTAGGAATTAATCAAGAAAGCGAGCAAATGGCCAAAAATAACATGAAAACAGCTCTTAACATTTTTAAACAAAAAATTCCAGAGCCTATGAGAACTATATTAGCTTGCAGAAATCCCGATACAATCGAAGATGCAATGGATATACTTTTTATGTCGGGGCATGCTAATTACAGTGCAAAAAATGGGGGAAATATTTTTAATAAATTTGAAAACCGAAATAATGGAAATAGAACTCAGACTAATGTTAATAGAAATTATGAAATAAATGCAAATAGTGAACAACGTTTTAATATAAATCGAAACAATAATTATAACAGAAATTGGGAAATGGAACATGTGCGTGGTAATATAACTAGGCCAAACGCTAGTGGTGAACGTAATAATAGTCGCCAAAATAATAGAGCTCACTATCATTATAATTACAATAATAACCAAAATTTAAGAACCAATTTTTCAAATCCAGAAGTCCACCAATCTCGCCCCGAACCAATGGATATCAATACTTTCCAGCATGTTAATAAATTTGTAGGAAGTCCACAAAATAACTCCAATATGAGTTATTCAGATATTAACCGAAACTCTTCTCAGGATTCGTTAGTTCAGAACGAAACTGTTCTAAATTTTCCTTTTCCAGCCTCGCCGGAGAACTACCGTATATAGAGATCAAAAATCGTTTTAAATTCATAATAGATACTGGAGCCACACATTCGATAGTGAACCCTAGGATTTGCAATCCGAAATGGAAAATTTACTCTCATACTCTAGCATTAAAAACTCTACAAAATACAATAATGTCTAACACGGTTTACCAGGTTCCAATGTTTACTGAGGTAGGAGATAGGAACGAAAAAATTGTTTTAATAGAGTGTAAATTCCACAACGAATATGACGGGATCATAGGAAATGATATTTTACGCAAATATAACGCTATTATAGACTACAATAATAACGTACTAAAAATCAACAACAGAGTAGTTCCTTTGCTAGGTCTTAGAAAAATTCATTCTGTCGCATTGATTTCAAATATTGAATGTGGTTTAATTCATATTCAGGAGCATAAAAATTTAATTGGTGACACTATTGTTAAGGAAGGCATCTATAATTTGCATAATTTTAAAATTAAAGTCAATAAAACAGCAGTGTGTGAAAAAGTTATATATCTCACAAAAACTAACTCATGGCCAGTTACTCCTGAAAATTATTATCTAGTTGACGATAATTTGTCCAGCACTAGTAGCCGTGAACAATCTTTTATTGAGAAAATTAGAACAGAACATTTAAATTTCGAAGAAAAGCAAAATTTGATAAAGCTTTTAAGAAATTATAATAATTTATTTTATGAAACAAACTCAAATTTATCATTTACAAATGCCATTAAACATAGGATAATAACCAAGGATGAAATTCCAGTTCACTCTAAAACCTATAGATACCCCTATGTTCACAGGGAAGAGGTAAAAAGGCAGATACAGGAGATGTTAGATTGTAAAATAATTAGGCATTCAAATTCTCCGTACACAGCTCCAATATGGATTGTGCCAAAAAAGGACGATGCTAGTGGATTGAAAAAGTGGCGAATTGTAGTAGACTATAGAAAATTAAATGAAAAAACTATAGATGACCGCTTTCCCATTCCTAACATCGAGGAAATATTAGATAAACTGGGTAGGTGCCTGTATTTTACTACTCTGGATTTGGCAAAGGGATTTCATCAAGTTGAAATCGACGAGAGGGACACCCATAAAACAGCGTTTTCAGTAGAGGGTGGTCATTACGAGTTTTTAAGAATGCCTTTTGGCCTAAAAACAGCACCTGCCACGTTTCAACGACTCATGAACAGTATTTTAGGCGACTTAGTGAATAAAATTTGTTTGGTATACCTAGACGATATTATCGTCTACTCTACATCTCTTCAAGAGCATATCAATTCTTTAAGACTCATATTTGACAGACTCGCAAAGGCCAACCTTAAAATTCAGGTGGACAAATGTGAATTTTTAAAAAGAGAAACTGAATTTTTGGGGCATATCGTTACGCAGCAGGGGATAAAACCGAATCCTAAGAAAATAGAATGTGTTGCCAATTATCCGTTACCAAAAACAGCAAAGCAGATTAAGCAATTTCTGGGGCTCAGTGGGTATTATAGGAAATTTATTAAAGATTACTCTAAAATTGCTAAACATATGACCAAGTATTTAAAGAAGAATGCCAAGGTAAACCCAAATGATCCAGATTATGTAGAAAGTTTTAGAACACTAAAGACGCTTCTTATAAATGACCCAATTTTGATATATCCAAATTTCAGCAAACAATTTGTTTTAGAGACAGACGCGAGTAATTTTGCCTTGGGAGCTATCCTATCTCAGGACAATCATCCAATTTGCTATGCAAGTAGAACGCTCAACGAACATGAGATCAATTACAGCATAGTTGAAAAAGAATTACTTGCCGTAGTCTGGGCTGTGAAATATTTCCGTCCCTACCTGTTTGGCAGGAAGTTTGTCATTAAGACTGATCATCAGCCATTACAATGGCTTTTTTCCATAAAGGAACCAAACTCAAAGTTAATTAGATGGAGATTACAATTGGAGGAGTATGATTATGAGATTTTTTATAAGCGCGGCATAAAAAATGGAAATGCTGACGCACTGTCTCGAATAGAGCCTCAAGTGAATTTGATAGACCACCCTAGTTATACCATTATTTTTCAAAGCAATTCTCCACTAAATGTGTATCGAAACCAAGTTATTATTGAAAAAATCCCAGTTCGAATTCTCTTAAAGTGACAAGTACAAATATATTTAGCAATGTAAGAAAATTAATAACAGCAAAGAAATTCGTTGAAAATGATATTATATCTATAATTAAAAATAATTTACACCCTACAAGAGTTAATGCAATTTTTATAGACAATGCAGACTTATACACACTATTTGAAGTTACTGCTTTAAAATATTTTCAGGGAAATCCTCAATTAAAAATAGCGAGATGTAATAAATTTCTTCAGGATATTACAGATGAAAATGACCTGAATAATCGAATTCAAAATGAGCATTTTAAAAACAATCATCGAGGCATTAATGAAAATTTTGAACAACTTCGATGTAAAATATATCATCCTAAATTAAAACTGCGAATTCAACAATTTATCAATAATTGTCACATATGCAATATTGAAAAATATGACCGAAACCCCATTAAACAAATGTTTAGAATTACAGAAACGCCTGATAGACCAAGAGAAGTAATACATGTTGATGTTTTTTATAGTTTGCAGAAAACTTTATTTCTTACTTTTATTGACAAGTTTTCAAAATTCGCACAGGCAATAAAAATTGCAAATAGGTCGTGGGTCGAAATCAAAAAAGCTCTTACTCAGTACTTAAGTTTCGTGGGTGATGTTGAAAAAATTGTAACTGACAATGAACTAGGATTTAAGGCATTACCTTTAATGGAGTTTTTGAGAGAAAGAAATATTGAAGTTCATTTCACATCGAACAACAACCATACCTCAAATGCAGACGTAGAACGTCTACACAATACAATAAACGAGCATATTCGTCTCCTTCGACATGATCTAAATAGAGACACAGATACGGTAGAGGAAAAAATTTATAAGGTAATCATATTTTACAACAACTCTGTGCATTCTACTACCGGATGCAAACCTATCGATTTTAGTAACGGCCAAATTGCTATGGAAGACTACTCAAAGATTAAGGAAAGAATTGTTAAGTCAAAGGAAAAATCTATAGCAAAATTAAACCAAAACCGTGAAGATTGCGAAGTTCAAATAGGAGAAGTATACTTGAAACATGAGAGAGGTGGGAAAAACCATGCTAGGTTTCGGAAGGTCAAAGTAGATAGGCTAGATAATGATCACATTGTGACACAAACGAGACATAAGTACTATAAATCACATGTCAAAAGAAAAAAGTATTTGCAGACAAATAAATAAGTCAACTTCTAGAACATATACATATATACATATATTGATTTTGCCATTTTAATATCTTTTTTTTTGTTGGAATAAACATATATACATAATATACATATAATATACATAAGTATTAAAAACCTACACATGTGAGACTTAGAAAAGAAGTTAAGTAAAAATAATTAATAATGTTAAATAATATAATATAAACGGGCACTAAAAATAGTTTTATTGTAAAATAAATACCGAAATATGAAATATATTTGAAAAAAAAAAATAAATACATACATATGTATATAAAATTTAAAAGATTATTAAACCTGCATATACTTACATATGAATATGTATATACATACATACATACATATACATATGTATATGGCAAATCTGATTAAAGTATCATACATCATTTTTTATACACAAAATATGTACAAAAACACATACCTACCATACATATGTGCATATATAAGTGAAAACAAATAAATAATATTAAGTTATCTAATGTATAAATTAATGATATTATTTTACATTATAAAATAAATATGTATGTATATATACTCGTACATACATATGTATATGAATACAAATTGTAGGCATTATTTTTATTAAAGTTAATTACAGCAATAAAATATTTTCGCAGGAGCTTCAATCAAACGGTCGGGGAGTTATGTGTAAATATATAGAGTACATATGTACATACATTCATACAATATATGTACATATGTACATGCATACGTACGTTTCATTATTTGAAGTATTTACAAAATCACATACGCAAATTATTACTAACTAATTGTTTATTTGTTTGTTTGCGCATTTTAAATGTTTGTTTCTTTCTTTTATAAATGTACTTACGTACGTGTGTATGTATGTTTGTACTTATGTATGATCTCATGTAAGAATATATACATATATATATGTAAATGTTAGTACTCTTTAGCATGATCGATCATGTTCTCTTTTGACGTTGTTACTAAGCAAAACGTATTTATTGAAAATGGGCATGCAGAAGCATGCAGTACCTATTATATTGAACAATATAAAATTGCATGCTTACAATCCCATATACATATGTACATACTTACATATAAATGTAATCTTTCTCTTGCTTACTTACGTATTTCTCGTAAGTAAAACCAAGAAATAGATTTGACCAATCATGATCGAACACGCATAAATCTTTGTCTTTAAGTAACATTATCATGACGACATACATACATACATATTCTATATAAAAACGAAAAACGAAATTACGATTGTCGTCAGTCTTTTGATAGAGTTTTGAGAACACACTAATTTTTAGTTGTAAACCAATGATGTACATACATACCTATGCAGAATTAAATAAGAATTGTAATAAAAATTAAATAAAGTGTTTTATTTGTTTTTCATAAGAAAAAAAGGAAACAAAACTATTCATACGGTTACATATTACTATCAGCCTTAAATTTTCACAGACATACATACATACAGATTCCTACGTATACATATTACAACAACATCCTCACCTCTCCCAAATCACGATCAGCCTTAAGCTCCTACAAACATATAGACATACATACACGCAGTCGATCAACCTCAACTACACCACACCCCCTCCCAATAACAGACTCGCTTAAATTCCCCCAGACAGACACATCCACAAATTCCCATGGATACATATTACTCGTACAACAACACCCTCACCTACCCCAAATCACTATAAGCCTTAAATTCCTACAGACTTGCAACACCTGCATACACGCAGTCGATCTACCTCAACTACACCCCGCCCCCTGTCAATCACACGCTCACACAAATTCCAACAGAGAGGTTAACACACATACACTCAATCCATCTACCTCAACTATACCACGCTCCCCCGGCCAATCACAGCCTCGCACAACAGACAGACAGACACATCCATAAACTCACTCGGCTATATATTACTACAACAACCCCACCCACCCAAATCACGGTCAGCCTTAAACTCCTATATTATCATTAGAAATAACTTTTATGTTTTTCCCGTCAGAATTATGAAAAATCATTTTCCCGTCGGCATTTAAAAATAATAATAATCATGTTTTGCCGTCAGCATTTGAAAAAAAATAATATTTATGTTTTACCGTAGGCATTAGGAAAAATAATCATGTATTGCCGTCGGAATTAGGAAAAATTAATTTTCACTATTTCACCCCCATTAGTATTAAGAAAAATCATATCATGATTTTCCCGTTGGTACTACGAAAAATCATTTTCATGATTTTCCCGTTGTCATGTATATACATTGCAAAAAAGAAAAATCTCCAACCTATGAACCCACTTAACGTATTCCCACAAAAAACAAAATCACACGTTCACACAATTAATATAACCCAATAACAAAATAACCCGTTCCCACAAGGGTTAATGTAAACAAAAAACTCCTAATGTTAATAAAAAATTCCTAATGTAAACAAAAAAACATCAAAGCGTGCCGCCGAAAACTCCAGGTATCAAATTTCACAAATTTCCAAGAATTTTAAAATTTTACAATTTTAATTACCCAAATTCCACAATTTTAATTGTCCTAGAAGTGTGATTCCACTACTACTGAGAGCAGAACAATAATTCTTTTCTTCAAATGTTTTTCTTACAACTTGGACCAATCTATGCGTTTGCTCAATGGTGCGATGCTGACTTCTAAAACCAAATTGATGATCCGGGATGCACCCATTATCAGCTAAAATTTTTGACAATTTAGTTACGAGCAGCTTTGAGATTGTTGATAGTAAATTTATATGCCTATATGACTCAGCCTTGATAAGATCTTTTCCCGGCTTTGGAATAATTTTTATTTTGACAAGTTTACAGTTATGTGGAAAATACTGCATTCGTAAAAGGGCATTAAAAATAAAAATCCAGATTTTTATTGCAATATGAGGCAAGTTCATCAGCATCTTGATAATAATACAATCAATATCTGGAGCTTTCTTCGGGTTGAGTTCAGCAATTATTTTTTGTAGCTCACGCATCTTAAACTTTAGGAGACGAGTGGTAGAGAAACTACACTCGGTAAATCGGCAGCACCCGTTCATGAATTGGGAGTGAATACAGATTTTAAATGCTCAGAAAATAAGTTACCTTTCTCACTATCGCTTCTTGCCCAGTCTGCGGTCGAAGTGGTGATTGAAGATCAACGGGTCTTTTAATATTTCTAGTAGCAGTACAAACGACAATTTTGATTTAGAGCGTGTTCTATTTTCAAATGACAAAGCATCTGACATCAGCTGTTTAAATTGAACAAACTTTTGTGGAGGCGAAAATTCAATGAAATTTTAAAATAAATTAAATATAAATTGATATACCATAAAAATGGAGGAAAAAATTGATAAGGAACTAACAAAAGTAAGTATTTGGCTTTTAAAGAACCATATACAACTTACGTACACATGTATGTATGTATATTGTTATGTTCTTTCAGTTCGATTGGTGCAAAGAAGCGGTGCTGAATTTAATAGAAATGTGGCAGGACAAGGAATGTTTATATAATCCCAAAAATAAGTTTTATCACAATAAGCATGCCAGGTACGCAGCCCTCAATGATATGGCCGACAAGTTGAAAGCCTTTAATCAAGCTATTGGCCCTAATGAAGTAAAGGTAAAACCTAGTGGGAGTGTTATACATGTTCAATAAAGGTGCAATACTTTCGTTCACAGAATAAAATAACTTATTTGCGCGGTCAACATAGCAGGGAAATGGCAAAAGCAAAAGAAAAAAGAAGTGGGTCCGGTGCCGATGATGTACATGTGCCATGTGTGTTTTGGTACAACGAAATGAGTTTCCTAGAAGAATTTATCAAAATTAAAAAAGGTGCATGTAATCTATATGTGAGTATTTTTCTAAAATTTTTGTTTTAAAGTTATAATTTGAAATTTTAATCTACAGCAACAACCAGAACTGGATGATTCCTTGGTGGAAATTGATCTCTCGCCTTCGCAGCCTCGTAAAAGAGCAAAAAACAATACATCCCCTTCAACTACCATGAGCCAAGAAAACGTCATGTTATCAGCAGCAACATCAGCGCTTGAGTCAATTGCTAATAGCCGAAAAATTGGAAATGAAAAAGATGATGCATTTTGCAACTACTTGAAAACGGAACTGGATGAAATAGATGAGGATCTAAAAAATCAGTTTTTGGAAACAGTGACATTAGCTCTCCTCGAAACCAAAAGAGAACAAAGATGTCGAAAGCAAGCCTACTAAGCCTTATAGTTCATTCTTAAAGTTTTTTAATGAGCTGTTTTTCTAATTTGTAAGTACATATCGATGGTCACAACTAGAAAGGCCCTAACTCGTATTTTCACGAAATGGAGTTTTTCAATGATTCCAATACATTTTACACAAATACATCTTGTCACAATAATGTATTGCTATAGTTAAAAAAATAACGCTTTTACAAGCAGTACAAAGCAGTTGTACTGTTTCCTATTATGTTTTCCCTTCTCCTCTAAAGTTACAATTATTTGAGTTAGGGACTTTCTACTTGTGACCAAGGATATATGTATACATTTGTATTTCATTAAGGGCCATGATTACAACATGGCTTTAGTCAAAATTATGATTTTATCGGACGTGCATACATACAAGAAGTTTTTCATCATTAAAACTTTAACCTACCAGATAGGATGAAATATCCTTTAACTTATCGCTCACTTTAGGTTAAAGCAACCTTACTTTAATAATGAAACACTTTTCTATATTTATGTACGTCCCATAAAATCATACCTTTGATTAACACGAACTTGTAATAATGGTACTTAGTCATATTTCATTTAATCAGACTGATTATGTTGCCGTATTTAGCGTAGTCGAAATATGCTAATCCTAGTCAAGCGTAACATTAGATCTCACTAGTTTCAAAGGAGATAAAAAAGACTAATGGTATTACACATGTATAATGAAAAACTGCCATAAAGTTACACAGCATAAGTGACGATATATGTATAACTATATTTAGATTTAGATATATTTCACCACTTGTGCTATGTAACTTTATGGCAGTTTTTCATTATACATACATACATACAGATATACATATGTATGTACAAAATACCGTAAAAATTATAATAAAAACAGTAAAATGTGAATTTTTAAGTTATTTTTAATCGTAATTTTTTATTTTTATTTAACACGTTTCGTGCGTATTTTTTTATTTGACTCGTGTCAAAATTAATACGAATTTAGAAATGTTTATTTGTCGCTCGTTAAGCACGCCTAGACACATTTCATTGGGGTTTACCAATAATCATTAGTTTTTTTGTTAACTTTTTTAATTATGGTTGAAGCCTACTAATGAGTTGCTTAAGCAGCATCGAAATTAATCTAGACATACATATGAAACCAGCAATAAAAAATAATTTTTAAATTCGTATTGATATTTGCTATTTTTATTTAGTATACAATACATTAATTAAAAATAGTAAATACACATACATACATGTATAAATTAATTAAAATAAATGAATTGAAATGTGATATCTTTTAAGTTTATATACATATTTACGTACTATGCATGTATGTTATTTTAAATAAAATTTTCGAATTAATTAACAAATAATTAAACCAATTAATTTCATTTATTATATACACAAATTGTACAAAATTTTTATTCGGAAAGACAAAAACTATTTAAAATACTTCGGTTCAGTGTTTAATGCATCAGGAATTTCTGCTTGTTTTGATGGTTAAGCGCAGTATATGTACATATATGTTATATATGTACATATAGTACATTTCGTCATGACTGTATAAGACAAATGAAATTTATAATTATTATTTAGGTATGTACATATTTAAGTAAATGGTATTATAAAGTGTCTTACCTTTTATTACTTATTTTAAATTTTAAAAATTGAAGTTATGTATGGCATCATTTTGCCAAGGAACCGAACCATTTGTGTTGAAGTATTCGGAATAGGCATTCCTTACTTTCCTTCCATCTTCTCCTGAACGGTTACCCTGAGCTCTTTGGAGATCTGTCAACATGACCTCATTTCTCCAAGACCCATATTTATAGCTAACAGTAGCAGTATTTTCCAAATCTAGTAATTTAGCATCAAAACCATCTCGTGCTCTGAGAAAATTGTGTAGAGCGCATGCAGTAAATGTAATTTTATTTACTTTCTCCACAGGTAAATCAATTTCTTTTTGAAAAATTTGAAATTTGTTGGCTAAAATGCCAAATGCGTTTTCAACTACGCGGCGTGTCCGACTCAGTCTGTAGTTAAAGACCTTATTTGCGTTTACTGCCCTCTCTCCATACGGCTTTAACACTCTTGGGGTTAGACGGAAGGCCTCATCGGCAACAAAAACATAAGGGACTTTATTTGGAGAGCCAAGTAACGCAGTGTCGGGTGGAAAATCAAACAGATTATTTCTTATACCCTCATGCAATGATGACCCAGTAAATACTGCTGCATCATGCGCTCTTCCATTAGACCCAATGTTTACATAAAAAAAATTGTAGTTCGCGTCCACAACTGCCAATAACACGATGCTATGAAATCCCTTATAATTATAATAAAAGGAACCGTATTCTCTCTTAGCTTTTATAGCGATATGTTTGCCATCTTTGCAAATAAAAAAATAATATGCATACATAATTATATATACTTAAGTAATTTCTTAAATAATGGTCGTGTCAAAAAATAATTATTTGAACTTGAAGTGTACGTTAAAACAAAATTTCCATAGAAATTTTCACAAAACAACACTTGAAGTTCAAATTAATTTTTTTAGGATACGGCCTTAAATGTTTATTTGTTTGTTTTATCACCTATGGCTCCTAAGCAAAAGGGAAAATTCCACTTCTTTTCAAAATCATGGGCAATAATCTTCCATTCACTGGCGCTCTGGGGAAACTTAAAATATAAGTAGATACATACATATGTACATATACATTAGGATGTCGGCTTTTTACAAAAATTCAGATTCCAAAAATGATTAAAAAGAACTTTAAGCAACTTTACCATTGAAACTATAAGTATGTATTTATGTTTGTAATATATGAAAAAGTGGTAATAAGAACCTTTAAAAATTCGCTTTTTAGAACTGAATATATAGCATCAATCGTTTCCGGTATGATATCACTTATTGCTGCTACAGAAATTCTAAATCCATATGACAGTTCCTTATATTTTTCACCAGTGGCTAAAAATCGCAACGTTA
Organism: Tachina lurida; assembly: GCA_944452675.1. Classification (NCBI taxonomy): domain Eukaryota; kingdom Metazoa; phylum Arthropoda; class Insecta; order Diptera; family Tachinidae; genus Tachina; species Tachina lurida. The sequence goes on from OX101752.1 coordinate 86,517,547, forward strand.
GGAGCAATCTACATAAAAGAAAGGAATACGCGATTTATGAAACAGGTATTGGGAACCAAAACTGTATTAACCTTGCAGTAGGAGAAATAGCTTCTCGCATGTGAGTGCTTTGCCTCGAAATTAGAGGCGATACCCTTTCAAGCAACTCTGCAAAGGACGAGTACGACATCCTGCAGAAGCTTCTAAACGCCTTTGGATCCTCCAAACGTAGCTCATCCATAGCCATTGAAGTGAAACCCAAACCAGTGTCCCTACGCAGCAGCAAGTTATGACTCCATAACGCTCTATTTCTCTTTCTTCTTCCTTTTTCTTCTTTTCTACTTTTTATTTTGATATAAGCTGCAATTGCAATAGAGCTGCATGCAATTATTTGGTCAGCTTTTTGTTGTTCCATTTTTTATTTAATTAACAATTTCTATTTTATTCTTGAAAATAAGTAAAATCACACAGCTGTTTTAACATTGTTTTTTTGACGTCAACAAAGTATAGGTTATGTCAAATGTACATAACATACCGACGTGTGAACACAAAAATTATAAACTGTATGTAAAACGCTGATTTTGACATACACAGAAAATATCATGTGTATAAAAAAGTGACATTCCATAAGGCAAATACATATAATGTGAACACAGCTTAATATAACAGAAAATATCTTTTCTTTTGTTCATAATAGTAATAAAAAACACTTTCACTTAACTAGAACCTAAATAAACAATCCCTTGTTCTTTATCAACATGCTTATTTGTAACAAAGACACTTTCTCTAAAATATAATAAGAAAAAACAAATATTCCTTTGTTAGAATTTTAAGCATATATATATAATTGTAAATACTTTTTAGATAAAGACATGATCGATTTTATTTAACTCATCATGTCCAAATATTTAATTTTAAGAAATCTATTGTTATCTTTAGTATTTAAGAAACTTATTTTGTAAATTGTAAGTCAGTTATAATTTTAGCATCGAACTAAGATCAACTCACCAGAGTTAAAATAAATGAAATAAAAAGACGCGTAGACGTCAAAAAAATAATTTTTTTTTTAATTCTAAAAATAGTGAAAACTTTAATTTGTATGCTCTTCTATTTTTCTGCACACAAACAAACGTTCACATGCATTTACATTAGTTGTGTGCGCTTGCTTAAAAAAAACCTCCCTTAAACATCCCAGTAAAAAAAATTGGAAGTCATTCTAAAGGAAGTACATTTTCATTGATTCCAAAAAATCGATATTTTTAATTTGCCGATAGTTAGCAGAAAACCAAGTAGAAGTTTATTTTAGTCATACAAAACCTTGTAATTCCTCTCTAGTTTTAGAAATTACTCACCAGAATTTTTAAAAAATCGATTTTTTTTGAAGAAACTTATGAACTAATTTTGGTCTAAAATTTTAAAGTTATTTGCTTAAATTTACATTAAATTACTGTTTCGCGTTTAAATTCCTATAAAAAGAAACTAATTGTTAAAATAGGTACCTATTACCAATTTTTCCTAGATGAAAATATTATCATAGAACAAAAAAAAGGAAATTTTTCTTAAAATCGCTTCCAATTCGGTGACCAGGCAGCGAAAAAGAGAACTTCTTGCAATGACAACCCTATGTAAAAATCATTAGATCGGATCGAAATTTGCACTACTTCCAGATCGCAAACTCTACATTTTCATGACTTTTTTGGAGTGTCTTTTTTTACTGGGATATAATAGCTTACCATCTACATCTTACAGACACACTCAAACGTACAATATGGAAAATAACAAGCATACACGTATCAACACTACTTTGTTGACTGTTTATTCATAACAAGAAGTCTTCACGACATTGCTTGTTAGCACTCATATACATGCACACAAATGCATCTATCGTGCTTTGCTTGTAATACAACAGCATTTATTATTGGTTTAGTATAATGCAGCCACGAGAATACATTTAAAAAACAAGACGTACATATTTAGATTTCAAGACTATTTACGCAGGTCTATAGTATCAAATTTCACAAATGTTTAAGAATTTAAAAATTTTACCATTTTAATTACCCAAATTTCACAATTTTCATTGTCCTAGAAGTGGGATTCCACTACTACTGAGAGCAGAACAATACTTCTTTTCTTCAAATGTTTTTCTTACAACTTGGACCAATCTATGCGTTTGCTCAATGGTGCGATGCTGACTTCTAAAACCAAATTGATGATCCGGGATGCACCCATTATCAGCTAAAATTTTTGACAATTTAGTTACGAGCAGCTTTGAAATTGTTGATAGTAAATTTATAGGCCTATATGACTCAGCCTTGATAAGATCTTTCCCCGGCTTTGGAATAATTTTTATTTTGGCAAGTTTACAGTTATGTGGAAAATACTGCATTCGTAAAAGGGCATTAAAAATAAAAATCAAGATTTTTATTGCAATATGAGGCAAGTTCATCAGCATCTTGTTACTAATACCATCAATATCTGGAGCTTTCTTCGGGTTGAGTTCAGCAATTATTTTTTGTAGCTCACGCATCTTAAACTGTAGGAGACGAGTGGTAGAGAAAATACACTCGGTAAAACGGCAGCACCCGTTCATGAATTGGGAGTGAATACAGATTTTAAATGCTCAGAAAATAAGTTACCTTTCTCACTATCGCTTCTTGCCCAGTCTCCGGTCGAAGTGGTGATTGAAGATCAACGGGTCTTTTAAGATTTCTAGTAGCGCGCCATAAAGAGTAACTAGATGCTGACGTTACACCAAGACCTTCTAAAAACTTTTCCAGTAATTCAGTCTTTTCCGACGATAGCAGCTCTTTGAGTCGTTTAGTACATTCCTTAAGTCTGATTTTATTTAGGGGTGATCTGTGTTACTGCCATTCTTTTCTAGCTCTTTTGTTTAACATACAAGATGTTCCATTTCCGTAAAATATATTATATTAAACCCAGTCTGCGGATAGGAAGTAGTGGCATGTTCAGCAGCCTATTTAATATTTTCGTTAAGATTGGCAAATGTTAAATTCAATATCATCAGATGATCTTAACTGAATGTTTTCTACGCAGTGACTACTAATATATTTTTTGAATCCTATGCAGTTGACTCAATTAATAATTTTACATATGAGTTAGTTAAATCACTCCTTATTGGGTTGAACATTTTAACTATTGTGGGAGAGTGATCGGAGGACAGATCTACAGAAGCTTCAACGTGAATTAATTCTCTAAAAATATTTTTCATGACGCCAAAATCTATAACATCGGGAATTTTTCTTACGTCAGTAGGCCAGAAAATCTGGGAGGTGAGTAAATTGATGATATCCTGAAATACGCACAATCTTGACTTAATTAGAATTGCTGATACACTTCATGCTCTCCCTCTCGGGTCCTTTGAATCGTACAGCAGCTTCTCGAAGTCAAATGATTATCAGATACCAACATTATATCAACATTTTTTCCATGAGAAAGTGCTCAAGTTTAGTTTTATGTTGGCGAATGCCGTTTGCGTTCCAGAAACATAGTTTTAACGTGTTCATGGCTTGTTGACTAATACTTAAAGCAGGATTTCTGCATTCGCAGCATTTCTTGCATCATGCTAGTCATATTTGTTGTAAAGCTGTTTTAGTTCGCACCAAATTCTCATTAGTAGCTTCAAGGCAACTAAAGTTAAAGTTTGAGTTTGCATTCGTTAAATTATTTGGCTGTGAAACATTTTATGTGGGAATAGAACTAGCATTAGCATCATCGGCATACGATACACGTGAAGAACCTGGTTGGCTAGTTTGAGGAAAAGTGGAGGAGTAAGCGTTTGCTGATTGATTTGGAGCTTATTTAATATTGTGTCCCATAGTCTGTTTAACGAAAAAATATACAAGACATCCTCTATAGTTAGTGGTGTGATTAGCTCCACAATTACTACATTTTTTTCTGCTTGTTCTTTTGGTTTAGTACAACTAGCAGTACCGTGCAATTCGCCGAGTATAACACACACTGTAGGTAAATTGCAGTACGTTTTTGTAAGGCTATATTCTTGGCAGTTATGGCACTGTACGGGACCCGAACGTTTACGTGGCTCTTCAGCTGTGCTTTTTCCGTATAAGAGGTATTTTCGACTATAAATTCAGTGTGTCTTATTTGTTTTCAACTGCATATCAATCGGCTCCAGTTCAACACGAAAAAGAAGCTGGGGCATCTGCTCTCTATTGATTATTACTACGTTTATAGGCAGGACTTATTTGCAAATAAAACTGCAAATTGTTGCCATATTATGGTTTTTATTGTGACTTACTAATTCTGAAAACTATTCACGATTAACGTACTATTTGCAAATAAAACGCTTGAGGTTGTCAGGCTTACAAATGTTGGATAACAAAAAACAATAAATGGATAAATATTGCAACAAAATACATTGAAAGAAGCAAATAGTGACAAGTAAAACAAATAATTATTTGATATTTTGCACATTTACACTATTTTTTTTGTCAACATAAGAAAGTTTTCTATAGAAGTGCTACCCAAGTTTGTGTATTTTTGCTACCGTATAAACAGTGAGTTAATTTATTTGCAAAAATTTTGTTTGCAAATAGTGCGCGTATAAACGTAATATATATTAGTAACACTTCTTACCATAAGTCCTTGTATAATGAGTGCATCTTTTACTTCTTTGGGATTACCATAACCATTAATGCCCTTCAATACGATTTGCATACCTTTAGCACTCTTAAGCTGGTACGTATAAAAACTTGTTTAATTTTTTTTTTCGAATTCAGTAACAATTTTGCGGAAATCTTTTTCTTCGTATATTTAAATTTTCGTTTCATCAATGTTACCGCGTTTTGTTGGAATAACGTGAATCGCGTTTTCGCCAATGGCCGAGACTAATTTTTTAATAAGAGCGTTAGAATTTTTTTCTCAGATATATTGGTGGTGGTTTGGAGGTTTTTTGATGATACAGCGGTGTTGGTCGTTATTAGTTTGCAATATTGAAAAACGATTTTGTCGGTTACCTGATGCGTCGTCGTTATCTTTGGATATCTGGTGAACCAATGAGATTTTTGATGAATTTGGGCTTCACTTGCGCTTTACAACTGTGATATATCTGCCCATTCCGACTTGAAGTTTAGATTTCTCACTACGGTTATCTGTTTTGATAACTTGGTTAAGTTGGTTGGTCAGATTTAAATGACGAAGTAGTAGGCAACTGTAATGTTAATGAATCACTAGTTGGCATTGGACAAAGCGAAGTTGATCGCTGAAGAAAAAGTGGCTTTGCCGTTAGAAAAAGACTGTCATCTGATTTTTTATTTTTATTGTTTTTATTAAGAGCTTCAGAACTCACAGTAAGTCTATCATCAGCTTTTTTATTGTTATCATTAAGAGCATCAGAACTCACAGTAAAATACGCATTTCTGCCGTTATAACTCACTTCACAGTTATTTGTTTCTGAGGTACTCATATAGAGTATTCGTCAAGGGCACTTGATTGTGTTTTTTTATTTTTGTTATTTCTATATGTAAAAAATATTAACAAAGCAAAGAAAAGCTTATTTATCAAAGTTAATATGTACTACGAATATTTTTTTGTATGATTTTTTTTTAGTATGTATGTAAGAAAAATTCTGCTAATACGTATGGTCACTATGAACGTACAACGAGAACTGATGACAATTTAAAACTATTTGAAATTATTTTTATGAATTTGAAATAACCAATAAAGTTTTTGTTGAATAATATAAATTTGACTTATTAACAAAAAATTAATTGAATTTAAAAAAATCAAATGAAATTAAGTAAAATTTTATTCAATCTATACAAATAGAATTTAAAAAAATTTCTATCGATGTATTCAAATAAAGCATTAGTTTGTTATGTTATTATTTGAATTTCTAAAGGCATACATTTTTTTTAATTTTCTGACAAAAAAATAAATTTAAATTTGAAAATGTTTATTTCGAATTAATAACAACAAAAAAATTTTAATTCATATCATGAGAACTGTAAATGATTTCAGTGAAGTTATATTTCTTAAACAGAAAGAAAATTTAACAGCTATGATATACACACATATAAAAAACTTCAAACCTATGAAACCCCTTAACGTATTCCCACAAAATAAAACACCCGTCCATACACAATTAATGTAAGCAACAGCAAAAAATCACCCGTTCACACAAAATTAATGTACAAAAAAACTGCTAATGTAAACAAAAGAAACATCAAAGCGCACCGAAAACACAATTTCTCAAATTTCAAATTTTAATTACCCAAACTTCAAAATTTCAGAAAATTTTGCATTGAAGTTCTCAAATTTCAAATTACCCGGATTTCACAATTTTAAGTGAGCTAGAATTGACAATATACAACTACTTCTACAGGGTATTTTTTTTAAAGGTATATAACTTCGAATTGAAATAAAACACAAGAAAATCGTTTTAATGTCCATCAATTTGGTTTTATTGGAAGGATAATTTTATGCCATTAATGTTTAAATATGATTTCGGGCATGTGGCCGCCGCGGCTGGCTCGAATAAAGCGAATTCGGCTTTATTAAAGCCAATTCGGCTGGCTCGAATTAAGCAAATTTGCACGATTTGCAAGCGTTGATCTTTTGTCAACCTGTTCATGATGAAATGGCAAACCAAACTAAATATTAATCACTTGACAGCTGACAAAATGGCCGCCAGTTAAAAAAGTGATGCCAACTTAAAGTTCTATACCTCAATAAAAAACACCCTATATGTAATGTCCCCAAGCGCGCGTTTTTTTATCTTTCATTACCCAGCAAAAAATTACACATTACCATCAGAAAAAAAATTATATACAAGTTGCTAAATGAGAAGAATAATTTTTTTAGATTGAGGCCCAATATTGACCTCTCAATTATATGTCATTTGTCTTTAAAATCCACTTAAGTACCGAATTCATTTTTTCAGTACAAAGTTAAGAGACATTTAAATGCCCAACCTTGTGTAAGTTTTACGAGCATACCATATGTTATTGTGCTTGTGTGTTTATTGAAAACATGTACATGAACATGATGTTGGTCGTATTAAAAAGAATTTCGTTTAATTTTCATAAATATATTTTAGTGCTACCTTTCAACAGAATTTAATAATAACGTTCATTAAGCAGTGAAAAAATTAAGCTACATTTAAGTGCCACTTAAATTTAAGTGGCAATTAGCTAAATGACATATAATTGGGAAGTCTATTATTGGGCCTAAATACATTACGTGAACAAGTCGCAAATAAAAAAAGTAAGTACTTCTCAAGAATCGATTATTTTAGTCTCACGCCTTGTTAAAATCATTAAGTTGGTAATACAGTAAGGAACAGCTTCCACCAAAAATGCTTAATTCCAAACCCGATTACCTTTTTTGAAATTTTTTGCTGGGTAGATTTCTTTTATCATCAGAAAAGCTAAGTGCTAATTTATTTATACCCTTTACCAACAAAAATGGTAAAAGGGTATATATAGGTTTGTCATTCCGTTTGTAATTTCTATAATATCAATAAGCGACTCATAAAATATATATATTCTGGATCCTTATGCATAGGGAAGACGAATAAGCGATGTCCGTCTGTCCGTCTGTCCGTCTGTCTGTACGTGAAATCGGTTTTCCGAAGCTCCCAGAAAAGCTAGAGACTTCATTCTTGGACTGGTGTGTCAGAAATTTTCCAAAATAGATTGGTATTGAAATTCATCAAAATCGGGCAGACGATTGCAGAGCTGGAAAACGTAAACTTCATTTTGCCATATAAAAGTAACTACCGAAAACAAATTTTTATTTTTTTTTAATAAATAAACTTATTTTACACTTCAGTACGACTAAAATTAAAATTTTAAATTAAAAAAACTTAAAAAAATTAAAAAGACGTTTCCAGGGTTGGAAAACTTTAACTTTCTGTGTTATGTAAAATTAACTATGTCTATAACTATATTAGTATTTTCTCGAGAACTGTAAGAGCTACAGACCTGAAATTTGGACACAGTATGTAGACCTTTGGTCGCTACAACAACAAATACATGAGAGTTGGAAATTAAAGGGTGTTCCAAAACAAGCAACGAAAAATGTTAAAATCCCATGTAATATACATACAATTGTATGTATGTATGAATATACACTTGAAATTTGTAAGGTTAGTGTATTTTTATACAGACTACAAAAATTAACACTAAAATATCAAAAAATTTATATTAAAGGGTGTTCCATCAGTTAATGCAATTTTGACTATGCAATTTTGACAACTTGCTGTATCTTGGAAACCGTAAGAGCAAAACTCTTGATATTTTCAAAAACGGTAAAACTAAGAAATCAAAAAATTATAAAATCGCCAAACCGAAAAAAATCGCCAAAAACAAAAAAAAACGCTAAAATTAAAAAAAGCACCAAAAAAAATGTCTAAGACTAAAATAAATCGCGAATAACCGGAAAAATTTCTTAAATGAAAAAAAAAATTGCCAAAATGAAAAAAAATCACCAAAATGAAAAAAAGAATCGCCAAAATGAAAAAAAATCGCCAAAATGAAAAAAAATCGCCAAAAAGAAACAAAGCCCGAAAAACCGAAAAAAAAATCAGCAAAATGAAAAAAAACGCCAAAATAATAAAAAATCGCCAAAATAAAAAAAACCCCATAATAGGAAAAAATCGCAAAAATGAAAAAAAATCGCCAAAATGAAAAAATCTCCAAAATGAAAATCAACACCCAAAAACGTAAAAAAATCGCCAAAATGAAAAAAAATCGCCGAAATGAAAAAAAAATCGCCAAAACGAAAAAAACCCAGAAAAACAGAAAAAAATCGCCAAAATTAAAAAAAAAACCCAAAAACAGGAAAAAATCGCAAAAATGAAAAAAAATCGCCAAAATCTATATATAAATAGGCAAGTAAAAAAAGTTAAGAACCATTTTAACTGACTTAAACTCAACGTATTCGCTTGATTTTTTTTTTTGTTAGATAGATTGACAATAGGAGCAGTGCAGAATGTATTTTTTCTTCTACATTTTTGTGTCTAAGATAGTTTAAAACAGTTAAGAATATTAGCCAATCATAAAGCCATGATTTCTCTTTCTCTCTTAATTTGCTAAAAAAAATTACAACAATTTGGCTTGGCAACTCCATAAACACTCAGAAGGAAAAACGTATTTTATTTGCTCATTCTATTCTTATGTCCATCTTTCTATGTACTTAAACGATTATTGTTGAAACTAATAAAATTTGGATATTTAAATAACGAGTGGTACTGTATTATTTTTCTTTAGATGCTTAAAAATAATATATTTTTTTAATTATTAATAACTTTGAATTCAAATTCACCTACAGCACAAAGTAAAATTTTCATTTTTGGTTTATTTTGTGTGCATTTTGTTTTTGTTCATTGTTTTCATTATTTTTCTGTGCTTTAAATTACTGAACATACTGGAATGTTGGAATATGATGGAATGTTGGAATATGATGGAATGTTTATATTATTAGGCTAGCATATTCGTACATACATATGGGGTCTTTCTCAAAGAATAGGGAATAGAAAATTTTTTTGTAACAAACGTTTTAATGGGGAGTCTAAAACTTTAGAGAAAAAGCGTTCAATGAAAAAATAAACGAATATTTTTGTTTTGGGCAATAATAATGAATATGAAGTGAAAACACTAGGAGCAAATATCTAATTACATTTAGTTCAAAAAGTGAACAACTTTTTTTAAATAGTTTGCTTAAAGTCTATTCTTATTTATGCCGATAAATGAAATTTTAAATTCGTATTTAGTAGTTAAGAAAGTGGTTTAAGAGAGTGGTTTACCCTGGAGTCTATACATATGTATGTACATATATTTGAATATAGTTTTTAAATTGTGTTTTAAATTCATCAAACTTTATATATTTTCATTCTATTCTCCACCTCTGTGCGTTAATGGTTGATTTTCAACCACTGGGCGAACACTAGTTAAAAAAAATCGCCAAAATGAAAAAAAACCCTCAAAATAGGAAAAAAAGCCAAAATGGAAAAAGAATCGCCAAAATGAAAAAAATCTTCAGAATGAATGAAAAAAAACAGAAACAAATCGCCAAAATGAGAAAAAGCGACAAAACTGAAAAAATCGTTTAAACTGAAAAAAACTTCAAAAAGGCAAAAAAGCCTTTAATGTGGCTTTTTTGCTTTTGCTCAGAACCGAATGTACAGAACTCTTCGTGCGCGAGTCAAAGTCGCACTTTACTGAATTTTTTTATATTAAAGGAATTAAATGAAACTAAGTTTTTTTCTTATTATACCCTTTACCAAAAAAATGGTAAAAGGGTATATATAGGTTTGTCATTCCATTTGTAATTTCTATAGTATCGATGTTGACAAGAGTGAATGTAAAATATATCTTAACCACAGAGTGTAGAGTAAAATATTCAACTATTGCTAATATCGAAAATAAAATAATTGAATCAAATTCTTTAATCGAAAAATACTGAAAGGTCACTTACTATTAATTGCTTTAGAGAAAAAAATTATAAATTTTTTCACTAAACAAATATGTATGTATGTGTCTGTATAGTATATATATGTACGCACGTTGGTAAAGGGTATATAAGATTCGGCACAGCCGAATATAGCACTCTTACTTGTTTAGTTTTTGAGTATATAGTTGATGTGCTTTAGACCTAAACAAAAACATAAAAATAATTAATGTGATGATCGTAAAAGATAAGTAAGAATAGTTAAACATACTTAGGTAGAGTGACATAACTTCGTGCTAACCTAAATATAAAGTGGAAAAAAAGAAAATGAATAGTGATACTTACAAATGTATTTACCAAATTTAAATCAATAATTGTATACACAATCAATTCTCATATTCCATTTTCATAGAAATCTAAGTTAAATAGCTGATGTTAATAATAATCTCTACCCCAGTAGATAGACATGGCTGCTGATGAAGTGCGTGGCTGCACATAAAAATATCGATATTTCCCCCAGCTAATAAAGTCTAGTTTAATTTTTTTTCTCTTATTTAGATACTCACATTAATTAATAAAAATATTTCATTCGGTAAGAATTGAAATTACTGAAGTTAAGCCTGATTTAGAAATTATTTCTGATTAAAAATTAAATATTTAAAAAACCCCCGATATATCTCTAAAAGATGTGATATCATTTAAACGGCTGGACCGATATATATTATATATATATTCCATTTCATAAAAATTTTAAGTTAACTACCTGATGTTAATAATAATCTCTACCCCAGTAGATAGACATGGGTGCTGATAAAGTGCGAAACTGCACAGAAAAATATCGGTATTTCCCCAACCTAATAAAGTCTAGTTTAATTTTTCTTCGCTTCTTTAGATACTCACATTAATGAATAAAAATATTTCATTCAGTAAGAATTGAAATTAATTAAAAATTTTAGAAACCCCCGATATATCTTGAAAAGATGTGATATCTTCTAAACGGCAGGACCGATTTTATTCAACTATAGCTTAGAAACCTCTCGATCAAGTCACCTTTCAAACAAAAAAAAAAACTAAATCAAAATTTATCCAGCCGTTTGGTCTGTACGTGGACACGGACATACACACAATACAAGCCGATAACACCCCTTTTTTTTGGTCGCAGGTTAAAAATAGTGGTTCGCCGCCTTGGCACGGCTACCATCTCCAATCTTCACACGTTAATCCCGTCGTAGTAGTTATGTATAAACATACATATCGTCCCTATCACGTCAAAAAAATTCGTTTTTTAGATTCGTTATCTGTATATGCCTCGTTCCAAAATGTTGAAATTCTCATGGACAATAGGTAACTCAATAAGAACTGTTTTAAGTCTAGCATTTTTAGGAGTACGATGTCTTTAAATTCACAGTTGACGGGTCTTCCCCCTCTTCTAAAAATTACAAATTTGCATATTGGATAGTTTGACGTGGTAGGGACGATATGTATTTAGAAATTTATTTGCTGGTGGTTCAGCGTTGCCTATATGCAAATAAATTTCAAATTAAAATAAACTTCTGACAATACGTCGAATAATAAATTTCATACACATGTATGGATATACGAGGGAGAAGCAAAGTGTCCGCATGTACGAAGTGAATATCAAGTAACTTCATCATATGTATACCAATTTCCAAAATTATTTTTTTTAAGGGAGAAGGGTTTAAAAACATCTATAATTGATTATTAAATAACTTCCTGATTTGATGACCAATGAGGGAGGGGGAAGAAAGTGTCCACCACAAAAATTTATTATAAAATAAATTTGTCTTTTGTGGACCAATTTTAAAAATTTTGGTTGCTTATTTAAAAAGTTTACAATTATTGTTTTTTTGGAGCGGTGGCGAGGGTTAGCAAAGCACACCGGGTTAAGCTAGTAAAATATATAAGTAAGTGCCACCGACTCACAGCAATACCGAAGTATATGTATATATTTGACATTGTTACGCGTCATTTATTTGCTCGCGTAAAGCAAGATATTAATAATTCAAAATTAAGAAAAACAAGATAGGTTTCCAACTAGCTCAGTCTGTGGTCATTTGGTCTCAACCCCGTTACCCGACGCTTAACGTATAAATATGCACACTTGCCATACAATACCACTGCGCCTATTTTTTCTTTAATTTATGTAGTGTCAAAAGATTATATTAGGGGACGATATTGACCAAAAGGGATACGTTTTAACGGCGTTTTGTGATACTTTTCGCACCCTGTCGACAATTCGAACGCCTTCAGAAGTCCTTTACCACGAGTTTTTGTCTTCTCCCTGATATGATAACTGTACTTACTTTCCTCTACCCATAATTCCGCCCAGCATTCCGACAAGGAAAAAACTTAGTGGATGTAAAAATTCATGGTAAGTATTTATTTGAAAGTAAAGGAGGAATGAATGTTGAAAACTTATTTACAATTGATTAAAATTAGACAATGCAATTAACCTATATTCCTATCAAATCTATCAATAATTCTAGGTTAGTTAATGCATACGTACAGTGAGGGAAAAAAATGTGTGGCCGATCTAATACGTATAATTTTAATTTGTTACCACATGTAAGTTAACAAACAGTTTTGTCTCCCACTGTGTACAATGGGACTAAATAAAAAAATCTAAATAATTAATGATGGTAAGAATAAACAATAGTAAAAATTTTATTGGTACAATTACTTTAAGATTATTATTTGTATAAGATACTTATATGTTCAGCGACCGGGGTTAAGATGGGACAGCTCTCCTGGTTGTGATCGTTGGCATGCTTTTATTTCGGTTTTCTCTCTCTCTGTCTCTGGTTCTGTATACTTCTTAATAAAAGATTTTCGAGCTTAATTTTTTCATATTTTTCATTGATCTGTCTTTTCTTCATTTTTATTAACACTTCTTTTAGCATCAAAGCTAGTTTTCTTTTAATTTTTTTCTTTGTAGTTTAATCATGTAATTAATCTATGAACGACTATTTGTACTTTATTCCACTGAGGATTTTTTTTTCTTATTAATAACACTTTTGTTGCGGTATAATTGCGTTTGTTCGCTCTTTTCTTTGATTTATTTTATTGTAATTAAAGTGAATTTTAAGCCATTTTAGGCGTTTCTTATAAAACAATTTATTTGTATAATTTGACTTATTTTATTAAATTCAACACTTTTGGTATAAGTTAACAATATTTCATATCTTCTCATTTTCTTAATTCACTTTCAAATACAGTGATGCCAACTTTTTAGACTCAAAACGCGTAAAAATTTTTGAAAAAAGGGCTTAAAAGGGCTAAACTGAAAATAATATTCGTTTAATAAAACATAAAGTCAAATTTTTGGAAAAAGCGTGAGCTATGAGCTAGTTTATAATGTTTCTGTTGAAAATCAAATCCAAAGTAAAGTAATTTGTTAGAAAATGAATAGCTACCATGAGATGAACACATAGTTTGATATACATATAACATTTCAATAAGGTACATACATAATTCATTTACATTTCATACCACATTTCAATAAGGTACATACGTAGATTAAATAGTGTACGAGTATATGTATATATACAGTAGTACTATACATACATATGGCTACGTAAGTACATTTTAAATTTATTAAATAAAAATCTGTTTTTAGGCTATACTGAAAATCTTTGAAAGCACAAACAATTTTAAGAAATAGAAAATTTTTCCATATTGTTTCTCCTTTTTTAAATTGGTAAAGCAAAATAAGAGATGAAACTTAGTAAAACAATGCTGTCACGTTATTTCATAAGTCGATATTGCTAGATTGAAGGGCCAACCTTTTTTTTCGCGTTTTAAGTGACTGAAAATGGGCTAAGTCTAGCCCGAAAAGGGATTCAGCCCTCACTGTTCAAATATGTCTTGTCTTTCTCTTTCATTTTCGAGAAAAAATGAACTACAATATTTCTCCTCTCAGCTTCTTCTTGACAATAAAAATCTCTGGCCTTTTGAACAAAATGGCTGAGCAGTTTTTTCCGAGGTTTCTTGTCTAAATTAACAAAGCTCGAATTATGGTCGGTTTGAGGTACAGTTTACATAAATTCTGATGGTTTTATGAAAATTGTGGAATCACCTTTACAACATTATTATATTCTATATATTATGTTATAAATTATAATTAGTACTTTTGAATCTTTATTTTAATTAGGCGAATTTTGAGCTTTCTTTAAAAAAATGCAAGCTAAGACTTTTATATTGTTTCGACACTTCACACAAAATTGGAAGGAATTGCTTTTCTTTCTCCCACACCAAACATTTTTAGTCACGGAACAAGACGGAATACGAATAGCTTGATTCTTTTGCACTAAATATATGTGTCTTAAAAGTCCACGGGGCTTTTCTTAAAAAAAATTTCTTGTCGATACAGCTTTTTCTTTTTTTATATTGTTCACGGGCGTACAACTTTCAAATATTTCTTGCACTGTTAAACATTAGTTTCTTTTATTTTTTTATTCAACGCACCGTTGTATTAATTTTATGTTTAATACTTTAAATAAAAAAAACCTTTTTTTATTGACTGTTTCTAACTTTTTCCCGCCAAGAACAATTTTCATCTGCATATTTCGACTTTCTGTAACTTTCTGTCTTTCGTTTTTAATTTTTACTTCACCTTCACATACTATCCCAACTGCCATCTTAAATTGTGTGCTCATGTCGCTTTCTGATTTGTTTAACTAACGGTAAACGATCACGCCATAGCGAATGGTTTTAAAAAGGAAAAGGTGCAATAACTACTAGCACAGAGACGTTATCTATGACAGGGTTTGGAAACCATGTTGGATACAAGTATGGAAATAATCTAATAAACGTTTTTTTTTTTGTTTTGAGTGTAAATCCGTACAAAGTCCGTAACAACATAAAGTTTTTAATTATTTATTTTGAAAATTTTGCTTGTTTTTGTGGTTAAGCAATTGTCGTTCACGCTTTTGGAACTCATTAATAGAATTTAACCCATCCCAACAACTAACAATCGTCGTATGTTTATAGTAATACTTTCAATACTATATTGAGAAATACACTATACAAACATAATAAGTTTAAAAGCCCCAAACAAAAATTTTTTCAAAACAAGCATCAAATTTTAAAATTTTGAAACTTTTGCACTGAAATTCTAAAATTTTAATTACCCAAATTTTAATCGGCACCCGGAACTATAAGCCACAACTACTTAATATTTGACGCATTGCGTAACAATAGATTATGAGTGCCTCAACGGGAATGAAATGCAATAGAAGTTGTTTAACCAAAAGAAAAACAGATAAAAAATGTCTAATAGTGCATTTACACTGTCTCGAAATCTAGCACTTTCGGGATTTCGAGCTAAATAAAACTGCTTTTTTCCAGATTTCCCATGCAAAACGAAATCTAATTTTTCACTAGATTTGTAGGAAATCTAATAAAAATCTAATGTGAGTGAATTAGCTACCGTCTGCTTAAAAAGTGTGTGAATTGGCTACATTGCAGTTGTTTGGTTGTAGTTTTGGAAACAATTCAGTTGATGGGTTTTGTTTTGGATAAAAAATATCTTGATAAATTTTTAATCAGAAATAATTTCTTAATCAGGCTTGAGTTCAGTAATTTCAATTCTTATGAATGAAATATTTTTATTAATTAATGTGAGTATCTAAAGAAGAGAAGGAAAATTAAACTAGACACTATTAGCTGGGGGAAATACCGATATTTTTCTGTGCAGCCACGCACTTCATCAGCACCCATGTCTATCTACTGGGGTAGAGATTATTATTAACATCAGCTATTAAACTTAAATTTCTATGAAATGGAATATGAGAATTGATTGTGTATACAATTATTGATTTGCCTTTGGCAAACACATTTGTAAGTATCACTATTCATTTTCTGTTTTTCCATTTTCTATTTAGGTTAGCACGAAGTTATATCACTCTACCTATGTATGTTTAACTATTCTTACTTATCTTTTACGATCATCACATTAATTATTTTTATTTATTTTTATTTTAATTTTTCTTCTCTTCTTTAGATACTCACATTAATTAATAAAAATATTTCATTCATAAGAATTGAAATTACTGAACTCAAGCCTGATTAAAAAATTATTTCTGATTAAAAATTCACTATAGTTCAATTAAATCTAATAATGTCTCATTTAATTCATCATGGGCACGTGACAAAAATATGTTCACTTGGCGATCACTGTTCACTTGGCCAGAACTGCTTCAGAATGCTGGAAAGCTAAGTCAACTGTAGAAAGCAAAAACAAAGTAACATAAAGCCACTACAATAATACTTATATGTATGTACCGATGGTGCATCGAATAAGTAAAAATAATTAATGTGATGATCGTAAAAGATAAGTAAGAATAGTTAAACATACATAGGTAGAGTGATATAACTTCGTGCTAACCTAAATAGAAAATGGAAAAACAGAAAATGAATAGTGATACTTGCAAATGTGTTTGCCAAGGGCAAATCAATAATTGTATACACAATCAATTCTCATATTCCATTTCATAGAAATTTAAGTTTAATAGCTGATGTTAATAATAATCTCTACCCCAGTAGATAGACATGGGTGCTGATGAGGTGCGTGGCTGCACAGAAAAATATCGGTATTTCCCCCGCCTATTGGTGTCTAGTTTAATTTTTCTTCTCTTCTTTAGATACTCACATTTATTAATAAAAATATTTCATTCATAAGAATTGAAATTACTGAACTCAAGCCTGATTAAGAAATTATTTCTGATTAAAAATTCACTATAGTTCAATTAAATCTAATAATGTCTCATTTAATTCATCATGGGCACGTGACAAAAATATGTTCACTTGGCGATCACTGTTCACTTGGCCAGAACTGCTTCAGAATGCTGGAAAGCTAAGTCAACTGTAGAAAGCAAAAACAAAGTAACATAAAGCCACTACAATAATACTTATATGTATGTACCGATGGTGCATCGAATAAGTAAAAATAATTAATGTGATGATCGTAAAAGATAAGTAAGAATAGTTAAACATACATAGGTAGAGTGATATAACTTCGTGCTAACCTAAATAGAAAATGGAAAAACAGAAAATGAATAGTGATACTTACAAATGTGTTTGCCAAAGGCAAATCAATAATTGTATACACAATCAATTCTCATATTCCATTTCATAGAAATTTAAGTTTAATAGCTGATGTTAATAATAATCTCTACCCCAGTAGATAGACATGGGTGCTGATGAAGTGCGTGGCTGCACAGAAAAATATCGGTATTTCCCCCAGCTAATAGTGTCTAGTTTAATTTTTCTTCTCTTCTTTAGATACTCACGTTAATTAATAAAAATATTTCATTCATAAGAATTGAAATTACTGAACTCAAGCCTGATTAAAAAATTATTTCTGATTAAAAATTCACTATAGTTCAATTAAATCTAATAATGTCTCATATCTTGATAAATGTCAAAAAAGTTGGTGTAAACGGTATAGATTTTCATAAAGATTTTAATAAAAGTATGCTAGATTTTGTGCTGATGTAAATGTATGCCCGACCAATGTCGGACATAAGTTTAGTGGTAGTTATTAATAATACATAAGTAGTGATTAATAACAAAAAGAAAAAGGTGTTTTCAAGCAGCTTCATCATCTGGAATTTTTAATATTAATCGGATGTGTCCAGTAAAGTTCAAAATATTACGAGCAAGCGGATTAGGATGTGATTCGAGTTTTGTTAGATATTTGCCTGGGTATTTTGCAATTTCTTCAGTCACTAGTGGCATATTCAAATCACGATGTATATTTGAATTTTTGATGTACCATGGAGCCGATGTTATCATGCGTAAAATTTTGTTTTGCCTGCGTTGAATTTTCTCTACATTTGAAGCTGAATTCCGTAGCACCATATTGGCTTTAAGAGCGACTTGTATATTAAAAGTTTACAGTCTAGGCTAAGTGTTGAATTTCGACCAATCAGCCAATATACCTGAGTTGGTTTAAGTTTCATTTGAGTTAACTTAGAGTCAATGTGGTGTTTCCATGTAAGTCGTCGATCAAGGTGTATACCAAGATATTTCACATGTGAATGTTGAGAAACAACTTGATTGTTAATCCGAATGGGGGAACAAGTATCTCTTCGTAAAGTAAATGTTACTTGAACACACTTTTGTTTATTTACCTTGATTCTCCATAAGTTTAACCAAAGCTCCATCTGGCTAATGTGTTCCTGGAGTTTTCGGGATGCTTCATCAGGGTTTTCATGCATACTAAGGCAGGCTGTATCGTCGGCAAATGTGGAAGTATGGATACTACTGCTCACAGGCATATCACAAGTATAAATTAAATATAAAACTGGTCCCAGTATACTCCCCTGTGGCACACCAGATGAAATTGTTTCAGGCCTACTTGTAAAGTCTCCTTCCGCAACAGTGAACTCACGGGAAATAATGCAACTTTCCAAAAGATTTAAAATGTTTATTGTTAAGTAAGTCTTCAATTTTAAAATTAGGCCTTCATGCCACACTTTATCAAATGCCTGGGAAACGTCAATAAACAGCGCAGAACAATACTTTTTTTTCCTCAAAAGTTCTTCTTATAAATTGAACCAATCTGTGAGTTTGTTCAATGGTGCTATGCTGACTTCTAAAACCAAATTGATGGTCTGGTATGCACCCACTACTAATTAGAATTGGGGACAATTTTGTTTTGAGCAGTTTTTCGAAAAGCTTTGACACTGTAGATGGTAGACTTATTGGCCTATATGACTCAGCCTTGGTTATATCTTTGCCCGGCTTTGGAATCATTTTAACCTTGGCAAGTTTCGAGTTGTGTGGATAATACTCCAGTCTTAAAATAGCATTAAATATGAATAACAGGATTCTCATTGCAATACGAGGCAAGTTCATCAGCATCTGATTACTAATTCCATCAATACCCGGAGCTTTCTTCGGGTTGAGTTCGGCAATTAATTTTTGTAAATCACGCGTCTTAAACTTTATGTGTTGAGGGAGTAGAGCGACTATATTCGGCAAATCAGCAACACCAGTACATATATTTGGCGTAAAAACGGATTTTAAGTGCTCAGCAAATATTTTACCTTTTTCAGTATCGCTTCTTGCCCAACCTCCGGTAGATGTGCGTAGAGGTGGCTTATACTCAACGGGTGTTTTAAGCTTTCTGGCAGCGCGCTACAAAGAGTAATTAGACGCCGGTGTGACATCAAGACCCTCCAGATAATTTTTAAGAGATGCAATTTTTTCAGATTCAAGCAACTCTTGTAGTCGTTTAGTGCACTCTTTAAATCTGATTTTATTTTGTGGTGATCTGTGCTGTTGCCATTCCCTTGTAGCCCTTCTTTTTTCACGTATGAGACGTTCAATGTCTGTAGAATAAATTTTATTAAACCCAATCTGAGGATGGGAGATAGTGGCATGTTCAGCAGCCTGTTTAATATTCTCGCTGAGATTGGCAATGTTCGATTCAATATCATCGGGTGTTCTAAGCGTAATGTTTTCCGTACAATGACTGCTGAGATATTTTTTGAACCCCAGCCAATTAACACGATTGATCATCTTCACATATGGGTCAGGTAAGTTACTTCTTAATGGGCTACAAATTGTAATGATCGTCGGGGAGTGATCGGACGAGAGATCAAGAGAAGCTTGAACTTGAATTAAATCCCTAGATATTTTTTATGACGCCAAAATCTATAACATCTGGAATTTTTTGTATGTCAGTAGGCCAATAAGTGGGCTACCCACTCGAAATGACATCCAAGTCCATTTTTGAAATAGTGTTGAACAATGCTCGACCTCTGGGTGTAACAAGGCGCGAACCCCAGAACGTATGTTTCGCATTGTAGTCTCCAGCTGCTACAAAACAAGGTCCAAGAGATTTGTAGAAATCCTCATATTGATTCTCAGTGATTGAAAATCTGGGAGGGGAGTAAATTGATGATATAACGAAATTTGAACAAAAACTTTCAATGCCAATATTTGTTGCTTGTAGGTATTCTTCACAAATGTTATCAAGAACATAGTGCTTGAGTCTTGACTTTATTAGAATTGCTGATCCACCGCAAGCCCTTCCTTTAGGGTCCTTTGTATCATATATAGTGTAGCCATAAATTTTAAAAAGACTTCTCGAAGTCAAATGAGTCTCAGATACTAACATTATATCAATATTTTTCTCCGTGAGGAAGTGCTCAAAATCATTTTTATGTTGGCGAATGCCGTTTGCGTTCCAGAAACATATTGTTAACGTGTTCATGGCTTATTAAGTATTGCTTGAAGCAGAGTATTCTGCATTCGCAACATTTCTTGCAACATGCTAGTCATATTTGTTGTAAAATTGTTTATAGTTTGCACAAGATTTTCAAAAGTGGCTTCAAGGCGATTAAAAATAAAGTTTGAGTTTGTATTTGTTGAATTATTTTGCGGTGAATCATTTTGTGTCGGAATTGAACTAGCCTTAGCAGCATCTGCATACGATACACGGGAAGTAACTGGTTGGCTCATTTGCTGAAAAGTGGCAGAGTAAGCGTTTGCTGATTGAGCTGTAGCTAATTTAGGTTTTTGCACCATAGTCTTCTTTACAAAAGAGTACACAGGACAACCTCTGTAGTTAGCGGTGTGATTACCTCCACAATTACTGCATTTTTTATCACTTTGATCTTTTGCTTTGTTGCAGCTAGCGGTGCCGTGTAATTCGCCGCACACAACACAAACAGAGGGTAAATTGCAGTATGTTTTTGTATGGCCATATTCTTGGCAATTATGGCACTGTACAGGACCTGAACGCTTATGTGGCTCTTCAACTGTGATTTTTCGGTACAAGAGGTATTTTAAATTATAAATTGGATGCGTCTCATTTTTTTTCAATTTTATATCATTGGGCTCAAGTTCAACACGAAATAGGGGTTGGGGAATCTTTTCTCTATTTATTATATTGGACACATTTTTTACCTTGAACCCCTGGAGGACGAGTGCATCTTTTATTTCTTCGGGGACAACATAAGAATCTATGCCCTTCAATACGATCTGCATGCCTTTAGCGCTCTTAAGCTGGTATGTGTAGAAGCTTGTTTTACTTTTTTCAAATTCAGCAACCATTTTGCGGAAATCTTTTTCGTCATAAATTTGGATTTCAGTTTCATTGATGTTGCCACGTTTTATTGGAACAATGTGAAATTTATTCTCACCAATGACCGAAATTAATTTTTTAATAAGGGCATTTGAATTTTTTTGTCTCAAATAGATTGGTGGCGGCTTGGATGTTTTGTTCGAGGATACGTCGGGTTTGTCGTTGTCATCTTGGAAAATTTTAAAGCGGTTTTGGCGATTAGTTGAGGCTGCGCTGTTATCCCTAGACACTTTTGGAGCAGATGAGATTTTTGAAGAATTCGGGCTTCGCCCACGCGTTACTATGGTTATATATCTGTCCATTCCAACTTGTACCTTGAGTTTCGAGCCGCTGTTATCTGTAGTGATAACTTTGTTAAGTGATAAACACGAGCCTGAAGGGGATGATATTACTGACTTATATGAAGAAGTACTGGGCAACTGTAATGTTAATGCATCATTACTATTTGGCATTGGACAAAGCGAAGTTGATCTCTGACGAAAAATTGGTGTTGCCGTTAACAAAAGATTTTCATCAGATTTATTTTTTATATTTTTTTTCATTCAGAGTTTCAGAACTCACAGTAAAATAAGCATTTCT
Source organism: Tachina lurida (assembly GCA_944452675.1). Classification (NCBI taxonomy): domain Eukaryota; kingdom Metazoa; phylum Arthropoda; class Insecta; order Diptera; family Tachinidae; genus Tachina; species Tachina lurida. Next base: position 86,539,649 of record OX101752.1, read on the forward strand.
GCCGTTAGAACTAACTTCAAATTCTTTTGCATTTGGGGAATTCATACAAAGAATTCCTCAAGGGTTATTCGTTTGTTTTTTTTTTATTTCGGTATTTTTTGTTTTTGTTATTTATGATTGTTTGTTTGACTTTGAGGTATTCCTCAATATCACTTTGTTTAAGTTTTTTTTGCGGTTTTTTTGTTTTTGTTATTTTTACTATGTAAAAAATATTAGCAAAGCATAAAGCTTATTTATTAAAGACAGTATGTATGTACCTATTACGAATAATATGTACTACTAATATTTTTTTTTTGTATAATTTTTGTTTGTTTGGTAAATAAGTAAAATTCCGCTATTCGACTGTTCGCTATGAAGGTACCACGAGAAATGTTGACTTAAAAAATTAACGACAAATATTTCATGTGTCATATATTATATTTTTCATATTAAAACGAATATTTTGTTTTTTTTTCGAATTTTAGATACATTTATTGTACTCAATGCGGCAACTAATTGTAAAGTTATTGTGAAAAATAGGAAATGTATGCAAAACTCGATTAAAAATGCTTCTTTGTAAAGACTTTTATTTGAGACTTGTTTTAATTATAAATGTGATTATTAATCATATTAAGAGTCTTACATCCTGTTTTAAGCAGACGACACAATTGAAACGCGATCAGCCAATGCACTACGTACGAAATAACGTTTATAGGACATTACACGATTTTGTCGTGCGACTTACGTTTCAGCACGTATATATCAAGTCTGTTTCAAAATGTCATGTTGCCAACGTGTTCAAAAATAGTTTTTGTTTATCTTTTTTCATACAAAATTATGTTGCAAATTGGTAAAAAGGCAACCCTATTATGACGTCAAAAAAGAAATACAGCTGACTATAGTAAATAAGAGAATTGGCATTAAAAATTCATTTGTTTTAAAAATTTCAATTGTATTTTAAAATTCTTTTAATTGAAATTTCTGACAACAATTAAATTTTATGTAAGTGCAAGTAGTTGCGATTAGCAAGTTAAAAATACATTATTAATAAAGCTATTGCCTCCTGGAATAAAGTGAATGCAATATTTTTTGAACTGTTTCTTAACCCAGTGGAAATTTATGGGAATGTAAAACTTGTTCGTTTGTCGCTACAAAAGTTTTTCCTTACCACTTCTTGATGGAGGACTGTAAGAATTTATTGTCCTTGTCACCATCTCCCATGTACACGCCATAGAAGCTTTGCTGCTCCCGAACTGCGGATTTCCTGTGGCCAAATGAGGAAACTCTTCCATGCAGGCGACCAATTCCTCAAACTGCATTGCTGTTGTCATTTTGATGCATATATGTACATAATTTAACTTTATGGTATATACAAACATATATATACATATATACTATATGTACATTAAGTATGGCGTAGTTAACGATTTTTCGATTTCGACTTGCAAGAACCCCTCATTTGTGAGGTTCGGAAAAAATATATTCGAGCCAAAAAATGGTGGCGGTCAGATTGGGGCAAAAGGCTCCGCATCGTGCTCAAAGTTGAGGGTAGAAGCAAAAAAAATACAAAAAATCATATAACTTTCCCGGGGTCACCGCTGCAAGGGTCAAATGTATGACGAGCACCCATTAATTTTCTCCGCCCAACATCTTTTTAAGCACACCGACCACCTAACTCGTCTCCTTAAGGAAGCTCCCATACAAAGGGGAAATTTTTATAAAATTTACTCGCAGGGGTCTAACTGCTCCTAGGGCGTACCTATCGAAGTCAAATGTATGATTCACCTCCAATATTTATTTATTATGAAGATTTTCTCTGAACATACTTATCGTCTATCTTCAACCATTAAGGTGGTCCAAATACAAAAAAATAGTTTTTTGAATAATTTTTTTAAGAAATCCGTTTTTTCCGCTTTTATGTTGCCTCCTAGGGGGTAAAATGTAGGACCGACCCACAGTAATTTTTTATTTTCAACATTTCATCCGAACATACCTATACCCTATCTCGACTGATTAAGGGGGCTCCCATACAAAGGTGGAATTTTTTTTCCGAACCTCACAAAATGAGGGGTTCTTGCAAGTCGAAATCTCCTTACTAAGAATTCCCATATAAACTTTGACATAGCTAATGTACATTAGGGATGTAACGAATGTTCGCATTCGCATTCGCAAATAATTCGCTTACTTTTGCTATTTGCATTAGCTTTTGCATTCGCTTAAATGTATGCGAATATTTAAAGCGAATACTAAAGACAAAAATATTGGAAATATTTTCCAGTTTTTGAAAAAGAAGAGGCAGTGTTTCAATTGCGCGAAAATATTTTCTACTTAAGACTAGTCTGTTAAAACTTTTGAAAAATGGTAAGCAAATCATTACTTTGTTAAAAAGATTTTAAATGCAAAAATATTAACTAATCCTTCTTTGTTGTAATTTTTTTGCAAAACAACTGCCACTCATATTATTTCGCATGAAAACTTAAAATGTTGAAGATATATTTCATATGTTTTTCCCAATATGAACTGAGTACTACTTCTAGAAAAAATTTTCATGAACAATTCATTCCAATTTTTCTTAATATGTATTTTGGTAGCATTTTACAGGAAATGTTGAACTTAGTACAAGGTCTTAGGGCAAAAGTACGAATGGGTTGATTGCTTGACATTTTGTAAATTTATTTTAACATGATTTCATATATCTTTCAGTTAAACAATTTTTATTTCTAATAAATTAATAAATATTTGCTGAATACAAGACTCAAGTACTCGTATATCTATGTATACAACACAACTTCATGTTCTGAGATAAATTTATTTTCATGTGATTTTTTAACGTGTTGTAATATTTGCATTCGCTTTCGCATTCGCTTTCGCATAAATTAAAATGTATTATTAGTTTTCGCATTCGCATTCGCTAAACTGGTATTCGTTACATCCCTAACGTACATACACACTTATGTATGTTTACCTTTTTTTGTTGAGCTTTCCATTTTGTTTGTTTTATTTTATGTCGCTGTTTGTTTTGTTTCTCTGTTTTTGTCGAAATTTTATTTATTTTTATGCATTTTTGTTGAACACGACTAGATATTTTTAATCGTCCACCTTGACGTTTATGACGAAACAAATCGATTAATACAACCTAAAATAAATTGACAGATGTTTCGTCATTTAGTAAAAACGCTAACAGCCGCGTTCTAAAACCTAATAAAAGAAAAACGCTTATTTGCTAGCGATTATTATCAACGAGTCGCGTCTTAAAAATAGGCTGTTGTTATAAACATACGAATTTCTTAATCTTATTTCAAAAAATTGTTGAGTATGTATACATGTGCAATTTAATTGTACATTATCAATAATGACACAAAAATATTGCAGAACTTATAACCCTATTTATGGATGAATAACAAAAAAAACTTTTAACAAATTATAGTTGCTAGCAAAAAAGGGATGATATTAATTTAAAAAAAATGATTATGTGTAATAATGTGGGTACTTAAAATACGGAAAGAACAGATTACTTATTTCTACGTAATTTGTATTTTTTTTACTTATAAATAATAACCACGAAAAGGCAATGATCCATATATAATAAATTTTTACGCATGTCCCACACGCATCACTTTTCACGTCTATATATGTATGTGTTTGTGCATTTTATTATAAGTGGGTCACGTGACTTGGGTTTGTTGCTATAAAGTGTAAAAGAAATAAAATCATGCCTTAAAAATATAATTTATTTTACATAATAACAGAACGCACAGTGGCATAATCCAAATAAATACTAACGAAATAAATTACGTTTTTAAACGATCCAATGTAAATTTCACCACAACATATTGCTCCGGAGTGCCAAAGTGACATTACCCACGAAAAAAGGTTGTTTAATATTAATTTTTGCTTTTGGATTAAATTTTTTTTATCACTACATAGTATAAATCAAAGTCGCTTTCTCTGTCCCTATATCCCAATGTATGCTTAAATCCTTAAAACTAAGCAACGGATTTTGATGCGGTTTTTTTTAATAGATAGAGTGATTGGAGAGGATATGTATAATAATATCCATTAAATAGTGGAGAAATACTGTTGTTTTTGAGGTTTCTAATGTGATGTCGTAAATAATAAAATTTTTCCGGCTTACATTGCAAACACAGGCTGAACCCTACGAGATTTATCCAAATAATGTGCTAAGTATTGTACACATTGAAAAGGTCTACAGAAAACTCTGCAACGGTATATGTCTATCTCTTATGGATATCGCACAACAACATTTTTAACCGACTTCAAAAAAGAAGGGGGTTATCAATTCGTGTGTACTTTTTTTACTTTTTTTATGTTCGTACACGCCTAACTCGGTCATTTTTAAAACGATTTTCGAAATTCTTTTTTTGTTTGAAAGGGTTTGCCTGCAGTTAGGTCCGATATTTTTTTTTAAATCGGCAGGGAAAATTTCCTACCCTATTTCATAACTCTGCTATTTGTGAACCCATTTTCAAAGTTCTTTTTTGGTTTGAAATAATTTTGCTTAAAGTTAGAACAAATTTCGTTGGGATATTTTGAGCCCCCCTCCACCACCAAAAAAAAATATATTGATGATTACATAACTTCTCTATTTATGGACTGATTTTTAAAATTCTTTTCTTTTTGTTTCAATATTATTTTTCATACTTGCGTTCGTTTTGTAATCTTTTGGATTGATTCTTAGTATTGGAGTCAGTTTTTTTTTGCAAGAATTATTTTGGCATTTAGTTTTTACGACAAATAATGGCTAATTTTCGAAGCGATTTTAACCAGTACAGCATTAAGCCTTATCTTGAAATTTATTTGCTGGTGGTTCAGCGATGTCTATATGCATTTCATTGTTGCTGTAACAAATCGTCAGTAGACTTCAACCACACATTTTGAACAGTTACAAACCTCTTATCTTATGTACAGACTTTCAAAAACTATTTGAGAATTCACAAATAATAATATTTTTGAAAATCACAAAAGAAAAATAAGCACAGTAGGCTTAGTAGGGTTTTGTATAAGTTTCTAAGCCTACTGTGCTTATTTTTCTTTTGTGATTTTCAAAAATATTATTATTTGTGAATTCTTAAATAGTTTTTGAAAGTCTGTACATAAGATAAGAGGTTTGTAACTGTTCAAAATGTGTGGTTGAAGTCTACTGACGATTTGTTACTGCAACAATGAAATGCATATAGACATCGCTGAACCACCAGCAAATAAATTTCAAATTAGAATAAACTTATGACAATATGTCGAATAATAAATTTCTTAAATGTTAAATTTAGATTTTATTTTTCATTTTGCCTTATAATTACTTTTATTGTTATCCAAGGGATTTCTAATTGTATAAAGGTGTAGAAAAATAGAATAGATTCATATCGAATATAAATTATTTGCTGGGTTTTGTATAAGTTTCTAAGCCTACTGTGCTTATTTTTCTTTTGTGATTTTCAAAAATATTATTATTTGTGAATTCTCAAATAGTTTTTGAAAGTCTGTACATAAGATAAGAGGTTTGTAACTGTTCAAAATGTGTGGTTGAAGTCTACTGACGATTTGTTACAGCAACAATGAAATGCATATAGACATCGCTGAACCACCAGCAAATAAATTTCAAATTAGAATAAACTTATGACAATATGTCGAATAATAAATTTCTTAAATGTTAAATTTAGATTTTATTTTTCATTTTGCCTTATAATTACTTTTATTGTTATCCAAGGGATTTCTAATTGTATAAAGGTGTAGAAAAATAGAATAGATTCATATCGAATATAAATTATTTGCTGGGTTTTGTATAAGTTTCTAAGCCTACTGTGCTTATTTTTCTTTTGTGATTTTCAAAAATATTATTATTTGTGAATTCTCAAATAGTTTTTGAAAGTCTGTACATAAGATAAGAGGTTTGTAACTGTTCAAAATGTGTGGTTGAAGTCTACTGACGATTTGTTACAGCAACAATGAAATGCATATAGACATCGCTGAACCACCAGCAAATAAATTTCAAATTAGAATAAACTTATGACAATATGTCGAATAATAAATTTCTTAAATGTTAAATTTAGATTTTATTTTTCATTTTGCCTTATAATTACTTTTATTGTTATCCAAGGGATTTCTAATTGTATAAAGGTGTAGAAAAATAGAATAGATTCATATCGAATATAAATTATTTGCTGGGTTTTGTATAAGTTTCTAAGCCTACTGTGCTTATTTTTCTTTTGTGATTTTCAAAAATATTATTATTTGTGAATTCTCAAATAGTTTTTGAAAGTCTGTACATAAGATAAGAGGTTTGTAACTGTTCAAAATGTGTGGTTGAAGTCTACTGACGATTTGTTACAGCAACAATGAAATGCATATAGACATCGCTGAACCACCAGCAAATAAATTTCAAATTAGAATAAACTTATGACAATATGTCGAATAATAAATTTCTTAAATGTTAAATTTAGATTTTATTTTTCATTTTGCCTTATAATTACTTTTATTGTTATCCAAGGGATTTCTAATTGTATAAAGGTGTAGAAAAATAGAATAGATTCATATCGAATATAAATTATTTGCTGGGTTTTGTATAAGTTTCTAAGCCTACTGTGCTTATTTTTCTTTTGTGATTTTCAAAAATATTATTATTTGTGAATTCTCAAATAGTTTTTGAAAGTCTGTACATAAGATAAGAGGTTTGTAACTGTTCAAAATGTGTGGTTGAAGTCTACTGACGATTTGTTACAGCAACAATGAAATGCATATAGACATCGCTGAACCACCAGCAAATAAATTTCAAATTAGAATAAACTTATGACAATATGTCGAATAATAAATTTCTTAAATGTTAAATTTAGATTTTATTTTTCATTTTGCCTTATAATTACTTTTATTGTTATCCAAGGGATTTCTAATTGTATAAAGGTGTAGAAAAATAGAATAGATTCATATCGAATATAAATTATTTGCTGGGTTTTGTATAAGTTTCTAAGCCTACTGTGCTTATTTTTCTTTTGTGATTTTTAAAAATATTATTATTTGTGAATTCTCAAATAGTTTTTGAAAGTCTGTACATAAGATAAGAGGTTTGTAACTGTTCAAAATGTGTGGTTGAAGTCTACTGACGATTTGTTACAGCAACAATGAAATGCATATAGACATCGCTGAACCACCAGCAAATAAATTTCAAATTAGAATAAACTTATGACAATATGTCGAATAATAAATTTCTTAAATATTAAGCCTTATCTAATTAAATACCTTAAATACATTGTTGATTTCATATATAATGTTACTGCACACTGTATAAAGCCCTACATCCTTTGCACAGCTAAGCTTTAAAAAAATTTGAGATCTACCGGAAAAATTGCGTTAGCTGTTGCGTTATCCGGCATAGTATAAAGCAAAGTCGATTTCTCTGTCCCTATATCCCTATGTATGCTTAAATCTTTAAAACTACGGAACGGATTTTGATGCATTTTTTTAATAGATAGAGTGCTTGAAGAGGAAGGTTTATATGTATAATAACATCCATTAAATAGTGGAAAAATACTATTATTTTTGAGGTTTCTAATGTGATGTCGTAAATAATTACATTTTTTCCGCTTACATTGAAAACGCAGGCTGAACCCTACGAGATTTGTCAAAATAATGTGACAAGTATTGTACGCTTTGGAAAGGACTACAGAAAACTCTGCTACGGTATATGTCTATCTCTTATGGATATCCCACAATAACATTTTTAACCGACTCCAAGAAAGAAGGAGGTTATCAATTCGTGTGTATTTTTTTTTTTACTTTTTTATGTGTGTACACGCATAACTCGGTCATTTTTAAGCCGATTTTCGAAATTCTTTTTTTTTTTTTGAAAGGGTTTAATTGCAGTTGGCTCCCATAGTTTTTTTCGAAAATCGGAAGAGAAGATTTGCGCCCTTCTTGCATAACTCTGCTATTTGTGAACCGATTTTCAAAATTCCTTTTTGATTTGAAAGTTTTTTGCATTAAGCTAGAACCCATAATTTTTTACGAAAACCGGAGGGGGAAATTAGCTCTCCTTATGCATATCTCCGTCATTTATGAACCGATTTTCAAAATTGATTTTTTGTTTAAAAGGGTTAACCTGCAGTTTATTTCATTGATGTTTCTTTTTTTAATCGGTGAGGGACTTTGCTGCCCCCTTCCAAAAAATAAATACTGCGTCATATATAAACCGATTTAAAAATGTTTGGAAAGGTTTGATGCAGCTTGGTCCCATAGTTCGTAAATCGGTGAGAAGTTTTGACCCCCACCAAAAAAAAAAAATTTTACGTCATATAAAAAGTGTTTTAATTTTGAAAGGGTTTGCTTGACGTTTGGTTTAATAAAATATAAGACAATATCTTGGTTTAAAGAAAGAGCTATTCTGTCACCAACTAACGAACAAGTAGATAAGGTAAATAACTTGATTCTTTCAAAGATTGATGCACCGGCAAAAATATATTACTCGGTCGATACTGTTCTCGATTTGGAAGAAGCTGTTCATTTTCCTACAGACTTTTTAAACACTTTGAACCCGTCTGGACTCCCTCCTTACAAAATGGTGTTGAAAGTAGGTTGTCCTGTTATTTTATTAAAAAACCTGAGTCCACATCAACTTTGCAATGGCACGCGTTTGTTGGTAAAATCATTCAAAACTTTCATAATAGAGTGCACAATACTCACAGAATGTGGTACCGGAGAAGATGTATTGATTCCCCGAATCCCTCTGATACCATCGGATTTACCCTTCCAATTTAAACGTTACACTTTCCGGTAAAGACATATTTTGCAATGACCATTAAAAAATCGCAGGGTCAAACCTTCAACCTTTGAGCGTTGAATGTTTTCACATGGCCAACTGTATGTCACTCTTTCACGAGTAACCTCTAGAGAAAAAATGTTTGTATTGTCTTATGACAAGAAAGCTGTGGACGTTGTACATAAAGACATTCTGTAATATGTTAATTGTTGTAAAAATAAAATAAATAGGTAAAAATTTAAAAAGTAAATAAGTAAAAATGTTGTGTATGAATTTAGATATTCCAAAGATAGCAGGAAATCTTCATGGTTTAGGGAAAGAAGAATTGTTTTACTCTAAATTTAATGCGTGCGGGCCACGGGCAGTAATGAATAAATCAAAACTACGATTTTAATAATTTTTTCAATGAATGACATAGGCTTTATATTTTATACACGTGCGAAGCCGGAGCGGGCCACTAGTATACAATAAAATACAATTAAAATGAAGAAATAAATCATGAAAATTGAAACAATACAAATATTTTCCATTGCTTCCATTATCCTAATGTAATATTACCTTCTTTTTGTGCAGATTCAAATCTTAATTGCGTATTTGATTAAATTTTTCTCGTCTTATTTTTATAATTCAGCTGTTTGTGCCCTATCGACGTAGAGAAGTGACTTAACATGACATCAAAGAAAATAATCAAAATTTCAAAATTTCTCTTAGTTAATCAATTGTAGCGCCCACTGTGTGGCATGTGACTCTGTCCTGTTGGAACAATTTTGAATCATGTTCCTATACCGTTTACCATTGGTAACATTCTGACCATCATCGTTTTTTAAGACATATGGGTCAATGACTCTGCCATTGCATAAAGCGAGCCAAACAGTAATTTTCTGTTATGTAAGGGTGTTTTGTCAAAACCTTGTGGATTTTCCTCACTACAAATGGAACAATTCTGCTTATTTTCATACCTACACGCAAAGAAAAAATATGGTTGAAGTAACCATAATCAAACAGCAATATACTATGATTGAATTATATGGTTGCAGTCATATCATATTATTGTAAATAGAAAAGCAAATATTATTTATATCATTTTATGAGTTATTCGAGTTCTCGTTGTACCTTTATAGTAAACAGACGTATTCACGGAATTTTTCTTACATACATAATAAAAATCATAAAAAAAATATTCGTAGTACATATTAACTTTGATAAATAAGCTTTTTTTTGCTTTGCTAATATTTTTTACAGACTCGGAAATAGCAAAAACAAAAAACAACCGTGAACAAAAAAAAACCCACACAAAGTGCGCTTGAGTACCTCAAAAGTGAAGTGAGTTATAACGGCAGAAATTCCTATTTTATTGTGAGTTCTCATGCTCTTAATAATAACAATAAAAATAAAAAAATTATGAGAAACTTACTGTGAGTTCTGAAGCTCTTAATTAAAATTAAAAATCTTATAATAGACTTTTTTAACGGCAAAGCCTATTTTTTGTTAGCGATCAACTTCGCTTTGTCCAATGCCAACTAGCGAATCGTTGACATTACCGTTACCTAGTACTTCTACATTTAACTCAGCGATATCATCAGCTTCGGGCTCATGGTCATCACTTAACCAAGTTGTCACTGAAGATAAGAGTAGCCCAAAACCCAAGGTCAAAGTCGGAATGGACAGATATATAACTGTAGTAAGGCGCAAGCGAAGCTCAAATCCTACTAAAATTGTATCTGCTCCAAAGATGTCTAGGGATAACAGCGCATCATCTACCAATCGCGAGTTCTCGTGGTACCTTCATAGCGAACAGTCGAATAGCGGAATTTTACTTACTTACCAAACAAACAAATTATACAAAAAAAAAATATTAGTAGTACATATTATTCGTAATAGGTACATACATACTGTCTTTAATAAATAAGCTTTATGCTTTGCTAATATTTTTTACATAGTAAAAATAACAAAAACAAAAAAAACCGCAAAAAAAACTTAAACAAGTGATATTGAGGAATACCTCAAAGTCAAACAAACAATCATAAATAACAAAAACAAAAAATACCGAAAATAAAAAAAAAACATAAACGAATAACCCTTGAGGAATTCTTTGTATGAATTCCTCAAATACAGAAAAACTTGAAGTGAGTTCTAACGGCAGAAATGCTTATTTTACTGTGAGTTCTGAAACTCTGAATGAAAACAATATAAAAAATAAATCTGATGAAAATCTTTTGTTAACGGCAACGCCAATTTTTCGTCAGCGATCAACTTCGCTTTGTCCAATGCCAAATAGTAATGATGCATTAACATTACAGTTGCCCAGTACTTCTTCATATAAGTCAGTAATATCATCCCCTTCAGGCTCGTGTTCATCACTTAACAAAGTTATCACTACAGATAACAGCGGCTCGAAACTCAAGGTACAAGTTGGAATGGACAGATATATAACCATAGTAACGCGTGGGCGAAGCCCGAATTCTTCAAAAATCTCATCTGCTCCAAAAGTGTATAGGGATAACAGCGCAGCCTCAACTAATCGCCAAAACCGCTTTAAAATTTTTCAAGATGACAACGACAAACCCGACGTATCCTCGAACAAAACATCCAAGCCGCCACCAATCTATTTGAGACAAAAAAATTCAAATGCCCTTATTAAAAAATTAATTTCGGTCATTGGTGAGAATAAATTTCACATTGTTCCAATAAAACGTGGCAACATCGATGAAAATGAAATCCAAATTTATGACGAAAAAGATTTCCGCAAAATGGTTGCTGAATTTGAAAAAAGTAAAACAAGCTTCTACACATACCAGCTTAAGAGCGCTAAAGGCATGCAGATCGTATTGAAGGGCATAGATTCTTATGTTGTCCCCGAAGAAATAAAAGATGCACTCGTCCTCCAGGGGTTCAAGGTAAAAAATGTGTCCAATATAATAAATAGAGAAAAGATTCCCCAACCCCTATTTCGTGTTGAACTAGAACCTAATGATATAAAATTGAAAAAAAATGAGACGCATCCAATTTATAATTTAAAATACCTCTTGTACCGAAAAATCACAGTTGAAGAGCCACATAAGCGTTCAGGTCCTGTACAGTGCCATAATTGCCAAGAATATGGCCATACAAAAACATACTGCAATTTACCCTCTGTTTGTGTTGTGTGCGGCGAATTACACGGCACCGCTAGCTGCAACAAACCAAAAGATCAAAGTGATAAAAAATGCAGTAATTGTGGACGTAATCACACTGCTAACTACAGAGGTTGTCCTGTGTACTCTTTTGTAAAGAAGACTATGGTGCAAAAACCTAAATTAGCTCCAGCTCAATCAGCAAACGCTTACTCTGCCACTTTTCAGCAAATGAGCCAACCAGTTACTTCCCGTGTATCGTATACAGATGCTGCTAAGGCTAGTTCTATTCTGACACAAAATGTTTCACCGCAAAATAATTCAACAAATACAAACTCAAACTTTATTTTTAATCGCCTTGAAGCCACTATTGAAAATCTTGTGCAAACTATAAACAATTTTACAACAAATATGACTAGCATGATGCAAGAAATGTTGCGAATGCAGAATACTCTGCTTCAAGCAATACTTAATAAGCCATGAACACGTTAACAATTTGTTTCTGGAACGCAAACGGCATTCGCCAACATAAAAATGATTTTGAGCACTTCCTCACGGAGAAAAATATTGATATAATGTTAGTATCTGAGACTCATTTGACTTCGAGAAGTCTTTTTAAAATTTATGGCTACACTATATATGATACAAAGGACCCTAGAGGAAGGGCTTGCGGTTGATCAGCAATTCTAATAAAGTCAAGACTCAAGCACTATGTTCTTGATAACATTTGTGAAGAATACATACAAGCAACAAATATTGGCATTGAAAGTTTTTGTTCAAATTTCGTTATATCATCAATTTACTCCCCTCCCAGATTTTCAATCACTGAGAATCAATATGAGGATTTCTACAAATCTCTTGGACCTTGTTTTGTAGCAGCTGGAGACTACAATGCGAAACATACGTTCTGGGGTTCGCGCCTTGTTACACCCAGAGGTCGAGCATTGTTCAACACTATTTCAAAAATGGACTTGGATGTCATTTCGAGTGGGTAGCCCACTTATTGGCCTACTGACATACAAAAAATTCCGGATGTTATAGATTTTGGCGTCATAACAAATATATCTAGGGATTTAATTCAAGTTCAAGCTTCTCTTGATCTCTCGTCCGATCACTCCCCGACGATCATTACAATTTGTAGCCCATTAAGAAGTAACTTACCTGACCCATATGTGAAGATGATCAATCGTGTTAATTGGCTGGGGTTCAAAAAATATCTCAGCAGTCATTGTACGGAAAACATTACGCTTAGAACACCCGATGATATTGAATCGAACATTTCCAATCTCAGCGAGAATATTAAACAGGCTGCTGAACATGCCACTATCTCCCATCCGCAGATTGGGTTTAATAAAATTTATTCTACAGACATTGAACGTCTCGTACGTGAAAAAAGAAGGGCTAGAAGGGAATGGCAACAGCACAGATCACCACAAAATAAAATCAGATTTAAAGAGTGCACTAAACGACTCCAAGAGTTGCTTGAATCTGAAAAAATTGCATCTCCTAAACATTATCTGGAGGGTCTTGATGTCACACCGGCGTCTAATTACTCTTTGTGGTGCGCTGCCAGAAAGCTTAAAACACCCGTTGAGTATAAGCCACCTCTACGCACATCTACCGGAGGTTGGGCAAGAAGCGATACTGAAAAATGTAAAATATTTGCTGAGCACTTAAAATCCGTTTTTACGCCAAATATATGTAGTGGTGTTGCTGAATACAGTCGCTCTACCCCCTCAACACATAAAGTTTAAGATGCGTGATTTACAAAAATTAATTGCCGAACTCAACCCGAAGAAATCTCCGGGTATTGATGGAATTAGTAATCAGATGCTGATGAACTTGCCTCGTATTGCAATGAGAATCCTGTTATTCATATTTAATGCTATTTTGAGACTGGAGTATTATCCACACAACTGGAAACTTGCCAAGGTTAAAATGATTCCAAAGCCGGGCAAAGATATAACCAAGGCTGAGTCATATAGGCCAATAAGTCTACTATCTACAGTGTCAAAGCTTTTCGAAAAACTGCTCAAAACAAAATTTTCCCCAATTCTAATTAGTAGTGGGTGCATACCAGACCATCAATTTGGTTTTAGAAGTCAGCATAGCACCATTGAACAAACTCACAGATTGGTTCAATTTATAAGAAGAACTTTTGAGGGAAAAAAGTATTGTTCTGCGCTGTTTATTGACGTTTCCCAGGCATTTGATAAAGTGTGGCATGAAGGCCTTATTTTAAAATTGAAGACTTACTTACCAATAAACATTTTAAATCTTTTGGAAAGTTACATTATTTCCCGTAAGTTCACTGTTGCGGAAGGAGACTTTACAAGTAGGCCTGAAACAATTTCATCTGGTGTGCCACAGGGGAGTATACTGGGACCAGTTTTATATTTAATTTATACTTGTGATATGCCTGTGAGCAGTAGTATCCATACTTCCACATTTGCCGACGATACAGCCTGCCTTAGTATGCATGAAAACCCTGATGAGGCATCCCGCAAACTCCAGGAACACATTAGTCAGATGGAGCTTTGGTTAGACTTATGGAGAATCAAGGTAAATGAACAAAGTGTGTTCAAGTAACATTTACTTTACGAAGAGATACTTGTTCCCCCATTCGGATTAACAATCAAATTGTTTCTCAACATTCACATGTAAAATATCTTGGTATACACCTTGATCGACGACTTACATGGAAACACCACATTGATTCTAAGTTAACTCAAATGAAACTTAAACTAACTCAGGTAGATTGGCTGATTGGTCGAAATTCAACACTTAGCCTAGACTGTAAACTTTTAATATACAAGTCGCTTTTAAAGCCAATATGGTGCTACGGAATTCAACTATGGGGCACTGCTTCAGCTTCAAATGTAGAGAAAATTCAACGCAGGCAAAATAAAATTTTACGCATGATAACATCGGCTCCATGGTACATCAAAAATTCAAATATACATCGTGATTTGAATATGCCACTAGTGACTGAGGAAATTGCAAAATACGCTGGCAAATATTTAACAAAACTCGAGTCACATCCTAATCCGCTTGCCCGTAAGCCACCACCTATCTATCTGAGAGAAAAAAATTCTAACGCGCTTTTAAAAAAGCTACTGTCGACAATTAGTGAAAATACTCTTCACATTATTCCAATTAAACGAGGAAATATTGATAAAACTTTTTTTTTAATACATATTTTTTTATTTATTGTATCTTCAAATATGAACTAAAAATAAGTATTCAAATCTTAAATCTTAAATATAATTATTAGGCCCGACCACTGTCGGACATACATTTAGAGATAGTTATAAATAATACATAAGTAGTGATAATCAAAAGAAGGAAAAAATAAATAAAATAAAAAGTATTTTCAAGCAGTCCTATTTGGAGTGCTGAGTATAAGACCCCTTGTATCCTGAATGTTTTGGCAATAGTTATATCAATCCAAGCACATAAACTTGTATTGACACTATTTTGTTTGCCGGGTTGTCCTTCAAGCACTTGAACTTGAAAAACGTAGTGAAGATCAATCAGTAAAACACTTTAAACGCCTTAAGAAGATTGATAAATTCCTTATTTTAATTCTTGCTTTTATACTAAATTAATTAATAATAACAAGAATAAATTGCTTACTTTAACTTAATAATAAAATGCTTAAATTAATTTTATAATAAAAAAAATAAAATGCTTAATCAACTATTGGTCAACGAGTAAAGTGAATAATGGCAAGTTCAATGACATAGGTTTAATGTGAAATTAAATGACCTATTTTTCATGTTACAGTAAAATTGCCTTTTGGCATATTTAATAATAATTGAAATATATATTAACAAATGACTTACAGTGACAAACAAAATTTATTGTTAAAATAAAAACTATATTTTAGAAAGTAATATGTTGAACTAAGTGTCAACATTCTCCCCCGCATTGACCAATGGTTGATGGTTCTACAAGGTTGAATTTAGATATCTTTAACATCGATGTTGATGGCTCGTGGTGGTGGAACTGGCTGAGGGGTGGTTTGGTTGCATGTGGAATTTCTGTTCTTTTGCTGTTTAAAATATGTGTTGATGATTAAAATGGCGAATAGTATGGAGATTACAAGCGCAGAATAGCTGACTGCATGATGGTGAAAACTATTGGAATTGATGAGTGCTGGTACATATGTGAACAATGGTTGAGTCGTCTAGTTGCCTTTTCAGTGCGCTTAGTTGTTTTTGATGGATTTCAATCTGGTTATTGGTGGTATTGAATATTTTACTTATTTATTCCGGTGTGCTAATATGATCTATGTGCCGCAATTGAGCATATGATGTGTGTAGAGTATTCGATAAACCAAAGAGACCTTGGATTGTGATAAACGTGCCTGTGAGTGTGCAGCTCGCTTCAATCTCTATTATTCCTGTGCCGTTTATTGTATATTGGGTATGTTCGGAACCGCAAACTGCTGATATCCCTAATTTTGTGGTGGTAGCGAAGATCCATTTATTTGGAAACTTTAGTTGTGTCCATGTGAAATTGCCTGCCAGTCGAATGAGCTTGCATTTAGTTGTTTGTCGGCTGTTGAAAATATTGATTTCGCAGGAATCACTCCCCTTATTCTTCCTAAGTTTGAACTGTTTGTTATTGCATATAAATACTTCATCCTTAGGCGTAATACAGTTTGATATCTCATGGGTTGTGAATGGAATGTATTCGTCTCTATGGGGTTTATGGCAAGAAATGATTCCTCTGGGTGAATTGATATTAAAGTATTGTCTCTTATGGTCGGTATTGGAATTATGTTAAAGAGTTCTAAAAATTAATAGTCGACTAAAGGTAACATTACTTCGAAAATTACTTCATTCTTTGTTACTGCTCCTTTGACCTTCATCAATTTGTATAGTTGAATTAAACTGTCGTCTTCAATTGGAAGTGTTCGGCGTGTTGGAAGGTGAGCCTTTATTACCCTTAATTCATTTTTTAGTTGAGCTGGTGACAATAAAAGTGGACTAATTTTTCCATGGTGGGTATCAGTTAGTACATCAATAATCTCCCCTTCCACTCTTTGTAAGTTAATCGCTGTCAACGTCAAATGATTGGCTAGAAGTGAGATTAATTGCATTTGATTGAATTGGTCAGCCTGCTTAGATATTGAATTCTCTTGCCCATTGACCTTGTCAATTATATCCGTTATCTGTTTTTGAGTACTTTGTTCGTCTTGCTTGATGATGTTGATGGTTGAGTCAATAATAGATGTTTGATTTTTATGCAGTTGAAACAAGTAATCTGAGTCTTCCTTAGCATTCTTGATGGTGTTTGATATTTCATTTGCATAGTCGGAATCAAGAACGCCAAACAAAGATCGTGCAACATTTTCAATAATTTTGAAGGCTCCCCTTTTTACTCTACTGCTGGAAAATAGCTCCTTCTCTTGAATCAATTCGGTTTTTATTTGATTGAAGTTGGTTGCCAAAATGTTGCAAATTAGTTGATGTTTAATGGGCGAACATAGCTGTTGTAGGGTCGTTATTCCTGACTGGAAGGCCTGCAACTCGGACGTAAATGGTGCTAAGTCATAGTATATCAATAGTCTCCATTCAGCTGTCACTAGTTTTACATTTCCAATTCCCTCAAAATATAGTCCTGGGTTATTATGAAAGTTGGTTATTTTGACATTGCTACTCATTGCTACTGGAACTAAAAATATTGTTGTTATTATAGTAAGTAGCATTGAAGTGGAGATACGCCTAGATTTTTTTGATGGTGGACTCTCTGTTTCATCAACTGATGGTGGCCACTCAACTGTTATCGGGCGAGTGAGATTGGGTACTTCATTTGTTGGTAGTTCTTCCTGCTGCAGTAGCGGAGCTAATCTATGAATAGGTCTTTTCTTTATTCCGGAGGCTGTTTTTATATCTGCCATTCTGACCTTGCCATCAGTTCCCTTATAAAATTTCAGGATTCTACCCAGTGGCCATTCCATTACGGGCAGATTGTCCCCCTTTACTATGACTAGCTTTCCTTCTTCCACGTTTTGAGACGACGTCTTCCATTTCTGTTTTTCTTGTAGATGGTGTAAATATTTCAATGACCATCTTTTCCAAAATTCGTGTTTAAGCTGCGACACAAGCTTCCATCTTTTTGCCAGTGAGCAAGTTGGATTAGGCATTTGAGAGTCGACTTGTGCCGTCAGTGGTTCCCCGATGAAGAAATGGCTGGGAGTTAAAGCTGTTAAATCGTTTGGGTAGCTTGATAAAGGAGTCAGAGGTCGTGAGTTCAGAATGGCCTCAATTTCAATGATGATTGTTTCTAACTCTTCGTGCGTTAGCGAAGCCGTTGATATACTACGTAAAAGTAATTGTTTGGCTAACTTAACAGCTGCCTCCCATAACCCACCGAAATGGGGTGCCTTAGGAGGTATAAACTTTAACTCTATTCCGTCATTACTGCAAGATCGAGTTATTGCTTCTTGTGAAGGTTTGGTAAATATGGCGTTGTTTAGTTCTTCGAGGTGGTTCCGTGCCCAAACGAAGCTCGTGGCGTTATCTGAATAGATGGTTTGGCAACGTCCTCGTCGGGCTACGAACCTCTTGAGAGCTCCAATAAATGCTTCTGTTGTGAGGTCAGTAACCACTTCTAAATGTACTGCTCTTGTTGAGAAACATACAAAAACTGCGATGTAGACCTTGTGAGGTCTCTTACCTCTTACTTTGTAATGTACCCACAGTGGACCACAATAGTCGACGCCTGATACTATAAATGGTCGAGTCGGAGTCACTCTGGAGGCAGGTAGGTCTCCCATAATTTGTTGCATTAGCCTTGGTTTTGACCTGGTGCACCGAATACAGGTTTGAACTGTGTTTCTGGCAATTGATTTCCCCTTTATTATCCGAAATTGTTGCCTGGAGATGGATAATAGAGTTTGTGGGCCGCAATGATGATTGTCGTTGTGTAACATTCCGTTGTAGGGAAGAACCATTGGGTGTTTAGCCTCGTATGAGATATTTGCAGCCTTCAATCTTCCGCCAACGCGTAGTATGTTATTTTCGTCAAGAAAGGGTGATAATCCACATATAGGACTTGTCTTATCGAGCTCCTTCCCCTGGTTTAATGTACTTATTTCATTTTTAAAATCTGAAACTTGCATAGCTCTGACTAGATGTTTAGCTGAAGTTAGTTCTAACGGGCTTAGTGTATTGCTGGTCGGTCGTTCGTTCTTCGCTAATTTGGTGTTTTGGATGAAGCGTTGCATGTATGCTACTATTCTTTGAAGTGTCTTGAATGAATTTCGGTTGTTGATTTTATATATAATGTCTTCCAATGAGGTTGAAATTGCTGATAGAGCATTGACTGAATTCGGTTTGAATTCTTCAGTGGAGGATGGTTTCTGATTTTTGTTGAACTCCTTTGGCTATTGACACTCGTTGCCGTGTAAAAACATTGGCCCAAAAACCAAAAACTACTTTGTGATAATTTTTCTGGACTTAAACCTCTTGAGATGAGGTCGGCCGCGTTTTGTTTAGAACTGACGTGTCGCCATGGAATGTTTATAGTTTGTTCTTGAATTTTGCTTACTCTATTTGCGACAAAGGTACGAAGAGACGGTGATGTTGCATTGATCCAATGCAGTACTATTTCAGAATCTGACCATAGATATGTAGGCATGTTTTCAACTCTTAATTCCCTTTTTATTCTTGTGGTAAGTTGAGCCCCAAGTAGTGCTGCGCATAGCTCTAGTCTTGGTAATGTTACCTTTTTTATAGGGGCAATGCGTGATTTGGCACATAAAAGTCTGACAACGAGTTGGCCATCTTGCAGTTTGGATCGTATGTATACTGTGGCGCCATACGCCTTTTCAGAAGCATCTACAAAAGTGTGTATCTGTGTATCTTTGGAGATCTGCCCATCAAACATGTGCCTTTTGGTGCTTAAGGTATTTTACATTTTGACGAAACATTGCCCATTGGTTGGTAAGATCTGCTGGCAGCTGTTCGTCCCATGAAAGTTGTAATTGCCATATTTGTTGTATGAATATTTTAGCAGAGACGACAACAGGTCCGGCAATTCCTAACGGATCGAATACTCATGCTACATCTGATGTTACAGACCGCTTGGTTATTTTATCATTGTCTTGAATTTCAGCTCTGAGACAAAAAATATCCGCCTTGGGATTCCATGTTAACCCCAAAATTTTTTTTGATTGATTATCAAAATCAAGATTTAATTCTATATCTTCAGAAGAAATACCAGATAGAAGCCTTGAATGATTTGCACACCACTTTCTTAATTTGAAACCAACTCCCTGTAACAAGGTAGTCAACTGTCGTTGTTTTTCAATTGCTGTTATATGGCTGTCAGATCCACTCATAGCGTCATCCACATAAAAATCATCTCTTAATGTTGTTGCACCTAATGGATAATTTTTCATGTTTTTGTCTGCTAACTGCTGCAAACACTTTGTTGCCAGGTAAGGAGCTGCAGATGTTCCATATGTCACAGTGTTAAGTTTGTAGGTTTCCACTGCTTCATTTGGACTATTTCTCCAATATATTAGTTGCATGTTACGGTCTGCTGAGTGAACTAGAATTTGACGATACATTTTTTCAATATCTCTACAAAAAACAAATCGTGGCATTCGAAATCGTAGTAGCAATCCAAACAGATGTCCTTGTGTTGGAGTATCTACGCACAATATGTCATTGAGAGATATTCCTGTTGAAGATTTCGCTGATGCGTCAAGCACCACTCGAAGCTTGGTGGTTGTATTTTCAGGTTTGATTACGCAGTGATGTGGAATATAGAAATACTTCTGAGTTATTTATGCGGGTCATGTGACCCAATTCTTCATATTGCTTCATAAAGTCAACTTATTGTTGCTTAAGGTCGATGTTCATCGATAAACGCCTTTCTAGAGCCATCAATCTTGAAAAAGCTAACCTTTTTGTCTCTCCTAGGGAGCTTGGGCTTTCTGACCTGTAGTTCACACCTTTTCTCTTCGATGGTGAGAGTATTGTCTAACTCGAATTCGTCTAGTTTCCAGAATCTTTGTAAAAGTTCGTCTGTGGTTGCTTCGTTTTCCCCATATAATGCGCATACCGCTGCACTATGGTCGGAAACATCACTTTTCTTGGCCAAAACTATTAAAACTTAAAATAACGGAATTTTTAACTGGAGTTTGAATTTGCAGTATATTTTAAGTGTTTTTGTATAAAATAATTAATTTTTTTTTTTAATTATCAACATTTAGAACTAAAATTAAAAAAAAAAATTTGTACATAAACATTTTTTTTCTTTTCTTTCTGAGTTTTTATCTTTTTTAGTTCTAAATGAGAAAATATACGATACTTTATTTTATTTTTATTGACTCCACATTTTTGTATAAAATAATTTATTAGTGCGTCCTTATTTTTTCCTTTGTTCTGCTGGGTCAACCAAATATCAAAAACTGCTGAATTTTGTAAACAATTGACGGCTGAAAAAAAAATTATTCAAAAACCGCAAAAACCCGCAAATCGAGATAAACATTTTCAAAAACTTAACACTTCAAAGTAATTTTGGTTTTTAATCTTATGCTTAACACTCCTAAACAAAATGATTTAAGCTTACTCGAACTTAAAAAATAAAATAAAATCCAATATTTTAAAGACTTTTGGAAAAAGTTATTTTATTTTTTAGAGTATCCAATTTTTGAGTATTATATTTTACAAAATTAATAAACTTACCATCACCTTCGATTTCCATTTAAACTTTTATTTAACACGCTTTGTTTTCAGCTTTAACAAGCAATTGAAGTAAGCACTATAAAACACCGAACGCAATTCTGTTTACAAATGAAGCAAACAAATTCAACTTCGATGACTCACCGAATAACGGTGAATTGCATATTACAACAACAAAATTAATTTTTGGTTGTTTTGGAGTGTTGACTACTAGATTCCAAAAACAAAAACAAATTTCGTGAGTGTAAACATTTTGACTTTTGGCCAACGAAATGAAATTTCCGACCACAGTGCGCTGAGTTGCTGTTGTTTTCCCTTATCCTTCTACTTACAATCCAACCCAGCCTTGTATTTTTCAAAATTGGTAATTCTGGTGAGAGGTGAATTTTTCCGGTGGTCAACAACTCAAGGTAATATTCGGCGCCTAGTAAAACGTCAATATTAGCAGTGCTGTTGAATTCAGGATCGGCCAGTTGAATGTTTTCTGGGATTGACCAGGAGATACAGTTGAATTCTGTTAAAGGTTGTGCCGGAATTATGTTGGGAAGAACAAAGGCTTCTAGTCTTGTATTGTAGTTACTTGTTGTAGACTGAAGATTAACGTTAATGCGTTGATTTGTATTTCTGGACTGACTGTCAATTCCTTCGATGCATAAGGATGTCTGCGATGACTTGAGTGACAAACGATTTAGTAACCGGTTAGTCACAATGTTGATTTGTGACCCTGAGTCTAATATTGCTTTGAAGACTCCAGACCGTCCATTATTGCCTGTAATTTTTACCCGAGCTGTGGCTAACAATACGTAACCCTTCGCTGTTCTGGGACAGTGAGCTGAAGCTACCGTTGATGTTGAGGCCTTATTTTCAGTGGAGGAGTTTTTCGATGGTAAACTTAAGGCGTTGGTGCCCTGTGGATGCCTTTTCAAATGTACAAGTGTGTTGTGGGTTTTCTTACATTTTCTACAGGATCTTGCTGTGCAATGTTTTGACATATGGTCACCCTTGAAGCAGTTGACACAGAGTTTTTGTTGCTGTATTATCCACTTCAGTCGATTAGGCACTGACATCGATAAAAATTTTTTGATGAATTCCATTGCTACATAGTTTGCAATGGTTGTTTTCCTTGGGAATGGTTGCTGTAGCTAAAGTTCTCTTTGACGTAGTTTGCGTTCGTCCGACTGCTTCTAATGATTGGAATCTGCTTTCCAGGAAGCCCAAGAGCTCTTCTAATGTTGGCAATGATCTTGGTAGTTGTATTGACTGCTCATATAATAAGTGTGTGCCTTGATCCAGTTTTTTGATGAATATATTAACTAACATGGGGTCTCATGTTGATGTGTTGATATTCAAATTGTTAAGTGCTGAGATGCACTCCCGTGTTGTGTCATATAACCCTTTTATGGCTGTAGCAGAGGGATTATCAGTTATTTTTGGTTGGCCCAATAGTCTGTTTATAATGTTATTTGTTAATATTCGTGGATTGCTGAAGCGGCCTTGTAGCATTTTCCAAGCCGTTTCATAGTTACTTTCTGTTAAGGATAAGTTTTGTATTAGCATAGCGGCCTCACCTGTGGTGTTTGTTTTCAAAAACCACATTTTTTGTATGGCGGGCATGGCCTTTTTGTGAATCATTTCATTGGACATATCAAAAAATGGTTGCCAACCCAGATAGTCTCCATTGAATTTCGGTATCGTAACCTTTGGAAGAGGCCGTGGGCTAAGTGTGGATGAATTGCTTCCCAATTGTGTTTCATCGTTTATAAGTTGTTTGTGTTGATCTGCGAGCACAGCAGCTCGCTGTTGGTGGACTGCGTCTTCGAGGTAGTTGTAATCATCTGGATGTAAGCCTTGGCTTGATGGATCTTTGATTTGTTGCCACACGTCGTCATAAAAATTTTGGATTTGAGACCATAACTTTTTTATAGTCTCTGATTTTAGCTTATAAAATTGTTTTGGCTGCTCTTCTATTAGTGTTTCCAAACCTTGTAACAAACGTGTTAATGCTGTCATACGTGCAGTTATTAATCTGGCTAGTCCTGGTGCTGGTACTTCCTCTAATTCATATTGGTTGACTGAGTTGGTTACTGGTGTCCTTACGGATGGTACAGGTTTGGTATATGGTGTCATGCACTTTTTTAGTTGACATTCAATATGTTCAATTGTAGAGCTGTATTGTTCGCCAATGGATTTGTTAATATCCTTAGTAATATAGGGATCCTCTTCTGATAAGGTAGCATCATTCCGAATATTATTTTCAGTCTTTTCGAACCATTGCCATAGGTTAACTAATTCATCTTGTTTTGCCTTGTAAAATGCCGCTGTTCTTCTGTCAAGTGGAGATTTTTTTATGGTTGAAATGACTCTTCCAATCTCGCTTGCAATCGCCTCTTGCTGTTTCATAAGTTCTTGTACTGATGACATCTTGAGTAATTGTTTGAATTGCGTTTGATGGAGGGTGCTGAGTTTTTAATGTAAAGAGTTAGATATTGTAGCCCTTTGCTACTGTTTGTACTTATGAGTTTTCAGCGTAGCCCTGTGCTACCGTTTTGTATTTTTATTGATATTTGAGCTGATGTTATACACGTGGTTGCGCGTTTGTTTATTTCCCAAGAATTCTAGAGAGATCCTTACAACTGGTGGGGGGAATCTCAGTAAATTTAGAAAATATTAGGGGTCACCAATGAATGTTTTGGCAATAGTTATTTCAATCCAAGCACATAAACTTGTATTGACACTATTTTGTTTGCCGGGTTGTCCTTCAAGCACTTGAACTTGAAAAACGTAGTGAAGATCAATCAGTAAAACACTTTAAATGCCTTGAGAAGATTGATAAATTCCTTATTTTAATTCTTGCTTTTATACTAAATTAATTAATAATAACAAGAATAAATTGCTTACTTTAACTTAATAATAAAATGATTAAATTAATTTTATAATAAAAAAAAAATAAAATGCTTAATCAACTATTGGTCAACGAGTAAATTTCTTGTTGACGTAATTTTAATTATTGTGTTTGAATTGGCTGTATTGGCATATTTGTATTTAAGTGAATAATGGCAAGTTCAATGACATAGGTTTAATGTGAAATTAAATGACCTATTTTTCATGTTACAGTAAAATTGCCTTTTGGCATATTTAATAATAATTGAAATATATATTAACAAATGACTTACAGTGACAAACAAAATTTATTGTTAAAATAAAAACTATATTTTAGAAAGTAATATGTTGAGCTAAGTGTCAACATATCCCTCTTTTTTAGGCGGATGTGTCCAGGAAAGTTCAAAATATTACAAGCAAGCGGATTAGGAGGTTTGTTAAATATTTGCCTGCATATTTTGCAATTTCTTCAATCACTAGTGGCATGTTTAAATCACGATGTATATTTGAGTTTTGAGTGGAGCCAATGTTATTAATCGCAAAATTTTATTTTGCCTTCGTTGTATTCTCTCGACATTGGAAGCTGAAACAGTACCCCAAAGCTGAATTCCGTAGCACCATATAGGTTTCAAAAGTGACTTGTATATCAAAAGTTTGCAATCTAGACTGTGGGTTGAATTTCTACCAATCAGCCAATGTACCTGAGTTAATTTTAGTTTCATTTGGCTTAACTTAGAGTCAATGTGGTGTTTCCAAGTAAGCCCTCGATCAAGGTGTATACCAAGATATTTCACATGAGTATGTTGAGGGACAACTTGATTGTTAATCCGAATGGGTGACCAAGTAGCTCTTTGTAATGTATATGTTACTTGAACACACTTTTGTTCGTTTACCTTAATTCTCCATAAGTTTAACCATAGTTTCAGCTGGGTAATGTGTTCTTGAAGATATCGGGATGCCTCGTAAGGATTTGCATGCACACTAAGGCAGGCTGTATCATCAGCAAATGTGGAAATGTGGATATTGCTGCTCAGAGGCATATCACAAGTATAAATCAAATACAAAACTGGCCCCAGTATGCTCCCCTGTGGCACACCGGATGAGATAGTTTCAGGCATGCTCATAAAGTCTCCTTCCACAACAGTGAACTTCCGGGCAGTAATGTTACTTTCCAAAAGACTTACAACGTTTATTGGCAGGTATGTTTTTAATTTTAAAATTAGGCCTTCATGCCACACTTTATCAAATGCCTGAGAAACGTCGATAAACAGCGCAGAACAATACAAGAAGTTCTTCAAATGTTCTTCTTATAAATTGGACCAATCTATGAGTTTGTTCAAGGGTGCTATGGACCAAATTGATGGTCCGCTATGCACCCACTATTAACTAGAATTGGGGAAAATTTTGTCATGAGCAGTTTTTTGAAAAGCTTTGACATTGTTGATAGGAGACTTATTGGCCTATATGACTCAGCCTTGGTAAGATCTTTGCCCGGCTTTATAATCATTTTAACTTTGGCAAGTTTCCAGCTGTGTGGATACTCCAGTCGTAAAATGGCATTAAAAATAAATAACAGTATTCTAATTGCAATACGAGGCAAATTCATCAGCATATGGTTACTAACTCCATCAAGTTCAGCAATTAGTTTTTGCACACCACGCGTTTTAAACTTTATTTATTGAGGGGGTAGAGCGACTTCATTTTGCAAATTAATTACACCAGTACATGTGTTTGGGGTAAATACGTATTTTAAATGATCAGCAAATATTTTACTTTTTCAGTATCGCTTCTTGCCCAACCTCCGGTAGATGTGCGCAGAGGTGGTTTAAACTCAACGGGTGTTTTAAGCTTTCTAGCAGCGCGCCATAAAGTGTAATTAGATGCTGGTGTGACATCAAGATTTTCCAGATAGGTTTCAAGAGATGCAGTTTTTTCATGTGGAAGCAGCTCTTGGAGTCGTTTAGTGCACTCTTTAAATCTAATTTTATTCTGGGGTGATCTGTGCTGTTGCCATTCCCTTCTAGCTCTTATTTTTGCACATACGATACGTTCAATATCTGTAGAATATAGTCTATTAAACCCAGTCTGCGGATGGGAGGTAGTGGCATGTTTAGCAGCCTGCTTAATATTTTCGTTAAGATTGGTAATGTTAGATTCAACATCATCATGAATTCTTAGTGTAATGTTTTCCGTGCAATGACTACTAAGATATTTTTTGAATCGCAGCCAATCAACACGACTGGCCATCTTTACATATGAGTAAGGTAGAGCACTTCTCAGTGGGCTACAGATTGTAACGATCGTGGGAGAGTGATCGGACGATAGATCTAGGGAAGCTTCTACGTGAATTAAATCCTCATATTGATCCTCAATAATTGCGAATCTAGGAGGGGAGTAAATTGATGATATGACAAAATTTGTGCAATATTTTTGACACAAATATTCGTTGCTTGTAGATGTTCTTCACAAATGTTGTCAATAATAAAATGCTTGAGTCTTGACTTTATTCAAATTGCAGATCCACCGCAAGCTCTTCCTTTTGGGTCCATTTTATCATATAAAGTGTAGCCGTTAATTCTGAATAGACTTCTTTAAGTCAAATGAGTCTCAGAAATCAACATTATATCAATATTATTTTCCGTGAGCAAGTGCTCAAGTTCATTTTTATGTTGGCGAATGCCGTTTGCGTTCCAGAAACATAGTTTTAACGTGTTCATGGTTTGTTGACTAATGCTTGAAGCAGAGTATTCTGCATTCTCAGCATTTCTTGCATCATGCTAGTCATATTTGTTGTAAAGTTGTTTATAGTTAGCACCAGATTCTCAATGGTAGCTTCAAGACGACTAAAGTTAAATCTAGAGTTTGCAGTCGTTGAATTATTTTGCGGTATAACATTTTGTGTGGGAATAGAACTAGTCTTAGCAGCATCGGCATACGATACACGTGAAGTAACTAATTTTGGTTTTTGACCCATAGCCTGTATAACGAAAGAATATACAGGGCATCCTCTGTAGATAGCGGTGTGATTACCTCCACAATTACTGCATTTATTTCTGCTTGATCTTTTGGCTTAGTACAGCTAGCAGTACCATGCAATTCACTGCAAATAACACAAACTGTAGGTAATTTGCAGTAAGTTTTTGTGTGGCCATATTTTTGGCAATTATGACACTGTACGGGACCTGAACGCTTACGTGGAATTAAAAACCCAAATTAGCTCCACGGCAATCAGCAAACGCTAACTCTGCCGCTTTCCTCAAACTAGCCAACCAGTTACTTCATGTGTATTGTATGCCTATGCTGCTAAGACTAGTTCTGTTCCCACTCAAAATGTTCCACCGCCAAATAATTCAACGAATGCAAACTCAAGCTTTAACTTTAGTTGCCTTGAAGCTACTAATGAGAATTTGGTGCGAACTAAAACAGCTTTACAACAAATATGACTAGCATGATGCAAGAAATGCTGCGAATGCAGAAATCCTGCTTTAAGCATTAGTCAACAAGCCATTGAACACGTTAAAACTATGTTTCTGGAACGCAAACGGCATTCGCCAACATAAAACTAAACTTTAGCACTTCCTTATGGAAAAAATGTTGATATAATGTTGGTATCTGATAATCATTTGGCTTCGAGAAGCTGCTGTACGATTCAAAGGATCCGAGAGGGAGAGCATGAAGTGTATCAGCAATTCTAATTAAGTCAAGATTGTGCGTATTTCAGGATATCATAAATTTACTCACCTCCCAGATTTTCAGTTACCGAAGATCAGTATGAGAACTTTTACAAATCGCTTGGATCGTGTTTCCTGGCAGCTGTTGACTGCAATGCAAAACATACGTACTGGGGCTCGCGTCTTGTTACACCTAGAAGTGGAGCGTTGTTTAATACAATCTCAAAAATGGGCTTAAGTGTCATTTCGAGTGAGGAGCCTTCTTACTGGCCTACTGACGTAAGAAAAATTCCGGATGTTATAGATTTTGGCGTCACGAAAAATATCCATAGAGACTAAATTCACGTAGAGGGCTTTCTATATCTTTCCTCGAAACACTAGTCACTGCGTAGAAATCATTCAGCTAAGATCGTCTGATGATAATGAATTTAACATTGCCAATCTTAACAAAAATATTAAATAGGCTGCTGAACATGCCACTACCTCCTATCCGCAGACTGGGCTTAATTTATATTATTATATTTTACGGAAATGGAACATCTTGTATGTTAAAAAAAAAGCGCTAGAAAAGAATGGCAGTAACACAAATCACCCCTAAATAAAATCAGACTTAAAGAATGTACTAAACGACTCAAAGAGCTGCTATCGTCGGAAAAGACTGCATTACTGGAAAAGTTTTTAGAAGGTTTGATGTAACGTCAGCATCTAATTACTCTTTATGACGCGCTACTAGAAATATTAAAAGACCCGTTGATCTTTAGTCACCACTGCGCACTTCGACCGAAGACTGGGCAAGAAGCGATAGTGAGATAGGTAACTTATTTTCTGAGCATTTAAAATCTGCATTCACTCCCAATTCATGAACGGGTGCTGCCGATTTACCGAGTGTAGTTTCTCTACCCCTCGTCTCCTAAAGTTTAAGATGCGTGAACTACCAAAAATAATTGCTGAACTCAACCCGAAGAAAGCTCCAGATATTGATGGTATTATTAACAAG
The DNA here is from genome assembly GCA_944452675.1 of Tachina lurida. NCBI lineage: Eukaryota > Metazoa > Arthropoda > Insecta > Diptera > Tachinidae > Tachina > Tachina lurida. Next base: position 86,568,760 of record OX101752.1, read on the forward strand.
ATTGCTTATTAACTTGCCTCATATTGCAATAAGAATCTTGATTTTTATTTTTAATGCCCTTTTAGAATGCAGTATTTTCCACATAATTGTAAACTTGCCAAAATAAAAATGACTCCAAAGCCGGGCAAAGATCTTATCAAAGCTGAGTCATATAGGCATATGAGCTTACTATCAAAAATCTCAAACCTTTTCGAAAAGCTGCTCATAGCTAAATTGTCAAAAATTTTGACATGGGTGCATCCCGGACCATCAATTTGGTTTTAGAAATCAGCATCGCACCATTGAACAAACGCATAGATTTGTCCAAGTTGTAAAAAAAACATTTGAAGAAAAGAAGTATTGTTTTGCTCTCTTTATTGATGTTGCTCAGGCATTCGATTTCCTCAAGTGGAAAAGACCACAAAAGACAAACTTATTTTTTAATAAATTTTTGTGGTCGCCACTTTCTTCCCCCTCCCTCATTGGTAGTCAAATCAGGAAGTTATTTAATAAGCAATTATAGATGTTCTCAAACCCTTCGCCTTAAAAAAAAGAATTTTGGAAATTGGTATACATATGATGAAGTTACTTGATATTCATTTCGTACATGCGGTCACTCTGCCTCTCCCTCGTATATACATACATGAGTATGAAATTTATTATTCGACGTATTGTCAGAAGTTTATTTTAATTTGAAATTTATTTGCAACAATGAAATTCATATAGGAAACGCTGAACCTCCAGCAGATAAATTTCAAAATACATATCGTCCCTACCACGTCAAACTATCCAATATGCAAATTTGTAATTTTCAGAAGAGCGGGAAGACCCGTCAACTGTGAATTTAAGGACATCGTACTCCTAAAAAGTCCAGACTTAAACATTTCTTATTGAGTTACCTATTGTCCATGAGAATTTCAACATTTTATAACGAGGCATATATAGATAACAAATCTAAAAAACGAATTTTGCATATTGGAAAGTTTGACGTGGTAGGAACGATATGTATGTTTATACATACACTGAAAGGAAACCCTTCATTCAGACAATGAAATTCTTCATTGTATTAATGAAAAGTTTCATTAAAAGTCAGCTAATGAAGCCCTTCATTGGATCAATGAAGAATGTTTCATTGTATTTATGAAGTTAATTTTCGCGGCTATGTCATAAATAGAATGAAACTATTTCATTAGTTCAATGACACTTTTTCATGAATATAATGTAATTGTTTCATTGATTTAATGAAGTTTATTCATTAATATAAAGAAAATTTCATTAAATTTATGATGCAAAATAAATATAATGAACTATAAGCAGAATATAATGACAATTTTCTTTTAAACACATGAAATCATATCCCTTCTAATCCACATACTTAATAAAATATATATATAAATTTTCTTTATTATATTTAATGTATACAAATACATACATACATATGTACTTATGTATGTATTTATTAAAGCAAAACATTTGAAATTTAAGGAACTCATCAGTAGAGTTCAACACATATAATGTTTTAAGTTAATCGAAAAACTTACATGTTTATAGTAAAACTCAAAATATGTTGTTGAGAATCACAATGCAGAAACATAAGTTTAAAAGAACCAAACAAAAATCTTAACAAAACAAACATCTTTATTAGATGTTTAGCACAACCTTTTTGTGTTTGTATAATGTTGATAGGGACGTGAATAGATAAAAAAAGAGAAAGAGTGAGATATGTGATATACAATGAAGAATATTACATTGTATAAATGAAACTATTTCATTGCATTTATGGCGACCATACTGCTTTGGAATTAAAAGGGGTTAGAAAAGTAAGAAATAGAAAATAATTTTTAACAAAATAACTTTTGATTTATTTATGTTTGACAAACTGCATACAGTAATTATATAAAATATGTGAAACTTACTTATATTTGCCCCCAATTCGTTAAAAAGAAAATTCGTTTAAACAATGTAATGATTTTCATTAATACAATGAACTATGAAGAACACATAAAAAGAAGAAATTGAAAGATTTCATGTATACAATGTAATTGTTCATTGTATTAATGAAAAGTTTCATTAATATAATGCAGAACATTTAATGAACCCGTTTCATTGTCTGAATGAATGATTTTCCTTTCAGTGTAACTACTACGACGGGATAAACGTGTGAAGATTGGAGATGGTGTTATAAGTTAGTAGCGTGTGTCTGTCCGTGTCCACGTACAGACCAAACGGCAGGAAAAATTTTGATTTCGTTTTTTTTTTTTTGAAAGGTGACTTGATCGAGAGGGTTCTAAGCTATAATTGAAGAAAATTGGTCTTGCTGCTTAGAAGATATCACATCTTTTCTAGATATATCGGGGGTTTTTAAAATTTTTAATCAGAAATAATTTCTTAATCAGGCTTAAGTTCAGTAATTTCAATTCTTACCGAATGAAATATTTTTATTAATTAATGTGAGTATCTAAAGAAGAGAAGAAAAATTAAACTAGACTTTATTATTATTTTTCTTAATAATAAAATAAGTAAAAATAATGAATGTGATGATCGTAAAAGATAAGTAAGAATAGTAAAACATACTTAGGTAGAGTGATATAACTTCGTGCTAATCTATATAATTAATAGTTTAGTATTTTGGGAGCTATAAGCGTTTAAAGTTGCTACTACTACATGCAAACATAGTACACGCTCATTTGTTAGTTTACACTGTGTGTTTGTGTGTGTATTTGTGTACTATTTTTCATGCTATTCCATTTTTTTTCTTATTTGTTGTATGAAAGCCATAAAACCAGGGTGGCCGATGACATTTTTCAAAAAGTTGCACCAAATAGGGGATTTATCAAAAAAAGGGGCAAAATTAAAAAAAGACGTGAAAACTACACTAAATTTTTTATTTTTAATGTATTATTATATAATTCACTCTAAAGAAAGTGGAAAAAAGTGCCAAGGCAGTCGAAAAAGTGGCAATTTGCCACTTTAGTCGGTCAAACGGTCACGCTGCATAAAACTTATAGGACGAGAGTTCAATAAATTGAATTAGGTTTAATAAAGAGATTTTGTTTCTGTTTAGAATGCGGACGATTCTGTCGTCCGTTTGGTATATCTAGTCTAAATAGAAAATGGAAAAACAGGAAATGAATAGTGATACTTACAAATGTATTTACCAAAGGTAAATCAATAACTGTATACACAATCAATTCTCATATTCCATTTCATAGAAAATTTAAGTTTAAATTTTCGATTTTAATTACCCAAATTTTACAAAAAATTACAGAAGTTTGACAATTTGAATTGTCAGAGAACCTACAGTATCTACCTACTTATGTATACGGTAAAGTTAGAAAAAGTGGAACCACTATATGATAAACCCATTTATATTTTATTTTTTTTATTTTTTTAATATATGATTTTTATTTATTGTATCTTCATATATGAACTAACAATAAGTATTCAAATCTTAAATCTAAAAATATAATTAGGCCCGACCAGTGTCGGACATAAGCTTAGTAATAGTTACATATATATAATACATAAGTAGTGATAATCAAAAGGAAAAAAATAAAAGTATTTTCAAGAAGTCCCATCTGGAGTGCTGTGAATAAGAGCCATTGTGTCCCTCTTTTTTAGGCGGATGTGTCCAGTAAAATTCAAAATATTACGGGCAAGCGGATTAGGATGTGACTCGAGTTTTGTTAAATATTTGCCTGCGTATTTTGCAATTTCTTCAGTCACTAGTGGCATATTTAAGTCACGATGTACATATATTTGAATTTTTTATATACCATGGAGCCGATGTTATTAACCGTAAAATTTTGTTTTGCCTTCGTTGGATTCTCTCGACATTAGAAGCTGAAGCAGTACCCCAAAGCTGAATTCCGTAGCACCATATAGGTTTTAAGAGCGACTTGTATATTAAAAGTTTACAATCTAGGGTGAGGGTTGAATTTCTACCAACCAGCCAATGTATCTGAGTTAGCTTAAGTTTCATTTGCGTTAGCTTAGAGTCAATGTGGTATTTCCATGTGAGCCTTCGATCAAGATGTATACCAAGGTATTTCACATGTAAGTTTTGAGGAACAATTTGATTATTGATTGTAATGGGGGAACAATTGTCCTTTCTTAAGGTATATGTTACCTGAGCACACTTCTGTTCGTTTACCTTTATTCTCCACATGTTAAATCATAGTTCTAACTGAATAATATATTGCTGAAGATATCGGGAAGCCTCGTGGGGGTTTTCGTGCATACTAAGGCAGGCTGTATCATCGGCAAACGTAGTTGTATGGATATTGCTGCTCAAAGGCATATCACAAGTATAAATCAAATATAAAACTGGCCCCAGTATACTCCCCTTTGGCACACCGGATGAGATTATTTCAGGCGTACTCATAAAGTCTCCTTCCACAACAGTGAACTTCCGGGCAATAATGTAGCTTTCCAGCAGATTTAGAATGTTTATTGGTAGGTAAGTCTTTAATTTTAAAATTAGGCCTTCATGCCACACTTTATCAAATGCCTGAGAAACGTCAATGAACAGTGCAGAGCAATACTTTTTTTCTTCAAAAGTTTTTCTTATAAATTGAACCAATCTATGAGTTTGTTCAATGGTGCTATGCTGACTTCTAAAACCAAATTGATGGTCCGGTATGCACCCATAACTAACTAGAATTGGGGACAATTTTGTCATGAACAGTTTTTCGAAAAGCTTTGACATTGTTGACAGTAAACTTGTTGGCCTATATGACTCAGCTTTGGTAAGATCTTTGCCCGGCTTTGGAATCATTTTAACCTTGGCAAGCTTCCAGCTGTTTGGATAATACTCCAGTCGTAAAATGGCATTAAAAATTAATAACAGGATTCTAATAGCTATACGAGGCAACATTATCAGCATCTGGTTACTAATTTCATCAATACCCGGAGCTTTTTTCGGGTTGAGTTCAGCAATTAGTTTTTGTACATCACGCGTCTTCAATTTTATTGGTCGAGGGGGTAGCGCAACTTCATTTGGCAAATCAACAGCACCAGAACATGTGATTGGGGTAAATACGGATTTTAAATGCTCACCAAATATTTTACCTTTTTCAGTATCGCTTCTTGCCCAACCTCCTGTAGATGTGCGCAGAGGTGGTTTAAGCTCAACTGGTGTTTTAAGCTTTCTAGCAGCGCGCCACAAAGAGTAAGTAGATGCTGGTGTGACATCAAGACCTTCCAAATAATTTTTAAGAGATGCAGTTTTTTCAAATGCAAGCAACTCTTGGAGTCGTTTAGTACACTCTTTAAATCTGATTTTAAGTTGGGGTGATCTGTGCTGTTGCCTTTCTCTTCTTGCTCTTCTTTTTTCACTTACGAGACGTTCAATATCTGTAGAATAAATTATATTTAACCTAGTCTGCGGATGGGCGGTAGTGGCATGTTCAGCAGCCTGTTTAATATTTGCATTAAGGTTGGCAATGTTAGATTCAATATCATCATGTGTTCTTAGCGTAATATTTTCCGTGCAAGGACTACTAAGATATTTTTTAAATCGCAGCCAATTAACATGATTTATCAAATTCGCATATGGGTGAAGTAAATCACTTCTTAATGGGCTACAAAATGTAACAATCGTGGGAGAGTGATCGGACGAGAGATCTAGAGAAGCTTCAATTTGAATTAAATCCCTAGAGATATTTTTCATAACGCCAAAATCTATTACATCCGGAATTTTATGTATGTCAGTGAGCCAATAAGTGGACTCCCCACTCGAAATGACATCCAAGCCCATTTTGGAAATTGTATTGAAGAACGCTCGACCTCTTGGTGTAATAAGACGCGAACCCCAGAACGTGTGTTTGGTATTATAGCTACGTAGCCAGCTGCTACGAAACAAGGGCCCAGAGATTTGTAAAAATTCTCGTATTGATCCTCAGTAATTGCGAATCTAGGAGGGGAGTAAATTGATTATATGACAAAATTAGTGCAAAAATTTTCGACACAAATATTCGTTGCTTGTAAATGTTCTTCAGAAATGTTGTCAATAATATAATGCTTGAGTCTTGACTTTATTCAAATTGCTGATTTACCGCATGCTCTTCCTCTCGGGTCCTTTGAATCATATAAGGTGTAGCCATACATTTTAAAAAGGCTTCTCGAAGTCAAATGAGTCTCAGAGACCAACATTATATCAATATTTTTTTCCGTGAGGAAGTGCTCAAGTTCATTTTTATGTTGGCGAATGCCGTTTGCGTTCCAGAAACATATTTTTAACGTGTTCATGGTTTGTTGACTAATGCTTGAAGCAGAGTATTCTGCATTCGCAGCATTTCTTGCATCATGCTAGTCATATTTGTTGTAAAATTGTTTATAGTTTGCACCAGATTTTCAATAGTAGCTTCAAGGCGATTAAAATTAAAGCCTGAGTTTGTATTTGTTGAAGTATTTGGCCGTGAAACATTTTGTGGGGGAATAGAGCTTGTCTTAGCAGCATCGGCATACGGTACACGTGAATTAACTGTTTGGCTCACTTGGGCAAGAGTGGCGGAGTATATATATATATATATATACTATATATATATATATATATACTATATATATATATACTATTTATATATGTTGATTTTACAGTACTGGAGTTATCCAAGTGGAGAATGTATGACTTTCATTATGGCTTTATGAAGCCTTAATTTGGAGATAATATTTCTCTCAATTATATGGATACTGACTCCTTTATTTATTTAATTGAAACTGATAATTTTTACTATGATATCCATAATGATATTAGTTTGAATTTTGAAACACCAGACTATCCTATAGGTAATAAATTTTGTTTACCACTACTCAATAAAAAGTTTTTAAGAATGATGATAAATGAAAACGATAGGGATATTATGACAGAGTTTGTTTGTTTCAGAGCAAAAATGTATTCTCTGTCGACTCTTCGCTCTTAAAATGTTAAAAAAATCAAAAGGGTTCAAAAAGTCTGTAACTAAAAAGTTGTATATTAATGATTACGAAAGATGCTTATTTGAATCAAAAATTATCTCGGATGAAATGTTTTTGTTTAGGTCTAAAACACATCAACTATATAATCAAAAACTAAATAAATTAGCACTTAGCTTTTCTGATGATAAAAGAAATCTAATGAAAGATAAAATAAAAACGCGCGGTTGGGAACATTACATAAAAGTAGTTGTATATTGCCAATTCTAGCTCACTTAAAATTGTGAAATTGGGTTAATTAAAATTTGAAATTGGAGAACTTCAATGCAGAATTTTCTGAAATTTTAAAGTTTGGGTAATTAAAATTTGTAATTTGAGAGATTGTGTTTTCGGTGCGCTTTGATGTTTCTTTTGTTTACATTAGGAGTTTTTTGTGTACATTAATTTTGTGTGAACGGGTGATTTTTTGCTGTTGCTTACATTAATTGTGTATGAACGGGTGTTTTGTTTTGTTGGAATATGTTAAGGGGTTTCATAGGTTTGAAGTTTTTTATATGAGTGTATATCATAGCTGTTAAATTTTATTTCTGTTTAAGATATATAACGAGACATTATTAGATTTAATTGAACTATAGTGAATTTTTAATCAGAAATAATTTCTTAATCAGGCTTGAGTTCAGTAATTTCAATTCTTATGAATGAAATATTTTTATTTATTAATGTGAGTATCTAAAGAATAGAAGAAAAATTAAACTAGACACTATTAGCTGGGGGAAATACCGATATTTTTCTGTGCAGTCACGCACTTCATCAGCACCCATGTCTATCTACTGGGGTAGAGATTATTATTAACATCAGCTATTAAACTTAAATTTCTATGAAAATGGAATATGAGAATTGATTGTGTATACAATTATTGATTTGCCTTTGGCAAACACATTTGTAAGTATCACTATTCATTTTCTGTTTTTCCATTTTCTATTTAGGTTAGCACGAAGTTATATCACTCTACCTATGTATGTTTAACTATTCTTACTTATCTTTTACGATCATCACATTAATTATTTTTACTTATTCGATGCACCATCGGTACATACATATAAGTATTATTGTAGTGGCTTTATGTTACTTTGTTTTTGCTTTCTACAGTTGATTTAGCTTTCCAGCATTCTGAAGCAGTTCTGGCCAAGTGAACAGTGATCGCCAAGTGAACATATTTTTGTCACGTGCCCATGATGAATTAAAATGAGACATTATTAGATTTAATTGAACTATAGTGAATTTTTAATCAGAAATAATTTCTTAATCAGGCTTGAGTTCAGTAATTTCAATTCTTATGAATGAAATATTTTTATTAATTAATGTGAGTATCTAAAGAATAGAAGAAAAATTAAACTAGACACTATTAGCTGGGGGAAATACCGATATTTTTACACTCACGAAATATGTTTTTGTTTTTGGAATCTAGTAGTCAACACTCCAAAACAACCAAAAATTAATTTTGTTGTTGTAATATGCAATTCACCGGTATTCGGTGAGTCATCGAAGTTGAATTTGTTTGTTTCATTTGTAAACAGAATTGCGTTCGGTGTTTTATAGTGCTTACTTCAATTGCTTGTTAAAGCTGAAAACAAAGCGTGTTAAATAAAAGTTTAAATGGAAATCGAAGGTGATGGTAAGTTTATTAATTTTGTAAAATATAATATTCAAAAATTGGATACTCTAAAAAATAAAATAACTTTTTCCAAAAGTCTTTAACATTTTGGAATTTATTTTATTTTTTAAGTTTGAGTAAGCTTAACACACTTTGTTTAGGAGTGTTAAGCATAAGATTAAAAACCAAAATTACTTTAAAGTGTTTAGTTTTTGAAAATGTTTACCTCGATTTGCGGTTTTTGAGTAATTTTTTTTCAGTCGTCATTTTTTTACAAAATTCAGCAGTTTTTGATATTTGGTTGACCCAGCAGAAGAAAGGAAAAAATAACGACGCACTAATAAATTATTTTATACAAAAATGTGGAGTCGATAAAAATAAAATAAAGCATCGTATATTTTCTCATTTAGAACTAAAAAAGATAAAAACTCAGAAAGAAAAGAAAAAAAAATTTTATGTAAAAATTTTATGTAAAATTTTTTTTTTTTTATTTAATTTTAAATGTTGATAATTAAAAAAAAATTATTATTTTATACAAAAACACTTAAAATATACTGCAAATTCAAACTCCAGTTAAAAATTCCGTTATTTTAAATTTTAATAGTTTTGGCCAAGAAAAGTGATGTTTCCGACCATAGTGCAGTGCCATGACTGCCAAGAATATAGCCTTACAAAAACGTACTGCAATTTACCTACAGTGTGTGTTATCTTCGGTGAATTGCACGGTACTGCTAGTTGTACTAAACCAAAAGAACAAGCAGAAAAAAATTTAGTAATTGTGGAGGTAATCACACCGCTAACTATAGAGGATGTCTTGTATATTTTTTCGTTAAACAGACCATGGGACACAATATTAAATAAGCTCCAGCTCAATCAGCAAACGCTTACTCCGCCAACCAGGTTCTTCACGTGTATCGTATGCCGATGATGCTAATGCTAGTTCTATTCCCACATAAAATGTTTCACAGCCAAATAATTCAACGAATGCAAACTCAAGCTTTAACTTTAGTTGCCTTGAAGCTACTATTGAGAATTTGGTGCGAACTAAAACAGCTTTACAACAAATATGACTAGCATGATGCAAGAAATGCTGCAAATGCAGAAATCCTGCTTTAAGCATTAGTCAACAAGCCATGAACACGTTAAAACTATGTTTCTGGAACTTGAGCACTTTCTCATGGAAAAAATGTTGATATAATGTTGGTATCTGATAATCATTTGGCTTCGAGAAGCTGCTGTACGATTCAAAGGATCCGAGAGGGAGAGCATGAAGTGTATCAGCAATTCTAATTAAGTCAAGATTGTGCGAATTTCAGGATATCATAAATTTACTCACCTCCCAGATTTTCAGTTACCGAAGATCAGTATGAGAACTTTTACAGATCGCTTGGATCGTGTTTCCTGGCAGCTGTTGACTGCAATGCAAAACATACGTACTGGGGCTCGCGTGTTGTTACACCTAGAAGTGGAGCGTTGTTTAATACAATCTCAAAAATGGGCTTAAGTGTCATTTCGAGTGAGGAGCCTTCTTACTGGCCTACTGACGTAAGAAAAATTCCCGATGTTATAGATTTTGGCGTCATGAAAAATATTTTTAGAGAATTAATTCACGTTGAAGCTTCTGTAGATCTGTCCTCCGATCACTCTCCCACAATAGTTAAAATGTTCAACCCAATAAGGAGTGATTTAACTAACTCATATGTAAAATTATTAATTGAGTCAACTGCATAGGATTCAAAAAATATATTAGTAGTCACTGCGTAAAAAACATTCAGTTAAGATCATCTGATGATATTGAATTTAACATTTGCCAATCTTAACGAAAATATTAAATAGGCTGCTGAACATGCCACTACTTCCTATCCGCAGACTGGGTTTAATATAATATATTTTACGGAAATGGAACATCTTGTATGTTAAACAAAAGAGCTAGAAAAGAATGGCAGTAACACAGATCACCCCTAAATAAAATCAGACTTAAAGAATGTACTAAACGACTCAAAGAGCTTCTATCGTCGGAAAAGACTGCATTACTGGAAAAGTTTTTAGAAGGTATTGATGTAACGTCAGCATCTAGTTACTCTTTATGACACGCTACTAGAAATATTAAAAGACCCGTTGATCTTTAATCACCACTGCGCACTTCGACCGGAGACTGGGCAAGAAGCAATAGTGAGATCGGTAACTTATTTTCTGAGCATTTAAAATTTGCATTCACTCCCAATTCATGAACGGGTGCTGCCGATTTACCGAGTGTAGTTTCTCTACCCCTCGTCTCCTAAAGTTTAAGATCCGTGAACTACCAAAAATAATTGCTGAACTCAACCCGAAGAAAACTCCAGATATTGATTGTATTATTAACAAGATGCTGATGAACTTGCCTCATATTGCAATAGGAATCTTGATTTTTATTTTTAATGCCCTTTTAGAATGCAGTATTTTCCACATAACTGTAAACTTGCCAAAATAAAAATGACTCCAAAGCCAGGCAAAGATCTTATCAAAGCTGAGTCATATAGGCCTATGAGCTTACTATCAAAAATCTCAAAGCTTTTCGAAAAGCTGCTCATAGCTAAATTGTCAAAAATTTTGACATGGGTGCATCCCGGACCATCAATTTGGTTTTAGAAGTCAGCATCGCACCATTGAACAAACGCATAGATTTGTCCAAGTTGTAAGAAAAACATTTGAAGAAAAGAAGTATTGCTCTGCTCTCTTTATTGATGTTGCTCAGGCATTCGATAAAGTATGTCACGAAGGCCTAGTTTTAAAACTGAGCACATACCTAGCAATAAACATAGAAAAGCTTTTGGAAAGTTATATTATTGATAGGAAGTTCACCGTTGTGAAGGAGAGTTCACGAATGTGCCCGAATATTTATCTTACGGTATGCAACAGGGTAGTATTCTGGGGCCAGTCTTGTATCTAATATATAATTGTGACATCCCTGTGAGCAATAAAATCCACACTTCTACATTTTCCGATGATGCAGCCTGTATGAGTATGCACAAAAATCCCGATGAGGCATCCCGCAATCTCCAAGAACATATTACCCAGCTTGAAATATGCTTAAACTTATGGAGAAGTAAAGTAAATGAACAAAAGTGTGTCCATATAACGTTTACCCTAAGAAGAGATACTTGTTCCCCCATTCGGATCAACAATAAAAGTATTCCTCAACATACTCAAGTGAAATACCTCGGTATACACCTTGATCGAAACCTTGCATGGAAACATCATATTGACTCTAAATGAACTCAAATGAAACTTAAATTAACTCAAATATATTGGCTAATTGGCAGAAATTCTTCACTCAGCCTAGACTGCAAAATTTTTATATAAAAGTCGCTTTTGAACCCAATATGGTGCTATGGAGTTCAGCTATGGGGCACTGCTTCAGCTTCAAATTTTGAGAAAATCCAATCCGCTTGTTCGTAATATTTTGAACTTTACTGGACACACCCGTTTAAAAAAAGGGACACAAGGGCTCTAATACGCAGCACTCCAAATGATACGTCTTGAAAATAATTTTGTGCTTAATCTGACATTTATGTATTATTAATTACTATCTCTAAGTTTATGTCCGATACTCGTCGGGCCTAATAATTATGTTTGAATGTAATATTTGATTACTTATTGTTTTTTGAAGATACAATAAATAAATATATGAAAAAAAAAAGTTTTAGATTGTGAAAAAATATACAAATAAAAATTTTTTCTTTTATTATTGAAAATATGTTGTCCTTATATGAATAGTTCTAGTAATGAAAATTTTTCCTGTAACGACTTCGAGAGGAATCCACCTTTTGCCTTAATTATGTATCACCTTTGATAATTGAAAAATACAGTAAGCTCCATATCCGTGTTTTGTCTACTTTTAACGTTATTTTCATATAACAAAATATTTAGCTCAATGAAAATAACAAGGTATTGGGTTTTGCAAAACTTGCGCGAAACCATTACGTGCTAGCTCCAAATCAAATTAAAATTTCAGGAAATTTAAAATTAAGGAAATTTTATAGTACAAAAATGTAATGAATACCAGAGCTTTAGTAGTAAGAAAAGAGATAAGACAACCCGTTCGCACAAAAAGTGCTGTTTTTAATTGCTGATACCATGAGTCCGTTTTTAAAAAAAAGTTCCTCTACAGAACTCTCTGACCTAAATATATCATAAATGGTTGTTATATATTTTTAAGTTTAATAAATATATCTCTTTATTTTTCAGAAATAGTTTCTATTTAAGAAATAACAGCCTAATTGAATTAATTTATTGTTTCTTTAAATTAAATTCTGAGAAAAACTATTAAATTTTTTTGTAGTTAAATAATATTGAAATGAATTTTCTTCAAATTTTTAATATCCAATTTCCTTAAATTTTTTTTTGTTTTAAAAATGTGAACAAAATTGTATTTCAAATAAGCGGACCCTGCGAACTTCGCCCCAATTTTAAGCCTTCAGACAAACTTTAGAGTAATAATACAACACAGATATTTAAATTTTCAATGTGATTTATTTGAATGAAATCAGTAGAGAGCGATTTGATGCACAATGTTTTTAGATTTGTTTTCCGGCACAAAAACAACTAACCAAGACGGTTTCCCAACACGCGAACATGCAGCGAACCGTGCGAAATACAGGGAAATTCGAGATTAATCCCACAGACTTCTAGTGATTGGCCTTGTGAACTGAATCCACTTGAATTGGAATGGAAGGTCAGTTGGAATAATGGGAATTCGTGGGATAAGTACTTCCTCTATTCTGAATTTGCCTTTGATGATTGTCGAAATAAAAGCATGCCAACGATCACAACCAGCAGAGCTGTCCCATCTTAACCCCGGTCGCTGAACATATAAGTATCCTATACAAATAATAGTTTTCAAGTAATTGTATCAATAAAATTTTTAATATTGTTTATTCTTACCATCATCTACATATATATATATATAAAAATAAGTCCGTATATGTACGTCGCCAAACTAATCATAAACGCGTCGTGCGATTTCAACCAAACTTATACACTACGTAGGCAGTGGCCCATATATGGTTTATATGAAGTTTGGTTGAAATCCGATAACGCCGTCCGACAGATGGCGCAATTTTTAGTTTTTAGGTGTTTTTGCACCGTAACTCAAGAACTACTGAACCGATTTTGACTAAACTTCATACACATGCTTTCCAGAGCGTAAGTAGTGTTTCTGTGTAGTTTGAAGTTTGTCCGACAGATGGCGCCATATTTAGTTTTTTTGTGTTTTTGCACCGTTACTCAAGAACTACTGCACCGATTTAGACCAAACTTTATATAAATGCTCTATGGGGCGTAAGGAGTGTTTCTGTGTAGTTTGAAGTTCGTCTGAAAGATGATGCAGTATTTATTATTTTTGTGTTTTTGCACCGTAACTCAAGAATTACTGCACCGTAACTCAAGAACTACTTCACCGATTTAGACCAAACTTAATATACATGCTCTATGGAGCGTTAGGAGTGTTTCTGTGTAGTTTGAAGTTCGTCCGGCAGATGGCGCCATATTTAGTTTTTTTTGTGTTTTTGCACCGTAACTCAAGAACTACTGCACCGATGTTGACAAAACCTTATATACATGCTCTATGGGGCACGAGGAGTGCTTCTGTGTAGTTTGAAGTTTGTCCGACAAATGGCGCCATATTAAGTTTTTTTTTGTGATTTTGCACCGTAACTCAAGAACTACTGCACCGATTTAGACCAAACTTTATATACATGCTCTATGGGGCGTGAGGAGTGTAGTTTGAAGTTCGTCCGACAAATGGCGCAGTATTTATTATTTTTGTGATTTTGCACCGTAACTCAAGAACTACTGCACCGTAACTCAAGAACTACTGCACCGATTTAGACCAAACTTAATATACATGCTGTATAGGGCATAAAAACTGTTTCTGTATAGTTTAAAGTTCGTCCGGCAGATGACGCCATATTTAGTTTTTTTGTGCTTTTGCACCGTAACTCAAGAACTACTGCACCGATGTTCACAAAACTTTATATACATGATCTATGGGGCGTAATGAGTGTTTTTGTGTAGTTTGAAGTTCGTCCGGCAGATGGCGCAATATTTAGTTTATTCGTGGGCAAAATCCAATTTTCATATTGTATCACCAATGCCATATACAACACTAATGTTTGCTTAGGGCCAGCAACGCGGACCGGGATCAGCTAGTTTATTATATAGATTTTTTTAATTTAATCCCATTGTACACAGTGGGAGACAATACTGTGTGCTAATTACATGTGATAACAAATTAAATTTTACGTATTTGATTGGCCACACATTTCTGTCCCTCACTGTACGTATTAATTAACCTAGAATTACTGATAGATTTGATAGGAATATAGGTTAATTGCATTGTATAATTTTAATCAATTGTAAATAAGTTTTCAACATTCATTCCTCCTTTATTTTCAAATAAATAGTTACCATGAATTTTTACATCCATTAAGTTTTTTTCCTTGTTGGAATGCTGGGCGGAATTATGGGTAGAGGAAAGTAAGTACAGTTATCATATCAGGGAGAAGACAAAAACTCGTGGTAAAGGACTTCTGAAGGCGTTCAAATTGTCGACAGGGTGGGAACAGTATCACAAAATGGCATAACATCTTGCCGTTAACGCGTTTCCCTTTTGGTCAATATCGTCCCCTAATATAATCTTCTGACACTACATATATTAAAGAAAAAAATAGGCGCAGTGGTATTGTATGGCAAGTGTGCATATTTATACGTTAAGCGTCGGGTAACCGGGTTGAGACCAAATGATCACAGACTGAGCTAGTTGGAAACCTATCTTGTTTTTCTTAACCGCTGGCGATAGCGCTAAAATTTTCAATTATTAATATCTTGCTTTACGCGAGCAAATAAATGACGCCTAACAATGTCAAATATCTACATATACTTCGGTATTGTTGTGAGTCGGTGGCACTTATATATTTTACTAGCTTAACCCAGTGTGCTTTGCTAACCCTCCTCACCACTCCAAAAAACAATTATTGTAAACTTTTTCCATAAGAAACCAACATTTTTAAAATTGGTGCACAAAAGACAAATTTATTTTATAATAAATTTTTGTGGTGGACACTTTCTTCCCTTCCCCTGGTCGTCAAATCAGGAAGTTATTTAATAATCAATTATAGATGTTTTTAAACCCTTCGCCCTTAAAAAAAATAATTTTGGAAATTGGTATACATATGATGAAGTTGATATTCACTTCGTACATGCGGTCACTTTGCTTCTCCCTCGTATATACATACATGTGTATGAAATTTATTATTCGACGTATTGTCAGAAGTTTATTTTAATTTGAAATTTATTTGCATATAGGCAACGCTGAACCACCAGCAAATAAATTTCAAAATACATATCGTCCATACCACGTCAAACTATCCAATATGCAAATTTGTAATTTTCAGAAGAGCGGGAAGACCCGTCAACTGTGAATTTAAGGACATCGTACTCCTAAAAATTCCAGAGTTAAAACATTTCTTATTGAGTTACCTATTGTCCATGAGAATTTCAACATTTTGGAACGAGGCATATACAGATAACGAATCTAAAAAACGAATTTTGCATATTGGAAAGTTTGACGTGGTAGGAACGATATGTATGTTTATACATAACTACTACGACGGGATCAACGTTTGAAGATTGGAGATGGTAGCCGTGCCAAAGCGGCGAACCACTATTTTTAACCTCCGAGCAAAAAAAGGGGTGGTATAAGTTTATAGCGTGTGTCTGTCCGTGTCCACGTACAGACCAAACGGCTGGATAAATTTTGATTTAGTTTTTTTGTTTGTTTATTAATTAATGTGAGTATCTAAAGAAGAGAAGAAAAATTAAACTAGACTTTATTAGCTGGGGGAAATACCGATATTTTTCTGTGCAGCCACGCACTTCATCAGCACCCATGTCTATCTACTGGGGTAGAGAATATTATTAACAGCAGGTATTTAACTTAAATTTTCTATGAAATGGAATATGAGAACTGATTGTGTATACAATTATTGATTTACCTTTGGTAAATACATTTGTAAGTATCACTATTCATTTCCTGTTTTTGCATTTTCTATTTAGATTAGCACGGAGTTATATCACTCTACCTAAGTATGTTTAACTATTCTTACTTATCTTTTACGATCATCACATTAATTATTTTTACTTATTCGATGCACCATCGGTACATACAGTAAGTATTATTGTAGTGGCTTTATATTACTTTGTTTTTGCTTTCTACAGCTCTGTAGCATTATCACATTCTTTTTAATACAGCACAAATTGTTTTCATCATTTTAAGTACCTGCATGCATAATTTCAAGAGTCAAATATCGCACTAACCTTGAATTCATACTAACGGTGATCGTTTGACAATTTGTCGTTATGCAGTTTGACTGCACTTGAGAAATATTCAAGGCCAAGTGCAAATGTGCAATGTCGGCATAATAGAACGAATTAATATTGCTGTGAAGTGTGTGGCACTTGAAATAGCCAAAACAATCGCCGCTGTGTGAACGGAATAATATTTAAAGGGTGGATTGTATATCACTTTAATTTCCCACCATATGTGTATACTAATTTTAGGCACTGATTTAGTTTTAATTCGTTTGTAATTTTCCATTCAATTCTAAATCTAGAATCTTCTCATAAGTAGTATATAAGCCTTAATATTTTTGTAATAAGTAAGCATTTTAAAATAAGAATTTGAAGCGTCGATACAGTTGATAAATAAATTCATTATAAAAAGAAATCAACTTGTTTTTCATTCAAGATATTATAAATGCTTCATGGCGATCCTGTCAGTTTAAAACAGTAAAGCAAAAGGACTACATAGCAGTTATTGCTTATCCTTCTTGCTGTAAGTTTTACAAGAAAAGGACAATAGAATACGGCATACATAGCTTATGCTCAGTCGTATTCTGTTAAAAATAATAGGTAAAAACTGTAGATGGAACAATCTTGGGAAGAAATCCTCAAGGACCTAGAAGAGGCTGAAATCCGGTGGAATCAGCAATTGGAACAGGGTGCTCATCCAAACCAAAAGCCAACAATTCTGCTAAGAGGACCAAAGCCGTTGTTTCTTAAGAAGAAAAGGCCGGAGGAACCTACATATCCCATATTCCCCATCCCAAACATCAACAAATCAAGAGGAGGCCGCAGAAACAAACTGAAATCAGAGCTGAGGGTACTCCTACACCAAGAAACATATTCAAAGGGAGAAGAACTCAAAATTGTTACACATAAGATAGAAATTACAAAACAAACAATAAAAGAAATTCGAAATAAGAATAAAAAACTCAAAAAATAAAAACCTCAAACAAAGGTTTAGAATAAAAATTCTAAAAAAAAAATTATTATTTTTGTTCAAATATCATATATCCAATATAGAGAGAATCCAACGAAGGCAAAATAAGATTTTAAGACTAATAACATCGGCTCCATGGTACATTAAAAATTCAAATATACATCGTGATTTAAATATACCACTAGTGACTGAAGAAATCGCAAAATACGCAGGCAAATACATAACAAAACTCGAGACCCATCCTAATCCCCTTGCTCGTAATATCTTGAATTTTACTGGACACATCCGCTTAGAAAAGAGGGACACAAGGGCTCTAATACTCAACACTCCAGAATAAACTGCTTGAATATACTTTTGTTTTTGCTTATCACGACTTATGTATTATTAATAACTTTCACTAAGTTTATGTCCGACACTGGTCGGGCCTAATTAATTATATTTAGATTTAAGATTTGAATACTTATTGTTAGTTCATATTTGAAGATTCAAAAAAAATGTATTAAAAACAAAAAATATCATATATACAAAATATTTTTAATAAAATATTATTTAAGTTAACAGTAAAACTTGTTTTATAAAAAAAAAGAACTGTCCAGTAAAAAATAAAACTACTTGAATATATATATAAAATTTTTATAATATTTTTTTTCTCTGTTAAATTGTAAATGGTTCTCTATAGAAAAATTAATAGTAATAAAAACAAAAATAGGACTAAAAACCCAATACAATGGGACAAAACCACAGATGAAAATGAAATAAGCATAGAATAAAAAATCAACTGGTTAGCTAAAATCTGGAAACTAATAGGTTTAGAGGGCACACCCACTGAAGAAGATATTATAAATGCCTCAAGAATAGAAGAAGAAACAATAGCAGCAATAAGATGGTCTGAACGCATTGAAAAGCAAAAAAGAAGTCTTTAATAATTTTTTTTATGGACTGCTTAACTGTCATAAAATACTGTAGAGAAATCCAAATAAACTTCGATAAATCTTATAAATGTCTAAATATAGACAGACAAATTAGCCAAGAAACTGTAATAAAACACATAAAAATTCTCTTACAAAGTTTAGAAGAAATAAGAAAAACTTTAAATGAAAACTATGAAAAACTAGCTACTCCACATAAAAAGCTGCAGTTGCTTTCTATCAGGATATTAGGAATAAACTCTCAAACTTGCTAATTAAGAAAAATATTCCACTAAATATAACAGATAGTCTTCATACAGTAATAGAAGTTAACAGTTACCTTTCGCAAATAGAAATAAAACCAAACACAACAATGGGACAGACGGCAATGGAATTCCTCAATACAGCCTCAAAGCTAATTATAGACTTTGACGGTAAGCCAGAAAACTTAAGAGCATTTATTGATTCCTTGCTATTAATAGACACAATTAAAGACACACACGAAGCCATAGCCATTTCCATCATTAAAACAAAGCTAAAAGGTAATGCCAGAAATTTAATTGACCAAGAAAGCACCATCTCGGCAATCATAAATAAACTCAAAAGTTCAGTCAAAGGCGAATCAGTAGAAGTCTTGACGGCAAAAAATTTATATATAAAACAAAATAATAAAACAGCCAATGCTTATTGTAATGAAATAGAACTTCTTACAAAATCATTGGAAACAGCCTACATATCCGACGGATTAACAAATGAGCTAGCAACAAAATATTCAACACAAGGTGCCGTGAAAGCGCTCACTAAAAACTGCACCATAGATAAGGTAAAACTTATCATGGAAGGAGGTCATTTTAACAGCATGAACGAAGCTGTTACAAAATTCGTAAACAGTTGTACGAGAAGCAACTGGACAACAAAATGCCATACTATACTTTGGTCAAAGACCAAATAACAGGAATAACTATTTCCGTGGAAATTACACAAGATTTCGTGGAAGAAATAATTACCCACGAAATGGAAATAATAATAATAGAGGCTATAATAACAATAGCAATAATAACAGAAGTAGCAACAATACCAATAACAATTACAGGCGAAGGCCTAACAACAACCCTAGAAATACAAACTATGTTAGAGCAAAAGAATCAAACGAACTTTATTCGGAAAACCAAGATGTTACCCTAAGACCAATTCAATAAATAATAAGGTATACAATCTCAACTTCAACTTATGCTTCTGCGTTCAATTACAAATAGCTAACACTAACACCCCAATAACATTACTAAAGCTATGTACACACGGTTGTCAGATCTTACAATATTGTTAGATCTGGCAATGTGCTGACATTGTACTGACAATCAAAAATTGCAATTGTATGGAGATTGTCAGTTCACACGGTTGTATCAAATTTGTCAGGAAATCTTACAATTTATTGCTAGATGATTGTATGACAATAAAATCAGCTGACAAAATCGTCAGCAAAAAAATTGTAAGTTCACACGGTTGTCATATGCAAAAATTGCCAGACATTATTATGCGTTGCCAGACTCAAAGCGCTTGTTAGAAATTGTTAAATATCAATCGTTTGTGCTGGTGTTAAATGTAAAAAGTGAAAATATTAATTATTATGGACCATAAAGAAGCAACTGCAATGATTTTGGCTGCATATATTTTATTAAATATATTTTCTTTAAAATCAAGCGTGTACAGTGTTGCCCATAGAAATAATTCTCTTACAATGACGCCATTGTCAGATGCACGAACTTCGCGCATCTGACAATATTAAAATGTCTGACAAATAGCTGGCAATAATTTTACAATGTGTTCACACGATTGTAAGATGTCTGACGATTTGTTGTCAGCTGCTAGTCTTGCAATGCACTGACAATGATTTTTCTGGCAACGACGTCCGACAAAAATTGCCAGTTCACACGGTTGTAAGAAATTTTGAGCACATTTTACTGGCAATATTGTAAGATCTGACAACCGTCTGTACATAGCTTAATAGACACAGGAGTAGATATTTCACTAATAAAACTAACACATTTCAACATAAATCAAATAAATACTTATAAAACAACAACATTAAGCGGAATAGGACAGGGTAAAATACAGTCAATCGTTAGTATATTTTTCGATTTAAAACACAAAAAATTTTTAATACCTCATAAATTTCAAGTAGTAAAAAACAATTTCTCAATACCATGCAATGGCATCGTTGGCATGGACTTCATTAAAAAATATAATTGCGTATTAGATTTCAATAATGATTCTGATTACCTTATCCTACGCCCATTTTATGTATATCGCACATCCAATAGAAATACCAATCTCAAATAATGGTGATGACATAATTTTACCACCAAGATCAGAAGTTATACGACAAATAAAACTAGTATCCGCAGATAATGAATTATTAATCCCTAATTAAGAAATATAACCAGGAGTTTTTATCGCAAACACATTAATAACAACAAATAACGCATTTATCTGAATACTTAACACTAACGACAACATTACTAAAATTAAACAAAACAAAATAAAAACCGAAAACATCTCAAACTACAGCATATTTAAAAGTAATCCTAAAGTAAATACAAACAGAAATGAGGAAGTCTTAAAAGTCTTGAAGAAAAATTTTCCGGAGCAATTAAAAATACATTAACAGAGCTATGCACCTCATACTGCGATATTTTCGGTTTAGAAACAGAATCAATAACTACTAATAATTTCTATGAACAAAAGTTGAGAGTAAAAGATATAAAACCTGTATACATCAAAAATTATAGAATTCCACATTCACATAAAGAAGAAATTGACAAACAAGTAAAAAATCTCATAGACGACAATATAATCGAACCATCACAATCAGAATACAATAGCCCAATACTATTAGTACCATAAAATCATTGCCTAATTCGCAAAACAAAAGATGGGGATTGGTTATAGATTACAGACAAACAAATAAGAAATTGATAGCAGACAAATTCCCATTACCTAGAATAGATGACATTCTAGACCAACTAGGCAAAGCAAAATATTTCTCTTGTTTAGATTTAATGTCAGGATTCCATCAAATTAGCTTAGATAAAAACTCAAGAGACTTCACGACATTTTCAACCAATAATTTATCATAAAGATTCACACGATTACCATACGGCTTAAAAATAGCTCCTAATTCATTCCAAAGGATGATGACACTTGCCTTTAGTGGATTGAATCCAGATCAAGCTTTCCTTTAGATGGACGACTTAGTTGTTCTTGGATGTTCAGAAAAACCTATGCTAGCAAATTTAAAAAATGTTTTCAATCTATGTCGCAAACACAATTTAAAACTTCATCCAGAAAAATGCTAATTTTTCAGGAAAGAAGTAACCTACCTTGGTCACAAATGCACAGACAAGGGAATACTACCAGATGATAATAAATATTCAATAATTGAAAACTATCCTACACCAACAGAAACAGACAGTGCCAAAAGATGCGTAGCGTTTTGTAACTATTACCGTAGATTCATTAAAAATTTTTCTGAATACTCTCGACATCTAACAAAATTATCAAAGAAAAATACACCATTTGAATGGACGAAAGAGTGTGACTCTGCATTTAAATACCTCAAAAGGGCACTAATGAGCCCTACTTTACTGCAATATCCAGATTTCACTAAAGAATTTTGCATTACAACGGATGCAAGCAAATACGCTTGTGGAGCAGTTTTAACCCAAGAATATGAGTGTAGACACCTTCCAATAGCTTATGCGTCATAAACATTTACTAAAGGTGAGAGCAACAAATCAACAATAGAACAAGAGCTAACGGCCATACATTGGGCCATAGCACATTTCAGACCATACATTTATGGGAAACACTTTCTTGTCCGCACAGATCACAGACCACTTTCTTATTTGTTTTCAATGAAAAATCTAACATCGAAACTAACAAGAATGAGACTCGATTTAGAAGAATATGATTTTACGGTTGAATACCTTAGGGGAAAAGATAATTATGTTGCCGATGCTCTATCACGCATTACCATAAATGAATTTAAGGACATGAATAATAAAATTTATTCTATATTAAGAATCACGACAAGATCAATGACAAATAAAGAAAACAATAAACAGCATGATATATTATGACAGAGTTTTTTTGTTTCAGAGCAAAAATGTATTCTCTGTCGACTCTTCGCTCTTAAAATGTTAAAAAAATCAAAAGGGTTCAAAAAGTCTGTAACTAAAAAGTTGTATATTAATGATTACGAAAGATGCTTATTTGAATCAAAAATTATCTCGGATGAAATGTTTTTGTTTAGGTCTAAAACACATCAACTATATACTCAAAAACTAAATAAATTAGCAGTTAGCTTTTCTGGTGATAAAAGAAATCTAATGAAAGATAAAATAAAAACGCGCGCTTGGGGACATTACATAAAAGTAGTTGTATATTGCCAATTCTAGCTCACTTAAAATTGTGAAATTGGGGTAATTAAAATTTGAAATTTGAGAACTTCAATGCAAAATTTTCTGAAATTTTAAAGTTTGGGTAATTAAAATTTGAAATTTGAGAGATTGTGTTTTCGGTGCGCTTTGATGTTTCGTTTGTTTACATTAGTAGTTTTTTGTGTACATTAATTTTGTGTGAACGGGTGATTTTTTGCTGTTGCTTACATTAATTGTGTATGAACGGGTGTTTTGTTTTGTGGAAATATGTTAAGGGGTTTCATAAGTTTGAAGTTTTTTATATGTGTGTATATCATAGCTGTTCAATTTTATTTCTGTTAAAGATATATAACTTCATTGAAATCATTTACAGTTCTCATGATATGAATTACAATTTTTTTGTTGTTATTAATTTGAAATAAACATTTTCAAATTTAAATTTATTTTTTTGTCAGAAAATTAAAAAAAAAGTATGCCTTCAGAAATTCAAATAATAACATAACAAATTAATGCTTTATTTGAATACATCGATAGAAATTTTTTTAAATTCTATTTGTATAGATTGAATAAAATTTTACTTAATTTCATTTGATTTTTTAAAATTCAAATAATTTTTTGTTAATAAGTCAAATTTATATTATTCAACAAAAACTTTATTGATTATTTCGAATTCATAAAAATAGTTGTTGAGCCTTAATGGTTTTTAAGGCAAACGAATAAACTAATTTTAAAGTTTAATTTAATTTTAATTAACTAACAAATTAGGTTAACTAATGAACTTAATTAAAAAAAACACTTTGAATAATAAAAGCACACGACTTGTTCGGTAGGTATGTATATATTCACAAACTGTCACTATTTATTATAACTTTTTTTAATATTCATGTTATTTCTTTTCTTTTAAGGTACACAGTTACAAATTAACGAAAGATTATATTCCAGGTATTAATTATAATTAATGTAAGTAATTAAGTTCAAGTATATGTTAATTAAGTTTGTTTTATATTAATTAAGTTTTGTAATTTAAAGCAGTTCAATAAAGGAGTTAATTCATTTAATAATTTATAAGAATTATTATTATTTAAGTTAATATATTTAAATTATGTTATATAAAAAAATGGAAAAAAAGTAAGTATATAAAAAAACCAATATTGTGGAGAAAACCTCAATTGGCCGCGCTCCAACATTCCGGCCCCATTGAAGGACCGTATGTCTTCAAGATACTGGGAGTGGGGCTAGTTTTGCAACTGGTCGTTTAAAGACGCCGTTTTTTGTCTTTAACTCTGACCTTGCCGTCTTGGCCTTCGTATACGTGGACGACTTTCCCTGTCAGCTACTCTTGGGGCGGGAGATTGTCCTCGTGGAGCACCACTATTTGGCCGCATTGCAGATTGGGCTCCTCCTTGAGCCATTTGCCTTTGTCTTGCAACCCCAGGACGTAGTCTTTGGACCAAGCTCACCAGAACCTCTGCTTGAGAGCGCATAGCATTCGTTATCGCTTCAAGCACCGCACTTTGTTGTCGCTGACGTCTCCGACGGATTCTGGCGGCAGCGAACGCAGACCCTCCCCGATTAGAAGATGCGCCGGAGATAGTGCATCCCCGTCGTTCGGATCTGGTGACATCGGTGCTATTGGTCTGCTGTTTATCACCGCCTCTACTTCTGCCCCTCTCCTGGCAGTGAACCTTTTAAAAGAAAGAAAGAAAGCATCAGATGATAAGTCAGATACTAATTCTAAGTGGACAGCCTTCGACGTGAAACAGACATAAACCTCTATATACATTTTAACTGGTGGTTTTCGACGTATACGCAACGAAATGTTTACGGGACCACAGAAATCTATGCCAACTATTAAAAATGGCCGCAAAGCTTTTACCCTATCGCCGGGCAAGTTTCCCATTATTTGGGTCATAAGCTTTGGTTTGTAGCGGTAGCAGTGGATACAATTATTCACGATTTTACTGCACTCCTCTTTGGCATTTATGAGGCAAATATTTTCCCTTGAAAGGCCAATTAATGCCTTCGTACCAGCGTGGCAATTTTCGAAGTGCAGATTTCGTAAATATCGCATGACAAAGAGATTCTTTCTGGGCAACAAAAGTGGGAATTTAGTGTTGTATGGTAAAGGTGCATTCAACAACCTCCCACCTACCCTTATTAGAGAAAAGTTTCGCTTATTTTCTGTAAAATTATGGATAAATAGTGTGAGTCTTTGAATATTTGCCGGCAACACTTGAGATTTTTTTTAATTTGTTAATCTCATCAGAAAAATATTCTTTCTGGACAACTTCTACAAGCCTATAGAAAGCACAGCTCAGTTCTTTTGCAGTAGGGTTTTTAGTTTACAAGTTTCTAATTTTCTGCAAGAGTCAATGAATCTTGATATAAAGCATACAGTTTGTAGAATTTTCTTGTATGACGAATGATTTTCAATTAGAGTTAAGAAAACATTTTCAAAATTCATTGAATTCTCTACAGCAACGAAAACATGAGCTTTCTTCATTTCTTGAGATAATTGATCCTCTGTTAACTCAAAATGCGGATTAACAGGCCACATCGAATTGTCCTTTAACAGAAATGAAGGACCATTAAACCAATTGGATGTCTTTAGATCGTCTACATCACAGCCTCTAGATACAATATCAGCTGGATTTTCTCGTGTAGGTACATGTCGCCATACAACGCGATCTGACCATTCTTATACTTCGGCAACTCTATTCGAAACGAATGTTGCGAGACTGGATGGATGAGTTTTTATCCAATGTAAAGTAATTTCCGAGTCTGTCCAGAAGGTTATACTCTCGATTTCAAAAATAATCATTTCTTCAATTCGATTCCACAATTTGGCTAAAAGATGTGCTGCACACAGCTCAAGTCTCGGAAGAGATTTTGTCTTGAGCGGGGCTACTTTTGACTTTGCTGTCAATAAAGTGCAAGAAACTCCCGATGAGTCACGACTTTGAATATATAGGCAGCATCCATAAGCCCGAATTGAAGCATCAGCAAACCCATGAATTTGAATTTTGGCTGATGAAGTGGTTTGTACGAATCTTGGGATTTTAATAGAGTTGATTCTTTCTAAATTTTCCCTAAAATTTTCCCACGCAGTGTGTAATCGCATAGGTATAGTTTCATCACAGTCGAGTTTCTGAACCCAAAGTTCTTGAAGTAATATTTTTGACTTTGTTATTACTGGACACAGAAGTCCGAGCGGGTCGAACAACTTAGACGAAACTGACAAAATGTTTCTTTTCGTTGCTTTCAAAGTCTTAAAATTATCTTCCAAATGAAACTGAAAATAATCATTCTTCGGAATCCAATGTATCCCCAAAGCCTTAGATGAATCAAAATCATTATGTAACAATTTTTCCTTGCAATTTGATATATTAATCGCAATAAGTAAAGGCACTCGCGTCGGCAAAAATTCGCAATAATATTTGCACTTGATTGTTTTAACTTTTACTTGTTGGATTTTAACGTTACTTTAAGTGATTTAGAACCTCGTTCATAAAATTCAAACCGTATGCTATTACCAGTTTGCTCGAACAACTATAACAATTTTTCCCTTTTTTAAAACCGTTCACAGATTCGTGCAACTTTTCAACATGTATAAAAAATTTATACAATTTGATATACGAATTTGTGTGAAGTGTGAACAGTTACTCTGTAATCAGTTGTGATTATGTTAATATGCTATATAGACCTGCGTAAATAGTCTTAAAATGTGAATACGTCTTGTTTTTTAAATATATTCTCGTGGCTGTAGAATGCTAAACCAATAATAAATGCTGTCGCATTATAAGCAAAGCACGATAGATGCATTTGTGTGCGTGTATATGAGTGCTAACAAGCAATGTCGTGAAGACTTCTTGTTATGAACAAACAGTCACCAAAGTAGTGTTGATACGTGTATGCTTGTTATTTTCCATATTGTACGTTTGAGTGTGTGTGTAAGATGTAGATGGTAAGCTATTATGTGTTTAAGGGAGGGTTTTTTTAAGCAAGCGCACACAACTAATGTAAATGCATGTGAACGTTTGTTTGTGTGCAGAAAAATAAAAGAGCATACACACAACGTGTGTGTGTATGTACATGCATGACGCTTGTATACACGCCCATGCGTAGAAAGAAGCAAGCATCACAAATTTTTCAGTCACGAAGTATTTTCTTCTTTACTCCTATACTTGC
This sequence comes from Tachina lurida, assembly GCA_944452675.1. Lineage (NCBI taxonomy): Eukaryota > Metazoa > Arthropoda > Insecta > Diptera > Tachinidae > Tachina > Tachina lurida. Next base: position 86,596,159 of record OX101752.1, read on the forward strand.
AATAACTGAAACAAGTTCTTGCAAACAGTGTTGCTTAGCGTTTGTTTTAGAAGACTTCGCTGTAGTAAAGCATTTGAAAAATCCCTCATATCTTGAAAGTTCTTATAAATAGTCTTGTGCAGGACTTTAATACGCTAGCAACACGGAACGAACGGAATAGAACCAGTAAATAATCAACAACAACAATCTCTTTAGTTTAATTATGTGCAAAGAATGACAATTAATAGAAACAAATCAAATAAATTATGAAATGAAACATTAAATGTTCGTATCATTACATAGTATAAAACAAAGTCGCTTTTTCTGTCCCTATATCCCCATGTATGCTTAAATCTTTAAAACTACGCAACGGATTTTGATGCGATTTTTTTAAATAGATAGAGTGATTGAAGAGGAAGGTTTATATGTACAATAACATCCATTAAGTAGAGGGGAAATACTGTTATTTTTGAGGTTTCTAATGTGATGTCGTAAATAATTACATTTTTTTCCGCTTAAATTGCAAACACAGGCTGAACTCTACGAGATTTATCCAAATAATGTGCTAAGTATTGTACAAATTGAAAAGGTCTACAGAAAACTCCGCTATGGTATATGTCTATCTCTTATGGATGTCGCACAATAACATTTTTAACCGACTTCAAAAAAGAAGGAGAAGGAGAATGTTCGTACACGCCTAACTCGGTCATTTTTAAACTGATTTTCGAAATTCTTTTTTTGTTTGAAAGGGTTTGCCTGCCATTAGGTCCTTTAATATTTTTTTTTTAAATCGGCAGGGAAAATTTCATAACTCTGCTATTTGTGAACCGATTTTCAAAATTCTTTTTTGGTTTGAAAGAATTTTGCTTAAAGTTAGAACAAATTTCGTTGGGATATTTTGAGCCCCCCTCCACCCTCCGAAAAAAAAATTTATTAATGATTACATAACTTCTCTATTTATGGACTGATTTCTAAAATTCTTTTCTTTTTGTTCCAATATTATTTTCATACTTGCGTTCGTTTTGTAATCTTTTGGATTGATTCTTAGTATTGGAGTCAGTTTTTTTTGCCAGAATTATTTTGGCATTTACTTTTACGACAAATAATGGCTAATTTTCGAAGCGATTTTAACCAGTACAGCATTAAGCCTTATCTAATTAAATACCTTAAATACATTGTTGATTTCATATATAATGTTACTGCATATTGTAAAAGGCCCTACATCCTTTGCACAGCTAAGCTTTAAAAAAATTTGAGATCTACCGGAAAGATTGCGTTAGCTGTTGCGTTATCCGGCATTGTCGCTACGCTTTTGGAAGGAAGCCAAACCACACACTCTACATTCAAATCCCACTGAAAATTGCCACCGATGACAATAACAGCGTCTGTAGTATTTCTAAGCAGAGGAATACAGGAAAATTGATGCGTGACTGCTCATTAATAGTCTGGGACGAAGCTACCATGTCAAACAAGACGTCTGTGGAAGCACTGGATAGGACAATGAGCGATTTGCGCAACAAAAATTCACCTCTGGGTGGATGTACAATTCTGTTCTCAGGAGATTTCCGTCAAATTCTACCAGTTGTGACTCGAGGAACCCGTGCTGACGAAATAAATGCTTCCTTAAAAAGATCCAACCTTTCGCAACATGTCAATAAATTAAATTTAATTAAATTAATTAAATTAATATGAGGGTTTCGTCATCTTCGCGTAAGAACAGGCTATTTCCAGAGATGCTGCTAAAAGTTTGCAATGGAGAGTTAGCACAAAGTGAGGGAAGGATTAACCTAGAAAACCTTTGTATTTTGATAGACAACGTCCAAGATTTAGTCAACAATGTCTATCTGGACATTGTTAACATAAGTTATAAGACAATATCTTGGTTTAAAGAATGAACGATTCTGTCACCAACTAACGAACAAGTATATAAGGTAAAGAACTTGATTCTTTCAAATATTGATGCGCCGACGAAAATATACTACTCGGTCGATACTGTTCTCGATTTGGAAGAAGCTGTTCATTTTCCTACAGAATTTCTAAACTCTTTGAACCCGCCTGGACTCCCTCCTCACAAAATGGTGTTGAAAGTAGGTTGTCCTGTTATTTTATTAAGAAACCTGAATCCACCTAAACTTTGCAATGGCACGCGTTTGCTGGTAAAATCACTGAAAACTTTCATAATAGAGTGCACAATACTCACAGGATGTGTTACCGGAGAAGATGTATTGATTCCCCCAATCGCTCTGATACCATCGGATTTACCCTTCCAATTTAAACGTTTACACTTTCCGGTAAATATATCTTTTGCAATGACCATTTATAAATCGCAGGGTCAAACCTTCAACGTTGCAGGCTTAGATTTAAGCGTTGACTGCTTTTCACATGGCCAACTGTATGTCGCTCTTTCAAGAGTAACCTGTAGAGAAAACATGTTTGTATTGTCTAATGACAAGAAAACTGTTAACGTTGTATATAAAGACATTCTGTAATATGTTAATTGTTGTAAAAATAAAATAAATATGTAAAAATGTAAAAAGTAAATAAGTAAAAATGTAGTGTATGAATTTTTATATTCCAAAGATAGCAGGAAATCTTCATGGTTTGGGGAAAGAAGAATTGTTTAACCCTAAATTTAACGCGTGCGGGCCACGGGCAATAATGAATAAATCAAAACTACTGGATCGATTTTTGTCATTTTTTCATTAAATGACATAGGCTATATATTTTATACCCGTGCGAAGCCGGAGCGGGCCGCTAGTTCTTAATAATTTAAACAATTTTTAATCTGACTAATTTACAGATTATAAGGAATAAACACAATATTGTTTACACTTTTTAACTCTGTTTCTGATCGACCAGAATCACTATTACTCCCCTGTATTTTGTTGGGACAGCAAAGAATGCAGCGGCAACGACGAGGCATTTATCCAATGAGGGTTGGTGAATATGTAGTTTGAACACTTTATGTGCGTTTTTGTTGTTTTTTATGTTTTAATTGCAACCAACAATTGTTGCAAACACAAACTAGTCACAAATGTTGCAAACTAAATAAGTCAATAATATTTTCTTTGAAATAAATTATCAAAGAAATTAGTTTTATTTCTTGACCGAAATTAACGTGCACACCGATATTAATTAATTTTTCTTTGAAATAAATTATCAAATTTTTTTAAATCAAGTCCCTGCTCGGGCGCCAAAATGTTGAGCCTTAATGTTTTTTAAGGGAAACGAATAAAAAATTAGGTTAACCAATGAACTCGATTTAAAAAACACTTTGAATAATAAAAGCACACGACTTGTTCGGTAGGTATGTACAGTTACTCACAAATATATTTTGCTTATGTAAATCTCAACAAATTTGCAAAAATAATGCTATATAAAAATGTCTTCTTTGAAAAACTCATGTTTATTTTTTTACATATTAAATAGGAAAAGTCTTAACTACAAATATTTTAATTAAAATTTAAAAACAAAAAATTATTTTATGAAATTTTTAAAAAATAATGAAAAAAATCGCTTATTCTTCAGGTCACAAAAGTATTTTGCTTTTTGATTTTTTTACACAGATTTTTCATTATTAAAGCAGCGTATTATGTTTTAATGTTTTGTGTGATATTCATTGTTAGATATGACCACTTGCAGACGTCCTAGCATAGATTCCACTAAATTTCGGACATTTTTAAGTACTTTTTTTATACATTTCTATTTCCTATACTCGTCCTAAGCACACTTTTGATAAAATGCTATTTTCCCGGATTTTTTTTCCAAATAAGCCCAAATTTTTTCAATAGGACTCATGTCGAGACTTTGTGGTTTTATTGGCAGATGTTTGGTATTATAAAATAGCCATAATTTAATGTCCAGGGATATATGTTTTAGGTCGTTGTCATGTTGAAAGTAATACCCATTGATATATTGATCCATTTGTTCAGCACTGGCATGTAGGTTTTCTCTAATAATGGACAAATATAGATGTTTATCCATTGTGCTTTATATAAACACCAACTTTCCTACTCCTAGTGCCGACGTACAGCCCCACACCATGAGAGAACCACCACCATGTTTTACTGTTGGACTTATATTCTTAATAGTTAGTGATTTATTTGGCTTGCGCCGCACCATAAGCTGTCTATCTGACCCAAAAATTATAAATTTACTCTCGTTGCTAAATATTATCGTGTTCCCAAAATTAGAAGTCTGAAATTTATTTAGTTCAGCATATAACTAACGCTTCTGTCTATTAACTTCCGAAATCAAAGTATTTTTCTAGCTACGCTGTCGTTTGTAATGTTGGTTCTTAGAACTTTACGGATGGACTTGCCACATAGGTGTGTCCGTAGTATGCCCGTAGGGTCCCCTTTATCATTTCTTTAAGATTTGGAACATATAAATGGTGGTTTTTCCTATTTTTTTAATAGTTTTTCTTGTGTTTCTCACCGTTAACAACTTTCCTCGACTTTTTCGTGGAATATTTTCAATAGATCTGCGCTTTTTTGCACCTTTAAAAGTATTTTCTCTTGTTTGTCTACATCGACTAAACATATCACAAACATATTGGATTGATTTGTTCTATTATACAGATGTAGAACGATCTTATTCGCATATCAATTTAATTCCTTTACTTTAGGCATTTTTTTTTAACAAAAACTTCACGTGTTACACTCAATAAAAAAAGATTGGAAGCAATTATGACAAAAAAAGCATAACAATTACTATTACAAATGAATAGCAAAAAAAAAAAACATGTAACAACACAAATATTTAAGAAATAACGGGAACGCTAAAAGAAGCAAAATACTTTTGTGATGTTGAAATTACGTAGTTGATACAAGAAAAGGCAAAAAAAGTATAACAATTAAATTCAAAGTTGTTGTTTTTTTTGTATTTTCCATTCTATAGGCTTTGCTTTCTCAGTTAGAAAAGAAATAAATTTAACATGTTGCCTAATTTTTTTATTTTTAATAAATTTATTTAACTTTTTTGGGTAAAGAATGTAGGCAAAATATATTTGAGAGTAACTGTATATATTCACAAACTGTCACTATTTATTATAAATTTTTTAATATTCATGTTATTTCTTTTCTTTTCAGGTACACAGTTACAAATTAACGAAAGAGTATATTCCAGGTATTAATTATAATTAATGTAAGTAATTAATTTCAAGTATATGTTAATTAAGTTTGTAATTTAAAGCAGTTCAATAAAGGAGTTAATTCATTTAATAATTTATAAGAATTATTATTATTTAAGTTAATATATTTAAATTATGTTATATAAAAAAATGGAAAAAAGTAAGTATATAAAAAAACCAATATTGTGGAGAAAACCTCAATTGGCCTAAAAACTCCACGCTCCAACAATAGTTTCAAATAGTTTTAAATTATCATCAGTTCTCGTTGTACGTTCAGAGTGAACGTACGTATTAGCAGAATTTTTCTTACATACATACTAAACAAGAAAAAATCATACAACAAAATATTCGTAGTACATATTCAGGGCAATTATGAATAAAACTCCCAGGGAAATTTTTCCCAGGGAACAATTCCAACTAATGGCAAGTGATAGGGAAAACAAAAAATTCTAATTGGAAAAGGGAGAAATTTCCCTGGGAGTTTTATTCATAATTGCCCTGATTAACTTTGATAAATAAGCTTTTCTTTGCTTTGTTAATATTTTTTACATATAGAAATAACAAAAATAAAAAAAAACACAATCAAAGTGCCCTTGACGAATACTATATATGAGTACCTCAGAAACAAATAATTGTGAGGTGAGTTATAACGGCAGAAATGCGTATTTTACTGTGAGTTCTGATGCTCTTAATGATAACAATAAAAAAGCTGATGATAGAGTTACTGTGAGTTCTGAAGCTCTTAATAAAAACAATAAAAATAAAAAATCAGATGACAGTCTTTTTCTAACGGCAAAGCCACATTTTCTTCAGCGATCAACTTTGCTTTGTCCACTGCCAACTAGTGATTCGTTAACATTACAGTTGCTTACTACTTCGTCATTTAAATCTGAGATATCATCCGCTTCGGGCTCGTATTAATCACTTAACCAAGTTATCAAAACAGATAACCGTAGTCAGAAATCTAAACTTCAAGTTGGAATGGGCAGATATATCACAGTTGTAAAGCGCAAGCGAAGCCCAAATTCATCAAAAATCTCATTGGTTCACCAGATATCCAGGGATAACGACGACGCATCGGGTAACCGACAAAATCGTTTTTCAATATTGCAAACTAATAACGACCAACACCGCTGTATCATCAAAAAACCTCCAAACCACCACCAATATATCTGAAAAAAATTCTAACGCTCTTATTAAAAAATTAGTCTCGGCCATTGGCGAAAACGCATTTCACGTTATTCCAACAAAACGCGGTAACATTAATGAAACGAAAATTGAAATATACGAAGAAAAAGATTTCCGCAAAATTGTTACTGAATTCGAAATAAAAATTAAACAAGTTTTTATACGTACCAGCTTAAGAGTGCTAAAGGTATGCAAATCGTATTGAAGGGCATTAATGCTTATGGTAATCCAAAAGAAGTAAAAGATGCACTCATTATACAAGGACTTAAGGTAAGAAGTGTTACTAATATAATCAATAGAGAGCAGATCCTCCAGCCTCTTTTTCGTGTTGAGCTGGAGCCGATTGATATGCAGTTGAAAACAAATGAGACACACTGAATTTATAATCGAAAATACCTCTTATACCGAAAAAGCACAGTTGAAGAGCCACGTAAGCGTTCGGGTCCCGTACAGTGCACTGTGGTCGGAAATTTCATTTCGTTGGCCAAAAATCAAAATGTTTACACTCTAGTAGTCAACACTCCAAAACAACCAAAAATTAATTTTGTTGTTGTAATATGCAATTCACCGGTATTCGGTGAGTCATCGAAGTTGAATTTGTTTGTTTCATTTGTAAACAGAATTGCGTTCGGTGTTTTATAGTGCTTACTTCAATTGCTTGTTAAAGCTGAAAACAAAGCGTGTTAAATAAAAGTTTAAATGGAAATCGAAGGTGATGGTAAGTTTATTAATTTTGTAAAATATAATATTCAAAAATTGGATACTCTAAAAAATAAAATAACTTTTTCCAAAAGTCTTTAACATTTTGGAATTTATTTTATTTTTTAAGTTTGAGTAAGCTTAACACACTTTGTTTAGGAGTGTTAAGCATAAGATTAAAAACCAAAATTACTTTGAAGTGTTTAGTTTTTGAAAATGTTTATCTCGATTTGCGGTTTTTTGCGGTTTTTGAATAATTTTTTTTTCAGTCGTCATTTGTTTACAAAATTCAGCAGTTTTTGATATTTGGTTGACCCAGCAGAAGAAAGGAAAAAATAACGACGCACTAATAAATTATTTTATACAAAAATGTGGAGTCGATAAAAATAAAATAAAGCATCGTATATTTTCTCATTTAGAACTAAAAAAGATAAAAACTCAGAAAGAAAAGAAAAAAAAAATTTTATGTAAAAATTTTATGTAAATTATTTTTTTTTAAATTTAATTCTAAATGTTGATAATTAAAAAAAAGTAATTATTTTATACAAAAACACTTAAAATATACTGCAAATTCAAACTCCAGTTAAAAATTCCGTTATTTTAAATTTTAATAGTTTTGGCCAAGAAAAGTGATGTTTCCGACCATAGTGCAGTGCCATGACTGCCAAGAATATAGCCTTACAAAAACGTACTGCAATTTACCTACAGTGTGTGTTATCTTCGGTGAATTGCACGGTACTGCTAGTTGTACTAAACCAAAAGAACAAGCAGAAAAAAATTTTGTAATTGTGGAGGTAATCACACCGCTAACTATAGAGGATGTCTTGTATATTTTTTCGTTAAACAGACCATGGGACACAATATTAAATAAGCTCCAGCTCAATCAGCAAACGCTTACTCCGCCAACCAGGTTCTTCACGTGTATCGTATGCCGATGATGCTAATGCTAGTTCTATTCCCACATAAAATGTTTCACAGCCAAATAATTCAACGAATGCAAACTCAAGCTTTAACTTTAGTTGCCTTGAAGCTACTATTGAGAATTTGGTGCGAACTAAAACAGCTTTACAACAAATATGACTAGCATGATGCAAGAAATGCTGCAAATGCAGAAATCCTGCTTTAAGCATTAGTCAACAAGCCATGAACACGTTAAAACTATGTTTCTGGAACTTGAGCACTTTCTCATGGAAAAAATGTTGGTATCTGATAATCATTTGGCTTCGAGAAGCTGCTGTACGATTCAAAGGATCCGAGAGGGAGAGCATGAAGTGTATCAGCAATTCTAATTAAGTCAAGATTGTGCGAATTTCAGGATATCATAAATTTACTCACCTCCCAGATTTTCAGTTACCGAAGATCAGTATGAGAACTTTTACAGATCGCTTGGATCGTGTTTCCTGGCAGCTGTTGACTGCAATGCAAAACATACGTACTGGGGATCGCGTGTTGTTACACCTAGAAGTGGAGCGTTGTTTAATACAATCTCAAAAATGGGCTTAAGTGTCATTTCGAGTGAGGAGCCTTCTTACTGGCCTACTGACGTAAGAAAAATTCCCGATGTTATAGATTTTGGCGTCATGAAAAATATTTTTAGAGAATTAATTTACGTTGAAGCTTCTGTAGATCTGTCCTCCGATCACTCTCCCACAATAGTTAAAATGTTCAACCCAATAAGGAGTGATTTAACTAACTCATATGTAAAATTATTAATTGAGTCAACTGCATAGGATTCAAAAACTATATTAGTAGTCACTGCGTAAAAAACATTCAGTTAAGATCATCTGATGATATTGAATTTAACATTTGCCAATCTTAACGAAAATATTAAATAGGCTGCTGAACATGCCACTACTTCCTATCCGCAGACTGGGTTTAATATAATATATTTTACGGAAATGGAACATCTTGTATGTTAAACAAAAGAGCTAGAAAAGAATGGCAGTAACACAGATCACCCCTAAATAAAATCAGACTTAAAGAATGTACTAAACGACTCAAAGAGCTTCTATCGTCGGAAAAGACTGCATTACTGGAAAAGTTTTTAGAAGGTCTTGATGTAACGTCAGCATCTAGTTACTCTTTATGACGCGCTACTAGAAATATTAAAAGACCCGTTGATCTTTAATCACCACTGCGCACTTCGACCGGAGACTGGGCAAGAAGCAATAGTGAGATCGGTAACTTATTTTCTGAGCATTTAAAATTTGCATTCACTCCCAATTCATGAACGGGTGCTGCCGATTTACCGAGTGTAGTTTCTCTACCCCTCGTCTCCTAAAGTTTAAGATCCGTGAACTACCAAAAATAATTGCTGAACTCAACCCGAAGAAAACTCCAGATATTGATTGTATTATTAACAAGATGCTGATGAACTTGCCTCATATTGCAATAGGAATCTTGATTTTTATTTTTAATGCCCTTTTAGAATGCAGTATTTTCCACATAACTGTAAACTTGCCAAAATAAAAATGACTCCAAAGCCAGGCAAAGATCTTATCAAAGCTGAGTCATATAGGCCTATGAGCTTACTATCAAAAATCTCAAAGCTTTTCGAAAAGCTGCTCATAGCTAAATTGTCAAAAATTTTGACATGGGTGCATCCCGGACCATCAATTTGGTTTTAGAAGTCAGCATCGCACCATTGAACAAACGCATAGATTTGTCCAAGTTGTAAGAAAAACATTTGAAGAAAAGAAGTATTGCTCTGCTCTCTTTATTGATGTTGCTCAGGCATTCGATAAAGTATGTCACGAAGGCCTAGTTTTAAAACTGAGCACATACCTAGCAATAAACATACAAAAGCTTTTGGAAAGTTATATTATTGATAGGAAGTTCACCGTTGTGAAGGAGAGTTCACGAATGTGCCCGAATATTTATCTTACGGTATGCAACAGGGTAGTATTCTGGGGCCAGTCTTGTATCTAATATATAATTGTGATATCCCTGTGAGCAATAAAATCCACACTTCTACATTTTCCGATGATACAGCCTGTATGAGTATGCACAAAAATCCCGATGAGGCATCCCGCAATCTCCAAGAACATATTACCCAGCTTGAAATATGGTTAAACTTATGGAGAAGTAAAGTAAATGAACAAAAGTGTGTCCATATAACGTTTACCCTAAGAAGAGATACTTTTTCCCCCATTCGGATCAACAATAAAAGTATTCCTCAACATACTCAAGTGAAATACCTCGGTATACACCTTGATCGAAGGCTTACATGGAAACACCATGTTGACTCTAAATGAACTAAAATTAAACTTAAATTAACTCAAATATATTGGCTAATTGGCAGAAATTCTTCACTCAGCCTAGACTGCAAACTTTTTATATAAAAGTCGCTTTTGAACCCAATATGGTGCTATGGAGTTCAGCTATGGGGCACTGCTTCACTTCAATTGTTGAGAAAATCCAACGAAGGCAAAACAAAATTTTACATTTAATAACATCGGCTCCATCGTACATCAAAAATTCAAATGTAGGTCGTGATTGAAATATGCCAGTAGGGACTGAAGAAATCGCAAAATACGCAGGCAAATATTTAACAAAACTCGATTCAAGTCCTAGTCCGCTTGTTCGTAATATTTTGAACTTTACTGGACACACCTTCTGTTTAAAAAAAGGGACACAAGGGCTCTAATACGCAGCACTCCAAATGATACGTCTTGAAAATAATTTTGTGCTTAATCTGACATTTATGTATTATTAATTACTATCTCTAAGTTTATGTCCGATACTCGTCGGGAATAATAATTATGTTTGAATGTAATATTTGATTACTTATTGTTTTTTGAAGATACAATAAATAAATATATGAAAAAAAAAAGTTTTAGATTGTGAAAAAATATACAAATAAAAATTTTTTCTTTTATTATTGAAAATATGTTGTCCTTATATGAATAGTTCTAGTAATGAAAATTTTTCCTGTAACGACTTCGAGAGGAATCCACCTTTTGCCTCAATTATGTATCACCTTTGATAATTGAAAAATACAGTAAGCTCCATATCCGTGTTTTGTCTACTTTTAACGTTATTTTCATATAACAAAATATTTAGCTCAATGAAAATAACAAGGTATTGGGTTTTGCAAAACTTGCGCGAAACCATTACGTGCTAGCTCCAAATCAAATTAAAATTTCAGGAAATTTAAAATTAAGGAAATTTTATAGTACAAAAATGTAATGAATACCAGAGCTTTAGTAGTAAGAAAAGAGATAAGACAACCCGTTCGCACAAAAAGTGCTGTTTTTAATTGCTGATACCATGAGTCCGTTTTTAAAAAAAGTTCTTCTATAGAACTCTCTGACCTAAATATATCATAAATGGTTGTTATATATTTTTAAGTTTAATAAATATATCTCTTTATTTTTCAGAAATATTTTCTAATTAAGAAATAACAGCCTAATTGAATTAATTTATTGTTTTTTTAAATTAAATTCTGAGAAAAACTATTAATTTTTTTTGTAGTTAAATAATATTGAAATGAATTTTCTTAAAATTTTTAATATCCAATTTCCTTAATTTTTTTTTTGTTTTAAAAATGTGAACAAAATTGTATTTCAAATAAGCGGACCCTGCGAACTTCGTCCCAATTTTAAGCCTTCAGACAAACTTTAGAGTAATAATACAACACAGATATTTAAATTTTCAATGTGATTTATTTGAATGAAATCAGTAGAGAGCGATTTGATGCACAATGTTTTTAGATTTGTTTTCCGGCACAAAAACAACTAACCAAGACGGTTTCCCAACACGCGAACATGCAGCGAACCGTGCGTACGTCGCCAAACTAATCATAAACGCGTCGTGCGATTTCAACCAAACTTATACACTACGTAGGCAGTGGCCCATATATGGTTTATATGAAGTTTGGTTGAAATCCGATAACGCCGTCCGACAGATGGCGCAATTTTTAGTTTTTAGGTGTTTTTGCACCGTAACTCAAGAACTACTGAACCGATTTTGACTAAACTTCATACACATGCTTTCCAGAGCGTAAGTAGTGTTTCTGTGTAGTTTGAAGTTCGTCCGGCAGATGGCGCCATATTTAGTTTGTTTTGTGTTTTTGCACCGTAACTCAAGAACTACTGCACCGATGTTGACAAAACCTTATATACATGCTCTATGGGGCACGAGGAGTGCTTCTGTGTAGTTTGAAGTTTGTCCGACAAATGGCGCCATATTAAGTTTTTTTTTGTGATTTTGCACCGTAACTCAAGAACTACTGCACCGATTTAGACCAAACTTTATATACATGCTCTATGGGGCGTGAGGAGTGTAGTTTGAAGTTCGTCCGACAAATGGCGCAGTATTTATTATTTTTGTGTTTTTGCACCGTAACTCAAGAACTACTGCACCGATTTAGACCAAACTTAATATACATGCTGTATAGGGCATAAAAACTGTTTCTGTGTAGTTTAAAGTTCGTCCGGCAGATGACGCCATATTTAGTTTTTTTGTGCTTTTGCACCGTAACTCAAGAACTACTGCACCGATGTTCACAAAACTTTATATACATGATCTATGGGGCACGAGGAGTGCTTCTGTGTAGCTTGAAGTTCGTCCGGCAGATGGCGCAATATTTAGTTTATTCGTGGGCAAAATCCAATTTTCATATTGTATCACCAATGCCATATACAACACTAATGTTTGCTTAGGGCCAGCAACGCGGACCGGGATCAGCTAGTTTATTATATAGATTTTTTTAATTTAATCCCATTGTACACAGTGGGAGACAATACTGTGTGCTAATTACATGTGATAACAAATTAAATTTTACGTATTTGATTGGCCACACATTTCTGTCCCTCACTGTACGTATTAATTAACCTAGAATTACTGATAGATTTGATAGGAATATAGGTTAATTGCATTGTATAATTTTAATCAATTGTAAATAAGTTTTCAACATTCATTCCTCCTTTATTTTCAAATAAATAGTTACCATGAATTTTTACATCCATTAAGTTTTTTTCCTTGTTGGAATGCTGGGCGGAATTATGGGTAGAGGAAAGTAAGTACAGTTATCATATCAGGGAGAAGACAAAAACTCGTGGTAAAGGACTTCTGAAGGCGTTCAAATTGTCGACAGGGTGGGAACAGTATCACAAAATGGCATAACATCTTGCCGTTAACGCGTTTCCCTTTTGGTCAATATCGTCCCCTAATATAATCTTCTGACACTACATAAATTAAAGAAAAAAATAGGCGCAGTGGTATTGTATGGCAAGTGTGCATATTTATACGTTAAGCGTCGGGTAACCGGGTTGAGACCAAATGATCACAGACTGAGCTAGTTGGAAACCTATCTTGTTTTTCTTAACCGCTGGCGATAGCGCTAAAATTTTCAATTATTAATATCTTGCTTTACGCGAGCAAATAAATGACGCCTAACAATGTCAAATATCTACATATACTTCGGTATTGTTGTGAGTCGGTGGCACTTACTTATATATTTTACTAGCTTAACCCAGTGTGCTTTGCTAACCCTCCTCACCACTCCAAAAAACAATTATTGTAAACTTTTTCCATAAGAAACCAACATTTTTAAAATTGGTGCACAAAAGACAAATTTATTTTATAATAAATTTTTGTGGTGGACACTTTCTTCCCTTCCCCTGGTCGTCAAATCAGGAAGTTATTTAATAATCAATTATAGATGTTTTTAAACCCTTCGCCCTTAAAAAAAATAATTTTGGAAATTGGTATACATATGATGAAGTTGATATTCACTTCGTACATGCGGTCACTTTGCTTCTCCCTCGTACATACATACATGTGTATGAAATTTATTATTCGACGTATTGTCAGAAGTTTATTTTAATTTGAAATTTATTTGCATATAGGCAACGCTGAACCACCAGCAAATAAATTTCAAAATACATATCGTCCATACCACGTCAAACTATCCAATATGCAAATTTGTAATTTTCAGAAGAGCGGGAAGACCCGTCAACTGTGAATTTAAGGACATCGTACTCCTAAAAATTCCAGAGTTAAAACATTTCTTATTGAGTTACCTATTGTCCATGAGAATTTCAACATTTTGGAACGAGGCATATACAGATAACGAATCTAAAAAACGAATTTTGCATATTGGAAAGTTTGACGTGGTAGGAACGATATGTATGTTTATACATAACTACTACGACGGGATCAACGTTTGAAGATTGGAGATGGTAGCCGTGCCAAAGCGGCGAACCACTATTTTTAACCTCCGAGCAAAAAAAGGGGTGGTATAAGTTTATAGCGTGTGTCTGTCCGTGTCCACGTACAGACCAAACGGCTGGATAAATTTTGATTTAGTTTTTTTGTTTGTTTATTAATTAATGTGAGTATCTAAAGAAGAGAAGGAAAATTAAACTAGACTTTATTAGCTGGGGGAAATACCGATATTTTTCTGTGCAGCCACGCACTTCATCAGCACCCATGTCTATCTACTGGGGTAGAGAATATTATTAACAGCAGGTATTTAACTTAAATTTTCTATGAAATGGAATATGAGAACTGATTGTGTATACAATTATTGATTTACCTTTGGTAAATACATTTGTAAGTATCACTATTCATTTCCTGTTTTTGCATTTTCTATTTAGATTAGCACGGAGTTATATCACTCTACCTAAGTATGTTTAACTATTCTTACTTATCTTTTACGATCATCACATTAATTATTTTTACTTATTCGATGCACCATCGGTACATACAGTAAGTATTATTGTAGTGGCTTTATATTACTTTGTTTTTGCTTTCTACAGCTCTGTAGCATTATCACATTCTTTTTAATACAGCACAAATTGTTTTCATCATTTTAAGTACCTGCATGCATAATTTCAAGAGTCAAATATCGCACTAACCTTGAATTCATACTAACGGTGATCGTTTGACAATTTGTCGTTATGCAGTTTGACTGCACTTGAGAAATATTCAAGGCCAAGTGCAAATGTGCAATGTCGGCATAATAGAACGAATTAATATTGCTGTGAAGTGTGTGGCACTTGAAATAGCCAAAACAATCGCCGCTGTGTGAACGGAATAATATTTAAAGGGTGGATTGTATTTCACTTTAATTTCCCACCATATGTGTATACTAATTTTAGGCACTGATTTAGTTTTAATTCGTTTGTAATTTTCCATTCAATTCTAAATCTAGAATCTTCTCATAAGTAGTATATAAGCCTTAATATTTTTGTAATAAGTAAGCATTTTAAAATAAGAATTTGAAGCGTCGATACAGTTGATAAATAAATTCATTATAAAAAGAAATCAACTTGTTTTTCATTCAAGATATTATAAATGCTTCATGGCGATCCTGTCAGTTTAAAACAGTAAAGCAAAAGGACTACATAGCAGTTATTGCTTATCCTTCTTGCTGTAAGTTTTACAAGAAAAGGACAATATAATACGGCATACATAGCTTATGCTCAGTCGTATTCTGTTAAAAATAATAGGTAAAAACTGTAGATGGAACAATCTTGGGAAGAAATCCTCAAGGACCTAGAAGAGGCTGAAATCCGGTGGAATCAGCAATTGGAACAGGGTGCTCATCCAAACCAAAAGCCAACAATTCTGCTAAGAGGACCAAAGCCGTTGTTTCTTAAGAAGAAAAGGCCGGAGGAACCTACATATCCCATATTCCCCATCCCAAACATCAACAAATCAAGAGGAGGCCGCAGAAACAAACTGAAATCAGAGCTGAGGGTACTCCTACACCAAGAAACATATTCAAAGGGAGAAGAACTCAAAATTGTTACACATAAGATAGAAATTACAAAACAAACAATAAAAGAAATTCGAAATAAGAATAAAAAACTCAAAAAATAAAAACCTCAAACAAAGGTTTAGAATAAAAATTCTAAAAAAAAAATTATTATTTTTGTTCAAATATCATATATCCAATATAGAGAGAATCCAACGAAGGCAAAATAAGATTTTAAGACTAATAACATCGGCTCCATGGTACATTAAAAATTCAAATATACATCGTGATTTAAATATACCACTAGTGACTGAAGAAATCGCAAAATACGCAGGCAAATACATAACAAAACTCGAGACTCATCCTAATCCCCTTGCTCGTAATATCTTGAATTTTACTGGACACATCCGCTTAAAAAAGAGGGACACAAGGGCTCTAATACTCAACACTCCAGAATAAACTGCTTGAATATACTTTTGTTTTTGCTTATCACGACTTATGTATTATTAATAACTTTCACTAAGTTTATGTCCGACACTGGTCGGCCCTAATTAATTATATTTAGATTTAAGATTTGAATACTTATTGTTAGTTCATATTTGATGATTCAATAAATAAACATATGTATTAAAAAAATAAAAATATCATATATACACAATATTTTTAATAAAATATTATTTAAGTTAACAGTAAAACTTGTTTTATAACAAAAAAAAAAACTGTACAGTAAGAAATAAAACTACTTGAATATATATATAAAATTTTTATAATATTTTTTTTCTCTGTTAAATTGTAAATGGGTTTTTATAGAAAAATGAATAGGAATAAAAACAAAAATAGGTATAAAAACCCAATACAATGGGACAAAACCACAGATGAAAATGAAATAAGCATAGAAGAAAAAATCAACTGGTTAGCTAAAATCTGGAAACTAATAGGTTTAGAGGGCACACCCACTGAAGAAGATATTATAAATGCCCCAAGAATAGAAGAAGAAACAATAGAAGCAATAAGATGGTCTGAACGCATTGAAAAGCAAAAAAGAAGTCTTTAATAATTTTTTTTATGGACTGCTTAACTGTCATAAAATACTGTAGAGAAATCCAAATAAACTTCGATAAATCTTATAAATGTCTAAATATAGACAGACAAATTAGCCAAGAAACTGTAATAAAACACATAAAAATTCTCTTACAAAGTTTAGAAGAAATAAGAAAAACTTTAAATGAAAACTATGAAAAACTAGCTACTCCACATAAAAAAGCTGCAGTTGCTTTCTACCAGGATATTAGGAATAAACTCTCAAACTTGCTAATTAAGAAAAATATTCCACTAAATATAACAGATAGTCTTCATACAGTAATAGAAGTTAACAGTTACCTTTCGCAAATAGAAATAAAACCAAACACAACAATGGGACAGACGGCAATGGAATTCCTCAATACAGCCTCAAAGCTAATTATAGACTTTGACGGTAAGCCAGAAAACTTAAGAGCATTTATTGATTCCTTGCTATTAATAGACACAATTAAAGACACACACGAAGCCATAGCAGTTTCCATCATTAAAACAAAGCTAAAAGGTAATGCCAGAAATTTAATTGACCAAGAAAGCACCATCTCGGCAATCATAAATAAACTCAAAAGTTCAGTCAAAGAGCGAATCAGTAGTAGTCTTGACTGCAAAAAATCATTACATAGTATAAAACAAAGTCGCTTTTTCTGTCCCTATATCCCCATGTATGCTTAAATCTTTAAAACTACGCAACGGATTTTGATGCGATTTTTTTTAATAGATAGAGTGATTGAAGAGGAAGGTTTATATGTACAATAACATCCATTAAATAGAGGGGAAATACTGTTATTTTTGAGGTTTCTAATGTGATGTCGTAAATAATTACATTTTTTTCCGCTTAAATTGCAAACACAGGCTGAACCCTACGAGATTTATCCAAATAATGTGCTAAGTATTGTACACATTGAAAAGGTCTGCAGAAAACTCCGCTATGGTATATGTCTATCTCTTATGGATGTCGCACAATAACATTTTTAACCGACTTCAAAAAAGAAGGAGAAGGAGAATGTTCGTACACGCCTAACTCGGTCATTTTTAAACTGATTTTCGAAATTATTTTTTTTGTTTGAAAGGGTTTGCCTGCCATTAGGTCCTTTAATGTTTTTTTTTTAAATCGGCAGGGAAAATTTCATAACTCTGCTATTTGTGAACCGATTTTCAAAATTCTTTTTTGGTTTGAAAGAATTTTGCTTAAATTTAGAACAAATTTCGTTGGGATATTTTGAGCCCCCTCCACCCTCCGAAAAAAAATTTATTAATGCTTACATAACTTCTCTATTTATGGACTGATTTCTAAAATTCTTTTCTTTTTGTTCCAATATTATTTTCATACTTGCGTTCGTTTTGTAATCTTTTGGATTGATTCTTAGTATTGGAGTCAGTTTTTTTTGCCAGAATTATTTTGGCATTTACTTTTACGACAAATAATAGCTAATTTTCGAAGCGATTTTAACCAGTACAGCATTAAGCCTTATCTAATTAAATACCTTAAATACATTGTTGATTTCATATATAATGTTACTGCATATTGTAAAAGGCCCTACATCCTTTGCACAGCTAAGCTTTAAAAAAATTTGAGATCTACCGGAAAAATTGCGTTAGCTGTTGCGTTATCCGGCATTGTCGCTACGCTTTTGGAAGGAAGCCAAACCACCCACTCTACATTCAAATCCCACTGAAAATTGCCACCGATGACAATAACAGCGTCTGTAGTATTTCTAAGCAGAGGAATACAGGAAAATTGATGCGTGACTGCTCATTAATAGTCTGGGACGAAGCTACCATGTCAAACAAGACGTCTGTGGAAGCACTGGATAGGACAATGAGCGATTTGCGCAACAAAAATTCACCTTTGGGTGGATGTACAATTCTGTTCTCAGGAGATTTCCGTCAAATTCTACCAGTTGTGACTCGAGGAACCCGTGCTGACGAAATAAATGCTTCCTTAAAAAGATCCAACCTTTCGCAACATGTCAATAAATTAAATTTAATTAAATTAATTAAATTAATATGAGGGTTTCGTCATCTTCGCGTAAGAACAGGCTATTTCCAGAGATGCTGCTAAAAGTTTGCAATGGAGAGTTAGCACAAAGTGAGGGAAGGATTAACCTAGAAAACCTTTGTATTTTAATAGACAACGTCCAAGATTTAGTCAACAATGTCTATCTGGACATTGTTAACATAAGTTATAAGACAATATCTTGGTTTAAAGAATGAACGATTCTGTCACCAACTAACGAACAAGTATATAAGGTAAATAACTTGATTCTTTCAAATATTGATGCGCCGACGAAAATATACTACTCGGTCGATACTGTTCTCGATTTGGAAGAAGCTGTTCATTTTCCTACAGAATTTCTAAACTCTTTGAACCCGCCTGGACTCCCTCCTCACAAAATGGTGTTGAAAGTAGGTTGTCCTGTTATTTTATTAAGAAACCTGAATCCACCTAAACTTTGCAATGGCACGCGTTTGCTGGTAAAATCACTGAAAACTTTCATAATAGAGTGCACAATACTCACAGGATGTGTTACCGGAGAAGATGTATTGATTCCCCCAATCGCTCTGATACCATCGGATTTACCCTTCCAATTTAAACGTTTACACTTTCCGGTAAATATATCTTTTGCAATGACCATTTATAAATCGCAGGGTCAAACCTTCAACGTTGCAGGCTTAGATTTAAGCGTTGACTGCTTTTCACATGGCCAACTGTATGTCGCTCTTTCAAGAGTAACCTGTAGAGAAAACATGTTTGTATTGTCTAATGACAAGAAAACTGTTAACGTTGTATATAAAGACATTCTGTAATATGTTAATTGTTGTAAAAATAAAATAAATATGTAAAAATGTAAAAAGTAAATAAGTAAAAATGTAGTGTATGAATTTTTATATTCCAAAGATAGCAGGAAATCTTCATGGTTTGGGGAAAGAAGAATTGTTTAACCCTAAATTTAACGCGTGCGGGCCACGGGCAATAATGAATAAATCAAAACTACTGGATCGATTTTTGTCATTTTTTCATTAAATGACATAGGCTATATATTTTATACCCGTGCGAAGCCGGAGCGGGCCGCTAGTTCTTAATAATTTAAAGAATTTTTAATCTGACTAATTTACAGATTATAAGGAATAAACACAATATTGTTTACACTTTTTAACTCTGTTTCTGATCGACCAGAATCACTATTACTCCCCTGTATTTTGTTGGGACAGCAAAGAATGCAGCGGCAACGACGAGGCATTTATCCAATGAGGGTTGGTGAATATGTAGTTTGAACACTTTATGTGCGTTTTTGTTGTTTTTTATGTTTTAATTGCAACCAACAATTGTTGCAAACACAAACTAGTCACAAATGTTGCAAACTAAATAAGTCAATAATATTTTCTTTGAAATAAATTATCAAAGAAATTAGTTTTATTTCTTGACCGAAATTAACGTGCACACCGATATTAATTAATTTTTCTTTGAAATAAATTATCAAAGAATTTATAGGTACACTTTTTTTTTTTTTAAATCAAGTCCCTGCTCGGGCGCCAAAATGTTGAGCCTTAATGTTTTTTAAGGCAAACGAATAAAAAATTAGGTTAACCAATGAACTCGATTTAAAAAAACACTTTGAATAATAAAAGCACACGACTTGTTCGGTAGGTATGTATATATTCACAAACTGTCACTATTTATTATAAATTTTTTAATATTCATGTTATTTCTTTTCTTTTCAGGTACACAGTTACAAATTAACGAAAGAGTATATTCCAGGTATTAATTATAATTAATGTAAGTAATTAAGTTCAAGAATATGTTAATTAAGTTTGTTTTATATTAATTAAGTTTTGTAATTTAAAGCAGTTCAATAAAGGAGTTAATTCATTTAATAATTTATAAGAATTATTATTATTTAAGTTAATATATTTAAATTATGTTATATAAAAAAATGGAAAAAAGTAAGTATATAAAAAAACCAATATTGTGGAGAAAACCTCAATTGGCCTAAAAACTCCACGCTCCAACAATAGTTTCAAATAGTTTTAAATTGTCATCAGTTCTCGATGTACGTTCAGAGTGAACGTACGTATTAGCAGAATTTTTCTTACATACATACTAAACAAGAAAAAATCATACAACAAAATATTCGTAGTACATATTCAGGGCAATTATGAATAAAACTCCCAGGGAAATTTTTCCCAGGGAACAATTCCAACTAATGGCAAGTGATAGGGAAAACAAAAAATTCTAATTGGAAAAGGGAGAAATTTCCCTGGGAGTTTTATTCATAATTGCCCTGATTAACTTTGATAAATAAGCTTTTCTTTGCTTTGTTAATATTTTTTACATATAGAAATAACAAAAATAAAAAAAAACACAATCAAAGTGCCCTTGACGAATACTATATATGAGTACCTCAGAAACAAATAATTGTGAAGTGAGTTATAACGGCAGAAATGCGTATTTTACTGTGAGTTCTGATGCTCTTAATAAAAACAATAAAAATAAAAAATCAGATGACAGTCTTTTTCTAACGGCAAAGCCACATTTTCTTCAGCGATCAACTTTGCTTTGTCCAATGCCAACTAGTGATTCGTTAACATTACAGTTGCCTACTACTTCGTCATTTAAATCTGAGATATCATCCGCTTCGGGCTCATCACTTAACCAAGTTATCAAAACAGATAACCGTAGTCAGAAATCTAAACTTCAAGTCGGAATGGGCAGATATATCACAGTTGTAAAGCGCAAGCGAAGCCCAAATTCATCAAAATCTCATTGGTTCACCAGATATCCAGGGATAATGACGACGCATCAGGTAACCGACAAAATCGTTTTTCAATATTGCAAACTAATAACGACCAACACCGCTGTATCGTCAAAAAAACCTCCAAACCACCACCAATATATATGAGAAAAAAAATTCTAACGCTCTTATTAAAAAATTAGTCTCGGCCATTGGCGAAAACGCATTTCACGTTATTCCAACAAAACGCGGTAACATTGATAAAACGAAAATTGAAATATATGAAGAAAAAGATTTCCGCAACATTGTTACTGAATTCGAAAAAAAATTAAACAAGTTTTTTATACGTACCAGCTTAAGAGTGCTAAAGGTATGCAAATCGTATTGAAGGGCGCACCAATGGTAATCCCAAAGAAGTAAAAGATGCACTCATTATACAAGGACTTAAGGTAAGAAGTGTTACTAATATAATCAATAGAGAGCAGATCCTCCAGCATCTTTTTCGTGTTGAGCTGGAGCCGATTGATATGCAGTTGAAAACAAATGAGACACACTGAATTTATAGTCGAAAATACCTCTTATACCGAAAAAGCACAGTTGAAGAGCCACGTAAACGTTCGGGTTTCGTACAGTGCCATAACTGCCAAGAATATAGCCTTACAAAAACGTACTGCAATTTACCTACAGTGTGTGTTATCTTCGGTGAATTGCACGGTACTGCTAGTTGTACTAAACCAAAAGAACAAGCAGAAAAAAATGTAGTAATTGTGGAGCTAATCACACCACTAACTATAGAGGATGTCTTGTATATTTTTTCGTTAAACAGACTATGGGACACAATATTAAATAAGCTCCAAATCAATCAGCAAACGCTTACTCCTCCACTTTTCCTCAAACTAGCCAACCAGGTTCTTCACGTGTATCGTATGCCGATGATGCTAATGCTAGTTCTATTCCCACATAAAATGTTTCACAGCCAAATAATTTAACGAATGCAAACTCAAACTTTAACTTTAGTTGCCTTGAAGCTACTAATGAGAATTTGGTGCGAACTAAAACAGCTTTACAACAAATATGACTAGCATGATGCAAGAAATGCTGCGAATGCAGAAATCCTGCTTTAAGTATTAGTCAACAAGCCATGAACACGTTAAAACTATGTTTCTGGAACGCAAACGGCATTCGCCAACATAAAACTAAACTTGAGCACTTTCTCATGGAAAAAATGTTGATATAATGTTGGTATCTGATAATCATTTGACTTCGAGAAGCTGCTGTACGATTCAAAGGACCCGAGAGGGAGAGCATGAAGTGTATCAGCAATTCTAATTAAGTCAAGATTGTGCGTATTTCAGGATATCATCAATTTACTCACCTCCCAGATTTTCTGGCCTACTGACGTAAGAAAAATTCCCGATGTTATAGATTTTGGCGTCATGAAAAATATTTTTAGAGAATTAATTCACGTTGAAGCTTCTGTAGATCTGTCCTCCGATCACTCTCCCACAATAGTTAAAATGTTCAACCCAATAAGGAGTGATTTAACTAACTCATATGTAAAATTATTAATTGAGTCAACTGCATAGGATTCAAAAAATATATTAGTAGTCACTGCGTAGAAAACATTCAGTTAAGATCATCTGATGATATTGAATTTAACATTTGCCAATCTTAACGAAAATATTAAATAGGCTGCTGAACATGCCACTACTTCCTATCCGCAGACTGGGTTTAATATAATATATTTTACGGAAATGGAACATCTTGTATGTTAAACAAAAGAGCTAGAAAAGAATGGCAGTAACACAGATCACCCCTAAATAAAATCAGACTTAAGGAATGTACTAAACGACTCAAAGAGCTGCTATCGTCGGAAAAGACTGAATTACTGGAAAAGTTTTTAGAAGGTCTTGGTGTAACGTCAGCATCTAGTTACTCTTTATGGCGCGCTACTAGAAATCTTAAAAGACCCGTTGATCTTCAATCACCACTTCGACCGGAGACTGGGCAAGAAGCGATAGTGAGAAAGGTAACTTATTTTCTGAGCATTTAAAATCTGTATTCACTCCCAATTCATGAACGGGTGCTGCCGTTTTACCGAGTGTATTTTCTCTACCACTCGTCTCCTACAGTTTAAGATGCGTGAGCTACAAAAAATAATTGCTGAACTCAACCCGAAGAAAGCTCCAGATATTGATGGTATTAGTAACAAGATGCTGATGAACTTTCCTCATATTGCAATAAAAATCTTGATTTTTATTTTTAATGCCCTTTTACGAATGCAGTATTTTCCACATAACTGTAAACTTGCCAAAATAAAAATTATTCCAAAGCCGGGGAAAGATCTTATCAAGGCTGAGTCATATAGGCCTATAAATTTACTATCAACAATTTCAAAGCTGCTCGTAACTAAATTGTCAAAAATTTTAGCTGATAATGGGTGCATCCCGGATCATCAATTTGGTTTTAGAAGTCAGCATCGCACCATTGAGCAAACGCATAGATTGGTCCAAGTTGTAAGAAAAACATTTGAAGAAAAGAAGTATTGTTCTGCTCTCAGTAGTAGTGGAATCCCACTTCTAGGACAATGAAAATTGTGAAATTTGGGTAATTAAAATGGTAAAATTTTTAAATTCTTAAACATTTGTGAAATTTGATACTATAGACCTGCGTAAATAGTCTTGAAATCTAAATACGTCTTGTTTTTTAAATGTATTCTCGTGGCTGCATTATACTAAACCAATAATAAATGCTGTTGTATTACAAGCAAAGCACGATAGATGCATTTGTGTGCATATATATGAGTGCTAACAAGCAATGTCGTGAAGACTTCTTGTTATGAATAAACAGTCAACAAAGTAGTGTTGATACGTGTATGCTTGTTATTTTCCATATTGTACGTTTGAGTGTGTCTGTAAGATGTAGATGGTAAGCTATTATATCCCAGTAAAAAAAGACACTCCAAAAAAGTCATGAAAATGTAGAGTTTGCGATCTGGAAGTAGTGCAAATTTCGATCCGATCTAATGATTTTTACATAGGGTTGTCATTGCAAGAAGTTCTCTTTTTCGCTGCCTGGTCACCGAATTGGAAGCGATTTTAAGAAAAATTTCCTTTTTTTTGTTCTATGATAATATTTTCATCTAGGAAAAATTGGTAATAGGTACCTATTTTAACAATTAGTTTCTTTTTATAGGAATTTAAACGCGAAACAGTAATTTAATGTAAATTTAAGCAAATAACTTTAAAATTTTAGACCAAAATTAGTTCATAAGTTTCTTCAAAAAAAATCGATTTTTTAAAAATTCTGGTGAGTAATTTCTAAAACTAGAGAGGAATTACAAGGTTTTGTATGACTAAAATAAACTTCTACTTGGTTTTCTGCTAACTATCGGCAAATTAAAAATATCGATTTTTTGGAATCAATGAAAATGTACTTCCTTTAGAATGACTTCCAATTTTTTTTACTGGGATGTTTAAGGGAGGTTTTTTTTAAGCAAGCGCACACAACTAATGTAAATGCATGTGAACGTTTGTTTGTGTGCAGAAAAATAGAAGAGCATACAAATTAAAGTTTTCACTATTTTTAGAATTAAAAAAAAAATTATTTTTTTGACGTCTACGCGTCTTTTTATTTCATTTATTTTAACTCTGGTGAGTTGATCTTAGTTCGATGCTAAAATTATAACTGACTTACAATTTACAAAATAAGTTTCTTAAATACTAAAGATAACAATAGATTTCTTAAAATTAAATATTTGGACATGATGAGTTAAATAAAATCGATCATGTCTTTATCTAAAAAGTATTTACAATTATATATATATGCTTAAAATTCTAACAAAGGAATATTTGTTTTTTCTTATTATATTTTAGAGAAAGTGTCTTTGTTACAAATAAGCATGTTGATAAAGAACAAGGGATTGTTTATTTAGGTTCTAGTTAAGTGAAAGTGTTTTTTATTACTATTATGAACAAAAGAAAAGATATTTTCTGTTATATTAAGCTGTGTTCACATTATATGTATTTGCCTTATGGAATGTCACTTTTTTATACACATGATATTTTCTGTGTATGTCAAAATCAGCGTTTTACATACAGTTTATAATTTTTGTGTTCACACGTCGGTATGTTATGTACATTTGACATAACCTATACTTTGTTGACGTCAAAAAAACAATGTTAAAACAGCTGTGTGATTTTACTTATTTTCAAGAATAAAATAGAAATTGTTAATTAAATAAAAAATGGAACAACAAAAAGCTGACCAAATAATTGCATGCAGCTCTATTGCAATTGCAGCTTATATCAAAATAAAAAGTAGAAAAGAAGAAAAAGGAAGAAGAAAGAGAAATAGAGCGTTATGGAGTCATAACTTGCTGCTGCGTAGGGACACTGGTTTGGGTTTCACTTCAATGGCTATGGATGAGCTACGTTTGGAGGATCCAAAGGCGTTTAGAAGCTTCTGCAGGATGTCGTACTCGTCCTTTGCAGAGTTGCTTGAAAGGGTATCGCCTCTAATTTCGAGGCAAAGCACTCACATGCGAGAAGCTATTTCTCCTACTGCAAGGTTAATACAGTTTTGGTTCCCAATACCTGTTTCATAAATCGCGTATTCCTTTCTTTTATGTAGATTGCTCCTAACGTTGCGATTTTTAGCCACTGGTGAAAAATATAAGGAACTGTCATATGGATTTAGAATTTCTGTAGCAGCAATAAGTGATATCATACCGGAAACGATTGATGCTATATATTCAGTTCTAAAAAGCGAATTTTTAAAGGTTCTTATTACCACTTTTTCATATATTACAAACATAAATACATACTTATAGTTTCAATGGTAAAGTTGCTTAAAGTTCTTTTTAATCATTTTTGGAATCTGAATTTTTGTAAAAAGCCGACATCCTAATGTATATGTACATATGTATGTATCTACTTATATTTTAAGTTTCCCCAGAGCGCCAGTGAATGGAAGATTATTGCCCATGATTTTGAAAAGAAGTGGAATTTTCCCTTTTGCTTAGGAGCCATAGGTGATAAAACAAACAAATAAACATTTAAGGCCGTATCCTAAAAAAATTAATTTGAACTTCAAGTGTTGTTTTGTGAAAATTTCTATGGAAATTTTGTTTTAACGTACACTTCAAGTTCAAATAATTATTTTTTGACACGACCATTATTTAAGAAATTACTTAAGTATATATAATTATGTATGCATATTATTTTTTTATTTGCAAAGATGGCAAACATATCGCTATAAAAGCTAAGAGAGAATACGGTTCCTTTTATTATAATTATAAGGGATTTCATAGCATCGTGTTATTGGCAGTTGTGGACGCGAACTACAATTTTTTTTATGTAAACATTGGGTCTAATGGAAGAGCGCATGATGCAGCAGTATTTACTGGGTCATCATTGCATGAGGGTATAAGAAATAATCTGTTTGATTTTCCACCCGACACTGCGTTACTTGGCTCTCCAAATAAAGTCCCTTATGTTTTTGTTGCCGATGAGGCCTTCCGTCTAACCCCAAGAGTGTTAAAGCCGTATGGAGAGAGGGCAGTAAACGCAAATAAGGTCTTTAACTACAGACTGAGTCGGGCACGCCGCGTAGTTGAAAACGCATTTGGCATTTTAGCCAACAAATTTCAAATTTTCCAAAAAGAAATTGATTTACCTGTGGAGAAAGTAAATAAAATTACATTTACTGCATGCGCTCTACACAATTTTCTCAGAGCACGAGATGGTTTTGATGCTAAATTACTAGATTTGGAAAATACTGCTACTGTTAGCTATAAATATGGGTCTTGGAGAAATGAGGTCATGTTGACAGATCTCCAAAGAGCTCAGGGTAACCGTTCAGGAGAAGATGGAAGGAAAGTATGGAATGCCTATTCCGAATACTTCAACACAAATGGTTCGGTTCCTTGGCAAAATGATGCCATACATAACTTCAATTTTTAAAATTTAAAATAAGTAATAAAAGGTAAGACACTTTATAATACCATTTACTTAAATATGTACATACCTAAATAATAATTATAAATTTCATTTGTCTTATACAGTCATGACGAAATGTACTATATGTACATATATAACATATATGTACATATACTGCGCTTAACCATCAAAACAAGCAGAAATTCCTGATGCATTAAACACTGAACCGAAGTATTTTAAATAGTTTTTGTCTTTCCGAATAAAAATTTTGTACAATTTGTGTATATAATAAATGAAATTAATTGGTTTAATTATTTGTTAATTAATTCGAAAATTTTATTTAAAATAACATACATGCATAGTACGTAAATATGTATATAAACTTAAAAGATATCACATTTCAATTCATTTATTTTAATTAATTTATACATGTATGTATGTGTATTTACTATTTTTAATTAATGTATTGTATACTAAATAAAAATAGCAAATATCAATACGAATTTAAAAATTATTTTTTATTGCTGGTTTCATATGTATGTCTAGATTAATTTCGATGCTGCTTAAGCAACTCATTAGTAGGCTTCAACCATAATTAAAAAAGTTAACAAAAAAACTAATGATTATTGGTAAACCCCAATGAAATGTGTCTAGGCGTGCTTAACGAGCGACAAATAAACATTTCTAAATTCGTATTAATTTTGACACGAGTCAAATAAAAAAATACGCACGAAACGTGTTAAATAAAAATAAAAAATTACGATTAAAAATAACTTAAAAATTCACATTTTACTGTTTTTATTATAATTTTTACGGTATTTTGTACATACATATGTATATCTGTATGTATGTATGTATAATGAAAAACTGCCATAAAGTTACATAGCACAAGTGGTGAAATATATCTAAATCTAAATATAGTTATACATATATCGTCACTTATGCTGTGTAACTTTATGGCAGTTTTTCATTATACATGTGTAATACCATTAGTCTTTTTTATCTCCTTTGAAACTAGTGAGATCTAATGTTACGCTTGACTAGGATTAGCATATTTCGACTACGCTAAATACGGCAACATAATCAGTCTGATTAAATGAAATATGACTAAGTACCATTATTACAAGTTCGTGTTAATCAAAGGTATGATTTTATGGGACGTACATAAATATAGAAAAGTGTTTCATTATTAAAGTAAGGTTGCTTTAACCTAAAGTGAGCGATAAGTTAAAGGATATTTCATCCTATCTGGTAGGTTAAAGTTTTAATGATGAAAAACTTCTTGTATGTATGCACGTCCGATAAAATCATAATTTTGACTAAAGCCATGTTGTAATCATGGCCCTTAATGAAATACAAATGTATACATATATCCTTGGTCACAAGTAGAAAGTCCCTAACTCAAATAATTGTAACTTTAGAGGAGAAGGGAAAACATAATAGGAAACAGTACAACTGCTTTGTACTGCTTGTAAAAGCGTTATTTTTTTAACTATAGCAATACATTATTGTGACAAGATGTATTTGTGTAAAATGTATTGGAATCATTGAAAAACTCCATTTCGTGAAAATACGAGTTAGGGCCTTTCTAGTTGTGACCATCGATATGTACTTACAAATTAGAAAAACAGCTCATTAAAAAACTTTAAGAATGAACTATAAGGCTTAGTAGGCTTGCTTTCGACATCTTTGTTCTCTTTTGGTTTCGAGGAGAGCTAATGTCACTGTTTCCAAAAACTGATTTTTTAGATCCTCATCTATTTCATCCAGTTCCGTTTTCAAGTAGTTGCAAAATGCATCATCTTTTTCATTTCCAATTTTTCGGCTATTAGCAATTGACTCAAGCGCTGATGTTGCTGCTGATAACATGACGTTTTCTTGGCTCATGGTAGTTGAAGGGGATGTATTGTTTTTTGCTCTTTTACGAGGCTGCGAAGGCGAGAGATCAATTTCCACCAAGGAATCATCCAGTTCTGGTTGTTGCTGTAGATTAAAATTTCAAATTATAACTTTAAAACAAAAATTTTAGAAAAATACTCACATATAGATTACATGCACCTTTTTTAATTTTGATAAATTCTTCTAGGAAACTCATTTCGTTGTACCAAAACACACATGGCACATGTACATCATCGGCACCGGACCCACTTCTTTTTTCTTTTGCTTTTGCCATTTCCCTGCTATGTTGACCGCGCAAATAAGTTATTTTATTCTGTGAACGAAAGTATTGCACCTTTATTGAACATGTATAACACTCCCACTAGGTTTTACCTTTACTTCATTAGGGCCAATAGCTTGATTAAAGGCTTTCAACTTGTCGGCCATATCATTGAGGGCTGCGTACCTGGCATGCTTATTGTGATAAAACTTATTTTTGGGATTATATAAACATTCCTTGTCCTGCCACATTTCTATTAAATTCAGCACCGCTTCTTTGCACCAATCGAACTGAAAGAACATAACAATATACATACATACATGTGTACGTAAGTTGTATATGGTTCTTTAAAAGCCAAATACTTACTTTTGTTAGTTCCTTATCAATTTTTTCCTCCATTTTTATGGTATATCAATTTATATTTAATTTATTTTAAAATTTCATTGAATTTTAGCCTCCACAAAAGTTTGTTCAATTTAAACAGCTGATGTCAGATGCTTTGTCATTTGAAAATAGAACACGCTCTAAATCAAAATTGTCGTTTGTACTGCACACAAAGAAATAACACATGCTATTGTTTAAAAGTGTTCAGACTATATGTATAAATTTACCATATCAAAAAGTGACATTCCACAAGACAAATACATATAATGTGAACACAGCTTTAATGTACATATACTTTCTTTGTTATGGTATCGTTTGTCTGTATTAGTATCGTACCTATCGTTCTTAACTCTCCCTCTGCTTAAACAAGATCGTCCCGATCTTTCCTAATGCGTTGTAATTCTAATTGATATATATTATTAAGCCTATTGATTGTTGATTGGCGTCTGTATTCTTTTATGTATGACATAATTTTTAGTATGAAGCAAATTGTTATTATTGATGTTATAAAAATAATTGTAAAATAAAAAATTGATCTGATGGGGTGTTCTTCAAAAGGTATACTGAGTCTTCTTAATGAATCTATGTTTTTAAAAGCCCATGGTGTATTAGATTTTATTATTTCTAATATCTCAAACTCTTCATAATGTTTCATAAGTATGGCTTCTCTTATCTGATTCTGGAACTTTTTATAAATTTTATTGTCTATTCTTACAATATCTGTATATTTTATTAAATTCAATTCGTCAATGGTTTGGTTGTTTACTTTGTGTTGTCCGTTTAATAGTATAACTCCATCTTCTATTTGTTCTAAGTCTCTGTTATATTCCTGTATTATGTTACACTTACTGTTCCTATTCTCGAGTAGTGGGATTATGCATGTGTCCGTGTCATTGTTTATTTGGCAAATGTTTCTTCCTAAATGGTTCTGACAGTTATCTACTCTGATCATTTACGGCTTCTATGGCTGCGTTGTCTAAATTAATTTTTGTATTACTACTTTTGTTTTTCCCTATATGGGCATTTTCTCCTTTTAAATGGAGCGTCAATGGTTTCGTAATTTATGCATAGTTTTGTACAAATCTCCTATAGTAACCAGTTAATTCTAGAAAACCTCGCAAATCCTTAAGTGTTGTGGGAATAGGAAATTTCTCAATAGCTTTTATTTTCTCATGGTCTGTTGTTATTTTATTATGTTTAATAATATGACCTAAATACTCTACTTCAGTCATAAAAAATTTTGACTTCTCATCTGAAATTTTAAGAGTAGCTTTATTTAAAGCTTTAAATACTATGTGTATGTGTTTCATATGTTCTTCTAGAGAAGATGAAAAAATTAAAACATCGTCAATGTAGACGTACACGAATTTTCCTATGAATTCTCTCAGTATGTCATCTACACAACGTTGAAAAATGGATGGTGCATTTTTTAAACCGAAAGGCATACGTACAAATTCGTACTTGCCTCCGTTAACGCAAAAAGCTGTTTTTTTCTATCTTCCTTTTTTATCTTTATCTGGTGGAACCCAGATTCTAAATCTAGTGTGGTGAAGTATTTGGCATTTCCTAAGTTCTGTAATGTAACATTGACATCAGGTATGATGTATCTATCGGTTACAGTATGCTCATTAAGTTTTCTAAAATCTATAACCAATCGTCGCTTTGGTTTCCCGTTTTCGTCTAATCCTTTCTTGTGTACGGTCAACATTGGTGAATTATATGGGCTATAGCTTTTTTGTATAATACCTTGTTCTAATAAATTGTCCAGATTGGTTCATTTGTCGTAGTTCTAATACTAGCTTCTATGGTTGTTGTGAATGGTAATGGTCCTACTTTATTATTCTGTTTCATTAGTTCGTTTATTTCTAATTCATATTTTTTATCTCCTATGGAGTAGTTTATTTTTTGTACTTTCTCAGGGACTATAAACAAATTTTTTCTTATGTTTATGACTGCTCCTAGTTGTGTTATACCCTCAGCTCCTAACAACAAGTCGTAGTCGTCATTATTTTTAATTTCAAAGAATTCTTATTCCTTTTTTAATACACTTATCTTTTGTTTGTAATGTAACATTGATTCACCGTGCATGGTAATCATTCTCAATGGTGTAATCTTAATTCTATTACCTAAGACTAAATTTTTATTAATATAGTTGTGGGTTGCACCGCAGTCAATGAAGATTTTATATTCTTTGTTACCCTCATCTTTCACAAAAATGTAGTACAACCCATCTATTAGTTTAAATTTTTAATAATAGACTTATTTCTATAGCACTTACTACTTTCTTCTGTGGTGATACTAATGTTGTCATCTTGTTGAGTTTTTATCTGGTTGTGTTTCTGGATTTTGGGTGTCTGTTGAAAATTTCCGCTTTGTTCACGCATTCTTTTCCAGGGTTGACTGTGGAATCCCTGTGGATTGTTCTGCTGTCTAGCGTTGTTGTAGTTATTTAAATTTCTGATGTTCCCTGAAGAGGTGTCCATAGGTTCTGGCTTTGGAAAATTATTTTGTTGTTGCCAACTATGTTGGTGTTGATTATTTGGACGATATGATGGCCGTCTAAAATGTTGAGGTTGTTGTAAGTACTCCCTCTGTTGGTGTTTTGATGATGGATTTCTGTGTTGATTGTACCTGTTATCTTCACGATTTATGTTGTTATTACCACAGTGTAGATTTTTGTAATTGTTGTCATGCTCTATAGTTTGTGCGACTGCATAGGCATGTTCTAAATCCTTGATAGGATTTCCGTAGAGTGTTGAACGAATAAAACTACTGTTTATTCAATTTTTGAAAGTTCGAACAGCGTCTTCCATTGCATGTGCCGTCATACACTTAATTGATTCTGGTGGGTCTCCGGACATTGCTATTTTTGATGTTACTACTGTCAATGCTTTACTAACCTCATCGTGGAATTCTGATAATGATAATTTCCCCTGCGTTAGTTTAGTTAATTCATCTCTCAGGACGTATAATGGGCGCTGGTCACAATATGTGTAGTCCAGTCGATTAATGATTGCCTCGAAATTGAATATTGTATTATGATTTAATAATATATTAGCTGCTGCACCCGTTATTTTAGATTTTACGATTGTTAAGACTTCCACGTATTTGTTGGAATTGGTATGTAGGTTAATGCTATTCATTAGCCGTATTGCGTCTTCACGCCAAAGAAGATAATTACTTCTTGTTCCATCAAAAATACTTAATGCTTTAAATATTTCTAAGTTTATTTCATTAGGGTTATTATAATTGGCTACCCTTGGTTCCAATGATACTTGTGGTTGAGTTGCCGAAGAACTTGTTGGAATTTGGTCCAATCTATTCTTTAAAGATGCATTCTCCTGTTGTAGGTTCTGTAGTGCTAGTTGTATACCAGCCATTTGTTGAATTATTTGTTCCATGATTTGTGTTGAGTCGTTCAAGTTCCTATTTTCGTCAAAGTTATTTTTTCTTGTGAATTTCATATATATTTTTTTCGCTATGTGAATAAGTTTTTATTAATTACTTCACTTCATTCACTTTCCGTTTTTTTTTTATTTTATATCTTCTATATGAAGATTTGGTTTAAAATTTTTTGTTGAATCCTTGCTAGGACAAGGATATATTGGTCCGCTTCTAGAGTAACAAAATATATGTTACTCCTGGCAGGATCGCCAATTAAAGTTTTCACTATTTTTAGAATTAAAAAAAATTATTTTTTTGACGTCTATGCGTCTTTTTATTTTATTTATTTTAACTCTGGTGAGTTGATCTTAGTTCGATGCTAAAATTATAACTGACTTA
Source organism: Tachina lurida (assembly GCA_944452675.1). Lineage (NCBI taxonomy): Eukaryota > Metazoa > Arthropoda > Insecta > Diptera > Tachinidae > Tachina > Tachina lurida. The sequence continues at coordinate 86,629,934 of OX101752.1, forward strand.
CAATTTACAAAATAAGTTTCTTAAATACTAAATATAACAATAGATTTCTTAAAATTAAATATTTGGACATGATGAGTTAAATAAAATCGATCATGTCTTTATCTAAAAAGTATTTACAATTATATATATGTATATGCTTAAAATTTTAATAAAGGAATATTTGTTTTTTCTTATTATATTTTAGGGAAAGTGTCTTTGTTACAAATTATCATGTTGATAAAGAGCAAGGGATTGTTTATTTAGGTTCTAGTTTAGTGAAAGTGTTTTTTATTACTATTATGAACAAAAGAAAAGATATTTTCTGTTATATTAATGTACATATACATACTTTCTTTGTTATGGTATCGTTTGTCTGTATTATTATCGTACCTATCGTTCTTAACTTACACACAACGTGTGTGTGTATGTACATGCATGACGCTTGTATACGCGCCCATGTGTAGAAAGAAGCAAGCATCACACATTTTTCAGTCATGAAGTATTTTCTTCTTTACTCCTATACTTGCAATAACTGAAACAAATTCTTGCAAACAGTGTTGCTTAGCGTTTGTTTTAGAAGACTTCGCTGTAGTAAAGCATTTGAAAAATGCTTCATGTCTTGAAAGTTCTTATAAATGGTCTTGTGCAGGACTTTATTTGATACCTTGATTTTTCGGCGGCACGCTTTGATGTTTTTTTGTTTACATTAGGAATTTTTTGTTAACATTAGGAGTTTTTTGTTTACATTAACCCTTGTGGGAACGGGTTATTTTTTCTGGGGTTATATTAATTGTGTGAACGGGTGATTTTGTTTTTTGTGGGAATACGTTAAGTGGGTTCATAGGTCGGAGATTTTATTTTTTTTGCAATGTATATACATGACAACGGGAAAATCATGAAAATTATTTTTCCTAGTACCAACGGGAAAATCATGAAATGATTTTTCTTAATACTAATGGGGGTGAAATAGTGAAAATTAATTTTTCCTAATTCCGACGGCAATACATGATTATTTTTCCTAATGCCTACGGTAAAACATAAATATTATTTTTTTTCAAATGCTGACGGCAAAACATGATTATTATTTTTTTCAAATGCCGACGGGAAAATGATTTTTCATAATTCTGACGGGAAAAACATAAAAGTTATTTCTAATGATAATATAGGAGTTTAAGGCTGACCGTGATTTGGGTGGGTGGGGTTGTTGTAGTAATATATAGCCGAGTGAGTTTATGGATGTGTCTGTCTGTCTGTTGTGCGAGGCTGTGATTGGCCGTGGGAGCGTGGTATAGTTGAGGTAGATGGATTGAGTGTATGTGTGTTAACCTCTCTGTTGGAATTTGTGTGAGCGTGTGAATGACAGGGGGCGGGGTGTAGTTGAGGTAGATCGACTGCGTGTATGCAGGTGTTGCAAGTCTGTAGGAATTTAAGGCTTATAGTGATTTGGGGTAGATGAGGGTGTTGTTGTACGAGTAATATGTATCTATGGGAACTTGTGGATGTGTCTGTCCGGGAGAATTTAAGCGAGTCTGTTATTGGGAGGGGACGGGGTGTAGTTGAGGTAGATCGACTGCGTGTATGCAGGTTTTGCAAGCCTGTATGAATTAAAGGCTTATAGTGATTTGGGGTAGGTGAGGGTGTTGTTGTACGAGTAATATGTATCCATGGGATTTTGTGGATGTGTCTGTCCGGGGGAATTTAAGCGAGGCTGTTATTGGGAGGGGGTCTATATGTTTGTAGGAGCTTAAGGCTGATCGTGATTTGGGAGAGGTGAGGATGTTGTTGTAATATGTATACGTAGGAATCTGTATGTATGTATTCCTGTGAAAATTTAAGGCTGACCATGATTTAGGGTAGGTGAGGGTGTTGTGGTACGAGTAAGATGTATCCGTGGGAATCTGTATGCATGTCTGTAGGAGTTTAAGGCTGATCATGATTTGTGTTATTCGTGTTGTTTGTAGAAATGACTGTGAGAATTTTTGTATGTATATATGTAAGTATTTAAGGTTGGACGTGATTTGTGAGGGGCGGTGTGTTGTTGAAATAATTTGAATTTTTCTTAGATGAAATCTGGTATATGTGTGTGTGCGTGTGTGCGTATGATTTTCTCACGCTAGTAGTTTTATCTACGTAGAAATAAATTGTTTTCAATATCGAGATTTGGTGTTATAAAATATTATCATATATCTGAACTTCCCTAACCCTATATACATATATGTACATATATGTAAGTATATTTTCATACTCAAGGTTGCTGGTTATTTTGTCATGCTTAAAATTGTCCAGCTTTAAAGTCTGCCTGTGAGAAATTTGTTTCTATTACAGATTTTGTTTATTTAACTGCATCCGGCTTCTTTGACTTTTCATACGATCATGGGAATTTATAGTTTCTCTGTTCATGTGCAAACCATTCAGTCAGAGCACATGCTCTGACTGAATGGTTTGCGTTGTTCATATATTTTCATGATGTAGATATGTAAGTGTGATTGTCAAGATCTAATAAATACTTGAGTATTGATAAGAAATTTGATATTACGTGTACATATATTATACAAATATATATACAAATTGATTTTATATATGTTTGTACATATGTGCATACAAATAAGTGTTTGGCTTCGTGCTTGAATTTTATGTCATGTGCGGGCTTTTGTTGATGTTGTAAATATTTGCCTTGTCTTTTATATATAGTTTTTTTTTATTTGAAATTAAAAAACGTTAACCTAATTTTTATCTGTATTTACTTAAAAGCTTGCGAGGATGTTCTGTTTTAAGTAAAACTGAATTCCTTAAGATACATACTTTAGAGTAATAGTAACTATAATAGAAATATATCCTATATTTAATTAACATTTGTTTAAAGTTGATGCAGCTTATATTCATTCTTAGAAATATTTTTGATATAAAATTTTTTCCAGCCGTAGGCTTTTTTCATCACCTTATACATTTATTTTAGAACATCTTGCATTGCCTTTTATAGATTTATAAACATTTTTAAATGAAACTGATCCATCAGTCCAGTTTATGTAACTATAGTTTTTTTTAGCCAGCTTGCTTCTTTTTTATTTTTGTAGCTATGCTATCTACTTATGGGGCGATACAGGGATTAGAAAATAATTTTCGTAACATAAATAATCGACACTATTACAGTTATAAATTAATTTTTGTTTTGATTTCCTTGTACTTAAACCAGCGTACGAAAATAATCGAAACAAATTGTTTGATTTTCTTATGTTTAATTCTTTGGAGTGAGAGAAACAAAAACAGTGAAAACGATTGCTCAATTTGTTCAAGGAAAAGAGAACAAATTTTTTTGCTTTGCATTTTCGTATATACAGTGAATAACGACAACAAACTAATAAGACAAAGTTGTTTGTGTGTTTCGTATTGCTGGTGCTGCATGTGTGCATGTGTATTTCGTATTGCTAAGACTGTGTGTGCTGTGAGCAGTGATGGAAAAGTTGGTACGATCGTACTATTTTGATACTATTTAACATGACAAAGGACCGTAACACATTTGATACTCCCACGGACAACTTAGATATGCAATCAGAAGACGCGCGCATGCATATATTTTTGAAAAGAATTAATTTTTTTTCGAAAAATGGAACGAAACTTTATTAGTAATGCTCTTTTAGAAAAGTGTAACCTTTCACAATTAAACATCAACGAAAAACATATTTCACGCAATGATATTTTATGTGGCGCAGAAGGTTATCTATAGAAAGAACTGTTTTAAATCAGTTTAAAGAAAATTTAAAAATAAAAATATATTAAGCTCTAAGGGCAAAAGTGGACTTTGACAATGAAATGTTAGTTTGGTTTAGTAAGTTTCCCCCTGAAAATATTTAATCTGGTAAAATCAACATCATTATACCACTTTTAATTAAAATGTTCCCAGGGAAAAGAAAAATTTTTAAAATATGGACAATCAATATAGAACATTGACTGTATGGAAGAACTGAAAGCATTACCAACAGAGAATATGTATATGCAGTTTCTGGGGGGTTATTATGTTATCCGAATCGAATGAAAATGTGCTCGAATTCTAATGTTAATAATATACAAATTCGAACTGTTTTCGTTTCGAATCGAATTACATAATAACCCCCTGGTCTACATTGGCTGAAAATAAAAACGCATTACATGAATACATGTTTCCTGATAAATCATAATTTTGTCCGTCGAAATGTCCAAAGGATTTTCTCTTACCAAAATCTCATGAAAACAAAATAAAGGAAGAGCTTTCGTAATCTGTAACTCGCTAAACCTAAATCTCTATAAAATCAATTTATCGATTTTCGGCTACGAATGCAGTTTCCAAACGTGTATTGATAAATCAGGTAATGGCTTTAAAACGTAATTCGCCGAAATTGTATTGTTTTATGTCATCGCCAAAAATTTAAAATTTTCTATTTGTTCAGCATTTTAGGGATCGAATTTGGCTTTAGCGAGCTACGGAATACGGGAGGCAAGCCTTATGTTCCTACAGTATTAAGTCTAATCCAGGCTATACCTATTTGTATATTTGTACTTATATGTTCCCATTTTAAATCTTTGTAAATGAATTTTGTATACTTTTTTGTCAATAAAATTTAAATAGAAAATATAATTTATGGTATTCTCGGGATCAATAATGTACTCAAAAAAAATTTTTTTTTGATACCGAAATGCAAATCTCATTTCCCATCACTGGCTGTGAGTATTGAAACCAGCGTTACCATTTGTTAAGTTTTCCCTTTTCTTTGGAATTTTTTTGATGATGTATGAAAACCCGAAACAAAAATATGTATTTAGTTAAATATCTCAATTAGTAGGTCACAAGTGGTCAAGTTTTATATACAATTGGATGGTGCTTCAAAAACTCTTTTCGATGATACCAAATTTTATTTATGTCGTCTTGGAGCAAAGTACAAAAATATTCGAAAAACTGAAAAAAGACCTTTATTAAAAAATGGTCCAGCTCACGGATGGTCAAAGCTAGAACCAAAATATTTTGGGAATCATCATAAAACATATCAAACTTTATTTTCAGAGGGGTAACAAAAGCACTTTTGCTCTTCCATACAAGTTGAGTCGCTCTAATATTTATTAAGTATGTGATATTTTTTTTAAGATCTCTAAATCTAAAACTATATATGACTTTTTTATTTTGTGTTTTTTTTTTTAATATGTTAAGGTTTTGATTTTAATCGGTTCAATATTTTTAAATAAAATGAATTCCAAATACAATTTTATGTTTTCTTTTAAAATTTTGGTACTTTTGTAGAAAAAAAGTTTTTGTATTGGAAAAAAAGTTTTTTTTTCAGATTTAAGAAGATTTTTAAAAATACTTATGTTAACGCTGATTGAAACACACAGCCACAGCTGCCAGATGTGACGATTTGTCGTCATTTTGACGATTTTTGGTGCCAAAATAGCAAAATGACGATTTGACAATTTTTTCCTTAAAATGGACGATTTTTCAACAGTTGAAATGGGTAGCTTTTAATGAAAATTCATATGTATATGCATAACCAATAAAATATTTTGGTGTAATTTTGCAGACTCTTTCTTAATCATTTATTGTTTAATTTTAAAATATTTATTTGTTGATGCTTTACGGTTCAATTCAGAAGAAATTCTGAGCCATTAGTAAAATTTCTTTTGGATGAGTTTGATTTAAAAATAAACAATGATCCATTACAACATACAACAAAATGCAATACCACTATCGATGCAATTTTTTCAAGGCACCTTGAAAAAATCTAATCGCAAACATATGTATCAAAATGTAGCTACCACAAACCAATTATTACTACAGTAGATTATAATGATTGAGTTTTTGAAACTTCTATAAATGTTAAAAAAATTTTTATAGCTATTCTAAACACAAAAAAGTAATAGGTATGAATAATTTTATAATATCAATTAAAATATTTGTAATGTCAATTAAATTAATTAAATGTTTTCCTACAAACAATCATTATATAATATAATTTTATTGCATTATTATTTAACACTTCAGTTTATTTTATATAACCAAGCAGCATAGCTACAACCGGGTGTCCTAAGACACCTCTCTTCTTTTTTTCTTGTAATGTGTCACTACTATTTTTTCAGATTTTACTAATTGAAATAGAGAATATATGTATATATGTATAATTTTCAAAACTATTTATACAAAAATACATATAGGTAAATATATGTATGTATGTATAAATTAGTTCATATACAAAGAAATACATATTTAATAATCAAATATTCTAGAAAATCGATCCAAAATAACACAGTTACCTCCATCATCAATTCACCGTCAGTGTTTTTATATTGTGTTAGAAACATTATCTATGTTTGGGATAATTTTTACTTCAAGTGTTTCTATATAAGGTTTGGTGGTTGACCCCTAGACGTTATTGTGGTTAACGTAGGCTGCGTTGTATCACATTCAGATGTAATCATTTCCCACTTAGAAAAGGTCCTCATCACCACCAATCATACCTGTATACAATACATTCATGAGTTGAGTTGATCCAGATACAATTGCTGTCTACAAATTAATGATTAGAAAAAAGCGTTCTCATCACAGGTTTAATATTTTGCTAGCATGCATGCTTTAGCATGCTTCTATCGATAGTGACGCGAGAGTCCGACTTTTAGTGGTGTTTCAATTAAAAATCTATTCAATGAAAATCTCGAATTCACTCTTTTGAATTTTTAACAAAGTAGATACATATGTATGTATTTGATTAGCCACAGAGTCTTAAAATTTCTTTGCTTATAAAAGTATGACGTGAGGAATTTTTTTAAATTTACATGCTTCGGCATGCTTCCAATATTTTTTTTTACAAATTTATTTCATATTCATACAGATACAGATATAAAGTAAGATCTGTTTACATTCCATTTTACAATTTATGCATGCTTCAGCATGATTCTAGTTGAAGTCTGTATTTATTTAGTAGGTTTGTTTGATACCCATTCATACACATGTACATTGTTAAAGATTGAATATCAAAGTCGAATTTCCTTAGTTTATCTAGAAATGAACAGAGTGAATATCTATTATAATAACCCCATATTCACAATTTGAAATTTTGTGTGCTAGAGCTTTCGAAATGGAAAATGTACACCTTTTACTATAACAAGTGATAATATGATATGTTGCTGAATATTGCACTGTGCTATAGTTCATTTTGAACTCTTAAGTTTTCACAATATTTCATACAGACCATCAAGTTTAGAGAATTCCAGTACATTAGGCTAATTATCTTCCCTGAGACCTAACATTCCTAACCAATCCTTCAAAAAACCACTACAAACTAGATTTTTCCTTTTTAATTTTATTTATATTTTCATTAAATTTCAACATTTTGTACATCTTCAAATTACTGTATACTGTATTTTGCACTTTTTTCTCATTCGTTGAGTTAACTTTAATCGCAAATATTTTAATGATGAGATGAAGTTTTCTATTTCATGCACTGAGTAAATCTTTATATATGTATATCATTCCACTTATATGAACCATATAAACATAATTACTTTTAATGATCTATTAAATCACTCTACTATTGATGCTTTCATATTAAGTAATTTTTAATCCTCTATTTATGAAGGAATTTTGCACTGTTTATTAAAAAAATCTTTACCGTCATCTACTTGTAAGTTTTTTGGTACTCGTATAATTTCAAAAATATTTTCCATTGCCTTGGTTTTTTCGAGTGCAGCTTTTATTTTCAACGATACTCACCATATAAACTTTGAGAATGTGTCAATTACAGTCTACAAAAATCAATAATTTCTATTTTCCCTAGAATTGCTATCCACTTCACCTAAATCAGCTCCATAAAATATCATCTATTCCATTCATTACATCACTACAATACACAAACAATTTTCGAAATTTATTATGGAGTTCGTTTACTAAATTTTTTTTTAAGGACATTGAGTTGTTTTACAGTTTTTTGGAGAGTGTTGTGATCTACTTGATACACTTTCATCTATTTATACTAAAATGTAGTTAATTTTCCAGTCTATAAATTTTATCGCTCAGCTGTTCAATTTATTTGTCAAGAGATGATTTAATTTTTAGAATGTCTTTTTCAATTGTATACCTATCTTCTATCGTTAATTTTATTTCACACTCCACTCCATCAATTTGCATTTGAATATATCCTTGAATTATATTAATGCCTTAAGCTTTATTATTAATTCATCCTTTAGTTTCTCGATTTGAGTTTCCAGAAACAATTTACTGATAACATTATTCTCCGTCAGTGAATGATGATGATTCTCTATGTATGCATTGGTAGAAATTATATTTTTTATTTAGCTTTTAAATCTAATTTGTCATAGTATTTACACGTTTTATTAATCGTTAAAGAAAATAAACCCACTTTTAATCTCCATATTTGACCAAACTTGTATTTTATCTTTTTTCAGTTTTAGATTTCTATCACCAAATCTCCATTCATTATTGAAATCTTTACGTGAGCCATAGTTTGTATCTAATTCATTTCTTCCTTCCAAGACTAATAAGTCAATATAAGTATCTTCGATGTTCATATTCATTCTCAGTATTGGCATCATTATATAAGATGGTATTATCAAATATTGTTCCTTTTAAAAGTTTATTTAACTTCTCTCTATCTTGACTGATGGTTTCTGAGGCTTTAGAACTTATATTATTTTCAGATTCTATATTGTTTTTACTGTGTTCTTGTGTATTCTTTCAATGTTTTTAGAACTATTTATGAATTCTTTGAGAGATTCTTTTATAGCATCAAATATATCTCTTAGTTGTTCACGTGTATCTATTTCACCAATTTTTATACTACGAAGCTTTTTTTTCAAGACACATCTTGTCAACACCAACTGTTTTAAAATTTTCTCATCCATGTTTAATAATATCAAATAAGAGGTATCAGCTATTAGATCAGGTATCAGCTATTAGACCAGGTATCAGCTATTATATCAGGTATCAGCTATCAGATCAGCTTATCAGGAACTGGTCTGATTTTCAGAGGAGCTTATCAGGAGCTGGTCTGGTTTTCAGATCAGCTTATCAGGACCTGGTCTGGTTTTCAAATCAGCTTATCAGGAGCTGGTCTGGTTTTGAAATCAGCTTATCAGGAGCTGGTCTGGTTTTCAGATCAGCTTACCAGTATTACAATAAAAATTGTGGTTTTAAACTCTTATAATGTTTTCACACTGACTTGGTTTTAATAAAACTTGGTTTTAATGTTAAAACAAACTGTTAAAACCTGGTCTTACCATACAAATTGTTTTTGTTAAATCCAACTTAAAACCATTTCTGAATTGGTTTTATTTTAATTGTATGAAATGAAACCCTGTTTTCGCTGTGTTAAATTCAGTGCTGCCAAGTTAAAATGACCGGTAGCAGCTGATAATGTCTATGCCAGTGAATAACAAGAGAAGTCGCTTGAAAGATTTTCAACTTAAAAATGGATGCAGCAGCAACAATAAGTAAAAAATTATGGAAAAATAAGAGTTCTTTGGAAGGAAAACAAAAAAAATTTTCATTGACCTCTGAGAAGTGAAAATAAATGACATGACAAATCGATCCACGGATGAAAAAGTTGTATTTTGTGATTTATTTGTGCATTTTTTATACACAATAACTTGATTTCCAAGCACTTCTTCACGTTGTATTACTAGTTCCATAATTTTAAAATATTAATTTACAAAATATAAAATAATTTCCATTTTAGAGCGCATTGTAAAGTTTCTTAGTTTATCATACAAACAAAAACAGTTGTACAGTTTGTCAAATAAGTGTTATAAAAAGTATAAAAAAATACAACAACAAACACACGCATTTCTACAGGAGATTTATTTTATTTTGAGCAAAGTTATTAGACAGTCTGTGAGTTAAAACCTGAATTTAGCAAACTGGCAGTGTGAATGCAAAATCACCTGTTTTAACGTTAAAACCAGGTTTTAACTTGCTCATTTTGAAAGTTTCTTTAAGTTCTTTCTCTCTCTCTCTCTTGACTGAGAGTCTGAGTCTTTTAAACTTGTATTATTTTTAGATTCTATATTGTTTTTACTTTGTTCTTTCTTGTGTATTCTTTCAATATTCTTAGAACTATTTATGAATTCTTTGAGAGGTTCTGTTATAGGATCAAATATATCTCTTAATTTTTCACGTGTATCTATTTCACCAGTTTTTATACTACGAAGCTTTTTCTTCAAGACATTTCTTGTCAACACCAACTGTTTTAAAAATTTCTCATCCATGTTTAATAATATCACATAAGAGGTATCAGATATTAGATCAGATATCACCTATTAGATCAGGTATCAGCTATCAGATCAGCTTATCAGGAGCTGCTCTGGTTTTCAGATCAGCTTATCAGGAGCTGGTCTGGTTTTCAGATCAGCTTATCAGGAGCTGGTCTGGTTTTCAGATTAGCTTATCAGGACTTAGTCTGGTTTTAAGATCAGCTTATCAGGAGCTGGTCTGGTTTTCAGATTAGCTTATGAGGACCTGGTCTGGTTTTCAGAGCAGGTTATATGGTATCAGATCAGATTGTCAGGCAGTTGATCTGTAAAACAGATCAGGTTATCAGGAGCTGTTTAGATTTTCAGATCAGGTTATCTGTTTCAGATTGGGTTATCAGTTTACAAGTAGCTGGTCATTTATAACATTTAGATGAATGAAGTTTAAGGTCAGATAAAATGCGAAAACTATACTGTTATGTAGTCAAATTGCTTTCTATGACGATCATCACTTAATTCAGTATCTTTCCTTATAATCAAAATTCCATATTTTTAATTTCAACATGATTTAAATTTTTCTCATATTACTTAAACATTCTAACTACATTATGATTATTTTCTATCAAATATTTGGTGATTCTGGTATAAGTTTGACATTAGCAGAATGCATCAAGATTCTTATCTTACCCATACAAAAATATGCTTCTCACAACATGGTTAAATATCATATTGGTATTACTTCTAGCTTTCTTAAAAGAAATAACAGATTCATTATCTGTAATTGTGTAATACCCATGACTTTCATTAATGAAATTAATTTCTACAGGTATTCATATTTAGGTTGTCTTTGAGTATAAATATGAAGATGTTATCAAGTTTTAGTCCATTAGAACTGTCTAGCCAACCAATCATAACGTTATTATTATTTTTTATTTTTTTCGCAATTTGACAGACTAACTATTCTTGCACGAATAGAAATTGATAGAAGGGAACTAACGTTTAATGACTCATCAAAATTTCGTACCATCCTATATTTAGGTTGGTTTACTAACCGCTTTTGTGTAACTAAATGCATTTTATAAATATTATCTCTTATTATAAAAAAATAAAATAATACAGCTATTGGATTTCAGAAAATATTTTCTAAAATCGTGTAGCTGCATTATTTTGTTTTTTATAATAACAGATATAATACTCACAATCAAACAACATAAAAATATCATTTGTTTTGAGTATGAGTATGCGTCAATATTAATGAAATGCATTTAGTTACAAAAAATGTGGTTAGTAAAAAAAAGTATATTTTTTAACAGTTTAAAATCAGTATTTTGTATGACAATACTGGTTTTAAACTCTTAAAATATACTTTGTTTTGACTATGAGTAGGAACCATTATCTCTTATTATAGGAAAAATAAAATAATATAGCTATATGATATCAGAAAATATTTTCCGATATCGTATACATTATTTTATTTTTTCTATAATAAGAGATATATTTCATAAATATTGATACATACTCATAGTCAAAACAACCTAAAAATAGGATGCTACGAAATATTGATGATTCATCAAAATTTCATACCAAGGTATATTTATGTTGTTTTACTAACATAATTACTTTTTCATAATACATTTTATAAATATTATCTCTTACTATAGAAATAATAAAATAGTATGGTCATATGATAACAGAAAACATAATTTCTGATATCATATAATCATACTATTTTTTCTATAATAAGAGATAATGAGCCATACTCATACTCAAAACAAAGAATATTTTGACTATGAGTATGCTTCAATATTTATGAAATGCATTTAGTTACAAAATGGGGTTAGTAAAACAAAGTATATCTAAAGAGTTTAAAACCACAATTTTTATTGTAATACTGGTAAGCTGATCTGAAAGCTGATCTGATAAGCTGATCTTAAAACCAGACTGAGTCCTGATAAGCTAATCTGAAAACCAGACCAGCTCCTGATAAGCTAATCTGAAACCCAGACCAGCTCCTGATAAGCTGATCTGAAAACCAGAGCAGCTCCTGATAAGCTGATCTGATAGCTGATACCTGATCTAATAGGTGATATCTGATCTAATATCTGATACCTCTTATTTGATATTATTAAACATGGATGAGAAAATTTTAAAACAGTTGGTGTTGACAAGAAATGTCTTGAAGAAAAAGCTTCGTAGTATAAAAACTGGTGAAATATATACACGTGAAAAATTAAGAGATATATTTGATCCTATAACAGAACCTCTCAAAGAATTCATAAATAGTTCTAAGAATATTGAAAGAATAAAGTAAAAACATATAGAATCTAAAAATAATACAAGTTTAAAAGCCTCAGAAACCATCAGTCAAGAGAGAGAGAGAGAGAAAGAACGTAAAGAAACTTTCAAAATGAGCAAGTTAAAACCTGGTTTTAACGTTAAAACAGGTGATTTTGCATTCACACTGCCAGTTTGCTAAATTCAGGTTTTAACTCACAGACTGTCTAATAACTTTGCTCAAAATAAAATAAATCTCCTGCAGAAATGCGTTGTATTTTTTATACTTTTTATAACACTTATTTGACAAACTGTACAACTGTTTTTGTTTGTATGAAAAACTAAGAAACTTTACAATGCGCTCTAAAATGGAAATTATTTTATATTTTGTAAATTAATATTTTAAAATTATGGAACTAGTAATACAACGTGAAGAAGTGCTTGGAAATCAAGTTATTGTGTATAAAAAATGCACAAATAAATCACAAAATACAACTTTTTCATCCGTGGATCGATTTGTCATGTCATTTATTTTCACTTCTCAGAGGTCAATGAAAATTTTTTTTGTTTTCCTTCCAAAGAACTCTTATTTTTCCATAATTTTTTACTTATTGTTGCTGCTGCATCCATTTTTAAGTTGAAAATCTTTCAAGCGACTTCTCTTGTTATTCACTGGCATAGACATTATCAGCTGCTACCGGTCATTTTAACTTGGCAGCACTGAATTTAACACAGCGAAAACAGGGTTTCATTTCATACAATTAAAATAAAACCAATTCAGAAATGGTTTTAAGTTGGATTTAACAAAAACAATTTGTATGGTAAGACCAGGTTTTAACAGTTTGTTTTAACATTAAAACCAAGTCAGTGTGAAAACATTATAAGAGTTTAAAACCACAATTTTTATTGTAATACTGGTAAGCTGATCTGAAAGCTGATCTGAAAACCAGACCAGCTCCTGATAAGCTGATTTCAAAACCAGACCAGCTCCTGATAAGCTGATTTGAAAACCAGACCAGGTCCTGATAAGCTGATCTGAAAACCAGACCAGCTCCTGATAAGCTCCTCTGAAAATCAGACCAGTTCCTGATAAGCTGATCTGATAGCTGATACCTGATCTAATAGCTGATACCTGGTCTAATAGCTGATACCTGATCTAATAGCTGATACCTCTTATTTGATATTATTAAACATGGATGAGAAAATTTTAAAACAGTTGGTGTTGACAAGATGTGTCTTGAAAAAAAAGCTTCGTATTATAAAAATTGGTGAAATAGATACACGTGAACAACTAAGAGATATATTTGATGCTATAAAAGAATCTCTCAAAGAATTCAGAAATAGTTCTAAAAACATTGAAAGAATACACAAGAACACAGTAAAAACAATATAGAATCTGAAAATAATATAAGTTCTAAAGCCTCAGAAACCATCAGTCAAGATAGAGAGAAGTTAAAGAAACTTTTAAAAGGAACAATATTTGATAATACCATCTTATATAATGATGCCAATACTGAGAATGAATATGAACATCGAAGATACTTATATTGACTTATTAGTCTTGGAAGGAAGAAATGAATTAGATACAAACTATGGCTCACGTAAAGATTTCAATAATGAATGGAAATTTGGTGATAGAAATCTAAAACTGAAAAAAGATAAAATACAAGTTTGGTCAAATATGGAGATTAAAAGTGGGTTTATTTTCTTTAACGATTAATAAAACGTGTAAATACTATGACAAATTAGATTTAAAAGCTAAATAAAAAATATAATTTCTACCAATGCATACATAGAGAATCATCATCATTCACTGACGGAGAATAATGTTATCAGTAAATTGTTTCTGGAAACTCAAATCGAGAAACTAAAGGATGAATTAATAATAAAGCTTAAGGCATTAATATAATTCAAGGATATATTCAAATGCAAATTGATGGAGTGGAGTGTGAAATAAAATTAACGATAGAAGATAGGTATACAATTGAAAAAGACATTCTAAAAATTAAATCATCTCTTGACAAATAAATTGAACAGCTGAGCGATAAAATTTATAGACTGGAAAATTAACTACATTTTAGTATAAATAGATGAAAGTGTATCAAGTAGATCACAACACTCTCCAAAAAACTGTAAAACAACTCAATGTCCTTAAAAAAAAATTTAGTAAACGAACTCCATAATAAATTTCGAAAATTGTTTGTGTATTGTAGTGATGTAATGAATGGAATAGATGATATTTTATGGAGCTGATTTAGGTGAAGTGGATAGCAATTCTAGGGAAAATAGAAATTATTGATTTTTGTAGACTGTAATTGACACATTCTCAAAGTTTATATGGTGAGTATCGTTGAAAATAAAAGCTGCACTCGAAAAAACCAAGGCAATGGAAAATATTTTTGAAATTATACGAGTACCAAAAAACTTACAAGCAGATGACGGTAAAGATTTTTTTAATAAACACTGCAAAATTCCTTCATAAATAGAGGATTAAAAATTACTTAATATGAAAGCATCAATAGTAGAGTGATTTAATAGATCATTAAAAGTAATTATGTTTATATGGTTCATATAAGTGGAATGATATACATATATAAAGATTTACTCAGTGCATGAAATAGAAAACTTCATCTCATCATTAAAATATTTGCGATTAAAGTTAACTCAACGAATGAGAAAAAAGTGCAAAATACAGTATACAGTAATTTGAAGATGTACAAAATGTTGAAATTTAATGAAAATATAAATAAAATTAAAAAGGAAAAATCTAGTTTGTAGTGGTTTTTTGAAGGATTGGTTAGGAATGTTAGGTCTCAGGGAAGATAATTAGCCTAATGTACTGGAATTCTCTAAACTTGATGGTCTGTATGAAATATTGTGAAAACTTAAGAGTTCAAAATGAACTATAGCACAGTGCAATATTCAGCAACATATCATATTATCACTTGTTATAGTAAAAGGTGTACATTTTCCATTTCGAAAGCTCTAGCACACAAAATTTCAAATTGTGAATATGGGGTTATTATAATAGATATTCACTCTGTTCATTTCTAGATAAACTAAGGAAATTCGACTTTGATATTCAATCTTTAACAATGTACATGTGTATGAATGGGTATCAAACAAACCTACTAAATAAATACAGACTTCAACTAGAATCATGCTGAAGCATGCATAAATTGTAAAATGGAATGTAAACAGATCTTACTTTATATCTGTATCTGTATGAATAGGAAATAAATTTGTCAAAAAAAATATTGGAAGCATGCCGAAGCACGTATAATTTAAAAACATTCCTCACGTCATAATTTTATAAGCAAAGAAATTTTAAGACTTTGTGGCAAATCAAATACATATGTACATATGTATCTACTTTGTTAAAAATTCAAAAGAGTGAATTCGTAATTCTAATTGCATAGATTTTTAATTGAAACACCACTAAAAGTCGGACTCTCGCGTAACTATCGATAGAAGCATGCTAAAGCCTGCATGCTAGCAAAATATTAAACCTGTGATGAGAACGCTTTTTTCTAATCATTAATTTGTGGACAGCAATTGTATCTGGATCAACTCAACTCATGAATGTATTGTATACAGGTATGATTGATGGTGATGAGGACCTTTTCTAAGTGGGAAATGATTACATCTGAATGCGATACAACGCAGCCTAAGATTCCAGCAAATGTAGTAGATGAAAGAATCTCTAGCGCTTCTACCTGTACCAGAGTTTAAGATAAAAGCTCCTTTTATTCAATAGCAGTCTAATTGAAACAAATTCTAATTTGAAATAGTAAGCAAAGACATCAGCTTACTGCATTCTTATTCATGATCATATACTAGGATATATACCCATCAAAGGTCAAATTCTAAAAGTCTTATAAATTAAGCAATATGGAAAATAACATAATTTTTATACACGTACAAGGTTTCAAAAATAACTCAAATGAATTCATTGGAAAAGAAGTAGCGATTGTTTTCAACAATTACGAATATAATAATTTCATTATAAAACTTAATAATAAAAAAAAAAGCAAGCTGGCTAACAAAAAACTATCGTTACATAAGCTGGACTGATGGATCAGTTTTATTTAAAAATGTTTATAAATGTATAAAAGGCAATGCAAGATGTTCTAAAATAAATGTAAAAGGTGCAAAAAAAGCCTACGGCTGGAAAAAATTTTATATCAAAATATTTCTAAGCATGAATATAAGCTGCATCAACTTTAAACAAATGTAAATATATATAGGAAATATTTCTAATATAGTTACTAATATTCTAAAGTATGTATCTTAAGGAGTTCAGTTTTACTTAAAACAGAACATCCTCACAAA
This sequence comes from Tachina lurida, assembly GCA_944452675.1. Taxonomy (NCBI): domain Eukaryota; kingdom Metazoa; phylum Arthropoda; class Insecta; order Diptera; family Tachinidae; genus Tachina; species Tachina lurida. Next base: position 86,646,743 of record OX101752.1, read on the forward strand.
CTTTTAAGTAAATACAGATAAAAATTAAAATTAACGTTTTTAAATTACAAATAGAAAAAAAGCTATACATAGAAGACCAGGCGAATATTTACAACATCAACAAAAGACCGCACATGATATAAAATTCAAGCACGGAGCCAAACACTTATTTGTATGTACATATGTACATATGTACATACATACATAAAATTAATTTGTAGATATGTATGTACACATACCCAGTCAGCATTTTATGAAATTAATGATCATATTCGAGTCTTTTTCGACTCCTCCGCGCGATTAAAATAAGCATTTATGCGCTCGTTTTCGAGTCGAAAATGACTGTTCATTCGGGAGAAAATGGTACATTAGCCGGGAGTCTTCTAAAAGAGTCTTTTACGACTCGCGTTTCATATCAATTTCGACTCACTTTCGAGACAGTTTGTGGTATTACTTACAATCACTTTTTTTTTGTTTTAAATTTATTTTTTAATTTTATTTTTATTTTTTTGATTTTACTGCACGAGCTTGCTGTTTGTTTTTATTTTTTAAACAAATCCCTTTTAAAGTATTTCTGGGAATCATTTTCGAGTCTTATTTTAAGCGCAGAACTGATTAATCAGTTTTTAATCATCTAAGGCAGTCGAAAAAGACTAAGTTTGGTGAAACAATCTTCCACATGCTGACTGGGTAATATCAAATTTGTTATCAATACTCAATTATTTATTAGATATTGACACTTACATATCTACAGTCAGAGCACATGCCAAAGCTAAACGACCTTATTATGAACAGAGAAACTATAAATTCCCATGATCGTATGAAGAGTCAAAGAAGCCGGATGCAGTTAAATACACAAAATATGTAATATAAACAAATTTCTCACACGCAGACTTTAAAGCTGGACAATTTTAAGCATGACAAAATAAACAGCAATCTTAAGTATGAAAATATACTTACATATATGTACATATATGTATATAGGGTTAGGGAAGTTCAGATATATTATAATATTTTATAACACCAAATCTCGATATTGAAAACAATTTATTTCTACGTAGATAAAACTACTAGCGTGAGAAAATCATACGCACACACGCACACACATATACCAGATTTCATCTAAGAAAAATTCAAATTATTTCAACAACACACCGCCCCTCACAAATCACGGCCAACCTTAACTACTTACAGATATATATACAAAAATTCTCACAGTCATTTCTACAAACAACACGAATAACACAAATCATGATCAGCCTCAAACTCCTACAGACATGCATACAGATTCCCACGGATACATATTACTCGTACGACAACACCCTCACCTATCCTCAAATCACTGATACCCTTAAACTCCTACAAACATATGTACATACACACAGATTCATACGGTTACATATTACTACACCAACCTCACCTACCCTAAATCATGATTAGCCTTAAATTTTCACAGACATACATACATACAGATTCCTACGTATACATATTACAACAACATCCTCACCTCTCCCCAATCACGATCAGCCTGAAGCTCCTACAAACATATAGACATACATACACGCAGTCGATTAACCTCAACTACACCACACCCCCTCCCAATAACAGCCTCGCTTAAATTCCCCCGGACAGACACATCCACAAATTCCCATGGATACACACATGGTACAACAACACCCCCACCTACCCCAAATCACTATAAGCCTTAAATTCCTACAGACTTGCAACACCTGCATACACGCAGTCGATCTACCTCAACTACACCCCGCCCCCTGTCAATCACACGCTCACAGAAATTCCAACAGAGAGGTTAACACACATACACTCAATCCATCTACCTCAACTACACCATGCTCCCCCGCCCAATCACAGCCTCGCACAACAGACAGACAGACACATCCATAAACTCACTCGGTTATATATTACTACAACAACCCCACCCACCCAAATCACGGTCAGCCTTAAACTCCTATATTATCATTAGAAGTAACTTTTATGTTTTTCCCGTCAGAATTATGCAAAATCATTTTCCCGACGGCATTTGAAAAAAAAAATAATCATCTTTTGCCGTCAGCATTTGAAAAAAAATAATATTTATGTTTTACCGTAGGCATTAGGAAAAAAAATCATGTATTGCCGTCGGAATTAGAAAAAATTAATTTTCACTATTTCGCCCCCATTAGTATTAAGAAAAATCATTTCATGATTTTCCCGTTGGTACTAGAAAAAATCATTTTCAAGATTTTTCCGTTGTCATGTATATACATTGCAAAAAAAGAAAAATCTCCAACTTATGAACCCACTTAACGTATTCCCACAAAAAACTAAATCACCCGTTCACACAATTTATGTAACCCCAAAAAAAATAACCCGTTCCCACAAGGGTTAATGTAAACAAAAAACTCCTAATGTAAACAAAAAATTCCTAATGTAAACAAAAAAAGATCAAAGCGTGCCGCCGAAAACTCCAAGTATCAAATTTCACAAATTTCCAAGAATTTTAAAATTTTACAATTTTAATTACCCAAATACCACAATTTAAATTTTCCTAGAAGTGGGATTCCACTACTACTGCTCTCTTTATTGATGTTGCTCAGGCATTCGATAAAGTATGTCACGAAGGCCTAGTTTTAAAACTGAGCACATACCTACCAATAAACATACAAAAGCTTTTGGAAAGTTATATTATTGATAGGAAGTTCACCGTTGTGAAGGAGAGTTCACGAATGTGCCCGAATATTTATCTTACGGTATGCAACAGGGTAGTATTCTGGGGCCAGTCTTGAATCTAATATATACTTGTGGTATTCCTGTGAGCAATAAAATCCACACTTCTACATTTTCTGATGATACAGCCTGTATGAGTATGCACAAAAATCCCGATGAGGCATCCCGCAATCTCCAAGAACATATTACCCAGCTTGAAATATGGTTAAGCTTATGGAGAAGTAAAGTAAATGAACAAAAGTGTGTCCATATAACGTTTACCCCAAGAAGACATACTTGTTCCCCCATTCGGATCAACAATAAAAGTATTGCTCAACATACTCAAGTGAAATACCTCGGTATACACCTTGATCGAAGTCTTACATGGAAACATCGTATTGACTCTAAATTAACTCAAATGAAACTTAAATTAACTCAAATATATTGGCTACTTGGCAGAAAGTCTTCACTCAGCCTAGACTGCAAACTTTTTATATAAAAGTCGCCTTTAAAGCCAATATGGTGCTATGGAGTTCAGCTATGGGGCACTGCTTCACTTCAATTGTTGAGAAAATCCAACGAAGGCAAAACAAAATTTTACATTTAATAACATCGGCTCCATCGTACATCAAAAATTCAAATGTAGGTCGTGATTGAAATATGCCAGTAGGGACTGAAGAAATCGCAAAATACGCAGGCAAATATTTAAACTCGAGTCACATCCTAGTCCGCTTGTTCGTAATATTTTGAACTTTACTGGACACACCTTCTGTTTAAAAAAAGGGACACAAGGGCTCTAATACTCAGCACTCCAAATGATACGTCTTGAAAATAATTTTGTGCTTAATCTGACATTTATGTATTATTAATTACTATCTCTAAGTTTATGTCCGATACTCGTCGGGCCTAATAATTATGTTTGAATGTAATATTTGATTACTTATTGTTTTTTGAAGATACAATAAATAAAAATATGAAAAAAAAGTTTTAGATTGTGAAAATATATACAAATAAAAATTTTTTCTTTTATTATTGAAAATATGTATATATATGAATATTTCTAGTGATGAAAATTTTTCCTGTAACGACTTCGAGAGGAATCCACCTTTTGCCCCAATTATGTATCACCTTTGATAATTGAAAAAAACAGTAAGCTCCATGTCCGTGTTTTGTCTACCTTTAACGTTATTTTCATATAACAAGATATTTAGCTCAATGAAAATAACAAGGTATTGGGTTTTGCAAAACTTGCGCGAAACTATTACGTGCTAGCTCCAAATCAAATTAAAATTTCATTGTACACCAGAGCCTTAGCAGTAAGAAAAGAGATAAGACAACCCAATATTGAAATAAATTTTCTTCAAATTTTTAATACCCAATTTCCTGAAATTTGTTTTTTTTTTAAATGCGAACAAAATTGTATTTCAAATATTGTAAATTGATTTAATAGTCTAAAACAAAAAAAAAAACGAAATCAAAATCAGTTTAGCCGTTTGGTCTGTACATGGACACACAGACACACACTACAAACTTATAACACCCCTTTTTGTTGGTGGGGGGTTAAAAATAATGTTTAATGAAACGAAACGCAAGCAGTGCTATGTATTTAATAAGTATATTTTTGATAATAGAAAAATTTTTTTTCCGTAATCAAAATATGTATGAAGCTAAGTATCTTCCTTGTAATTATTCAATGTCTTAAGCACTTTTCTGATTGAAAAATGCATGGAATCATTTCTAATCGAGTAAATTTTCGCCTTTCTGCTACTTCAATAATATTAGTGAAACAAAGGGTTCTTAAATTCATGCTACAGCTGCAATAATAAGTAATAATAAATGTGTCTTGAATCTACTATTGGAAAAATAAAATGAAGTAAACAATATCATTTAGTTTTACCATTATTTTGTTTTTCGTAGTCCGCGATTAGAAGATATGATGCTACAAACAGAGACAGACGAGAGCTCTTAACTTTCAATGTCTTAACCAATTTTTGTTCAAACATAGCTCAGTAATGATATTATCGATTCATCAATAAGAAATTTTATATAACTTCAAAACGGCTGGACCAATTTTTCCTCGGCATAAGACAAAAGATATAAGATGCATTCGCCTTTCATACAAAGAAAACCGAATTAAAATCGGTTCAGCACTTTGGAAGCTGCGGCGTCAAAGTCACACATATTCCACAAAATATGTCTAGAAAAGACGTTATATCTCCTAAACGGCTAGACCGCTTTTCTTCAAACAGTTAAGAACCCTCTCGATCAAGTCACCTTTCGAACAAAAAAAAACTAAATCAAAATCGGTCCAGCCGTTTGGCCTGTACGTGGTTATGGACAGACACACAGACACACACTACAAACTTATAACACCCCTTTTTTTGGTCGGGGTTAAAAAATTGATTTGAGCAATGTATGAATTTAAAAAATTTCAATCGTTTTAAAATAAATAAATTGTATTGAATTTTCACATAACATTTTTCCTAATGTCGACGGAAATATTGTGAAAATTTATTTTTCCTAATGCCGACGGCAAAACATGACTATTTTTTTCAAATGCCGACGGGAAAATGATTTTTTATATTTTTATTTTGATTATTTGTTTAAGAAATATGTATTTCATAATATTGTGAAATTTGTGTGTGTGTGTGTGTATGCATGCATGTTTCTATGGGCACTGCTACACGTTCAATATATATTGTGATATTTGGATCGCGATCCATTTTAATGGATTGATGGATCACGAGCGTATGCTACACGTTCAATATTTATCGCGTCAGTATTTATGTTATTTTGGTGCTGTGTTTATTAATAATAAATTTATTAATAAGCTATAGCCGACGAGTCCCACAACTCCGGCAACGCCTCCAAATTAAAAATAAAGTCTCAAAATAATTTTTTCGGTCGTTAATTCCGATTCCACCGGCAGAACCCACTCGCTTTCACTATCTTCTGCGATTACCCTTTATTAAAACATACTTTAGACATACATATGTAATAAACTTTTTTACTTTTTATTTTTTAGATTTTTTGCAGCTCGTCTTTTATTTTATTTATTTTATTTCAATTCTTATTAACGTATCGCGATCTAATATCATGAAAATGCTACACGTTCAATAAATATCACGATACTGGATTGCGTTCAATATATATTGAACGTATAGCAGTGCCCTATGTACGTGCGACCGTGGGAATTTGTGCGTGGAATATTTTGTGGCTGTGTAGATACATTTATATTTTGCTACGTAGTAATTTCTTTGGCTACGATTATTTTAAAGGAGCAGAGCTTCAACTAAGTACAGTCATCAGCAGAGAAATAAAAAGTAAAAATTTGCAGGTAAGCAAAAAAGTTAACTTCTCCTACTTTCCTTTATGTAACTTATATTTGAAATAGGAAAACACTTGTAAACTTTTTTATTGTCTATATTTATTTATTGTTAAAAATTTTATAATAATACATATGTACATTCATATTTTAAAAGTGAAAATGTTCATTTAAAGCCAGATATTCTTTTGTTAGTAAAATAGCATTTTTAATGAACCACCAAAATTATAATAATTACAATAAAAATATTCTTAATTTCCATTTGTATAAAGTTGATGCAGCCTATATCCTCAACGTTAGAAATTTTTCGGTGTAAAATTTGTTCTTCTAGCTTTACATAAAATTTGGAACATCTTGCATTGGCCTCTAAAAAATTGCATTGATGGCATTAGTAACAAGATGCTGATGAACTTGCCTCATATTGCAATAAGAATCTTGATTTTTATTTTTAATGCCCTTTTACGAATGCAGTATTTTCCACATAACTGGAAACTTGCCAAAAATAAAAATGATTCCTAAGCTGGGCAAATTTCTTACCAAGGCTGAGTCATATAGGCCTATAAATTTACTATCAACAATCTCAAAGCTTTTCGAAAAGCTGCTCATGACTAAATTGTCTCAGATTTTAGCTGATAATGGGTGCATCCCGGACCATCAATTTGGTTTTGGAAGTCAGCATAGCACCATTGAAAAACGCATAGATTGGTCCAATTTATAAGAAGAACATTTGAAGAAAAGAAGTATTGTTCTGCTCTCTTTATTGATGTTTCTCAGCATTCGATAAAGTATGGCACGAAGGCCTAATTTTAAAATTGAAGACATATCTTCCAGTAAACATACAAAAGCTTTTGGAAAGTTATATTAGTGATACGAAGTTCACCGTTGTGGAAGTAGAGATCATTACTGTGCCCGAATTTATATATTCCGGTGTGCCGCAGGGGCCAGTCTGGTACTTAGTATATACTTGTGATGTGCCTGTGAGCAATAATATCCACACTTCTACATTTGCCGATGATACAGCCTGTATGAAATATGGTTAAACTTATGGAGAAGTAAAGTTTTTTTTTTAATGCATGATTTTTTATTTATTGTATCTTCATATTAGAACTAACAATAAGTATTCAAATCTTAAATCTAAAAATATAATTAGGCCCGACCAGTGTCGGACATAAGCTTAGTAATAGTTATATATAATACATATGTAAGTAGTGATAATCAAAAGGAAAAAAATAAAAGTATTTTCAAGAAGACCCATCTGGAGTGCTGTGAATAAGAGCCATTGTGTCCCTCTTTTTTAGGCGGATGTGTCCAGTAAAATTCAAAATATTACGGGCAAGCGGATTAGGATGTGACTCGAGTTTTGTTAAATATTTGCCTGCGTATTTTGCAATTTCTTCAGTCACTAGTGGCATATTTAAATCACGATGTATATTTGAATTTTTTATATACCATGGAGCCGATGTTATTAACCGTAAAATTTTGTTTTGCCTTCGTTGGATTCTCTCGACATTAGAAGCTGAAGCAGTACCCCAAAGCTGAATTCCGTAGCACCATATAGGTTTTAAGAGCGACTTGTATATTAAAAGTTTACAATCTAGGGTGAGGGTTGAATTTCTACCAACCAGCCAATGTATCTGAGTTAGTTTATGTTTCATTTGTGTTAGCTTATAGTCAATGTGGTATTTCCATGTGAGCCTTCGATCAAGATGTATACCAAGGTATTTCACATGTAAGTTTTGATTATTGATTGTAATGGGGGAACAAGTGTCCTTTCTTAAGGTAAATGTTACCTGAGCACACTTCTGTTCGTTTACCTTTATTCTCCACATGTTTAACCATAGTTCTAGCTAAGTAATATGTTGCTGAAGATATCGGGAAGCCTCGTGAGGGTTTTCGTGCATACTAAGGCAGGCTGTATCATCGGCAAATTTAGATGTGTGAATGTTACTGCTCAATGGCATATCACAATTATAAATCAAATACAAAACTGGCCCAGTATACTCCCCTGTGGCACACCGGATGAGATTATTTCAGGCGTACTCATAAAATGTCCTTCCACAACAGTGAATTTCCGGGCAATAATGTAACTTTCCAGCAGATTTAGAATGTTTATTGGTAGGTAAGTCTTTAATTTTAAAATTAGGCCTTCATGCCACACTTTATCAAATGCCTGAGAAACGTCAATGAACAGCGCAGAGCAATACTTTTTTTCTTCAAAAGTTTTTCTTATAAATTGAACCAATCTATGAGTTTGTTCAATGGTGCTATGCTGACTTCTAAAACCAAATTGGTGGTCCGGTATGCACCCACTACTAACTAGAATTGGGGACAATTTTGTCATAAGCAGTTTTTCGAAAAGCTTTGACATTGTTGACAGTAAACTTATTGGCCTATATGACTCAGCTTTGGTAAGATCTTTGCCCGGCTTTGGAATCATTTTAACCTTGGCAAGCTTCCAGCTGTTTGGATAACACTCCAATCGTAAAATGGCATTAAAAATGAATAGCAGGATTCTAATAGCTATACGAGGCAACATTATCAGCATCTGGTTACTAATTTCATCAATACCCGGAGCTTTTTTCGGGTTGAGTTCAGCAATTAGTTTTTGTACATCACGCGCCTTCAATTTTATTGGTCGAGGGGGTAGCGCAACTACATTTGGCAAATCAACAGCACCAGAACATGTGTTTGGGGTAAATACGGATTTTAAATGCTCGCCAAATATTTTACCTTTTTCAGGATCGCTTCTTGCCCAACCTCCTGTAGATGTGCGCAGAGGTGGTTTAAACTCAACTGGTGTTTTAAGCTTTCTAGCAGCGCGCCACAAAGAGTAATTAGATGCTGGTGTGACATCAAGACCTTCCAAATAATTTTTAAGAGATGCAGTTTTTTCAAATGCAAGCAACTCTTGGAGTCGTTTAGTACACTCTTTAAATCTGATTTTAAGTTAGGGTGATCTGTGCTGTTGCCATTCTCTTCTAGCTCTTCTTTTTTCACTTACGAGACGTTCAATATCCGTAGAATAAATTCTATTTACCCTAGTCTGAGGATGGGTGGTAGTGGCATGTTCAGCAGCCTGTTTAATATTTTCATTAAGGTTGGCAATGTTAGATTCAATATCATCGTGTGTTTTTAGCGTAATAATTTCCGTGCAATGACTACTAAGATATTTTTTAAATCGCAGCCAATTAACACGATTTATCAAATTCGCATATGGGTGAGGTAAGTCACTTCTTAATGGGCTACAAATTGTAACGATCGTGGGAGAGTGATCGGACGAGAGATCTAGAGAAGCTTCAATTTGAATTAAATCCCTAGAGATATTTTTCATAACACCAAAATCTATTACATCCGGAATTTTATGCATGTCAGCAGGCCAATAAAGGGGCTCCCCACTCGAAATGACATCCAAGCCCATTTTGGAAATTGTATTGAATAACGCTCGACCTCTGGGTGTAATAAGACGCGAACCCCAGAACGTGTGTTTAGCATTATAGTCGCCAGCTGCTACGAAACAAGGGCCCAGAGATTTGTAAAGATCCTCGTATTGATCCTCAGTAATTGCGAATCTAGGAGGAGAGTAAATTGATGATATGACAAAATTAGTGCAAAAATTTTCGACACAAATATTCGTTGCTTGTAAATGTTCTTCACAAATGTTGTCAATAATATAATGCTTGAGTCTTGACTTTATTAAAATTGCTGATCCACCGCATGCTCTTCCGCTCGGGTCCTTTGAATCATATAAGGTGTAGCCATAAATTTTAAAAAGGCTTCTCGAAGTCAAATGAGTCTCAGAGAACAACATTATATCAATATTTTTTTCCGTGAAGAAGTGCTCAAGTTCATTTTTATGTTGGCGAATGCCGTTTGCGTTCCAGAAACATATTTTTAACGTGTTCATGGTTTGTTGACTAATGCTTGAAGCAGAGTATTCTGCATTCGCAGCATTTCTTGCATCATGCTAGTCATATTTGTTGTAAAATTGTTTATAGTTTGCACCAGATTTTCAATAGTAGCTTCAAGGCGATTAAAATTAAAGCCTGAGTTTGTATTTGTTGAAGTATTTGGCCGTGAAACATTTTGTGTGGGAATAGAGCTTGTCTTAGCAGCATCGGCATACGATACACGTGAATTAACTGGTTGGCTCACTTGGGCAAGAGTGGCGGAGTAAGTGTTTGCTGTTTGCGCTGGAGCTTCTTTAGGTTTTTGCCCGATAGTGTTTTTAACGAAAGAATATACAGGACATCCTCTATTGTTAGCGGTGTGATTACCTCCACAATTACTGCATTTTTTTCTGCTTGATCTTTTGGTTTAGTACAACTAGCAGTACCGTGCAATTCACCGCAAATAACACAAACTGTAGGTAATTTGCAGTAAGTTTTTGTGTGGCCATATTCTTGACAATTATGGCACTGTACGGGTCCAGAACGCTTGTGTGGTTCTTCAACTGTTATTTTTCGGTATAAAAGATATTTTAAATTATAAATTGGGTTCGTCTCATTTTTTCTCAATTTTATATCATTCGGCTCAAGTTCAACGCGAAATAGAGGCTGGGGGATCTTCTCCCTATTTATTATATTGGAAACATTTTTTACCTTGAATCCCTGGAGGACGAGTGCATCTTTTATTTCTTCGGGAACAACATAAGAATCAATGCCCTTCAATACGATCTGCAGTCCTTTAGCACTCTTAAGCTGGTATGTGTAGAAACTTGTTTTATTTTTTTTCAAATTCAGAAACCATTTTGCGGAAATCTGTTTCGTCATAAATTTGAATTTTCGTTCCATCGATATTGCCACGTTTTATTGGAACAATGTGAAATTTTTTCTCACCAATGACCGAAATTAATTTCTTAATAAGAGCGTTTGAATTTTTTTCTCTCAAATAGATTGGTGGCGGCTTGGAGGTTTTGTTCGCGGATATATCAGGTGTGTCGTTGTCATCTTGCAATATTTGAAAACGATTAGTGGAGGATGCGCTGTTATCCCTAGATACCTTTGAAGCAGATGCAATTTTAGTAGACTTTGGTCTTCGCCCGCGCTTTCCCACAATAATATATCGGTCCATTCCGACTTGGACCTTGGGCTTTGGGCTACTCTTATTTACAGTGACTAATTGGGTAAGTGATGAATCGGATGATATCGCTGATTTAAATGACGAAGTAGTAGGCAACTGTAATGTTAACGAATCACTAGTTGGCATTGGACAAAGCGAAGTTGATCGCTGACGAAAAATTGGCTTAGCCGTTAAAAAAAGTCTATCATTTGGTTTTTTATTTATTTTATTTAAATTAAGATCATCAGAACTCACAGTAAGTCTATTATCAGATTTTTTATTTTTATTGTTATCATTGAGATCATCAGAGCTCACAGTAAGATAGGCATTTCTACCGTTATAACTCACTTCACAATTATTTGTTTTTGAAGTACTCATACACTTTGTAAGTGTATTCCTCAAGTGTACTTTGAGTTATTTTGTTTACGGTTGTTTTTTTTTGTTTTTTTGTTTTAGTTATTACTTTGTATGTAAAAAATATTAGCAAAGCAAAAAAAGCTTGTTTATCAAAGTTAATGTACAACGAATATTATGTACTACAAATATTTTTTTGTATGTTTTTTTTTGTTTAGCATGTATGTAAAAAAAAATCCGCTAATACGTCTGTTCACTATGAAGGTACAACGAGAACTCGAGAAGTAAAGTAAATGAACAAAAGTGTGTCCATATAACGTTTACCCTAAGAAGAGATACTTGTTCTCCCATTCCTCAACATTCTCAAGCGAAATACCTTGGTATACACCTTGATCGAAGTCTTACATGGAAACATCATATTGACTCTAAATTAACTCAAATGAAACTTAAATTAACTCAAATAAATTGGTTAATTGGCAGAAATTCTTCACTCAGTCTAGACTGCAAGCTTTTGATATACAAGTCGCTTTTGAAGCCAATATGGTGTTATGGAATTCAGCTATGGGGCACTGCTTCAGCTTCAAATGTTGAGAAAATCCAACGAAGGCAAAACAAAATTTTACGTTTGATAACATCGGCTCCATCGTACATCAAAAATTCAAATGTAAGTCGTGATTTAAATATGCCAGTATTGACTGAAGAACTTTAAATAATTAGAAGGAAAATATTTAGCTTCGTACATATTTTGATTACGGAAAATAAAAAATTTCAACTTTGAAAAATATATATAGCACTGCTTGCGTTTCGTCTCATTAAACATTAGGACTAGGGTTTCTAATTTCCCGGACTTTTCCTATTCCAGGGAATCGAGAAAAAATGTTCAATTTCCGGGAACTTCAAAAACATATGAATTTAATAAAATGGCGTCAATAAAAAATTTTATTTTATTAAAAAACACAACATTTAAATTAAAAACAAAAAAACTTCATTCGTCCATTTCCAGAACAACAATATAAAATAAATTCAGTAAAGTGCGACTTTGACTCGCGCACGAAGGGTTCCGTACGTTGGGCTTTGAGCATTTTTTTAATACAGTGTTTTTTAAGTTTTTTTCAGCTGAAATAATTTTTTTTTTGATTATTTTTCGCTCTTTTCTCGTTTTGGCGATTTTTTAAATTTTGGCGATTTTTTTCATTTTTGTGATTTTTTTAATTTTGGCGTTTTTTTTTAATTTTGGCGATTTTTTTTTAATTTTGGCAATTTTTTTAATTTTGGCGATTTTTTTAATTGTGGCGATTTTTTCATTTTGGCGATTTTTTTTTAATTTTGGCGATTTTTTTATTTTGGCGCTTTTTCCGCGATTTATTTTCGACTTAGAAATTTTTTTTAATTTGGTGCTTTTTTTCGTTTTGGCGATTTTTTTTTTGATTTTGACGATTTTTTTCGGTTTGGCGATTTTATAATTTTAAGATTTTTTTGTTTTACCGTTTTTGAAAATTTCAAGAAGTTTGCTCTTACGGTTTCCAAGATACAGCAAGTTATCAAAATTACATAGTCAAAATTACATTAACTGATGGTACACCCTCTAATTAAAATTTTTTAAATTTTAGTGTTAATTGTTGTAGTCTGTATAAAAATACACTAACTTCACATACTTCAAGTGCATATACAACATACAATTGTATGTATATTACATGGGATTTTAACATTTTTCGTTGCTCGTTTTGGCACACCCTTTAATTTCCAACTCTCATGTATTTGTTGTTGTAGCGGCCAAGGGTCTACACACTCTGTCCAAATTTCAGGTCCGTAGCTCTTACGGTTCTCGAGAAAATACCCTGTGACGGACAGACAGCCAGACGGACAGAAGGACAGCGTAGCGAAAACAATAGGGTTCCATTTTCACCTTTGGTGTACGGAACCCTAAAAAGCAATGTGAGTCCGATCACAGGGGAGATGTGTAAACATCATTCTAGCATGATTCTAGTTAAAGTCTGTATTTATTTAGTATTCATACATATGTACATTTTTAAAGATTGTATATCAAAGACGAATTTCCTTAGTTTATCTAGAAATGAACAGAGTGAATATCAATTATAATAAACCCACATTCACAATTTAAAATTTTGTGTGCTGGAGTTTTCGAAATCGAAAATGTACAACTTTTACTATAAAAATTTTACTATTAAAAATTATACTTCATTTTGAACGTTTAAGTTTTCACAATATTTTATACAGACCAACAAGTTTAGAGAATTCCCTGAAAAAACCACGACAAACTAGATTTTTCCTTTTTAATTTTATTTATATTTTCATTAAATTTCAGCATTTAGTACATCTCCAAATTACTGTATACTGTATTTTACACCTTCTCGTCATTTGTTGAGTTGACTTCAATTGAGGCATTTTAATAGTGAGATGAACTTTTCTATTTCATGCACTAAGTAAATCTGTAATTTTTTTTTAAATTAATGCTAAATTCTTAACACATAATTCCTTTTAATGATATATTAAATCATTCTACTATTAATGCTTTTATATTAAGTAATCATATATTTATGTATGCATTTTCTAGTATTTATTAAAAATTTCTTTACCACATCTGTTTGTAAGTTTTTTAGTACTTGTAACATTTCAAAAATATTTTCCATTGACTAGTTTTTCCCGAGTGCAGCTTTTATTTTCGGCGGCACTGACCATATCAACTTTGAGAATGTGTATATTACAGTCTACAAAATTCAATAATTTATATTTTCTGTAGAATAGTTCCCCATTTAACCCAAATCAGATCATCTATTCTTTTCATTACATCTCTACTATGCACAAACAATTTTCGAGATTTATGATAGAAATCGTTTACTAAATTTCTTTTTAAAGACATTGGCGCGTAGTCATAGTCAAAACAAAGTACACTTTAAGGAATTAAAACCAGTATTTTGCATGGTAATACTGGTTTTAACTTCTTAAAGTGTACTTTGTTTTGACTATGACTACGCGCCATTGAGTTGATTTACAGATTGATAGAAGAGTGTTGTAATCTACTTGATGTATTTTCAGCTATTTATACTAACATGTAGTTAATTTTGCAATCTTTAAATTCTATTGTTGAGCTGTTCAATTTCTTTTTCAGAAGATAATTTAATTTTTAGAATGTGTTTTTCAATTTAATGACTGTATTCTATCTTTAATTTTATTTCACGTTATACTCCATCAATTTGCATTTAAATATATCCTTGAATTATATTAACACCTTAAGCTATATTATTAATATGTCCTTTATTTTGTTGATTTGAGTTTCAAGAAACAATTTACTGATAACATCGTTCTCCGTCAGTTAACGATTATGATTGTGTATTCATGTAAATTAATTATTAATTATATATTTTATTTATTTAATTTTAAAATTATATATTTTATTTAGTTTTCAAAATCAAATTTCTCATAGTATTTCCACGTTTTATCAATCACACTGTACAACAAAATAACATTTTTTGGCTGCCCTTTAGATAAAATTACGCGGACTATATGGATTTCGATGCGTTAAATTCAAATCTGCTGTCAGTTTTTCTCTATCACGTAGAGATTTTTTTTATGGGCGTGGCTAATTTTGGCCCCTAAATTAGTCGGCCATACTAATATATTTTACTATAACTCGAAAACCGCTATTTCGATTTTAATAAATAATAAACCAAAAGACGCGCCACAAAATTTTGTTATAAAATATTTATAATCATTTTTTACCTATTTTTTATGGTTTCGAAGTTATTCAGAATTTAAAAAAGAAAAAAGTTTTTTTTATGCAAAAATCGCGTAATTTTTTTACATGAAAATTACAATAAAAAATCTGAAACTCAAAAGTTTCATATTTTTTACATTTTTCTTAAAACCACATATCCTAGGAATAAAACAAGCTATAAAACGTGAAAATCCAGCAATAAATCTTGATTTTATTAACAATTTAAAGTTTTATTACCTGCCCGCAATGCCCTTTCAATAGCATTACCAGATGTCAGTGATGGGAAATGAGATTTGCATTTCGGTATCAAAAACAAATTTTTTTAGTACTTTTTTGATCCCGAGAGTACCAAAAATTATAATATTTCTTATTTAAATTTTATTAACAAAAAATTATAAGAAATTCATTTACAAAAAAAAAGGAACACATAGGTACAAATATACAAATAGGTGTATCTTGGATTAGACTTAATACTGTTGGAACATAAAGCTTGCCCCAGTATTCCATAGCTCGCTAAATCTAAAGCTAAATTCGACCGCTAAAATGCTGAACAAATAGAAAATTTTAAATTTTTGGCGATGACATAAAGCAATAAAATTTTGGCGAATTACATTTTTAAGCCATTACCTGATTTATCAATACCCGTTTGAAAATTGCATTCGTAGCCGAAAATCGACAAATTGATTTTATGGATTCTTAGCGATAGAGACTTAGCTTTAGCGAGTTACAGAATACGATGGCTGTTGATTTATATTTTGTTTTCATGAAATTTTGGTAAAAGAAAATCCTTTCGACATTTACAGCGGAGTGAGGCATGGATAAAATTCCGTAAGCTACTCTCGATATATCAGGAAACATGTATTCATCTAACGCGTTTTTATATAAGCCAGTTCTCTATATTGGTTGTTAATATTTCAAATTATTTTTCTTTTCTTTTTTTTCTTTTCCCTGGGAACATTTTAATTAAAAGTGGTATAATGATATTGGTTTAACAGATAAAATACTTTCAGGGGGAAACTTACTAAACCAAACTAACATTTTATTGTCAAAGTCCACTTTTGCCCTTAGAACTTAATATAAACTTTTTAAAATTTTCTTTAAACTGATTTAAAACAGTTGTTTCAATAGATCAACTTCTGTGCCACATAAAATATCATTGAATGAAATATTGATATTGATATTTAATATTGGTTACACTTTTCTAAAAGATCTTTACTAATAAAGCTTCTTTCTATTTGTCGAAAAAACAATTTAACTCTAGGCAAAATATATGCATGTGCGAGTCTTCTGACTGCATTTCTAAGTTGCCCGTGAGAGTATCAAATTTCTTAGGGGAGTACTACGGTACTTTTTCATGTCAAACAGTATAAAAAAAAGTACGATCGTACCAACTTTCCCATCACTGCCAGATGTAAATGTGACTGCATTTAATGCATTACACACATTTTTCCATTTTTAGGTACCTGCTTTAAATTGTGAATAAAATCAAGATTTATTGCTGGATTTTCACGTTTTATAGCTTGTTTTATTCCTAGGATATGTGGTTTTAAGAAAAATGTAAAAAATATGAAACTTGTGAGTTTCTGATTTTTTTATTGTAATTTTCATTTAAAAAAATTACGCGATTTTTGCATAAAAAAACTTTTTTCTTTTTTAAATTCTGAATAACTTCGAAACCATAAAAAATATGTAAAACATGATTATTAATATATTTTAACAAAATTTTGTGGCGCGTCTTTTGGTTTATTATTTATTAAAATCAAAATAGCGGTTTTCGAGTTATAGTAAAATATATTAGTATGGCCGACTAATTTAGGGGCCAAAATTAGCCACGCCCATAAAAAAAATCTCTACGTGATAGAGCAAAACTGACAGCAGATTTGAATTTAACGCATCGAAATCCATATAGTCCGCATACTTTTATCTAAAGGCTATTTTGGCTGTTGTACAGTGTCATTAAAGAAGCTAAAGCCGCTGTGAGAACTCTTCATATAGTTTGAGGTTGATATCACCAAATTTCCATTCATTATTAAAATCTTTATGTGGACCATAGTTTGTATCTAGTTTATCTCATCCTTCCAAGACTGACTGACAAATCAGTATAAGTGCCCTCAGAATTGGAAGTCTGCGATTAAAAATCACCTTCATAATTGTCATCATCATTCTCAGTATTTTTTTTTAATGCATGATTTTTATTTATTGTATCTTCATATATAACCTAACAATAAGTATTCAAATCTTAAATCTAAAAATATAATTAGGCCCGACCAGTGTCGGACATAAGCTTAGTAATAGTTATATATAATACGTAAGTAGTGATAGTCATAAGGAAAAAAATAAAAGTATTTTCAAGAAGTCCCATCTGGAGTGCTATGAATAAGAGCCCTTGTGTCCCTCATTTTTAGGCGGATGTGTCCAGTAAAGGTCAAAATATTACGGGCAAGCGGATTAGGATGTAACTCGAGTTATGTTAAATATTTGCCAGCGTATTTTGCAATCTCTTTAGTCACTAGTGGCATATTTAAATCACGATGTATATTTGAATTTCTTATATACCATGGAGCCAATGTTATTAACCGTAAAATTTTGTTTTGCCTTCGTTGGATTCTCTCGACATTAGAAGCTGAAGCAGTGCCCCATAACTGTATTCCGTAGCACCATATTGGTTTCAAAATCGACTTGTATATTAAAAGTTTACAATCTAGACTGAGTGTTGAATTTCTTCCAATCAGCCAATGTATCTGAGTTAATTTCAGTTTCATTTGTGTTAGCTTTGAGTCAATATGGGGCTTCCATGTAAGCCGTCGATCAAGGTGTATACCAAGGTATTTTACGTGTGAATGTTGAAGAACAACTTGATTGTTGATTCGAATTGGCGAACAAGTATCTCTTCGAGGGGTAAATGTTACCTGGACACACATTTGCTCGTTTACTTTGATTCTCCATAAATTTAACCATAGTTCCAGTTGTGTAATATGTTCTTGTAGATATCGGGAAGCCTCGTGAGGGTTTTCGTGCATACTAAGGCAGGCTGTATCATCGGCAAACGTAGATGTATGGATATTGCTGCTCAAAGGCATATCACAAGTGTAAATCAAATACAAAACTGGCCCCAGTATGCTCCCCTGTGGCACACCGGATGATATAGATTCTTGCACACTCATGAAGTCTCCTTCCACAACCGTAAACTTCCTGGTAGTAATATAACTTTCTAATAGTTTCAGAAAATTTATTGGTAAATATGATTTCAATTTTAAAATAAGACCTTCATGCCACACTTTATCAAATGCCTGAGAAACGTCGATAAACAGCGCAGAACAATACTTCTTTTCTTCAAATGTTCTTCTTATAAATTGAACCAATCTGTGAGTTTGTTCGATAGTGCTATGCTGACTTCTAAAACCAAATTGATGGTCCGGTATGCACCCACTATTAACTAGAATTGGGGACAATTTTGTCATGAGCAGTTTTTCGAAAAGTTTTGACATTGTTGATAGCAGACTTATTGGCCTGTATGACTCAGCCTTGGTAAGGTCTTTGCCCGGCTTTGGAATGATTTTAACTTTGGCAAGCTTGCAGCTATTTGGATAATACTCCAGTCGTAAAATGGCGTTAAAAATAAATAACAGGATTCTAATTGCAATACGAGGCAACTTTATTAGCATCTGGTTGCTAATTCCATCAATGCCCGGAGCTTTCTTCGGGTTAAGTTCAGCAATTAGTTTTTGTACATCACAATTTCTAAATTTTATGGGTCGAGGGGGTAGCGCCACTACATTTGGCAAATCAATAACACCAGTACATGACTAAGGGGTAAATACTGATTTTAAATGCTCAGCAAATATTTTACCTTTTTCAGTATCGCTTCTTGCCCAACACCCTGTAGATGTACGCAGAGGTGGTTTAAACGCAACAGGTGTTTTAAGCTTTCTAGCAGCGCGCCACAAAGAGTAATAAGATGCTGGTGTGGCATCAAGACCTTCCAGATAGTTTTTAAAAGATGCAGTTTTTTCAAATGCAAGCAAGTCTTGGAGTCGTTTAGTGCACTCTTTAGATCTGAGTTTTTTTTGGGGCGATCTGTCCTATTGCCATTCCCTTCTAGCTCTTCTTTTTTCACTTACGAAACGTTCAATATCCGTAGAATAAATTCTATTAAATCCAGTCTGCGGGTAGGAGGTAGTCGCATGTTCAGCAGCCTGTTTTATATTTTTGATAAGATTGCCAATGTTAAATTCAATATCTTCGGATGTTCTTAGCGTAATGTTTTCCGTACAATGAGTACTGAGATATTTTCTGAACCCCAGCCAATTAACACGGTTGATCGTCTTCACATACGAGTGAGGTAAGTCACTACTTAGTGGGCTACAAATTGTAACGATCGTGGGAGAGTAATCGGAGGAAAGATCTTGAGACGCTTCAACATGAACTAATTCCCTAGAAATATTTTTCATGACTCCAAAATCTATAACATCCGGAATTTTTTGTATGTCCGTAGGCCAGTAAGTGGGCTCCCCACTTGAAATGATGTCCAAGCCCATTTTTGAAATTGTGTTGAACAATGCCCGACCTCTAGGTGTAATAAGACGCGAACCCCAGAACGTATGTTTTGCATTGTAGTCGCCAGCTGCTACGAAGCAAGGGCCAAGGGATTTGTAGAAATCCTCGTATTGATCCTCAGTAATTGCGAATCTAGGAGGGGATTAAATTGATGATATGACAAAATTAGTGCAAAAATTTTCGACACAAATATTCGTTGCTTGTAAATGTTCTTCACAAATGTTGTCAATAATATAATGCTTGAGTCTTGACTTTATTAAAATTGCTGATCCACCGCATGCTCTTCCTCTCGGGTCCTTTGAATCATATAAGGTGTAGCCATAAATTTTAAAAAGGCTTCTCGAAGTCCAATGAGTCTCAGAGACCAACATTATATCAATATTTTTTCCGTGAGGAAGTGCTCAAGTTCATTTTTATGTTGGCGAATGCCGTTTGCGTTCCAGAAACATATTTTTAACGTGTTCATGGTTTGTTAACTAAAGCGTTTGCAGTATTTTCTCTTGGTTTTCCAATTTTTTATGTGTATGTAAACTATAGGTCTGCACAGATATAACTGTTTGCACCAGTTTTACTTGTGTTGGTTCTGGTATGTACAGATATTGTATGTTATTCAGAGTTTCTGTTACTAGTCATGTTTTAGAATCGATTGTTTTTCTTAAACCAAGTCTGAGCTTATGAAAGAGAGAGCAAAGAAGAAAGAAGAGTGGTACTGATTTGCGTGCACCGATAAGTTATGACTAGTAACAAAAAGCTGAATAACATATGTACCTGTATATACCAGTACCAACACACGTAAAACTGGTGCAAACAGTTACATCTGTGCAGACCTATAATGTAAACTATGTGACTGCGTTTTAATGATTTTTTTTATGACGTTTAGATAATTTTTTGAGTCTTAATAAAATTATTTATATCTAGAATACCGACGATTGTGTCGCCCGTTTGATATATTCTAGTCTACATTATTTCTGCTACTTATATACCTTATATGAGAATTGCGTAGTAGTCATCATATATAGTTTTTCTGATGGTATTACGATATATGATAAAATTCATATACACACACACAGACACATACATACATACATACACACTTGCATACACGTACCCACGATTCATATGAGAATCGCGTAGTAGTCATCAAATCTAATTTATCTGATGGTATTACGATATATGATGAAAATCATATACATAGCAGCACTAAGATTGGAAGCATCAGTTGCCAATATAAAGGTACGAAAAAAATCTACACATTTCAAATTAGGTACTTTTATAAGTTTTTGTTTTATTTCCTCAAAAGCTATTTCCTACAATTGTTACATTACAAGTTAATTATCCTTGTTCTCGTTGAACCTTCATAGTGAACAGACGTTTAAGCTGAGTTTTTCTTATAAACATACTAAACAATAACAAAAAATATTCGTAGTACATAATATTCGTAGTACATATTGATTTTAGTAATATTTTTAACATATCGAAAGACAACAAAAAGAAAACAAAAAACCGCTTACAAAGTGGCATTGAGATATACTCTTTATAAGTACCTCAAAAACAAAAAAATTGTGAAGTGATCTTTAACGGCAGAAATGCTTATTTCACTGTGTGTTCAGAAACTCTTAACGAAAACAATAAATATAAAAAAAACTGATGATAATCTTTTTCTAACGGCAAATCCACTTTTTCGTCAGCGATCAACTTCGCTTTGTCCAATGCCAACTAGTGATTCGTTAACATTACCATTGCATAGTACTTCTTCATTTAAGTCAGCGATATCATCCACTCTGGGCTCGTATTCATCACATAACCAAGTTATCACTAAAGATAACAGTAGCCGAGAGCCCAAAGTACAAGTCGGAATGGGCACATACATAACTGTGGTAAAGCGTGGCCGAATCCCAAATTCTTCAAAAATTGCATCTGCTCCAAAGATATCCAGGGACAACAGCACATACTCTATTAATCGTCAAAATTGTTTTTCAGTATTGCTAGACAATACACAGAAAAAACAGTGCGTACTAAATACCTCATAAAATAGAACAAAATTAATAAGAAATCTCTATGGTTTTTTCAATAGGGAAATCTTATTAATTTCATAAGGAAAACTTTTTGAAAGAATTAAGAAAAAACCTTCTAGTTTTTATTAGGTTATCTTATTGATTTTTTCAATAAGGTTTTCTTCTTGTTTTTGTTAGGCGACCTCATAAAAATAAAAAGTAAATTGCGTCTTTATTCTCTATACTTATGTATTTTTATTTAAATTATATACCATATACATATGTATGTATGTAGTATATTGTAGATGTTATTTATTTATACATACACATGTTATATTCTTAACTAACTTACTCACTAAGTATTGAACCAGCAAACTTCTGACTAATAGGCAAGCACTCTATCCAATATGCTAACAAGCAGCCTGAATAACCATTGAAATTATTGTGGAAACATGCTTATACAAAAATGAAAAAGATCATAAAAAAAATTTCTCTATGTCTATTTATAGATATGAAATATCAAGACACCTCATAAAATCAAGAAGATTTCCTTATTAAAAAAAATCAATAAGATGCTGTACATAATAATCATATAGGAACCTACTAAAATCAAGAAGAAAACCTTATTGACAAAATCGATAAGATAGCCTAATAAAATCAAAAAGAAAACCTTTTTAAAAAAATTAATAAGGCAACCCAATAATATCAATGAAAAATCCCTATAGTTTACAATTTATAAGAAAACCTAATAGAATCTAAAAGTTTTTCTCTATGGATTGTTTTTTGGTGCCAAAAATAACGGAAATTGGGTAAAAAAAGTTGTGATTAATAAGCTTTTTTTTCTTATGTGGTTGTATTCTTGATAAAATTAATAAGACTTACCACATAAAATTAATAAGGAATCTTTATAAAAAAAATACTTGCTTCTTTCTGCTGGGATACCCCTCAGCTTAAGAATGTTTCATAGAGAAAATCTTCTTGGTTCTATGAGACAGTTTTTTCTCTGTGTGGGAAAATTTGTAGAGATACATACGATTTGGACCCCTGCCACTATTGTACAGCACCAAGCTTATCTTGGGATGCAATAGTGAAAATCACAGAGGTTTCACTGGAACAGTTCACTGATTCCGAAATGTATATGCTTATGCAAAACGGAATTAGAGGTGGACTAGTTCAATGCTCGCAAAGATATTCGAAAGTGAATAACAAATATTTGGAAGATTTTGATGCATCAAAATAATTAGAATTTCATATCTACTTAGACCCTAACAATTTGTGTGGTTGGGCGATGTCGGAATCTCTTCCTTGCGGTGAATTTGAGTGGGTATGTGATACTGATTTTGATGTTAAACAAACTTCTGATACTGCAGAATATGGGTACATTTTGGAAGTGGATTCAGTGCATGATCTATATAATGATTTACCATTTTGTTTCAAAATAAGCCCATGGGGGGATCCAAAATCAAAAAAGTAGTTGCATATTTACACTCAAAAACAAATTACACCATACACTATAGAGTTTTAAAACAATCCATTTCAAATGGCGTCATCTTAAAACAAATCCATGGAATACTCAGATTTAATCAATCCTCTTGGCTTAAAAAATATTTTGACTTAAACATATTTCATAGGACAAATGCTAAAAATAATTTTGAAAAAGATTTTTTTCAAATTTTTAAACAATGCTGTTTACGTGAAGACAATGGAAAACATTGGAAAACGTAGGGACATTATAATTACTTCATCTTGGGAAACAACAAAAAGGAATCATTTGGATCTCAGAGCATTAATTGCGAGACCAAATTTTAAGCAGTTGACATAATTTTCTAATGATATGTATGCGGTTGTGTTAGAAAAAATTAAACCACTATATGAAGAACCCATATATGTTTGTTTTACAGTACTGGAGTTATCCAAATGGAGAATGTATGACTTCAATTATGGCTTCATGAAGCCTAAATTTGGAGAGAAGATTTCTCTGAACTACATATATGGATACTGACTCATTTATTTATTAAATTAAAACTGATGATATTTACGATGACATCCGTAACGATATTATTTTGAATTTTGATACGTCGGAATAATCAATTTCGTTTGCCGCTACACAATAAGAAGGTTTTGGGAATGATGAAAGATGAAAACATGGGGATATAATGACAGAGTTTGTTGGTTTAAGAGGAAAAATGTATTCTCTGTCGACTCTTCTCTCGGAAGCTGTTAAAAAATCAAAAGGGGTCAAAAAGTCTGTAATTAAAATGTTGTCCATTAATGATTACAAACGTTGCTTATTTGAATCCAAAATTATCTCGGATGAAGTGTTTTTGTTTAGATATAAGACACATCTACTATATACCAAAAAACTACATAAAATAGCACTTAGCTTTTCTGATGATAAAAGAAATATAATGAAAGATAAAATAAAAACGCGCGCTTGGGGACATTTGGATTCCTACTTAATTGCATGTAAGATGACAACGAGAATTTAATTTTGTACTAATTGTATATATTTATTAATGTATTTTTTAATTATTTATTAATTTATTTATTATTTGTTTATTAATTTATTTATTTATTATTTCTTTACTTATTCATTAATTTATTTTTTTATATATTTGTTTATGATTTTATCTATTAATTTTAGTATTTTATTCACACAAAAGCATGTAAAAATTTAATGGTTTAGAACTTTTATCTTTTTGCCTCTACCTAGATTATTTGTAAATAAAAATCAAATATTAGATTTACAATCTTTTTTTTTTCTTTTTATATGTATATATCTTTATTTATACATAGAGTTAAATTTGTATTAGTACTAAGATTTTTAAGAGAAAAAATTAAATAAAATATTGAAAAAATAATAGGATATGTAAATGGTTTTTATTTCAGCTTTAATTTATTTATTTATTATTTCTTTACTTATTCATTAATTTATTTTTTTATATATTTGTTTATGATTTTATCTATTAATTTTAGTATTTTATTCACACAAAAGCATGTAAAAATTTAATGGTTTACAACTTTTATCTTTTTGCCTCTACCTAGATTATTTGTAAATAAAAATCAAATATTAGATTTACAATCTTTTTTTTTTTTTTTATATGTATATATCTTTATTTATACATAGAGTTAAATTTGTATTAGTACTAAGATTTTTAAGAGAAAAAATTAAATAAAATATTGAAAAAATAATAGGATATGTAAATGGTTTTATTTCAGCTTTAATTTACTAAAAGAAATATTAACTTCAAATGTCTACATTTTTATATTTTGTTTCTCTATTAGCTTTACTTCGCTAGATCAAAATTTTTTTGTGTTTGTTTTCATATCGCTTAAACATGCACAGTTTTGTTATCTTTGAGAGGATTTACACAAGAAGAATTGAATTTCACAATATTATGAAATTCCATTGAATTTCATTAGATATTTTCTTGTCAACACCAACTGTTTCAAAATTTTCTCATCCATGTTTAATAACAGCAAATAAGAGATATTAGATCAGGTTTTAGCTATCAGATCAGCTTATCAGCTATCCGATCAAGTTATTAGGTAGTTGGTCTGGTTTTCAGATCAGTTTCTCAGGTATCTGGGGGTTTACTCTCTATTACGATGCGAAAGAAAAATGAACGATTGGTACTCTATAATGCGTTTGCGCATTTACCTTTCGCATCTTTTATTTTCCGTTTCGTAAGTCTGGTATCACCTTCATCTACGATGCGAAAGTGCCTGTCAAAATAGATCGATAAGCGCAAATATCTTGCGTTAGCTAAATACCAAAAGCAAAGTGAGAAAAACATGTAAGTACGTTGAAAAAAATATTTATATATTGACTGTCTTATTCATAAAAATATTTTTGTTTTATAAGAGGTTTATTAAACAAATTTTGCATGGAAATTTGATTAATAAACCTTTTATAAAAGCAAAATATGTATACATATCTAAATCGTAGTTTTTAGGGGAAAAAGCCAAAAAAATTGCAAACAAAACAACGGTAGTTTGAAATTTTAGTGGATTGCATGTGAGCAAATGTCAAATAAGCCGCAAATAATTTGTGGACAAAATTGACAGACGACCTAAATTTATAATGAAATGTAACACTAATAGTACTTATAATATTACACATGTATTTATGTTTGTACGTATGTATTCATATTTGATTTAAAAAATCACACCAAGTGAAAATTAAGCATTTCCAGCACAAGTGATGGTCCCTCTCAGTTTTGTATTTTCTCAATCGTTACGTAGAGCTCTTTTAAGCGACGGGACATTGACTGCTGCTATATTCCTAAGGTATGTTTTTGGCCAATTTGATGTTGGTATCCACCTTGGCCAAATAATTTTAAGACAGCGGCTAGTTTTATAAACTTTTAGCTAGTGTTGAACAGCGTTTAGAACATACAGAAATGCAAATTTTGTACAAAGTTAAAATAAAGCAATATGTATTTAATAACATATTTCGCTACAGATTTTTTCTTACCTGCGGTCATTTAAGGAAAGTATACCGGAACTATCTCTAAACTTAAATTATACGTGACATAGCCATAATGCCATAGCCATAACCAAACCAAAATTCATTTGTTTTCTATAGTGAGAGTTATGGTTGTTTTCTATAGCTTATGGTTATGTCACGTCTAATTGAAACTTTAAGACTCGTCTTGCAACTCGTTATACATGGACGTTTTCTTCATAAAACCATAACGCTACAGAATACATCACTTTATATTCAACTAAAAGCTGTTACACTTCACTTTTTCTTAAATCTTGCTTTTAAAAAATGTAGTTTTTTATACATATTTTGAAATTTCAGTACTGCCAACCTTTGCCATATTTTCTTTTGCAATGTCATGTTCCCACTTTTTCAAACAATTTTGCGAAAAGTTTTGTGAAAGTAATAGAAAGTACTAAATTTGCTTATCATCGCATTTAGCTTTCGCATCGTAATTGCTTTCTCATCGCAATAGAGAGTAACCCCCCAGCTATCAGATCAGGTTTTCAGATACCTGGTCTAGTTTTCAGATCAGGTTATCAGGTACCTGGTCTGATTTTCAGATCAGCTTTTCAGGTATCAAATCAGCTTATCAGATAGCTGGTCTGCTTTTCCGATCAAGTTATCTGATTCAGATTGAGTTATCAGCTTACAAGTAGCTAGCCATTTATAACATTTATATGAATGAAGTTGCAGGTCAGACGAAATAACTAAAGTCAATTTTTTATGAGAAGTTAGTTTTTTCAATAACGAAAATCGTTTCATTCAACATCTTTGCTTATAATCAAAATTCCATATTTATCCATCCAACACTATAAAATTTCTTGAAACTTTTCAAAATTCATATTACTGACAAGATGATCCCTATAAACGAGCTTAATATTTTTCTCATCTTGCTTATACATTATAATAATAAGTTTAAAAGGTATTCATATAAATCATTAACATTGTTTCTAAACTCTGCTGTTTTAATTTTGTTTACAATGGATTCTACACTATCAGAAATATTAAAATTAATTCTTAAAATTACTTTTATCTCATCCCATTTAACAGGATTATTATTATTATTTAGTGTAATATTTGCCCTATTAATAATTTTATTTCTTACCCTTAAGTCAAATAATGATATGTAAGTTGAATTAACATTACGAATTTCCTCGACATGTTTCGTAAAAATTTCCAGTTCTTCAGTCTTTCCATCAAATTCTGGCAAACCATCCAAAAGATTTAAGGCATCGAGAGACATTCTTAGTATTTGTTTGAATTTCTAATGCGTCAACACACTGTTATAAATTTGTTTTGAATTAGGAATTCTTGATTGTTGGTGTAGCAAGATTGGGTTCTTTTCTTGTTGTGGTCGTAGAGTTGTGCAAATTTAATATTTCCTTTATTTTTCTCTGCTCAGTTGAAGATGATGTTAGTGCTTGCTATTTTTTTTTTGCGGCCTTCCGCTACAGTTTTATTTTTTCTATACTTTTTCAAATTTTATTTTGTACTTTTATCTCACTTATTAGTTGATGTTTTTTTTCTTCCAATTGGTATTTCATTTCGCTTTACACTTCTGGTCTTTTATATTTAATGGCTTCGTACATATCCCTTGTTCTTTCTTAAATATTTATTTCTTCAGGGATTCTTGAAATTTATTTTCAATTTACTTCAAATCCTTAATTTTTTTTTTTTAATTTATCTTGATGCACTAATTTACAGTTTTTCCACTTTTTTTCTTGGGAAAATTAAGACTTTTATTTGGTACGTAAACCGACTGCACTAATTAATTGTTCTTGAAACAATTTTCAATATTTTAAGTAATAACACGAATGTAAAAAAAATGTATTTAAAATAACAATATTTTTTATTATTTTATTCAAGAATTATTTTTTTAAGAAAATATAAATTATTGTTTGTTGATCGTTATAAATCAGAATTATTAATAAAAAAATATTTGACAAAAATATAATAGGAATTCCAAAGTAAATATAATTAAATATATTAATACATATACATACATACATAGAGAAGATAACAGTAACAAAGTATACTCGTAATAACAATGGATAATGGTTACACATATAACTCTAGGGGGGTTAAATTTAGTACCGACCCACAGTAATTTTTTATTTTGAATATTTCCTCTGAACATACATATGTCCTATACCAACAACTTTTTTAAATAGCAATCCAGAAACCTGGGAGCAACGTGAAGACTATAAGCAAGCGCTAAACATATTGCAAAACTCCATGTTGTCAGGCGTAAAATTAATAGAAGATTATAACAGTGCGTTATGCCGCGACGAAGAAGAAAAAATACTTTTACTTTAAGTCGTTGCCCAAAATAGAAATATATATCCAACACATGCCAAAAATAAATTTGTTATTTGACAAAGAATTCTTTTTTTTGTATGGGGACCACCTTAATGGTTGAAGATAGACGATAAGTATGTTCAGAGAAAATCTTTGTATTGAAAAAATATTGGAGGTCGGTCATACATTTGACTTCGATAGGAACGCGCCAGGGGCAATTAGAGCCCTACGAGTAAATTTTTTACAAATTCCGCCTTTGTATGGGAGCACCCTTAATGAGTCCTTTGTTTAATTTTATTATGCACAATAGGTTTTAGCGACAATGCAATCATATTGCATTACGTCATTAGTGGTAATGCAAAATCAGTGCAATTTTTACGTGTGATTTAGTGCCAATGCAATATTAATGCATAACCTTGAAGTGATTTTAATTCAATGCAAAAACTAGTGCATTAAAAATATGAAATTTAATGCATTACTTTGAAGATATTTTAATTCAATGCAAAAAATAATGCATTAAAAATATCAAATTTAATGTCAATGCAATATGTATATTTCTGTAGCAAATATTTTAGATATTCCAACCTTGATGCTTGGAATTATAGGGTTTAAGGGGATAAAAGAAGAAAGAGGGAATTAGTTCTCAATTCTTTTATCTAACTTGGTAATTGGGTGCTTACCGTGTATTAGAAGTTATTCCTGGAGAATAAAATGAACACGTAAAGGGTTTCTTCAACGTTATAATTCAATTATTTATTTATTTTTTTTTTTAACTTTAAATTTAAATTTAATTTAATTTTGCGACTTAGATGTGCTTTGGTTGCTTGTTCGAAAGTAAGTCAGTTCACGAAAAAACATATTTAGAACACTTCGGTTTTTTGAAGTCGAATTGATGAAAAAAGATGGAATTTCCCGCGAAATACTAAGTGTTAACAACTTAAATACATTTTACGATATACATGGATGGATACTTCAATATATATGAATAAAAAATAAAAATTTTTAGTACATTACAATGTTATGTCCAAGTGAACTTGGACATGCCGCCGGCCTTGGCGTCAGGCAAGAGAAAACTATTCATCTTTGGCACAAAGAACATGGGCAAGGGAGCGAATGGCTTCAACTATAACTCTTTGATCTAATAATGTTGCCGGTTCTGTAACTTGATTCTGCTGCTTGGGATTTTGTTGTGACGTCTTGAGTTTAGTCTTCTGGGTTTGGCGTTTCCGTAGTTCTTTTGTTTCAATACCCTTTGGATGTAACAAGGTATGAAGGAATTTATCGCACCTTCGGCAAGTGTCCACAGACGTGCATGACCTTAACACATGGCTACGTGCCAAACAATCTGCACAGTACTTATGCCTTTTAATCACTTCTTCCCTCTCTGTGACAGACATCTTGAGAAACTTCCGACAAAATCGCAAGGAATGGAAGGTTTTACACAGCGCACACTTGTAGATTTCAGATTCTTGATATTTACGACGGCGGCTATTGTGGTTAGACCGTTCACTTGGGTGGACAGATTTAGTTCTAGAAAAAATACAAATATTAGTAGAAAAGTGTAATCATGTAGGCTGGGTAAAGGAATGAGATATGTATGGTTTATATATAATATAAATACATAAAAGTGTAGAATTTAATGTGCGTCTGAATTTAGTAAGTAGTTTGTAGGAGGTAGAGTTGAAGAAGACGTTTTGTCATTCATGAGGGGTAAGTAACACAACTTAACAATTGGTCGAGTTATGAGTTCGGTGGATATGCGTATGTCTGCTGTACGTACGTTCTGATCTGAGCCTGCAAACGTCTTTTCTATCCTTCCCAATCGCCATTCGTGAGGTGGTTGTAAATCATCCATCACAACGACTAAATCTCCGACTTTCATATTTGGAGCAGTGTTTTTCCATTTAAAGCGTTTGTGAAGATATTTTAGATAGTCTTGCTTCCATCGTATCGAGAACTGATGATGCAGTGCTTTTAGCTTTTCCCATCTATTAATGAGAGAAATGTTCTCGAAGTT
This sequence comes from Tachina lurida, assembly GCA_944452675.1. NCBI lineage: Eukaryota > Metazoa > Arthropoda > Insecta > Diptera > Tachinidae > Tachina > Tachina lurida. Next base: position 86,677,256 of record OX101752.1, read on the forward strand.
TTGTTCTGGGAAAGCTAACAAAGGTGCACCTCTGAGAAAATGACCTGGAGTCAATGCGGTTAGATCTGATGGGTCTTCTGATAGAGCGGATATAGAGCGCGAGTTAAGCACGCCTTCAATCCGAGCTAAAATGGTGGAAAATTCTTCGAAAGTGAATTTTTGAGCACGAGGCGAGTCTTTTGAAGTGGAATTTAAAACTTTTTACGGCGGCTTCCCATAAACCGCCCATGTAGGGAGCATGAGGTGGTATAAATTTCCACTCAAATCCATGAGTAATATACTTTTGTGCGATATCTTGTGCAATGGTTTTAGTAAAATTGTCAAAATCACGCTCAAGTGCCCTACTGGAACCTAGGAAATTTCTGCCGTTATCGGTTACTACCCTTTGGGGGAGCCCCCACCTACCAACGAAACGAGCAAATGCGGCATCAAATGCCGCTGAGGATAGGTCTGAACAGGGCTCTAAGTGTACCGCTTTTGTACTGAAACAAACGAATACACTAGCGTATCCTTTGACATATGGTGACTTTCTTAAAGATGATGTTTTTAGGTCGAACGGGCCCGCGAAATCAATACCTGTTATTTGGAAGGGTAAGGATAAATTGCACCTTTCTGGTGGTAAAGGTGCCATTATCTGATGATTGGGTTGTTGTTTGTGTATTATACATGTTTTGCAATGGTGTGTTATCTTTCTTACTCGGGGCTTGAGTCTGGAAATATAAAATTCTGTTTGTGTCATTCTGCACATTAATCTATAATCTGCATGAAAAAGAAATGTATGTAGATGAGTTAAATATAAGTGGCAGAATCTTGAGTTACCAGGAAGTACTATTGGGTAACGCTCATTATACGGGAGAGACGCCTGAGATAGTCTGCCATTAACACGTAATATTGATTTCGAGTCAATAAATGGGTTTAGAGTTTTTAATGGGCTTTTAGTGGGCAGTGGTTTTGAGTCTAATAAGGCTTGGTATTCTTCAGGATAATATGCTTTTTGAGCCAGAATAATAAATCTAGACTTTACGGACTTCATTTCCTCTTGTGTTAAATAAATTTGTGTGTTTTGAAAACTATTTGGCCTGATATTTCTTATGGTTCTGTTGAAAAATCGAAAAATGTAGCAACTAACACGTAGGGCTTTGCTATACGATGAAAACTTATTCAGTATGTCATTTTGTTCGACTTGAGTTTGTAAGGATATATGTTCTGTTGGGGTTTCAACAATTTTAAGGGGGTTTCGCTTTGGCCATTCTGATTGGGGTTTAGTCAGCCATGACGGTCCATACCACCAAAGGCTATTTTGTGCAAGATCTTGCGAACTGCTGCCCCTGGTTCCAAGGTCTGCAGGGTTGTCATGAGTTGGAACATGCCTCCACATAGCATTGGGTACAATACTATAAATTTGAGAAATTCTATTCGCGACATAGGTTTCCCATGTTGAAGGTAGTTTTGAGAGCCATCCCAACACTATGGATGAGTCAGTCCATAGATTCACTTCTGTTACTTGAAGCTTTAAGGAAGATACTATATACTGAACGAGGTTTGCTAACAATACTGCGCCATTGAGTTCCAAACGGGGGAGTGAAACTCTTTGGATAGGGGCGACTTTACTTTTTGCTACCAATAAGTTCGTGAATGTATTATTCTTAGTGTTTTGACATCGAATATATAGTGTGGCACAGTATGCTGCTTTAGAAGCATCGGAAAAGCCATGAATTTGAATTGAATCTGTTGGAAAGTACTGTATCCAACGAGGAATAGAAATATGTTCCATCTGAGAGAGGTCTTGTACGAGCGCATTCCATTTTTGTAGTGATTCTAGAGAAACATCTTCATCCCAGCCTAGCCCTTCTAGCCATAGTTGTTGTATGAGAATTTTACCTCTTATAACTATAGGGGCTAACCATCCAGCGGGATCAACAAGTTTTGCTACAGATGAGAGAATCTGTCGCTTTGTAATTTTTTTGGCTGCATCTATTGGAGAAAAACTATATGAAAATGAGTCAGTGAGAGCATTCCACTTGATTCCAAGAGTTTTAGTGGAGCTGGTGTCGTAAAATCGAAGAAAATCAGAATCATATAGATCTTCTTTCTTTAAGTGAGCGAGTAATTGGGGATCATTAGCTGTGATCTTTTTTAGAGGGAACCCAGCTGAATTTAACACATTAATAAGTTGAGTTTGAGCAGAAATAGTTTCTTACAATGAATACCCTCCGGATAAAATGTCATCGACATATGTTTCAGAGCGCAAAATTGAGGCAGCTTTTGGGTTAATCTTTTCAGAATCAGATGCTAGCTGGAGAAGCGTCCGGATTGCTAGATATGGAGCACAGTTCACTCCGAATGTTACCGTTTTCAACTGATAATCTTTCGTAGGGCCATCTGTTTCTGATTTGAATAAAATTCTCTGAAAGGGTCTATCATCCGAGTGAATTAGGATTTGGCGATACATTTTTTGTATGTCGCCATTAAAAACGTATTTGTATTTCCTCCAGTTGAGCACTATAGATATCAATTCATTTTGAAGAGTAGGGCCAGTGTAAAGAATGTCGTTGAGTGAGAAGTTAGACTTCGTTTTCCTAGAGGCATTGAAAACGACTCTTACTTTTGTTGTTTTATGTTCCGGGCGAACAACTGCATGGTGAGGTAAATAAAATGAGTTATATTTACCTTGGGACACAATTTCACATGATGAGGTTTCTTCCATGTGATCCAAAGAAATGTATTCATTTAGAACTTCTTTATATTGTTCTTTTAGATCAGGGTCTTTGGATAGTGTTTTCTCCATGCTTGAGCATTGCGCTAATGCCATAAATCGTGATGAGCCTAAGAAAACCTTTTCGGGATATTCAGCCTTGAATGGTGGTAGTCTTACTATATATCTATCTACCATTATTATTTCGTGTTGTTGTTTTAGTATAAAAGTTTTCACAAATTTGTTCTTCTGAGGACTTTGGCTTAACTACAGGAATTTCTTTCTGTTCCCAAAAGCTTCTTAACAGATTGTTGAGTTCAACTGTTTCAGATGGAATAACCGTAGTTGTGAAGGCGTTAATGGTTTGAGTTTTTATGGGACCACTGAGAACCCACCCAAATATGGTATTGTATTCCGATGTGCGCCCACAAATATTTTTTTTAATTCCTTCGATATTGAGAAAATGTTCATAATCGTTGCCTAGTATAAGATCTATCTGGGACGATTTATTAAAAGTGGGGTCCGCAAGATCTAATTTTGCAAGTTCTGGCGATATAGGTATTTCGAAGGAATAGGCCGGAAGATGTTTTGTTACCTTGGGTAGTATTATGGCTTTTATGGGAACTCTGAGGTCATATCTTTTCGCATACAAAATAAACTCCGATTCTTTGCTTGCTGCTTGCTTTTGCCTTCCAATACCAATAATTTCAAAGTGCGACTTCTGAAAGGGTAACTTCAAACGATTTCGAATCTTTTCTGACAAAAATGTTCGTTGAGAACCTGGATCAATCAACGCTCTTACGGTAAATAGTTCACCCCTATGCTCTATCTGCATTAGAGCTGTGCGTAATAAGATATTTTCGTTACTAGTTGAAACATTGGCTTGGCATTGCTTAGATGTACAGGGAAGTTCTATTTGCGTATTATTTTTTGGAGTTTGGACGGGTTTTTTGGATTCATTTTTGCAGTTATTATTGGGATTGCTCAAATTATATTGAGAATTTTCTGGGTTTTGAGTTAGGTTTTGCGAATTTGGTCTCATATGCAAAAGCGTATGGTGTTGCTTTTTGCAGTGTAGGCAAGTATGCTTACTTTTACAATTGGCCTTTAAATGTGATACTGCTAAGCAGTTATTACAGAATTTATTCTGAAAAACATAATCCACTCTTTGCTGTACAGTGAAGGATTTAAATTTTGGACATGTTCTGAGAGAGTGTTCTTCTTTACATAACTTGCAAAACGAAGTTAAATTTTCTTGTGATATGTATGTGTGTATGCTGGGGGAGGGTTTTTTTCAAGACTAACTCCTTCTTTATAATTTTTAATGCTATTAAGTCTTTCTACAGCTTCGTACCTATCCACGAGAAATTGTGACATTTGGGACCATTGCGGTAGCTCACGAGGAGACGTAAGTGATTGTTCCCAAAGAGCTAGTGTTTTTTCTGGGAGTTTAGTTGAAATCAGCCGTATGAGAATCGGGTCCCAACTTTCTACTTGAATACCGAGTGTTTTTAGAGTAGCTAGTGAATCACTTACAGACGATTGTATCTTTCTTATTGATTCACTATCTTCGCCTTTGGCTGCCGGAATATTGAACAATATTTTTATCTGGTTGTCAACTAGTACACGTTTGTTTTGTGACGACCAAAGTCACTAGTTCGTTTTGGCCCACAACTTCTACATAATTGGTTGGTTTATATTAATTATTTATTATCCACTTCCTAAAAATCATTAACCTTAATTTTATTGAATTACCAGGTTATTTACTTGTTTTATACACTTATGAAATGTATATTATTATACATAATTGTAGGAAACTAAATACGAACTTTATTGTAAATCCTTGTTTAAAATTAACGGAAATGCTAGAACAACATACGGGTGTACTACACAATTATACAACGCTGAATGAACAACCATGCATAATAAACGTGCGATCATATGGTATGGTAAAACATGTGGTGTATTTAATACAGTCGTTTGTGTGGTTGTGTACCTATGTGTGTTGTCTGGTACAAGTATAACAGGGCGAGCCATCGTTGTATCGATGATTAGTGTGTTGGCAGCAAGCGCTGGCAAAGGAGTTAATAATAGAGATAGGACACTGCTTTATTATTAAATCTTTTTGTTAGTAAATTTGAGGCCACCACTAAGATATTAAGTTTCTCTCTTTTTTTTGGAGCATTTTTATTTATAAGTGGGAGAGGATGCCTTTGGGAATTAGGACACTTTTTTCCAAAGGTGAATCAATATTCTTATAAATAAAAATTGAGTTTTTTTTGAGTAATAATAGAGATAGGACACTGCTCTATTATTAATTCTCTATTAATGCTTTATTATTAATTAAACTACAGAGATATTGAGTTCTCTATTTTTTTGTTTTTCTCTGAAGATTTTTATTTATACGTGGGAGAGGATGCCTTTGGGAATTAGGACACTTTTTTCCAAAGGTGAATCAATACTCTTATAAATAAAAATTGAGCTTTTTGAGTAATAATAGAGATAGGACACTGCTCTATTATTAATTCTCTATTAATGCTTTATTATTAATTAAACTACAGAGATATTGAGTTCTCTATTTTTTTGTTTTTCTCTGAAGATTTTTATTTATACGTGGGAGAGGATGCCTTTGGGAATTAGGACACTTTTTTCCAAAGGTGAATCAATACTCTTATAAATAAAAATTGAGTTTTTTTTGAGTAATAATAGAGATAGGACACTGCTCTATTATTAATTCTCTATTAATGCTTTATTATTAATTAAACTACAGAGATATTGAGTTCTCTATTTTTTTGTTTTTCTCTGAAGATTTTTATTTATACGTGGGAGAGGATGCCTTTGGGAATTAGGACACTTTTTTCCAAAGGTGAATCAATACTCTTATAAATAAAAATTGAGCTTTTTGAGTAATAATAGAGATAGGACACTGCTCTATTATTAATTCTCTATTAATGCTCTATTATTAATTAAACTACAGAGATATTAAGTTCTCTATTTTTTTGTTTTTCTCTGAATATTTTTATTTATATGTGGGAGAGGATGCCTTTGGAAATTAGGACACTTTTTTTCAAAAGGTGAATCAATACACTTATAAATAAAAATTGAGCATTTTTCTCTTATCGAAAATTTTAGTTTCTTATTTTTTTATATTTTTATTTTTATGATATGGCTACGCGATTTAATAGCTATAATTTATTTTTCATATTTTTTTTTGAGTAAATAAAGGAATATTGTTAACATTAAATGAACCTGGTGTACTTGTTTAATTTTCGTCCAAGTAGCCAAGAAAGGTACGTTACAATTTCTAATTAATCTACACGACTCTGGACTCCGCTGAGCCTACCCTAGCAACCAGCGAATCCATGTCGTTACATTTGGCGCCCGAGCAGGGACACTTTGTCCTTTAAACAAAAAAAAACCACAAAGGGTAAATATACATTGTTTAAATGGTTTTCAAGTGTTAATCTCACTATAAATCTTCTTGTTCCATTCAAGCAGTGTATTTTCCCATTTAAATAACTATAAATTAAAAAGAATATAATATGTATAAAAACATAATAAATGTCTAAAATAATTAAATAATAAAATAATAATAATTAATAAATAAATAAACAATAAAATAAAACAAAATTAATGTGTAAAATAATTAAATAATAAAATAATAAAAATAATTAATAAATAAATAAACAATAAAATAATAAATAATAAGTAATAAAATAAATAAATAAATAAATTGATACAAAAAAAAAGTTGAATGTTAATTATTGCATAATTTTTGCTTTATGATTTGGAAATTCTTTCGCGTTTAAATTTTTTCCTAAAGTCCTGTTGTACATATAGGATGACAATAAGTTTTTAGGAAGATAAATTGAAATATTCCGACACATTTAAATAAGAGGACTTCTTTTGGAAAGTGTGTAAAAAGGAGCAGAATTGTTGTTAAATGTTTTTGCGAATAGTAAAGGGAAAATAAAAATTGTTTGAATGTAAAGTAAACAAAATAAATATTCCTGTTCCATTTAAATGAACGAGGAATTAAAAAATATGTAAATATAATATATGTATATAAAAAATTAATAAATAACAAAACAAAATGTATAATAAAATAAATAAAATAATCATAGTTTATTAATTAATAAATAAATAAATAATTTATTAATATAAATAATATATACAATGAAAACAATAAATAATAAAAAAATAATAATAGTCATGTACCATTTAAATTTGCATAGAGTTTTTTCTTATACTTATTTTGTTGTTCATGTTGAAAAAAAATTTTTTCTTAAAAGTCTTTGGTACATGGCATTTAGAAAAGAAATTGAAATATTCAGACATTTAAAAGCGTTTTTTTATATAAATAATTCTCTTATGTCTTGTTTGTTTTTTTATTCAATAGTTGTTATATATGTGTATTCGATTAAGTATACCAACCACAACGAGGCAAACGTTATTCTACAAATACAGCGTTCTCCTGAGGCAAATTCAACATGCTAAGAACAACGTGGGTGTACTCTTTAGAAAAGGAGGAGCATACGTAAAGCACTGTGTAGAAAATATGTCCAGGACGCCAGATACAGAAAACAATAAAACGCTTGCATCACCAGCACCAGTAGACCTACCGGGCCCAGCAACCAAATCGCCGCCTTATAGTACCTCATCAAGTGTACAAGTAGCCACAGGTAAGCTTGTATGAAAATGGGATCTAAAATATGACGGTGAAAAGCACCCGCCAGTAGTCATCATTGGTGAATAGGAACTAGCCTCTTGGTACGATATTGACCTGAGCCACATTTGGTGGGAAATATCACAACTCTTCAGGGACAAAGCACTTATATGGTCTTCAATAACCACAAACAGTGCGCGCCCTTCAGAAGAACCTCTTGTGTTTTATTTTTCCATACTATTGTGAGCTTGATGACGAGATTCCAGAGAATACGTGAGGCCTTCAACGATTATTATGATTATGGCACTCCAAGACCGGATGCATCACACTTAGCCTAGAGCGGGTGAACACCACGTCCGAGTCGAACACCATCGCATGATAGTCAGCCGCCTCCCCCAAAAAAAGATGAGAGAACTGCATCTCCAAAATCAGAGTGCCGTCCGCATTACCAATGCTAAAGACAACGAAACCTATCAAAGCGGGTCCCCGGATCAAGAACAATATAACTTCAGACACCGGAGCCACCCGCAGTTTCGTCACAAAAATTTTGGGTAAGAAAGTATTCAGTAAGCCACAATATATGCTCGCAGAAATAGAAGTGTTACTAGCCCATGAGTCTTAGTACACCATTTCCAAAGCAGCAAAACTTGAAGTAAATCTGAAGCCATCCGCAGTTTCGTCACACAATTTTTTTTTTTTGGGTAAGAAAATTATTCTCCGCAATATATGCCTGCAGAAACAGAAGTGTTACTGGCCGATGAGTCTGATAGCACGATTTCCAAAGCAGCACAACATGAGGTAAACCTGGAGCCACGCGTAGGTTTGTTATACCAGGTGGTAAAACAATTATCCAGTAAGCCGCAAAACATATGTATGCCTGCAGAAATCGAAGTGTTACTGGCCGATGAGTCTGATAGCATCATTTCCAAAGCAGCATAACTTGAGGTAAATCTGGAGCCACTCGTAGGTTCGACATACCAGGTGGTAAGATAATTATTCAGTAAGCCGCAAAACATGCCTGCAGAAATCGAAGTGTTACTGGCCGATGAGTCTGAGAACACCATTTCCAAAACCGGGCAAGCCAAATAAATCACACCAGCGTCATCATGGACTGACAACAAACGCCGTTCTCCAACTCTGTCTATAGCCCCGTGACTACATACCGCCCATATTCCCCGTACCGTTAGAAGCCTACTACAGTTAAGCTCCACAAGCCTGCAGGTAGAAGGTACAAATCATCCATGGTAAAACAACAATCCAGCCCCCGGGAGAAGGAAGGCAATGTGACGACCAAAGTCACTAGTTCGTTTTGGCCCACAACTTCTACATAATTGGTTGGTTTATATTAATTACACTGTACAACAGCCAAAATAGCCTTTAGATAAAAGTATGCGGACTATATGGATTTCGATGCGTTAAATTCAAATCTGCTGTCAGTTTTGCTCTATCACGTAGAGATTTTTTTTATGGGCGTGGCTAATTTTGGCCCCTAAATTAGTCGGCCATACTAATATATTTTACTATAACTCGAAAACCGCTATTTTGATTTTAATAAATAATAAACCAAAAGACGCGCCACAAAATTTTGTTAAAATATATTAATAATCATGTTTTACATATTTTTTATGGTTTCGAAGTTATTCAGAATTTAAAAAAGAAAAAAGTTTTTTTATGCAAAAATCGCGTAATTTTTTTAAATGAAAATTACAATAAAAAAATCAGAAACTCACAAGTTTCATATTTTTTACATTTTTCTTAAAACCACATATCCTAGGAATAAAACAAGCTATAAAACGTGAAAATCCAGCAATAAATCTTGATTTTATTCACAATTTAAAGCAGGTACCTAAAAATGGAAAAATGTGTGTAATGCATTAAATGCAGTCACATTTACATCTGGCAGTGATGGGAAAGTTGGTACGATCGTACTTTTTTTTATACTGTTTGACATGAAAAAGTACCGTAGTACTCCCCTAAGAAATTTGATACTCTCACGGGCAACTTAGAAATGCAGTCAGAAGACTCGCACATGCATATATTTTGCCAAGAATTAAATTGTTTTTTCGACAAATAGAACGAAGCTTTATTAGTAAAGATCTTTTAGAAAAGTGTAACCACAATTAAATATCAACGAAAACCATATTTCATTCAATGATATTTTATGTGGCACAGAAGTTGATCTATTGAAACAACTGTTTTAAATCAGTTTAAAGAAAATTTTAAAAAGTTTATATTAAGTTCTAAGGGCAAAAGTGGACTTTGACAATAAAATGTTAGTTTGGTTTAGTAAGTTTCCCCCTGAAAGTATTTTATCTGTTAAACCAATATCATTATACCACTTTTAATTAAAATGTTCCCAGGGAAAAGAAAAAAAAAGAAAAGAAAAATAATTTGAAATATTAAAAACCAATATAGAGCACTGGCTTATATAAAAACGCATTAGATGAATACATGTTTCCTGATATATCGAGAGTAGCTTACGGAATTTTATCCATGCCTCACTCCGCTGTAAATGTCGAAAGGATTTTCTTTTACCAAAATTTCATGAAAACAAAATATAAATCAACAGCCATCGTATTCTGTAACTCGCTAAAGCTAAATCTAATTTTCGGCTACGAATGCAATTTTCAAACGGGTATTGATAAATCAGGTAATGGCTTAAAAATGTAATTCGCTGAAATTTTATTGGTTTATGTAATCGCCAAAAATTTTAAATTTTCTATTTGTTCAACATTTTAGCGGTCGAATTTAGCTTTAGCTTTAGCGAGCTATGGAATACGGAGGCAAGCTTTATGTTCCAACAGTATTAAGTCTAATCCAGGCTACACCTATTTGTATATTTGTACCTATGTGTTCCTTTTTTTTTGTAAATGAATTTCTTATATTTTTTTGTTAATAAAATTTAAATAAGAAATATTATAATTTTTGGTACTCTCGGGATCAAAAAAGTACTAAAAAAATTTGTTTTTGATACCGAAATGCAAATCTCATTTCCCATCACTGACATCTGGTAATGCTATTGAAAGGGCATTGCGGGCTGGTAACAGAACTTTAAATTGTGAATAAAATCAAGATTTATTGCTGGATTTTCACGTTTTATAGCTTGTTTTATTCCTAGGATATGTGGTTTTAAGAAAAATGTAAAAAATATGAAACTTTTGAGTTTCAGATTTTTTATTGTAATTTTCATGTAAAAAAATTACGCGATTTTTGCATAAAAAAAACTTTTTTCTTTTTTAAATTCTGAATAACTCCGAAACCATAAAAGATAGTTAAAAAATGATTATAAATATTTTTTAACAAAATTTTGTGGCGCGTCTTTTGATTTATTATTTATTAAAATCGAAATAGCGGTTTTCGAGTTATAAAAAATATATTAATATGGCCGACTAATTTAGGGGCCAAAATTAGCCACACCCATAAAAAAAAATCTCTACGTGATAGAGCAAAACTGACAGCAGATTTGAATTTAACGCATCGAAATCCATATAGCCCGCGTAATTTTATCTAAAGGACAGCAAAAAATTTTATTTTGTTGTACAGTGTTATTTATTATCCACTTCCTAAAAATCATTAACCTTAATTTTATTGAATTACCAGGTTATTTACTTGTTTTATACACTTATGAAAGGTATATTATTATACATAATTGTAGGAAACTAAATACGAACTTTATTGTAAATCCTTGTTTAAAATTAACGGAAATGCTAGAACAACATACGGGTGTACTACACAATTATACAACGCTGAATGAACAACCATGCAAAATAAACGTGCGATCATATGGTATGGTAAAACATGTGGTGTATTTAATACAGTCGTTTGTGTGGTTGTGTACCTATGTGTGTTGTCTGGTACAAGTATAACAGGGCGAGCCATCGTTGTATCGATGATTAGTGTGTTGGCAGCAAGCGCTGGCAAAAAGAGGTAATAATAGAGATAGGACACTGCTTTATTATTAAATCTTTTTGTTAGTAAATTTGAGGCCACCACTAAGATATTAAGTTTCTCTCCTTTTTTTTGAGCATTTTTATTTATAAGTGGGAGAGGATGTCTTTGGGAATTAGGACACTTTTTTCCAAAGGTGAATCAATACTCTTATAAATAAAAATTGAGCTTTTTGAGTAATAATAGAGATAGGACACTGCTCTATTATTAATTCTCTATTAATGCTTTATTATTAATTAAACTACAGAGATATTGAGTTCTCTATTTTTTTGTTTTTCTCTGAAGATTTTTATTTATACGTGGGAGAGGATGCCTTTGGGAATTAGGACACTTTTTTCCAAAGGTGAATCAATACTCTTATAAATAAAAATTGAGCTTTTTGAGTAATAATAGAGATAGGACACTGCTCTATTATTAATTCTCTATTAATGCTCTATTATTAATTAAACTACAGAGATATTAAGTTCTCTATTTTTTTGTTTTTCTCTGAATATTTTTATTTATATGTGGGAGAGGATGCCTTTGGAAATTAGGACACTTTTTTTCAAAAGGTTAATCAATACACTTATAAATAAAAATTGAGCATTTTTCTCTTATCGAAAATTTTAGTTTCTTATTTTTTTATATTTTTATTTTTGTGATATGGCTACGCGATTTAATAGCTATAATTTATTTTTCATATTTTTTTTTTTTTGAGTAAATAAAGGAATATTGTTAACATTAAATGAACCTGGTGTACTTGTTTAATTTTCGTCCAAGTAGCCAAGAAAGGTACGTTACAATTTCTAATTAATCTACACGACTCTGGACTCCGCTGAGCCTACCCTAGCAACCAGCGAATCCGTGTCGTTACAGTTTTCATAACTAGTCCTAAGGGCATTCCAGGCAAGCTCAAAATTATCGTTAGTGAGAGGGTATCTTTTAACTATAGCACCTGCTTCACCCCTTGTTTTATGACGAAGATGATATAGTTTTGTGACATTATTGAGTTTTGAGTGGTTAATATACAATGCCGTGAACATGTCGCGAAATGAGGGCCATTGCTCATAGCTGCCATTGAATACGTCCGTATCACAAGGAGGAAGTTTGATGCAGTCATTTGAACTATTTTGCACATATGTCTCGGTTGGAGCATGACGGTTACTTAAATTGCGAGACGTGGACTGAAACCTTGGAACTCCCGGGTTCTCTTTTTGGAGTATTCTTGCAAGATCGAGAATTCGAGAGGAGCAATCATATTACCTAGTTCTACTTTCTTCGAATCTCTCTTTTACTTCTTGCTTTATTTCTGGTGTGATTCTTGTGTCCTTGGAGAACATAACTTCTTCGTGAGGGAAATTTAATTTGTCCCATCTTGAGTCTAAGTCTCTCAACATGACTTCAAGAATGGTATCAGTGTGCTCATCTGTTGGGGTAGCATCAAACCTTTCGCACAGTGCTATTAATTGATCGCAATCAAAGTCAAAGTGTTCTATGGCAGACGAACTTGAGTTTCGGGATGTGGACTGCATCTTATAAGATTTATTAAGAAATTTAACAACTTGAGCTATGTAACTTTATCAGATTTGATGGGTTTGAGTTTAGATTCTCTGCGTTATATGGGTATTTTAGAATAGGGATTCATAATATTACAACTTTTAGTTTCTTTATTGATGACACTTTTGTTCTAACTATTTTTCTTTTGCGGTTTTAATAGGTATATAATATTTTATCTATTTCCTTCGTGAAGATGATATGGAGAATAGCTTTAGAATTAGCTTTCTATATCTACAAGGAAAATAGAATTTCAATTATAGAATTTTATTTTGCTCAGCTTATATTCAATGAATAGGGGCTAAGAGCTTAGCACTAGAAATGGGATTCTAGTATTAAGGGTGAATATAAACTGTTGAATTTGAGTTTTGTGAATGTGATTTGGATTTTGAAATAGAATTGGCGATTAAATAGTACTTTTGAGGTCATCAACCAGTTAAACTTTTTTGGAGAATTGTAAATTAATGGGGAGTTTAACGTTGTGTTTAATTACGGGTTGTATCACTATACCAATAGCCGATCTACTTAACTTCAATAATATTTTTTTTATTATGGTTGCTTCATCTTATTTCAATTAAAACGAGTAGTAGTAGTTTTATTACTATTATTCGAGAAAAGTCTTCTAAAATTTATATAAGTATATATGTTTATGTATGTATGTAGTATGTAGTCTTAATAATGCATTAAAAACTTTTGTTTTACTTTTATTTGTGCCTATCCTGATTATTTTGTACTTGACTGTATATAATATGTTCAAGTGGACTGTATATTATTCAAGAGATAGTTTACACACACAATTAATGATTAAATTTGGTGATAATGTAAATTGATGGTAAAAGATTTGCAAAAAAATTAGTTGTTGTGTTAATAAAGTTTAAATAATTTGATAAGCCTGTAATGTATAGATTTTGCTGTAAAAGAGAAATGATATATGTACTCCTAAAGTTTGTTGTAAGAGAGATTAAGGAATTTATATTTACAAGAGCAGGCGATTATGTCTGAGAGCATTTATATTCACCACACTACGCAAAATGATATTTTTATACAGTACTTCGAATATGTGATGTGTATGTATGTATATTTTTAATTTTTGTTTAAAATTTGTAAGCGAAACAAGTATGTATATATGTGATATATGTATGTATGTACATATGTATGGTTTTTGTTTCTATGTTAGAATTTAGGCATAGGTTTGCACTTTGTACCATTATTTATTTTTTATTTTTTGTGGATTATGTTAAATACATGCATATATTAATTGTTTAAATACCTTTTTGTTATGTAGAATATTCCAAATTATTGTGTTCGATGTACATATAAAGTTTATCCTTTTCTCTTTATTTTTTACACTGTCGGGCAAATTAAGTCACAAACTGGTGATAATTTGTATAACCAATGTATAAACATATGTATGTAATAGTTCTTTTATTTTGTAATTTTAATTTTTTGTTAAAACCACTTTGTGCTTCTTCTTTTCCTATTTACTAATGGCCGTTAACTTTTATATGTAATTTTGTATGTATATATGTATTTAAATATATATGTATGTACGGGAAATATATGTACGAATATATTTTTACAAGGTGAATAAAAGGTCGTACATGTACATAAGAAATGTAGCGGTGGTCTTTTTATGTGTAATTTTTTGTAATTTTTTAAATTTTATTTTTTACATACATACTTAGTATGTATCGCTATTTTTTCACATTTGTGTATTTTTTTTTATTTTTTTTTCTTTTTTGCACTGTATATCTACTCATATATACATATGTTTGTACATATCTACATACATATGTCCGTATGTATGTACTTTTGTTTGTAATAAACGCAATTTTTTCCATCCAATTCAATTTCTTTTTTAAATACATATGTATGTACATATGTCATACGAGTACATAAGTAGGTATGAAGACAATTTAGATTTTTAATTAATACCTATGGGATTATGGACTTTTTCACTAGTTTTTTCCTTTTTATTTAACATTAAGTTTTATGTGATAAACCAATTTTGTTTGCACTTGTTATTTTCCTTTTACGATTTTACTCTTACTGCGTTTATATATTACTTTATTTGTGCGTGTGTAAATGAGTTAATATTAAAGTAATATTCAACTTACTTTGGATGATGACAATAAATGACTGTCGAGCTTGATGTTTGATAATTTGTAAATTACCTCATTATTTTTGTGGTGAGTACTCAATTGTTTTTGCTAGTTCTTTTGCTGGATCGAGAGGACCATGTATATTTCTGTAGCAAATATTTTAGATATTCCAACCTTGATGCTTGGAATTAAAGGGTTTAAGGGGATAAAAGAAAAAAGAGGGAATTAGTTCTCAATTCTTTTATCTAACTTGGTAATTGGGTGCTTACCGTGTATTAGAAGTTATTCCTGGAGAATAAAATTAACACGTAAGGGGTTTCTTCAACGTTATAATTAAAGTATTTATTTATTTTTTTTTTTTAACTTTAAATTTAAATTTAATTTAATTTTGCGACTTAGATGTGCTTTGGTTGCTTGTTCGAAAGTAAGTCAGTTCACGGAAAAACATATTTAGAACACTTCGGTTTTTTGAAGTCGAATTGATGAAAAAAGATGGCTTTTCCCGCGAAATACTAAGTGTTAACAACTTAAATACATTTTACGATATACATGGATGGATACTTCAATATATATGAATAAAAAATAAAAATTTTTAGTACATTACAATGTTATGTCTAAGTGAACTTGGACACAATATTAATGTATTACTTTGAAGAGATTTTAGTTTAATGCAAAATATAGTGCACTAAAAGCAAATTATTTAGTGCTAATGCAATAAATTTGCATTTGCATTGATTTGGTTTAATGTAGGAAAATGCTCAATGCATTACCTTATTTAATGCAAATTTCCCAGGTCTGATAAATACTTACAGTTACTCTCAGAAATATTTTGCCTACATTCATTACGCAAAAAATTTAAATAAATTTATTAAAAATAGAAAATTTAGGCAACATGTTTAATTTATTTCTTTTCTAACTGAGAAAGCAAAGCCTATAGAATGGAAAATACAAAAAAAAAAACAGTTTTGAATTTAATTGTTATACTTTTTTGCCTTTTCTTGTATCAACTACGCAATTTCAACATCACAAAAGTATTTTTCTTCTTTTAGCGTTCCCGTTATTTCTTAAATATTTGTGTTGTTAAATGTGCTTTTTTTAATTGGTTCCAATCTTTTTTATTTAGTGCAACACGTGAAGTTTTTGTTTAAAAAAATTCCTAAAGTAAAGGAATTTAATTGATCTGCGAATAAGATCATTCTATATCTGTATAATAGAACAAATCAATCCAATATGTTTGTGATATGTTTAGTCGATGTAGACAAACAAGATAAAATACTTTTAAAGGTGCAAAAAAGCGCAGTTATATTGAAAATATTCCACGAAAAAGTCGAGAAAAGTTGTTAACGGTGAGAAACACAAGAAAAACTATTAAAAAATAGGAAAAACCACCATTTATATGTTCCAAATCTTAAAGAAATGGTAAAGGGGACCCTACGGCCATACTACGGATACACCTAAGTGGCAAGTCCATCCGTAAAGTTCTAAAAACCAACAATACTAACGGCAGCGTAGCTAGAAAAAAACTTTGATTTCGGAAGTTAATAGACAGAAGCGTTAGTTATTTGCTGAACTACATAAATTTTAGACTTCTGATTTCGGGACCAAGATAATATTTAGCAACGAAAGTAAATTTATAGTTTTTGGGTCAGATATACAGCTTATGGTGCGGCGCAAGCCAAATAAATCACTAACTATTAAGAATATAAGGCCAACAGTAAAACATGGTGGTGGTTCTCTCATAGTGTGGGGCTGTATGTCGGCACTAGGAGTAGGAAAGTTGGTGTATATATAAAGCACAATGGATAAACATCTATAGTTGTCCATTATTAGAGAAAACCTATATGCCAGTGCTGAGCAAATGGATCAATATATCAATGGATATTACATTCAACATGACAACGACCGAAAACATATATCCCTGGACATTAAATTATGGCTATTTTATAATACCAAACATCTGACAATAAAACCACAAAGTCTCGACATGAGTCCTATTGAAAAACTTTGGGCTTATTTGGAAAAAAAAAATCCGGGAAAATAGCATTTTATCAAAAGTATGCTTAGGACGAGTATTGGAAGAAGAAATGTATAAAAAAAGTACTTAAAAAATTTCCGAAATTTAGTGGAATCTATGCTAGGACGTCTGCAAGTGGTCATATCTAACAATGAATATCACACAAAACATTAAAACATAATACGCTGCTTTAATAATAAAAAATCTGTGTAAAAAATTCAAAAAGCAAAATACTTTTGTGACCTGATAAATAAGCGATTTTTTCATTACTTTTTAAAAATTTCATAAAATAATTTTTTGTTTTTAAATTTTAATTAAAATATTTGTAGTTAAGACTTCTCCTATTTAATATATCAAAAAATAAACATGAATTTTTTCAAAGAAGATATTTTTATATAGCATTCTTTTTGCAAATTTGTTGAGATTTACATAAGCAAAATATTTCTGTGAGTAACTGTATGTGTTTTTTTCACTGTTTGTACATCTTAATTAACCAAGAAAACTTTCAAATCTCTGCGTGAAAAAACAAACCAATATATAATTCTAATAATTCTGTAGTGAAATTTTATTTGGTAATTGTTAATACCAAAACAGATTTATTTCCAGGTAATATCAGGATTACAAAAACAATGAAAAAATACAACAATGAAAAAAAACAACATGAGTTGTAGTTCATCCAAAACTTCAAAAATATAATTTGTTTAACATAATAATAATAAAAATTATTCACATAAATTTGAAAATATTTCTCCACGGCAGCTACCAGTAAAAAAATTTGCAACGTTTAGCACTTTTCACAATTTTTTAATAGTTTCTTCATATTTTTAGATTTGTATTCACATAATTTTTTTAATAAAATATTTGTTTATATTGAAATTTTTTCACATTTTATTTTAATTTCTCTTTCGTAAAAAATTTTTTAAGTTTCGGATGAACTTTAATTTGAAAAAAAATAGCTCAGCTGCATTTCCGCTACTAGCTTGTGAATGTGCCTTGGTTAATACCATGTATAAGTTATTAAAATTACTAAGTCGAATTAACTTGAATTTTCTATGCATATTTTAAAAAATTAGTCCCATTTTTCTTTGGCATATACTACATAAAGTATTATGTGTACAAAAAAGTGCCATTCCACATAGCAAATGTATGTTCATAATGTGAACAAAGCGTAAAGGCCCAACTATAATATGAATAAGCCAACTTAAGCAACTGTGCGATTACATACAATATGTATGTGTGCAACTATAATGCACTTAATGAAACTTTTCGTCAAGTTTTGTCAATTGTCATTTGCTTATGTAAAGTGCCAAACTGAACGCACATTCCGTACGGAGTCATTTGCTTTTGTATAGTGACATTAAATAAAATAAATTAAAATGGAAGATGAAACAATTTTTATTAAAAATTTAATAGAAAATGTGGAAAAAAATAAGTGTCTATATGATAAAAGAAGTCCCTTTTACTTCAACAAAAACGTTAAGGAGAAGGCATGAAAAGAAATAGGGGAAATTTGCAATACAAGTGGTATGTATGCAATATATATGTACATTAGAAGTGTTTGTTTGCGTATCAATTTGTAATATTTTCATGAATTACAAGGAGCGGATTGCAAACACAAATGGAAATTACTTCGTGAACGTTTTTGCAAGGAGCTCAAACGGATGGAAGCTCCATCAGGTAGTGGAATCCATTATTTAGAAGAATGGAGATTCATGCAGCCTATGTTGTAGAAGGGGTCTTTGGCACCGCGCCGCTATATAAAAATGTTGTAACCCAAATTTTTTGTTGGTTGCTTGGATTTATTGTCCATTACTTTTTATTTTAAATTTAAATAAAAAGTGTACAAAAAAATTAATTTGTAGGCAAACGAACTACCAAAACATTGACATTTTCTTATGATATTATAGCCACCTAAAAGTCTCTTCGAATTTGCTTAAGCATTTGACAGGCTTTTCGTTAAATTCTGTCATTAGCTTAAGCCAGCTTATTCATATTATAGTTGGGCCTTAAGAAATATTTCTTGTGGGTACTCAGCTTTCTGCTGCTCATCATTTATTTGTTTCATCAGTGGTTTTTTTCATATACTTGTGTTACAATATGTTTTTGTGAGTAAACATATACAAACTGTTCCCAAAGGCCGCTTCACACTATAATACAAGTATTAATGCTTTTGACGAAAATGCATCCCTATCTAATTTCTGTTTCAAAAATTTCAAAAGACAATAACAACTCAACATGTCAGAGTTGCATTTTCCACAAAAGTATTAATACTTGAATTATAGTGTGAAACGGCCTTAAGCAGCAATACAATAAAGTCCTGCACAAGACCATTTATAAGAACTTTCAAGACATGAGGGATTTTTCAAATGCTTTACTACAGCGAAGTCTTCTAAAACAAACGCTAAGCAACACTGTATAGGAGTAAAGAAGAAAATTCTTCGTGATTGGAAAATTTGTGATGCTTGCTTCTTTCTACGCATGGGCGCGTATACAAGCGTCATAGATGTACATACACACACACGTTGTGTGTATGCTCTTCTATTTTTCTGCACACAAACAAACGTTCACATGCATTTACATTAGTTGTGTGCGTTTGCTTAAAAAAACCTCCCTTAAACACCCTGCAGAAAATGCGAATAGTGAAATTGTAGTGATTTACTAGTGACATTGTCAGTAGTACTACTGACCAGATGTACCCCAGCCAATGTAATTATCTATTGACATTTAACATTAGCTTGTCATTGAAAAT
Organism: Tachina lurida; assembly: GCA_944452675.1. NCBI lineage: Eukaryota > Metazoa > Arthropoda > Insecta > Diptera > Tachinidae > Tachina > Tachina lurida. Next base: position 86,696,963 of record OX101752.1, read on the forward strand.
CCACCACTAGACTGTAGCAATACTGACTAATTAGTTCTTTTGGGACCACATGGAGACATTGACACCAAAGATTCACTAGTAAATTTTAGGGGCTCAAGTCTACAATATCGATATTTCCTCGATCGATGTCAATAATAAAATTGTTGTGATTTACTAGTCAATAGTACAACTGAATAGGTGTACCGCAGCCAATGTAATCGCCTATTGACATATAACATAGGGTTGTCATTGAAAATCTACCAGTAGACTTTAGCACTATTCTTTTACGACCATATGGAGACATTTGAACTAAAGATTCACTAATACATTTTAGTGACCCTCGTCTAAAATTTTATAAGGGTTGGGGCAACAAACTTAAATACATACATACATACACTCAAAATATTCCATGCTTAAATATACGAAATATTATTTCGTAATTTAATTTTTGTGCAATAAACGAAAATTTTGTATATTTTACGAAAATATTTGTGGCTTGTGCAGGAAAACAGGTTTTGTAATTTTACGAATTTCGTTAAGTTACAAAAATTATTTCGTACAATTATTTTCGTATATAGTACCATGTTTTTCGTTTATTTTATTGAATTTAGTATAAAAGAAAACATTTTTATAAAATTTGAAATTTCGTAGAACAAACAAATTTGTTCTGTTATCATTTTGTTTACAGGACAAAATTATTCTTAAATTTACACAAGTTTTGTGAATTTTACGAGAAAAAACTTTGAAATATAAAAATAAAAACAGTTTTGTTTTATTTTTTAATATTTTCCGCATTTATTTTGTTCTCATTGTATACATATATTCTATAAAAAATTATTCAACAAACTTTAATTAAAAGAAAAAAACTATTGTGATAAAAAATTTGTTTTTGGCTTATGATAGGACCACAACTGGAAAGAACGATAAATCTCGTCCACGGCACACAAACGAAGAATAAGTAACATTTCTTATAATTGATAATTGGTTATTGTTTGTGCAAAGATAGAGATAAAATGGTTTTTTCGTCGTTCATCGGCGTAAGAAATGGAAATAAATCTATCGCAGATTTTGTCTTGCACGACGGATTTCGTTCGACGGTGGTGTTTTATTTTCATATGAACAAATGTGGTTTATTTTCCATGACGAGAGTTCGCAACGAAAAATTCGTTGTACGTCCCAGTTGTGTTCCAGTTTGATTCTTTTTTCAGTGCAAAATATATATGTATGAATGTGTATGTGATGTATGAGGAATACTCAGGCTGTAACAATTCCCCTCAAATTATATTTTTCTTTTCATAATTATTGCAACTTTCATTTCCAAGAATTACAGATTACTCTACAAAATTATTTTTCAAATGTGAAATATATTTTTTTTTGCAGATTTTTATATTCTAAAGATTTTAATTTTACACAAAATTTCGTACATAACACAAAATTGATTTTCATTATTCACGAATTTATTTTGTAATATAAACATTGTGTTTCGTAAATTGAAGAAAAAAATTTGTAAATATACAAAATTTTGTTATTTGCAGACAAAAAGTATTTCGTAAAATAAACAAATATTATTTCCACTATTTACGAAGCATTTCGTACCGTAAAAACAACGAATATTTTCGTAAAACGAACCATATTTTTCGTTTATTTTACCTATGAAATATTTTGAGTGTACATATGTACGTAAGTTTTTAACATTATTGCATAACATAATAAAAAAGAAAAACAAACTATTGACAATGTCACCAGAAATACACTAGAACTGTTGTCTCTAACGTATCTCTACTCGCGCATAAAAGGAAAGTTGTAGACATTTCAACTAGTGCAATTGTCGCTAGAGAAAAGAGTGTTGACAAAGAGACATATGGTTCTAGGCTGACTAGAGGGCACATAATAGCTTACCATCTACATCTTACACACACACTCAAAAGTACAATATGGAAAATAACAAGCATACACGTATCAACACTACTTTGTTGACTGTTTGTTCATAACAAGAAGCCTTCACGACATTGCTTGTTAGCACTCATATACACGCACACAAATGCATCTATCGTGCTTTGTTTATAATACGACAGCATTTGTTATTAGTTTAGTATAATGCAGCCACGAGAATACATTTAAAAAACAAGACGTATTTAAATTTCAAGACAATTTACGCAGGTCTTTACAATACAATAAGCAATTGTTATCTATTTTAATTGTATTGCCATTTCGAAAAGCAAACACACACAAGAACTGTTACACAAGTTCTCAAGCTCTCACCACAATTACATTGTACATACTAAAGTCCTGCACAAGACCATTTATAAGAACTTTCAAGACATGAGGCATTTTTCAAATGCTTTACTACAGCGAAGTCTTATAAAACAAACGCTAAGCAACACTGTTTACAAGAACTTGTTTCAGTTATTGCAAGTATAGGAGTAAAGAAGAAAATACTTCGTGACTGAAAAATTTGTGATGCTTGCTTCTTTCTATATATATATATTTATATATATTTATATATATATATATATATATATATATATATATATATATACATATATGTATATATATGTGTGTGTGTGTGTGTGTATATGAATTTCATCATGTGTCGTAATACCATCGGATATATTAAATTTGATAACTACTACGCGATTCTAATATAAAGTAAATAAGTAGAAGAAATAATGTAGATAGTGATCAGTCTGTTCTGATATATCAACAAGTCACAACCTATTTGCCCAACCAAAATTTCTAAAGTGATTGAAATCCAAAAACTATAAAAGTGCTAGAACTAATTACTATTTGATAAACAAGTTTATAATGTATAAAAAATAATTAAATAAATTGTTTATAACTAAAATAAATTGTTTATAAATAAAATAATTAAATTAACTGTTTATAAATAAAATAATTAAATTAATTAATAAATAATTAAATAAAATTAATACTTCAAGTTGTACCATCTGCAATAAAGTCTTTATGACTCAAACAAAACTAAATCAGCATTTTGAAACGCACTCCTATGCTAACCAATCGAAGGCTATGCTTCGAAATAATAAGCTAAATTTTCAAAACAAATATTGTGAGGATTGTGATGAGATGATCCCATCAAATGGTTATATGGCTCATGTCAGAACCACAAAACATATAAACAGTTGTCACCAAGAACGGATTGGAGATTTTCTCACTAAAAGAGCAAGCAACTTCAATGGGAGGATCGAGACATACATATATCTTCCTCAACAAAAATTGGGTGTTTTGTTTGTGGAGAAGTTTCTGAAATCTGCAAGAGCTGCATGGTATTTATAATTTATTTATTTTATTTTATTTCTTTTCGATGTCCCATACACAAGACTTAAGTCTTATATTGCAGTATGGAACTGAGCATATGCAAATACAATAAATCAGATAAAATAAAAAAAAAATTATAAGATTTAATTAAGTAATTTTGACATAAATTGTAGGTAATTTTAATAAAATATAAAATAAAATTTAAAATTTAATATTATAAAGCTAGTGAAAAGTTAACAAAAACTATTTAAACCCATAAAATATCTAACCTGAAAAGTTAAAAGCATACATAGCACATTGTTATTCAATCAGAATTTGTATATATTCAACTTGAAAAATGAGAAAAAATATTTTTCCTAAATTGTCGTGCGTTATTCAAGATTTGTAATCTATAAGGGATTCCATTCCAGAGACTGATGGCGTGAATAAAGAAATGGTATTTAGAAATCAGTGTGCGATGGCCAAATGATAAAATTCTTTTGCCTCTATTAAGTGTAGAGAAGTTTAAACGTTCATGGAGATGTGCGGGCTGTTGTGTATATATAATTTTGTGCATAAACAATAAAATACGCACTCTTAGATAATCATCAAAACTAATGCCGTAAAGCAATGTTACATAAGGAGAAATATGTGCATATCTTCTTATACCATATACATAACGAATAATAAATATTATTAAATGCAACATTAAGTTTTCTTTTGCTTTCACTATCGCAGCTGGCAAATAGTTCACAGCCATACAACAAGATAGGTATTAAATACGATTTAGCAAGAAGTATTCTAATTTTAATTGGAGTACAATATTGCGTTTGCCAGAGATTTCTTAACATTGAGAACGTTCGACCACATGCAAAGTTAACGTGGTTAGACCAAGTGAGGGTATTGTTAAAGTATATGCCGAGATTTTTGACTGAGTTTACAATATCTATGGACTGGTTATTTAAAGTTATAATAGGATTGCAATCAAGTTTTAATAGCCTCTTTTTAATAATCAAGCACTTGGACTTGGTAGGATTAACTACTAGCCCATTCGCGGTGGCCCACTCATAAACACGACCAAGTTCCTGGTTTAAAGTCCTTACACATTCATCAACCGCCGTGATGCTTAAGTTTAAGACACAACATGTTATGGTCAACAGTATCAAACGCTCTAGAATGATCCAAGAGAACTAAAAATGTAACTTTACCACAGTCTACCTGTTGTCTTATATCTTCAGCAACATCTACGAGGGCCGTTGTACAACTATGATTTTTACGAAAACCGGATTGCCGGTCAGTGAGCATATTATTCATTTCAAGATACTGTGTAACTTGGATATGAATTAATCTTTCAAAGGCTTTAGATAATAATGGTAAGATTGATATGGGCCGATAATCGGAATTAGACTTAGGTATAGGTATAATCTTAGCAAGTTTCCAAATTTTGGGATAGCGGTTGGTAGTAAAGATCTTGTTAAAAACAAATGTTATAAAAGGAAAAAGTTTTGGAATAAGTATTTTTAGAAACCTTGGATCTAACCCATCCACACCAATTGCATTGGATTTTATTGACAGCAGGCTAGATAAGACATCAGACTAACTTACGTTTGAAAAGTTGAAATTGTTGCTTATAATATCATGAGAAAAACTATTATAATGAGAATTCGGTTGAACATTTGGAATATTTAAAAATTGCTTATTTAAAATGTTAGCATCCACAGTACATGGCTCTTGACTACAACGTTTGCCAACTCCAATTTCGCGAATTGTTTGTCATGTTTTCTTCGAGTCTATAGCAGCAGAGAACTTTGAAGCATAATAGTCAGACTTAGCTTTCCTAATCAAATTGTTGGTTATGTTGCGTGATACCCGATATACTTCATGCAATTCTGGGGTTTTGAAACGTTTCCATCGAGAATATAGAAAATCTCTACGGTTAATCGCTTGTTCTATGTCATGAGTGAACCAGGGCTTGTTATGTCTGTTAATAATTTTTGTTCTTACGGGAACCACCAGATTGTATAAATTATTTAGGTTGTGTTGCAGAAAAGAGAGCTGATCATCAACAGAAATTAAACTATAGCACACACTCCAATCAATACTGAAAAATTCTTCTTCTAGCCTTAAGTAATCAATATTTTTAAAATCCCGATATCTAACAATTTGTTTGGGCAGGTTTAACTGAAAATTATATGCCATAAAAATTAGGTCATGACGTGAAAAACAGGATGCTGACAGTTGGTCATAAAGCAATACCTTCGAAATATCACTAACAAAGAAAAGATCAAGAAGTGTATTGCTGGTACTCGTAAAATGTGTAGCAACATTTGTGTTAGGTGAATTAAGACCAAGCGTAAGCATATTATTAGTTAGATTATTGTTTACTAGAATATTTGAATTAAAATCGCCTGTAATAATAACATCTTCGTATGTGACAGTATATGCTTCTAGGGTATACATAAATCTCTCCATGCAAATACGATCATTAGGTCTATATACACATCCTAAGAGTAATTTCCTTCCCTCATAACTTACTTCAAGAAATAAATATTCTACTAAATTTTCAGATCTCTCGGAACCAGTTACTACCATATCATTATCTGCAGATTTACTGAGAACTTTAATTGCAATTCCTTTTTTTACATAAATCGCCACACCTCCATACCCATTTCTGTCAACCCTCCTGATATTGTAACCATGCAAAGAAATTGATGAATCAGAGAACTCAGGTTTAAACCAAGTCTCAGATACACATATCAAATCAATGCCAGAGTTCTCAAAAATAAATCTAAATTCTTCAATTTTAGGTTTCAAGCTTTGGGCATTGATATGACAGATTTTAATACCATTCCTTTGAGTGGCCAACACTTTTATCATTGTCCCAATACCGCCTCTAGAATGAGCCCTATTACTATTTAAACTGTTCATAAAAGTTTATTGTATGGTAAGATAAAGTAACGCACGGGAAGTATATTATATTCTCATTTCTAAATAATATGGTAAGTTTGTAAGTAAAACAAATAATGAATGTAGAATAATGTGTATATAAAATAATAGTTAACATAACGATGCTATAAAAAATAAAACGTGTGTAAAAAAATGTGGTAAATAGTTCAAATGAAAACCAAAGATAACAGCTCAGACATATAATTGATGTATTATGATGCCTTTTAATCAGCAACATCACGAGAGCAACCAGCACCAGAGAAAGATTCGTTTCGAAATAAGTTGTTGAGTTGCTCCAACTCATCAATAAGTGTTGCTTGTTCATTAGGAGACGCTTTGACGTAAACTAAACCACGTATAGTAAAAGCACTATGTATGCGTTTTTCTTTTTTAAGGCGAGTAGCGGCTCGTAAAATTTTAAAATTTGTAGACGTAAGATTTTCATTTACATAAAATTTATTGTCAGAATTTTCACCAATATGCCTCAGTGAGAAAAAAAACCGGGGATTACTTTTACGCCAATTAGAAAGAGTTTTCAAAAAATAATTTTTGTCATAAGGGGACCATCAGTTCTCGTGGTACCTTCATAGCGAACAGTCGAATAGCGGAATTTTACTTACTTACCAAACAAACAAAAATTACATATACAAAAAAAAATATTAGTAGTACATATTATTCGTAATAGGTACATACATACTGTCTTTAATAAATAAGCTTTCTGCTTTGATAATATTTTTTACATAGTAAAAATAACAAAAACAAAAAAACCGCAAAAAAAACTTAAACAAGTGATATTGAGGAATACCTCAAAGTCAAACAAACAATCATAAATAACAAAAACAAAAAATACCGAAAATAAAAAAAAAACATAAACGAATAACCCTTGAGGAATTCTTTGTATGAATTCCTCAATTACAGAAAAACTTGAAGTGAGTTCTAACGGCAGAAATGCTTATTTTACTGTGAGTTCTGAAACTCTGAATGAAAAAAATATAAAAAATAAATCTGATGAAAATCTTTTGTTAACGGCAACGCCAATTTTTCGTCAGCGATCAACTTCGCTTTGTCCAATGCCAAATAGTAATGATGCATTAACATTACAGTTGCCCAGTACTTCTTCATATAAGTCAGTAATATCATCCCCTTCAGGCTCGTGTTTATCACTTAACAAAGTTATCACTACAGATAACAGCGGCTCGAAACTCAAGGTACAAGTTGGAATGGACAGATACATTACAATTTTAAAGCGCGGGCGAAGCCCGAATTCTTCAAAAATCTCATCTGCTCCAAAAGTGTATAGGGATAACAGCGCAGCCTCAACTAATCGCCAAAACCGCTTTAAAATTTTTCAAGATGACAACGACAAACCCGAGGTATCCTCGAACAAAACATCCAAGCCGCCACCAATCTATTTGAGACAAAAAAATTCAAATGCCCTTATTAAAAAATTAATTTCGGTCATTGGTGAGAATAAATTTCACATTGTTCCAATAAAACATGGCAATATCGATGAAACGAAAATTCAAATCTATGACGAAACTGATTTCCGCAAAATGGTTGCTGAATTTGAAAAAAGTAAAACAAGCTTCTACACATACCAGCTTAAGAGCGCTAAAGGCATGCAGATCGTATTGAAGGGCATAGATTCTTATGTTTCCCCCGAAGAAATAAAAGATGCACTCGTCCTCCAGGGGTTCAAGGTAAAAAATGTGTCCAATATAATAAATAGAGAAAAGATTCCCCAACCCCTATTTCGTGTTGAACTTGAGCCTAATGATATAAAATTGAAAAAAAATGAGACGCATCCAATTTATAATTTCAAATACCTCTTGTACCGAAAAATCACAGTTGAAGAGCCACATAAGCGTTCAGGTCCTGTACAGTGCCATAATTGCCAAGAATATGGCCATACAAAAACATACTGCAATTTACCCTCTGTTTGTGTTGTGTGCGGCGAATTACACGGCACCGCTAGCTGCAACAAACCAAAAGATCAAAGTGATAAAAAATGCAGTAATTGTGGAGGTAATCACACCGCTAACTACAGAGGTTGTCGTGTGTACTCTTTGGTAAAGAAGACTATGGTGCAAAAACCTAAATTAGCTCCAGCTCAATCAGCAAACGTTTACTCTGCCACTTTTCAGCAAATGAGCCAACCAGTTACTTCCCGTGTATCGTATGCAGATGCTGCTAAGGCTAGTTCTATTCCGACACAAAATGTTTCACCGCAAAATAATTCTACAAATACACACTCAAACTTTAATTATAATCGCCTTGAAGCCACTATTGAAAATCTTGTGCAAACTATAAACAATTTTACAACAAATATGACTAGCATGATGCAAGAAATGTTGCGAATGCAGAATACTCTGCTTCAAGCAATACTTAATAAGCCATGAACACGTTAACAATATGTTTCTGGAACGCAAACGGCATTCGCCAACATAAAAATGAACTTGAGCACTTCCTCACGGAAAAAAATATTGATATAATGTTAGTATCTGAGACTCATTTGACTTCGAGAAGTCTTTTTAAAATTTATGGCTACACTATATATGATACAAAGGACCCTAGAGGAAGGGCTTGCGGTGGATCAGCAATTCTAATAAAGTCAAGACTCAAGCACTATGTTCTTGATAACATTTGTGAAGAATACCTACAAGCAACAAATATTGGCATTGAAAGTTTTTGTTCAAATTTCGTTATATCATCAATTTACTCCCCTCCCAGATTTTCAATCACTGAGAATCAATATGAGGATTTCTACAAATCTCTTGGACCTTGTTTTGTAGCAGCTGGAGACTACAATGCGAAACATACGTTCTGGGGTTCGCGCCTTGTTACACCCAGAGGTCGAGCATTGTTCAACACTATTTCAAAAATGGGCTTGGATGTCATTTCGAGTGGGGAGCCCACTTATTGGCCTACTGACATACAAAAAATTCCGGATGTTATAGATTTTGGAGTCATAAAAAATATCTCTAGGGATTTAATTCAAGTTCAAGCTTCTCCTGATCTCTCGTCCGATCACTCCCCGACGATCATTACAATTTGTAGCCCATTAAGAAGTAACTTACATGACCCATATGTGAAGATGATCAATCGTGTTAATTGGCTGAGGTTCAAAAAATATCTCAGCAGTCATTGTACGGAAAACATTACGCTTAGAACACCCGATGATATTGAATCGAACATTGCCAATCTCAGCGAGAATATTAAACAGGCTGCTGAACATGCCACTATCTCCCATCCGCAGATTGGGTTTAATAAAATTTATTCTACAGACATTGAACGTCTCGTACGTGAAAAAAGAAGGGCTAGAAGGGAATGGCAACAGCACAGATCACCACAAAATAAAATCAGATTTCAAGAGTGCACTAAACGACTCCAAGAGTTGCTTGCATCTGAAAAAATTGCATCTCTTGAAAATTATCTGGAGGGTCTTGATGTTACACCGGCGTCTAATTACTCCTTGTGGCGCGCTGCCAGAAAGCTTAAAACACCCGTTGAGTATAAGCCACCTCTACGCACATCTACCGGAGGTTGGGCAAGAAGCGATACTGAAAAAGGTAAAATATTTGCTGAGCACTTAAAATCCGTTTTTACGCCAAATATATGTACTGGTGTTGCTGATTTGCCGAATATAGTCGCTCTACCCCCTCAACACATAAAGTTTAAGACGCGTGATTTACAAAAATTAATTGCCGAACTCAACCCGAAGAAAGCTCCGGGTATTGATGGAATTAGTAATCAGATGCTGATGAACTTGCCTCGTATTGCAATGAGAATCCTGTTATTCATATTTAATGCTATTTTACGACTGGAGTATTATCCACACAACTGGAAACTTGCCAAGGTTAAAATGATTCCAAAGCCGGGCAAAGATATAACCAAGGCTGAGTCATATAGCCCAATAAGTCTACTATCTACAATGTCAAAGCTTTTCGAAAAACTGCTCAAAACAAAATTGTCCCCAATTCTAATTAGTAGTGGGTGCATACCAGACCATCAATTTGGTTTTAGAAGTCAGCATAGCACCATTGAACAAACTCACAGATTGGTTCAATTTATAAGAAGAACTTTTGAGGGAAAAAAGTATTGTTCTGCGCTGTTTATTGACGTTTCCCAGGCATTTGATAAAGTGTGGCATGAAGGCCTAATATTAAAATTGAAGACTTACTTACCAATAAACATTTTAAATCTTTTGGAAAGTTACATTATTTCCCGTAAGTTCACTGTTGCGGAAGGAGACTTTACAAGGGGAGTATACTGGGACCAGTTTTATATTTAATTTATACTTGTGATATGCCTGTGAGCAGTAGTATCCATACTTCCACATTTGCCGACGATACAGCCTGCCTTAGTATGCATGAAAACCCTGATGAGGCATCCCGCAAACTCCAGGAACACATTAGCCAGATGGAGCTTTGGTTAAACTTATGGAGAATCAAGGTAAATGAACAAAAGTGTGTTCAAGTAACATTTACTTTACGAAGAGATATTTGTTCCCCCATTCGGATTAACAATCAAGTTGTTTCTCAACATTCACATGTGAAATATCTTGGTATACACCTTGATCGACGACTTACATGGAAACACCACATTGATTCTAAGTTAACTCAAATGAAACTTAAACTAACTCAGGTACATTGGCTGATTGGTCGAAATTCAACACTTAGCCTAGACTGTAAACTTTTAATATACAAGTCGCTTTTAAAGCCAATATGGTGCTACGGAATTCAACTATGGGGCACTGCTTCAGCTTCAAATGTAGAGAAAATTCAACGCAGGCAAAATAAAATTTTACGCATGATAACATCGGCTCCATGGTACATCAAAAATTCAAATATACATCGTGATTTGAATATGCCACTAGTGACTGAAGAAATTGCAAAATACGCTGGCAAATATTTAACAAAACTCGAGTCACATCCTAATCCGCTTGCCCGTAATATTTTGAACTTTACTGGACACATCCGCCTAAAAAAGAGGGACACAATGGCTCTTATTCACAGCACTCCAGATGGGACTTCTTGAAAATACTTTTATTTTTTTTCCTTTTGATTATCACTACTTACATACATATGTATTATATATAACTACTACTAAGCTTATGTCCGACATTGGTCGGGCCTAATTATATTTTTTAGATTTAAGATTTGAATACTTATTGTTAGTTCATATATGAAGATACAATAAATAAAAAAAATCATGCATAAAAAAAAAAAAAAATAAGGGGACCAGAATTTAACAATTATTACTGCATCTCTTGAGTCTGATGTGTGCTTATTATTGTGATTTTGTCGCCGATAAATTGTTTTAATGGCTGGAACCGAAGATCTAATAGTTTGGCAGATTTTATCAAAAATGTCTGATAAGTTTTCATTAGGCTTGTAAGGAATTTCGTTTTTTCTTAGCTCACAAGCAACGTTTGTATTTTCTTGCTGTTTAATTTTAGATTTTAAGGCTTTTATTTCGGTCTGCATACTTATTATGTTAGCCGCTACTGTTTCCAATTTTTCAACTCTTTTGGTAACACTTTGCAGTTCATTTTTAATGCTATTAAAGCTTCTATCTATCTCACTTAATAAATGATTTTCACACTCGCGAAACATAGTTTGTATGGATGTCTGTAATTGTTCAGATAATTTTTCAAAACGTTTATCCATAATTTGCATTAGCTTGAGCGGTGAGCCAGTATTATAAGAGTAAAGTGATTCCGAGTTTGTATGGTTACGGGGGGTATTCGGTGTATTCTCAACAAGTGATGTTTTGACAACTTCTCTTAATCGTTTTGGCGCGGGAGCTGCTATTGAATTATCCATAATATTTGATGTTATTTGTTGCTTTCTCTGTTTTTGTTGTTTGTTAATCTTTTTATTGTTGTTTTGACTTCTCAGTTTAGAAGTATACATTGAAATAAAATGCTATTAAAATTGTTATTTTTACTTTGTTTTATTATGTTGGTTTGTTATTTTTCTTTTAGTATTAAATATGTGTATGGATGTACATATACTATACTCTCTTTTGTTAAACGTTAAAGTTTTAGTTGTTGTTTTTGTTGAATTTGTGGTTCTTACTTTTTGTTGTTAATTTTGTAGATTTTGTTTATACAAGAGTGAGAGTTATTTTTTCTTTGTTTTAATTTTATTAAATTACAAGATTAATTTCGTGTGTTTATGTACAAATAAATTATCCAAATTCAAGATTAATTTCACACAGTTTATAATTAAATAAAAAAAAATTCTGAGTTTATTTGTTAAACGTTAAAGTTTTGTTGTTTTTGTTGAATTTGTGGTTCTTACTTTTTGTTGTTAGTTTTGTAGATTTTGTTTACACAAGAGTGAGAGCCTTTGTTTTAATTTTATTAAACAACAGTTAAATGAACGTAGCAGGATACATAATACATTTAAATTTAATATGGAACTCACATGTGATTATATGAAGATGGTGAATGATGAGCTGAATATTTCCCAACTTGTATATATTTCGAAAATGATATTGGTGACTTTGTCTGATGACATAGAAGATATGTACAAGAAACAGACCGAGGAGCTAAGAGCCAAATTGGAAGAATTTCAAGAGAGGGATTAAGAGGATCGACCTTTATCCCTCTCCAAAAAAAATATTGGAGCAAAACATGCATGCATAAATATCGAGAATTCTGATGTTTATTGCTTTAAATGGTGTCTCATTGCGGCTTTGAATGTAAAAAGCGGTCTGATTCTTAAACAACGAAAAAACTTTAGAAATTACAATATTGCAAACATTTCTTGTGAGAATATTAATATAGGGGAAGTTGTTTTAAATATTGAAGGCCTAGAGTTTCCACTACCATTGAAGCAGATAAAACAATTCCAAAATCAAAACGATGTAAACATCAATGTATTTGGTCATAATGGAACATCGCTTATAGGACCATATTACATAACGAAAGGACACAAACATGTTCATCTTAATCTCTTATTGCTCTAGTCCAATGAAAACTTCCACTATGTACTCATCAAGGATATATCAAAGTAAGTTCCATTTGTGCTTTTAAGCAAAATCTGTTTTCATCTCTATTTAAAAATATACTTCTTATTGTTAATTTCTTATTGGTATTTTCTATATTTTCTTCAGACTTATTCGTTCCAATATTACATCACATGATCATAAGATCATAAAATGCAACACCTGTCCATATCATACATATAATGACTATGCGTATAATCATCATAAAAATTTTTCCGGGAAAAAGTCATCAGAATGCCCGAAGATGAACCTATTATCAAGTTTAGGAACTACTACAAACAATTAGATGTACCATTTGTAATCTACGCGGACTTTGAGTCTATTTTGGAAAAAGTTGTTGATGCTGTAAGTAGGAGTACCACAAATATACAGAAACATCATGCTTGTGCATTCGGTTATTTTTTACTAATTGTAGCTTTAAGAGAGAAAATAATTTATATAGACATTATTATTATTTTTTTTTTTTTAAGAGAAGTAACACTCAGGCAATTAATGCCTACTGCTAATACTAGGTGTTACCTTCTTTTAGGAAAGGGATAGTGAGAGAGAAGACAGGTGGTGAAAGAAGAGATACACGAAAGCTTCATTCTTTTACAACTCTGCTTTTTCGCACGTTCTTAATAATGCAGTGTTGCAGCGCCTCTCTGGTGTTAAATGGGGCGTATTAATTTTTTGAAGCTGTGTCTTGTAGCCATTTTGGTGAAGCTTCGGAGCATATATTTATCAAAAAAATAGTTGAAGATTGTACAGATATTTATCTAAATTATTTACTTAAAGTTAAGAAAATTTTCATAAATTCAATAGAAATAGATGAATATAGTAATGCACAAAATTGTCATATACATATGCACGAAAATGTTAAATAACGATAAGGTTAGAGATCATTATCATCTTGCGGGTAATTATCGTGGGGCAGCTCATAGCGAATGCAATTTGAATTATAAAACACCTCAGTGTATACCAGTTATCTTTCATAATCTTTCTGCATATGATATACACCTATTTTTCAAAGAAATTTCTACTATAAAAAATGTCTCAATAAAAGTGATTCTCCAGAACACAGATCGTTATATTTCTCTTTCAAAGTTTAGATGCAAAACATGGATTCCAAATAAGATTTATAGACTCGTTTAGATTTATATCTTCGAGTTTAGACACGTTAGTGAAAAATCTTGATTTTAATACTATTCGAGCATGTTTCTTTGATTAAGCTCATTTCAACCTGATTAGAAGAAAGGGTGTATTTCCGTACTCTTACATGGATTCGATGAGTAAGTTTAAGGAAACTAAGATCCCTAGTAGAGAAGAGTTCTTCAGTATTCTATCGAATGGAGATTGTGATGTAGTCGAGTATGAATATGCTCAAAATATATGGAGGGAGTTTAACTGTAAAACCCTCCTTGACTATACTGAGCTCTACTTAAAGACAGATGTTCTTCTTCTAACCGACGTGTTTAAAAATTTTACACAGAGAAAACAGTGCCTACTAAATACCTCTTAAAATAGAACAAAATTAATAGGAAATCTCTATGTTTTTTTCAATAAGGAAATCGTATTAATTTCATAGGGAAAACCTTTTTGAAAAAATCAAGAAAAAATCTTCTAGTTTTTATTAGGTTATCGTATTGATTTTTTAATAAGGTTTTCTTCTTGTTTGTGTTAGGCGACCTCATAAAAAATACAAAGTAAATTGCGTCTTTATTCTCTATACTTATGTATTTTCATTTAAATTATATAACATATGTAGATGTATGTAGTATATTGTAGATGTTATTTATAAATACATACACATGTTATATTCTTAACTAACTTACTCACCAAGTATTAAACCAGCAAACTTCTGACTGATAGACAAGCACTCTAACCAATATGCTAACAAGCAGCCTGAACAACCATTGAAATAATTGTACAAACATGCTTATACAAAAATGAAAAAAATTATGAAAAAAAATTGTCTCTATGTCTATTTATAGAAACGAAATAACAAAAAAACTCATAAAATCAAAAAGATTTCCCTACTTAAAAAAATCAATAAGATGCTGTACACATAATCATATAGGAACCTACTAAAATCAAAAAAGAGGGTGGCGTTGGCTGAAGTAGTTAGCACGTTGACTACAAAACCGAAGGTCCTGGGTTCAATCCCTGTATCCGACAGTCATTAAATAACAACACCACGCATTTTTCTGATGTGCATTAGTGTCCCTTTGTGTCAGTTGTTGTAGGAAAGTTCAAGTGATGAAGGCTTAGTCACTGGTCACTGAACTATACTGACTTCAGCAGACATAAAGAAGGTAACACCTAGTAATAGTAGTAGGCATTAATTGCCTGAGTGTTACTTCTCTTTATAAAAAAAAAAAGAGAGTTGTCTTAGGACATCCGGTTATAGCTTTGCTACTTAGTTATTTAAAACAACTTTCATGTGTGAAATAACAATGCAATAAAATTATATTATGTATATGATAATGTCAAATTCTCAGCAAATATTTCAAAACGTTTCCATTTATTTCCCATTATTTTCTTTTCTAGCGGCGTGCGATTAAATGAATGTATTGTTTGTGGCTGGTGACAAGTGTTAGCCGGCTTACAACCGATCGGCGCTGTTCTCTGGTTTGTGCTCATATGCAAAAACAAAGCAAAAACAAATTAAACAATCGTTCTCGTTGTTCTTGTTTTGTTTTTGTTTCATTATTCACTGTATATACGCAAATGCAAAGCAACAAAATTATTTCTTTTTTCTTTGAACAAATTGAGAAATCGTTTTCATTGTTTTTGTTTCTGTCACTCCAAAGAATTAAACAAAAGAAAATCAAACAATTTTCGTGCTCTGGTTTAAGTACAAAGGAATCAAAACAAAAATAAATTTATAACTGTAATAGTGTCGATTATTTATGTTACGAAAATTATTTTTTAACCCCTGTATCGCAAGATAAATAGCAAAGCTATAAAAAAAAAGAAAACCTTATTGAAAAAATCAATAAGATAGCCTAATAAAATCAAGAAAAAAACTTTTTAAGAAAATCAATAAGGCAGCCTAATAAAATCAATAAGAAATCCCTATAGTTTACAATTTATAAGTAAACCTTATAGAATCAAGAAGTTTTTCCCCATGGATTGTTTTTTTGGTGCCAAAAATAACGGAAATTTAGCAAAAAAGGTTGTGAATAATAAGATTTCTCCTTGATTTTATGTGGTTTTCTTCTTGATAAAATTAATAAGATTTACTACATAAAACCAATAAGAAATCTTTATGAAAAATTTTTCGCTTCTTTCTGCTGGGATACCCCTCAGCCTATAAACGTTTCATAGAGAAAAACTTTTTGATTTTATGAGGCAATTTTTTCTCTGTGTAACGACAACCCTGCTGCATCATCTCAAATGACTTTGAAGCCACCACCTATCTACCTGAGAAAAAAAAGTCTTACGCACTTTTTAAAAAACTACTGTAGGCTATTGGTGAGAAAACTTTTCACATCATTCCAATTAAAAGAGGTAATATTGAAGAAACAAAAATTCAAATATATGAAGAAAAAGATTTCCGAAAAATTGTGACTGAATTTGAAAAAATTTTTTTTAGTTTTTAATGCATGATTTTTATTTATTGTATCTTTATATATGAACTAACAATAAGTATTCAAATCTTAAATCGAAAATATAATAAGGACTGACCAGTGTTGGACATAAGCTTAGTAATAGTTATATACATACATATGTAGTGATAATCAAAAGGAAAAAAATAAAAAATAAAAGTATTTTCAAGAAGTCCCATCTGGAGTGCTGTGAATAAGAGCCCTTGTGTCCTTTTTTTTTAGGCGGATTTGTCCAGTAAAGTCCAAAATATTACGCGCAAGCGGATTAGGATGTGATTGGATTTTTTTTTTAAATTTGCCTGCGTATTTTGCAATTTCTTCAGTCACTAGTGGCATATTTAAATCACCATGTATATTTGAATTTTTTATATACCATGGAGCCGATGTTATTAACTGTAAAATTTTGTTCTGTCTCCGTTTGATTCTCTCGACATTAGCAGCTGAAGCAGTACCTCATAGCTAAATTCCGTAGCACCATATAGGTTTTAAGAGCGACTTGTATATTAAAAGTTTACAATCTAGGGTGAGGGTTGAATTTTTACCAAAGAGCCAATGTATCTGAGTTAGTTTAAGTTTCATTTGCGTTAGGTTAGAGTCAATGTGGTATTTCCATGTGAGCCTTCGCTCAAGATGTATACCAAGGTATTTCACATGTAAGTTTTGAGGAACAATTTGATTATTGATTGTAATGGGGGAACAAGTGTCTTTTCATAAGGTTAATGTTACCTGAGCACACTTCTGTTCATTTACCATAATTTTTCACATGTTTAACCATAGTTCTAGCTGAGTAATATGTTGCTGAAGATATCGGGAAGCATCGTGAGGGGTTTCGGGCATACTAAGGCAGGCTGTATCATCGAAAAATGTAGATGTGTGAATATTATGCTCAATGGCATACCACAAGTATAAATCAAATACAAAACTGGCCCCAGTATACTCCCCTATGGCACATCGGATGAGATTATTTCAGGCGTACTCATAAAGTCTCTTTCCACAACAGTGAACTTCCGGGAAAAAGTAAAACAAGTTTTTATACATACCAACTTAAGAGTGGTAAAGGCCTACAGATAGTATTAAGTAAAATGAGCACTCATCGACCAAGGATTGAAGTAAAAAAAATTTACTAATATAATAAACAAAGAAAAGGTCCCCAACCCCTTTTTTGGTTAAACTGGAGCCGAATGACATAAAATTTAAAAAAATGTAAACCATCCAATGCATATCGATAGGTTTCTTTTACACCGAAAAATCACAGTTGAAGGGTGTTGGTAATTGAAAATCTGACATCTTTATATCACTCACTGTAATGCTATTTTTTGTAAGCCTTTTACGCCATACTACTTACCACATTTTAAGATAAACCACATGTATTACGTTTTTTACTTCCTTTTTACTTTTATTTGAATAAAGTCTCTATCTTTCTTTTTGCACTTTGTTCCGGATCAAGTTGTTTCATTACAAAAATCTCAACAGGTTATGGGCCCAACCCTTGATTAAACAAGTGCAAAAGAACCGAAGTAAAACAAGTTGAAAGATTTTTTTAAGAATGTCGATTTCCATAAGTTTTAACATTGAAAAATTAATTGGCCGAAAAAACTACGCAACTTGGTCGTGTGCTGTAAAAAAAACTTGCTGCATTATGAGGAGCTTTGGGACACCGTAGAAGGTAAATACCATCGACAGGGATGGATTCGCAGATTGACACCAAGGCAAAAAAGAAAATTATTTTGTTGGTGGACAAAATAAATTATGTACACATTGAAGACGCAAATACTTCCAAAGAAGTTTGCGATACATTGAAAGCGGCTTTTCAGGATTCTGGCCTTACAAGGAGAGTTGGATTGTTGCGACAATTAATTACTACAAGTTTTTCTACTTCTGATTCCATTGAAGACTATGTAAGTAATAATGTGTCAACGGCTCACAAACTAAAAGAAGTTGATATGCCAGTTAGTGATGAATGGATTGGGACGCTCTTGTTGGCTGGCCTTCCTGAAGAATATGTGCCCATGATAATGGGCATTGAAAGCTCTGGTGTAAAATTCACTTGCGATTCTATCAAAACAAAGTTGTTGCAGAATATCAAGAAGCCGGCACCGAGTTGTGCTTTATTTACCAGAACTAAAAAAAGGCAGAAGCTAAAAAAAGTTTTCGTTGTTTCACCTGTAATAAATACGGCCATAGGGCAGCTGATTGTCGCTCAAACCAAATTAAGAGGCAAAACAAAGAAGATGGCTTTTGTACCGTGTTTGCAGCTGGTGCCATATAAACAGACTGGTTCATCGACTCTGGTGCCAGTTTGCACACGTCCATAAGAAAGGACTGGTTCGATAAAATAGAAGAATCTAATGTAAAAGAAATTTTTGTTGCAAACAAACAAAAGCTCAAAGTTGAAGATGCTGGCAGCATCATAGTATTCGTCAAAAGTGAAAAAGGTGACATGGTGAATAAAAATACACGAAGATTTATACATTCCGGACGTAACTGTAAGTCTGCAAAAAGTATGTCAAATGATAAAAAAAAGATCTTGTTGTTCAGTTTGTCAACGACAAATGTACAATGCAAAAAGAAGGGCAGATTATTGCAACAGCTTACCTTGAAGACAACATGTCGTATATAAGGTTTTGTCAACATCGGTGCAGTAGTTCTTGAGTTACGGTGCAAAAACATAAAAAAACTAAATATGGTGCCATCTGCTGGACGACCATTAAACTACACAAAAATACTCCTTACACCCCATAGAGCATGTATATTAAGTTTGGTCTAAATCAGTGCAGTAGTTCTTGAGTTACGGTGCAGTAGTTCTTGAGTTACGGTGCAAAAACAAAAAAATAATAAATACTGCGCCATCTGTCGGACGAACTTTAAACAACACAAAAACACTCCTTACACCCCATAGAGCATGTATATAAAGTTTGGTCTAAATCGGTGCAGTAGTTCTTGAGTTACGGTGCAAAAACACAAAAAACTAAATATGGCGCCATCTGTCGGATGAACTTCAAATTATACAGAAACACTTCTTACGCCCCATAGAGCATGTATATTAAGTTTGGTCTAAATCAGTGCAGTAGTTCTTGAGTTACGGTGCAAAAACACAAAAAAACTAAATTAGGCGCCATCTGTCGGACAAACTTCAAACTACACAGAAACACTACTTACGCCTCATAGAGCATGTATATAAAGCTCTTGAGTTACGGTGCAAAATCACAAAAAAAAAAATATGGCGCCATTTATCGGACGAACTACAAACTACGCAAAAACACTCATCACGCCCCAAAGAGCATGTATATAAGGTTTTGTCAACATCGGTGCAGTAGTTCTTGAGTTACGGTGCAAAAACAAAAAAACTAAATATGCTGCCATCTGCCGGACGAACTTTAAACTACACAAAAACACTCCTTACACCCCATAGAGCATGTATATTAAGTTTGGTCTAAATCAGTGCAGTAGTTCTTGAGTTACGGTGCAAAAACAAAAATAATAAATACTGCCCCCATCTGTCGGACGAACTTCAAACTACACAGAAATACTCCTCACGCCTCATAGAGCATGTATATAAGGTTTGGTCTAAATCGGTGCAGTAGTTCTTGAGTTACGGTGCAGTAGTTCTTGAGTTACGGAACAAAAACACAAAAATAATAATTACTGCGCCATCTGTCGGACGAACTTCAAACTACACAGAAACACTTTTTACGCCCCATAGAGCATGTATATAAAGTTTGGTCTAAATCGGTGCAGCAGTTCTTGAGTTACGGTGAAAAAACACAAAAAATACTAAATATGGCGCCATCTGTCGGACAAACTTCAAAGTACACAGAAACACTACTTACGCCCTAGAAAGTACGTATATGAAGTTTAGTCAACATCGGTGCAGTAGTTCTTGAGTTACGGAGCAAAAACACAAAAATAATAAATACTGCGCCATCTGTCGGACGAACTTCAAACTACACAGAAATACTTCTGCCGCCCCATAGAGCAAGTATATGAAGTTTGGTCTAAATCGGTGCAGTAGTTCTTGAGTTACGGTGCAAAAACACAAAAAAACTAAATTAGGCGCCATCTGTCGGACAAACTTCAAACTACACAGAAACACTACTTACGCCTCATAGAGCATGTATATAAAGTTTTGTCAGCATCGGTGCAGTAGTTCTTGAGTTACGGTGCAAAAACACAAAAAAACTAAATATGGCGCCATCTGTCGGACAAACTTCAAACTACACAGAAACTTTACTTACGCCCTAGAAAGCATGTATATAAAGTTTAGTCAACATCAGTGCAGTAGTTCTTGAGTTACGGAGCAAAAACACAAAAATAATAAATACTGCGCCATCTGTCGGACGAACTTCAAACTACACAGAAATACTTCTTACGCCCCATAGAGCATGAATACAAAGTTTGGTCTAAATCGGTGCAGTAGTTCTTGAGTTACGGTGCAAAAGCAAAAAAAACTATATATGGCGCCATCTGTCGGACGAACTTCCGATTTCGTGAAAACTTTAGATAAACCATCTACACGACCATACGAACAAACCATAAAAATTTGATCGAATTCGGTTTGACCGTTCGTGAGTTATAAAGTCACAACACACTTGCAACAATTTTTTATATATATAGATTTTATTTATTCGGTTTTTTTATTTTTGTTTGCTTTTTAAATTTACTAACCTTTATTGGTGAATTTATTGTACACAATACAACCCTGCATTATAATTATAAGATTATGTCTTATGTAAGGGATTCAATAAACAAATTAAAATAAATAAATAAATAAAATTAAAATTAAATTTTTTTTTTTTTATGCATGATTTTTTTTTATTTATTGTATCTTCATATATGAACTAACAATAAGTATTCAAATCTTAAATCTAAAAAATATAATTAGGCCCGACCAATGTCGGACATAAGCTTAGTAGTAGTTATATATAATACATATGTATGTAAGTAGTGATAATCAAAAGGAAAAAAATAAAAGTATTTTCAAGAAGTCCCATCTGGAGTGCTGTGAATAAGAGCCATTGTGTCCCTCTTTTTTAGGCGGATGTGTCCAGTAAAGTTCAAAATATTACGGGCAAGCGGATTAGGATGTGACTCGAGTTTTGTTAAATATTTGCCAGCGTATTTTGCAATTTCTTCAGTCACTAGTGGCATATTCAAATCACGATGTATATTTGAATTTTTGATGTACCATGGAGCCGATGTTATCATGCGTAAAATTTTATTTTGCCTGCGTTGAATTTTCTCTACATTTGAAGCTGAAGCAGTGCCCCATAGTTGAATTCCGTAGCACCATATTGGCTTTAAAAGCGACTTGTATATTAAAAGTTTACAGTCTAGGCTAAGTGTTGAATTTCGACCAATCAGCCAATGTACCTGAGTTAGTTTAAGTTTCATTTGAGTTAACTTAGAATCAATGTGGTGTTTCCATGTAAGTCGTCGATCAAGGTGTATACCAAGATATTTCACATGTGAATGTTGAGAAACAACTTGATTGTTAATCCGAATGGGGGAACAAATATCTCTTCGTAAAGTAAATGTTACTTGAACACACTTTTGTTCATTTACCTTGATTCTCCATAAGTTTAACCAAAGCTCCATCTGGCTAATGTGTTCCTGGAGTTTGCGGGATGCCTCATCAGGGTTTTCATGCATACTAAGGCAGGCTGTATCGTCGGCAAATGTGGAAGTATGGATACTACTGCTCACAGGCATATCACAAGTATAAATTAAATATAAAACTGGTCATAGTATACTCCCCTGTGGCACACCAGATGAAATTGTTTCAGGCCTACTTGTAAAGTCTCCTTCCGCAACAGTGAACTTACGGGAAATAATAGAACTTTCAAAAAGATTTAAAATGTTTATTGGTAAGTAAGTCTTCAATTTTAATATTAGGCCTTCATGCCACACTTTATCAAATGCCTGGGAAACGTCAATAAACAGCGCAGAACAATACTTTTTTCCCTCAAAAGTTCTTCTTATAAATTGAACCAATCTGTGAGTTTGTTCAATGGTGCTATGCTGACTTCTAAAACCAAATTGATGGTCTGGTATGCACCCACTACTAATTAGAATTGGGGACAATTTTGTTTTGAGCAGTTTTTCGAAAAGCTTTGACATTGTAGATAGTAGACTTATTGGCCTATATGACTCAGCCTTGGTTATATCTTTGCCCGGCTTTGGAATCATTTTAACCTTGGCAAGTTTCCAGTTGTGTGGATAATACTCCAGTCGTAAAATAGCATTAAATATGAATAACAGGATTCTCATTGCAATACGAGGCAAGTTCATCAGCATCTGATTACTAATTCCATCAATACCCGGAGCTTTCTTCGGGTTGAGTTCGGCAATTAATTTTTGTAAATCACGCGTCTTAAACTTTATGTGTTGAGGGGGTAGAGCGACTATATTCGGCAAATCAGCAACACCAGTACATATATTTGGCGTAAAAACGGATTTTAAGTGCTCAGCAAATATTTTACCTTTTTCAGTATCTGTGCTGTTGCCATTCCCTTCTAGCCCTTCTTTTTTCACGTACGAGACGTTCAATGTCTGTAGAATAAATTTTATTAAACCCAATCTGCGGATGGGAGATAGTGGCATGTTCAGCAGCCTGTTTAATATTCTCGCTGAGATTGGCAATGTTCGATTCAATATCATCGGGTGTTCTAAGCGTAATGTTTTCCGTACAATGACTGCTGAGATATTTTTTGAACCTCAGCCAATTAACACGATTGATCATCTTCACATATGGGTCATGTAAGTTACTTCTTAATGGGCTACAAATTGTAATGATCGTCGGGGAGTGATCGGACGAGAGATCAGGAGAAGCTTGAACTTGAATTAAATCCCTAGAGATATTTTTTATGACTCCAAAATCTATAACATCCGGAATTTTTTGTATGTCAGTAGGCCAATAAGTGGGCTCCCCACTCGAAATGACATCCAAGCCCATTTTTGAAATAGTGTTGAACAATGCTCGACCTCTGGGTGTAACAAGGCGCGAACCCCAGAAAGTATGTTTCGCATTGTAGTCTCCAGCTGCTACAAAACAAGGTCCAAGAGATTTGTAGAAATCCTCATATTGATTCTCAGTGATTGAAAATCTGGGAGGGGAGTAAATTGATGATATAACGAAATTTGAACAAAAACTTTCAATGCCAATATTTGTTGCTTGTAGGTATTCTTCACAAATGTTATCAAGAACATAGTGCTTGAGTCTTGACTTTATTAGAATTGCTGATCCACCGCAAGCCCTTCCTCTAGGGTCCTTTGTATCATATATAGTGTAGCCATAAATTTTAAAAAGACTTCTCGAAGTCAAATAAGTCTCAGATACTAACATTATATCAATATTTTTTTCCGTGAGGAAGTGCTCAAGTTCATTTTTATGTTGGCGAATGCCGTTTGCGTTCCAGAAACATATTGTTAACGTGTTCATGGCTTATTAAGTATTGCTTGAAGCAGAGTATTCTGCATTCGCAACATTTCTTGCATCATGCTAGTCATATTTGTTGTAAAATTGTTTATAGTTTGCACAAGATTTTCAATAGTGGCTTCAAGGCGATTATAATTAAAGTTTGAGTGTGTATTTGTAGAATTATTTTGCGGTGAAACATTTTGTGTCGGAATAGAACTAGCCTTAGCAGCATCTGCATACGATACACGGGAAGTAACTGGTTGGCTCATTTGCTGAAAAGTGGCAGAGTAAACGTTTGCTGATTGAGCTGGAGCTAATTTAGGTTTTTGCACCATAGTCTTCTTTACCAAAGAGTACACACGACAACCTCTGTAGTTAGCGGTGTGATTACCTCCACAATTACTGCATTTTTTATCACTTTGATCTTTTGGTTTGTTGCAGCTAGCGGTGCCGTGTAATTCGCCGCACACAACACAAACAGAGGGTAAATTGCAGTATGTTTTTGTATGGCCATATTCTTGGCAATTATGGCACTGTACAGGACCTGAACGCTTATGTGGCTCTTCAACTGTGATTTTTCGGTACAAGAGGTATTTGAAATTATAAATTGGATGCGTCTCATTTTTTTTCAATTTTATATCATTAGGCTCAAGTTCAACACGAAATAGGGGTTGGGGAATCTTTTCTCTATTTATTATATTGGACACATTTTTTACCTTGAACCCCTGGAGGACGAGTGCATCTTTTATTTCTTCGGGGGAAACATAAGAATCTATGCCCTTCAATACGATCTGCATGCCTTTAGCGCTCTTAAGCTGGTATGTGTAGAAGCTTGTTTTACTTTTTTCAAATTCAGCAACCATTTTGCGGAAATCAGTTTCGTCATAGATTTGAATTTTCGTTTCATCGATATTGCCATGTTTTATTGGAACAATGTGAAATTTATTCTCACCAATGACCGAAATTAATTTTTTAATAAGGGCATTTGAATTTTTTTGTCTCAAATAGATTGGTGGCGGCTTGGATGTTTTGTTCGAGGATACCTCGGGTTTGTCGTTGTCATCTTGAAAAATTTTAAAGCGGTTTTGGCGATTAGTTGAGGCTGCGCTGTTATCCCTATACACTTTTGGAGCAGATGAGATTTTTGAAGAATTCGGGCTTCGCCCGCGCTTTAAAATTGTAATGTATCTGTCCATTCCAACTTGTACCTTGAGTTTCGAGCCGCTGTTATCTGTAGTGATAACTTTGTTAAGTGATAAACACGAGCCTGAAGGGGATGATATTACTGACTTATATGAAGAAGTACTGGGCAACTGTAATGTTAATGCATCATTACTATTTGGCATTGGACAAAGCGAAGTTGATCGCTGACGAAAAATTGGCGTTGCCGTTAACAAAAGATTTTCATCAGATTTATTTTTTATATTTTTTTCATTCAGAGTTTCAGAACTCACAGTAAAATAAGCATTTCTGCCGTTAGAACTCACTTCAAGTTTTTCTGTAATTGAGGAATTCATACAAAGAATTCCTCAAGGGTTATTCGTTTATGTTTTTTTTTTATTTTCGGTATTTTTTGTTTTTGTTATTTATGATTGTTTGTTTGACTTTGAGGTATTCCTCAATATCACTTGTTTAAGTTTTTTTTGCGGTTTTTTTGTTTTTGTTATTTTTACTATGTAAAAAATATTATCAAAGCAGAAAGCTTATTTATTAAAGACAGTATGTATGTACCTATTACGAATAATATGTACTACTAATATTTTTTTTTGTATATGTAATTTTTGTTTGTTTGGTAAGTAAGTAAAATTCCGCTATTCGACTGTTCGCTATGAAGGTACCACGAGAACTGAGAAATTAAATGCAATTTCAACAGAAAAATACTGAAAGTTGTGTAGCATGCATTAAGGGAAAAATGGCAAAAAAATCCATTCTGCCCTTCCGAAATGTACCAGCATGTTTTAAAAAATTTAAGGCCAGAGTGGAAAATGAAACTGGGCGAAATATAGAATGCTTGCGTACTGATAATGGGACTGAATATAGTAACAACAGGCTTATGAATATATTGGAGCCCAGTGATATACAACATCAAACCAGTGTGCCCTACAGCCCACAGCAAAACGGCATAGCTGAGCGAATGAACCGCACTATAGTAGAACGTGCTCGCTGTATGATCTTAAATGCAGGTTTGCCAAAAAATTTTGGGCTGAAGGCCTTACGAATGCAGTATATCGCATTAATTATTCCGTTTGTTTTGCTATAAATAAAACATACCTCAAGAAGTTTGGTCGGGAGTCAAACCAGATCTAAGTCATTTACGTGATTTTGGCTCACGTGCTATTACATTCATACCCGATGAAAAACGTAAAAAATTGGATCCAAAGTCGCAAGATCTAATATTTGTTGGTTAATGTGAAGACACGACGGGTTATAGGTTGTTGAATCCAGATGGATGGCGATTGGTCAAAAGCAGTGACGTAAAATTTTTCGAAAATTATTTTCAACACAAATTTAAATATCTTCGTAAATATAAGTTGTTAAGCTTTTTATAACCAAACGATAGTGATTTAGTGGAGGCAAACAATGATGATGTAAGCAACAATTTCGGCGATTTTTCGTTTAATGACAGTAGTAATGCCTCTACAGTAGTTGAAAATCAATTTTCCGACTTTTTACCAGATCCAGATGAAACAATTGAAAGCAAAAATGATATCGTATTGCCTGAAAACGATATGAATGTTGTTCGCCGCTCCGAACGTGCCCGTAGGCCTGTTGATATGCCCGATTATTATACATATTCAGTGGAGGCAAATGCATATGATGATCCACTAATAGAAGATGCCCTACATAGAAATGTTGCCGCGCAATGGAGGCAAATGTAAAGTGCATTAAAATCGTTAATGGATAATCAAACTTGGACGCTAGTAGATCTGCCTATTGACAAAAAGGCTTTGAAATGCAAATGGGTGTTTAAAACAAAGCACAACGAAAATGGTGAAATAGAAAGGCACAAAGCACGACTGGTAATAAAAGGTTGCTCACAGAAACCAGGAATCTATTACCAAGAAACATACTCTCCGGTCGTTCAGTACACCTCAATAAGGTATTTATTGTCTGTTGCAGCTCAGTTTGATCTCGACATTGAACAAATGGATGCTGTAACTGCTTTTTTACAAGGCGATTTGTCTGAAGACATATACATACATGGAACCCCCAGAAGGCGCACACTTTAACACAAAAAGCAAAGTCTGCAAACTAAATAAATCCATTTACGGTTTAAAGTAGGTGAGTCGGCTATGGAACCGAAAGCTAAACCATGCCTTAAACAAAACAGGTTTACAACGGTCAAGGCTGGACCCATGTATTTATTTCCATGTTCATGATACAACAATTTTTTTTATAGACGATCGTTTGATTTTCTCGAACAACAATAGATACGTTGAAGTCGAAGGTGAAAACCAGCCTACGAGAGCAATTCCTAATGAAGGATTTGGGGAGGCTAAGAGTTGCGTGGGTATTCGTATTGCAAGAAATCGAGAGAAAAGCGAAATACATATTGATCAATCCACATACACAGCGAAAATCTTACGAAAACTCAACATATTCGATTGAAAACCCGTATCAACTCCTTTTGATACCAACGTTAAGCTAACAAATCCTTCATGCACAAGAAATCTATCGAATTTGAGAACATACCGTACCAAGAAGCTATAGGAAGTTTGCTGTTTTTGGTGGGGAACCCGTCTGGATATTGCGTATGCTGTAAATTACCTCAGCAAATTCAACAACAATTTTGACAATTCACATTGGATGGCAGTCAAACGAGTTTTTGGCTATCTTAAAGGCACCATCAATGTGGGAACTATGTATTCAAACCGTGAAAACTTTCAAATTTATGGTTTTTGCGATGCAGACTATGCTAGTGACACAACAGATAGACGATCAGGCAAAGGTTATGTATTTTTGGCGCAATTAGTTGGGGCAGTAAACGCATATTAACTGTGGCCCTCTCTACTACCGAAGCCGAATATATGGCTATGTCTTCACCTGTCCAAGAAGCAGAATGGTTGCGTCAACTGCTTGATAATATGTGGAATGATTACCAAACCAAGATCACTCTTTTCTGCGATAACAAAAGCGCTTTAAGTTTAGCCAAAAGTGATGCGTACCATGGACGATCTAAACATTTATATGTTCGTCACCATTTTCTACGGGATAAAGTAAATGATGGGCAACTTATATTGGAGCAAAAGAAGTCGACCGATATGGCTGCTGATTTTCTAACAAAGCCACTAGTTAAAGAAAAACACATGCAGTGTGACAAGATGCTAGGCCTTTCGAATTTATAGCCAGTTTTTAGTGGAGGTGTTGGTAACTGTAAATCTGGCATCTTTATATCACTCACTATAATGCAGTTTTTGCTACCCCTTTACGACATACTACTTACTACGTTTTAAGATAAACCAAATGTATTACGTTTCTTACTTCCTTTTTACTTTTACTTGTATAAAGTCTCTATCTTTCTTTTTGCAGATTGTTCCGGAATCAAGTTGTTTCATTACGAAAATCCCAACAAAGGGACACAAAAGCATTTAGACCCGGTTAAGTGCTACATTTGCCAACAATATGGCCATACAAAAACTTACTGCAATTTACCTACAGTTTGTGAGTAGTAGGGAAATGCCAGGCCTTTGAGAAATTGTGTTTTCGGTGCGCTTTGATGTTTTTTGTTTATATTAGTAGTTTTTGTTTACATTAATTTTGTGATAACGGGTGATTTTTTAAAGTTTTTTCTGAGTATATATGCAAACGGCAAAATCATGAAAACGATTTTTCCAAAACATGATTTTATTTTTTCAAATGCAACGGCAAAATTATAAGTGTTTCCAGACTGTAGAAGTTTGTTATCGTAAAACCATCAGAGATATTAAATTTGATGACAACTACGCGATTCTGATTCTGTGTTTGTGTGATTTTCTCACACTAATAAATTATTTATCATTTACACATTTAATAGTATAACATGTTCTCACCCAGCAAAAAAGTTTGATTACTAGAATGCAAAAAAGTGTATGTACTCTTCAGTCGTAAGTACATATAATTTGACTGAATAACCCATTATTTTTGTTTGAGAAGTTCAAAAAGTATGCGGTACCATATACTTTTTGCCTACAAATATCCAAAAGTTAAGAGATTACTTATTACCTAAACGTATTCAAAATTTAAAGGGTTATTTTGTGGATTACTTTTTACCTAAAATTGTTGAAAAATAATTTATTTGCTAATAAAAATATATAGAATTTTGTAAAAATCATAATTTTGCAAAGAAAATATATGAATATATATATTGAATAATATGCAAAAATACTTAAATTTTGTAATAAATTTTTCTCTATATAAACTTCATTATTAACTGGAAAGTACTACAATAAGTACTTTCACGTAATGATATAAATAAGTACCACTCATTACTTTGTAAGCCATTACAAAATCTTGAAAAATTTTTCCTGGGCATATACATGAACTCCCTAATTAGGCTTGACCAAAAAAAATTGATTTTGAAAAAAAACTTGACAAATAAAAACACTCATACTATTGTTTTTTATTAAATTTTTTATTATTTTTTTCATAAAAATTATTACAATAAGCACAAAAGTATCATAAAAAGTAAAAATAAGAGAAACAATATAAAAGAAACAAAAAATAAATTTAACAATAAAAATTCAGTATTTATATATTTTAAAGAAAACTCGTTACTCGTTAAAACAAATTAGGGATGGGCAAAAAATATTGATATATTGAAATATCGATATTTGGGAAAATAAATATCGATATAGCGCCGATATTTCAAAAACCGATACATCGATTCTTACTTACTAGTTTTGGATTTCGATACTTTTAAGAGCTATAGCCGTTTTTTAACTACGATATTGGCATCACTACTAGTGATGCGAAGAAAAAAAGAGAAATTCCATAATAACAGCCCAATTACATCTATAAATTGAACGAACTAAGCCAGGTGACTTTTATTTGTTAACTAAGCTAAATGCCAAATTTGGATTGTGTGGGTCTAGGCCTAAGGGCAGAATTGTTTTTTATTTTCTGTTACGAATCAGCTGACGCTTTTTGGTTTATATAGATCTTATAAAAGGCGTTAGTTTTTCTCTTTCATTGTGTTCTGTTTCGGTTCAACCTCTGAAAATCAAAAATATGTTAAGTAATTGTAAGTGGCAACGTAAATAAAATAAAATCATTTCAAAATAAACTGTGATTATGCTTTAAGAATTTAAAAAATTAAATTTTTACCAGAAAAACATAAACACTTTATTGAAACATAACAATGGATTATACAAAACTCATTAATTTAGTCAGAAACAGCTAATTTATTACAGAAAAAGTAACTATTAAAATTTAGAAATAGAACGGCACAGCACAAAAGCAACAAAAGGAGAGACTAATGAAGCCTTGCTTAAACTTTTTTTGACGGTTATGGCACGATATGTTACCATGTGTATTTATTTTAGATTTGAAATACTTTGCAACATTTGTAGGCAAAAAATATCGATATATCGAAATATCGATGTTTTCAAAAAATATATATATATCGGTACTGTTCGAAAATATCGATACGATATATATCGATACATTTTTTTTTTCATTTGCCCATCCCTATTACAAATTAACAAACAAAAATATAAACTCACTTTTTTTCCAGAAACTTTAATATACGTATTGCAACTCAGCTGTTCAGTGTTATCAATTTACTAGTGTTGAGTAATGGGGTAAATATCAGTGTTGGCCTTTTTATTAAAATTGTACAGAAAGATAACTATATTCTTTAAACTATAATTGCACAGAAAAAATTTATCATATTAGTCCTTAGTTCTATTTATAGTAAAAATATGGGCTTTAGATTTGTTTTTAAGAAATATAAACTTACTTTTTTTAAGTATTATTACATATCTAGAATAAATTTGAGAAAAAAAATAACTCGCAGAAAAGCTCGACAAATCACTTTTTCACTTGACACTTGACGCGCATTAAAAAAACTTCACAATCAGGCCAAATTGGGCCCATCTGGCAAGCCTACCCCTAATGCTTGTGTGGGGGGGTTCAAGTGTGTTTGTCGTTGATAAGCTTATATTTTCTTAAATAAATATATATTTCATAATATGTACTAAAATTTATTTATTTGTAATCAGTCTGTTATAATGTCAATAATAGCGTAGACAGACATTAAAAGCTCACTAATGCGAATTAAAAATTTACCCTGACAGACGACAGTATTTGCATTAAGTAAATCGTCGGTTGGTTATTGGCTTGCGGCACAGTATATTCAAAATACATTATGATTGCAGCAAACCAATAACCAACCGATGATTTGTTTTATCCAAAACAAACCCCATTAACTGAATGTACTCGTAGCCAAGTCGCACACCTTTTCAAGCAGTCCGTATCTAATTCACTCATCAACCAGTATTTGATTGATTATTGACGGTGTTGCCATATTGAAATAGGTAAATTCAGTATTAATTCACTTTCATTTAGTGCATTTACTTCAAATCAAATGCGCATTGGCATGGGGATAATTCACAAGTTAATTTGAATTAAGGCAGTTAATGCAAATTAACGCTGCCGTCTGTCTATGCTATAACACTAACACTGAGCTCTAATTCATCAGAGTTATGTGCTTGTTACTTTCCTTCTATTGAATTACATGGTGCATATGAGTGTGCTCTAACTGATTTTCATTCATACAACAGTATTGCAAATGTAGACAACTACAACAATATGTTTCATATAGGTGATCATACAATTGAAATACCAATTGGATCTTATAAATTGAATGATATATAGAAGAGCAATACAAACGATTCTGTCTAGCAAATAAGAGTTTTATTGAAACCAATAACAATACGATGCAAGTTAATAGTTCCAAGGATCCTGTATATTTTAACAAGGAGAATACAATTGGAAAACTTTTAGGACTCAATAGCAAAATCCTAACACCAAACAAATATTATTACTCAGATCTTCGAGTTAATATTCTTGAAGTAAATCTCTTGCGAATTGAAAGTATTATCCCTTTTAATACATATTTAAATAACTCCAAATCGCATACAGTACATGAATTTCCGATTAATGTGCCTCCAGGATATAAAATAGATGAGGTTCCAAGATATCTCATCTATTTATCTGTGAACACCAGGCAGATAAGTTCACTAGCGCTGCGTGAGTTCGATCAGCACGGTGATTTAATTAATTTTCGAGGAGAGGAAAATACAATACAAATACAATTAAGGCCGACTAAATAATGCTAATACAAACCAAAAATACATTGAAAAATATAGCAGAAAGAACAACAAGAACATTAAAACGATCAGTACAACAAAAAGTACTAACAACAACATCAAATAAAAATTTTCTAAAGTCCTAGAATTTTAAATTGAAGACAAAATAATATATGTCTTAAACAAACCCTTGTCTGATGAGAATATAATCTAGAAGTACTATCATACATATGTACCATATTACAATCTTACAACAGTAATGATGAAATTCAAATTTCAATACAAAATCAAGATTTGTACGTGCTACCCAGTAGGAGCTTCATTTATGTAGTAGGATTTGTTGTTGATGAAAATAACTCCAAATCGTCTTTTCCTTCAGCGAATTTTATATTAAAAAACAACTTTGTAGCAATTCTTTTTGATGAAATTTGCTATGGGCTCAATGGAATTGAAATTGAGCATACAAGATACTTGTGGGCCACTAGAACTATAAAAACTTTGGTTTCTCTGTCACCGACAGAAGGCAATGTAATGCAAAATGCTATGTGGAACAAAATTGACTATGTCACTCTTGTAAATGGATTTTTAAATTTTTATGTACCTCTAAAAATGCTTCTAGGATTCGCTGAAGACTACAACAAAGTTATTCTAAATGGAAAACATGAATTAATACTCTTGCGCAATAGGAACGACGAATATCTTGTACGTTCGAGTGTTTCTACTAAAAAAAGCTAAACTTACAATTTCACACATCTCATGAAGAATACCACATGTACAATTATCCGACTTTAGCAAATTGAATATGATTAAAATTATTAACAATGGTGCGTCTATACCTATGGCATTTCACAGTTGGGATTGTCATGTTAATCCACAATTAATCACAGGAACTAGCCATATTTGGAATGTTAAACTGGCTGCAAATAGAGAACGCCCCGTTTTGTATTGATTGCTTTTCAACAAGAAAATAAGTTTGTTCATTGTGATTTGACTAATTTAAAAGTACATTTAAATTCAGTCTCATATCCATATGATGATCTTAACATAAAGTTCAAAAATTAACGATATGCAATTCTATATGATATGTATCTAAGATTTCAACAAAGCTACTATATGAAAGAATCTCAACCACTTCTAACTGCATCAGAGTTTAAGACAAAAGCTCCTATTATTGTAGTACATGTCAGTCATCAGAATAAATCATTTAATAATGGACCGGTTGATATAAAAATAAAACCTAAAACAGCAACTAATATTGCAGGAAAGACATCAGCTTACTGAGTTTTTATTCAAGATCGTATAATGGAATATATACCCATCAAAGGACAAGTGCGAAAAATCTTATAAATTAAGTAATATGGAAAACAACATAATTTTTGTAGAAGAAGTAGCGATTGTTTTCAACAATTATGAATATCATCACCTAAGCTAGATTGCTGGATCAGTTTCATTTCATAGCCTTTGCAATTTTTTAAAAGCCAAGGCAAGATGTTCTAAAATTTATGTAAAAGTTGAAGAAAAGAGACGATGGTTGGAAAAAATTTTACACCGAAAAATTTCTAACGTTGAGGAAATAGGCTGCATCAACTGTAAACAAATGGAAATAAAGTATTCAGAATATTTGTATTGTAATTATCATAATTTTGGTGTTTGCGCACTAAAAATGCTATTTTACTGACAAAAGAAATATCTTGCTTTAAATGAACTTTTTCACTTTTTAAAATAATTATACTTAAAAATATATCAATGTATGTATTATTATAAAATTTTAAACAACAAATAAATATAGAAAAAAAAAATCTACAAGAGTTTTCTTATTTCAAATACGAACTACATAAAGGAAAGAGAAGGAAGTGGGAAGGAGGAGGATAATTTAACTTTTTTGCTTAATTGAAAATTTTTACGTACCTATTTGAAACTCTGCTGCTTTAAAATAATCGTAGTCCAAGAAATTACTACGTTGCAATATATAAATGTATTCTTCACAGTCACAAAATATTCCACGCAGAAGTTCCTAAGGTCGCATATATAAACATATAAACATATGTACCTACATACAAGAATTTTACAATATTATGTTTTGCCGTTGGCACTTGAAAAAAAATAATCATGTTTTGCCGTCGGCATTTGAAAAAAAAATCATTGTTTGCCGTCGGCATTTGAAAAAAATTTTCATGTTTTGCTGTCGCACAGTGGGGGATTTTGAAAAAAAAAGTGGAAATAATTATGCAGTTTCGAAACGAGCCCTCCGATTCTTATACAATTTCATACAGCATTTTAAAAGGTGCTTTTAAGCTTAAGTCTGCATGTTAGACTGTATATCTCAAAAGGGAGCGGGACCACAATTCCCGAAAGTGGGTGACCTCAGGTTAATGAAAAGTTCAAACTAATGCCAAGCTGATATTTTTGATCTGATAAAAATGATTTTTTGCAAGTGGATTTCTCTATCCAATAGCTAAAAAAAGGTCTGCTACATATATGCAGTTCCGCTTACAGTTTAGGAAATATTCGAGAAAAAAATTTAAATTTTGGCTTTTTTACCAACCTTGTTCCACTGTTCTGCTAATGGAGAAGTTAAATCTTGTTCGATTTCAAAAAGAAAACTTGGTGTGGGTTAAGAACAAAATTTTAGGCATTAAAAAAATTTTTGTATCAAAAGCACACCGAAGTCAAAAGTTATACGCAATTTAAATGAAATATTTGAAAAAAGTCGTTTTTTGCAGAAAAAAGTGGGTTAACAATTTGTCATTTCACCTTAAGACATAATAAGTTTTAAAATATTTCCTAAAATATTATTTGCGCCCGGGGAAAGATAAGAAAAATGCAGCGTAAATACCAAAAATCCTATTTTTGGGATTTTATGAAATATTTTTAAGAATTGCCGGGAACTCAAAAGCAAATTCTATTTGTTTTTACTTTTTGCGTATTAATTTTATCATTTTCCACCTAAAAGAGAATTTTCAGTCGCAAATATTGACAAATGCGAATTTTATAGCATTCGTTTGAATAATACCTCGGTCTTCTTGGAAAACTCTTTATATGTTGTAAGCAGATGGAGGTACTTAGAAAAAAATTGGTATAAATTTATTTATTTTTTTTTAATTAATACAAATTTATTTTTTTATTGTTGCTGGTAGCTGTATTAATTGAATATATTCGTATAATATTCATATATGTAGTTATACAGCTGCGCCTATTTTTGAAAAATATCTAAGAAAATACTCATAATTATACTTGTACATTACAATGCCCCAAAAAAGTTTTTTTCAGGGCTCAAGCATAATTTGAGACCTTATAGGGTCAGGTATTTTTCAGATTTTTTTCAAAGTTTTCGGAAGAGGTTTAGAGGTCGCACAAGTCGATTTTTTGCCAAAAATCGAATTTGCCGGTCGTTTTCTGCATGCATCTAAAACAGCAAATTAATTCCAAAAACTAAAAGTTTTTGCACACAAAAATAATGCTTGGAAAAATATTAAATTTTTAAATTAAATTGTTTCCTCAAAAGTGAAGAAAATCGTGGTTATGGTTGAAGTTATGAAGAAAATACAAAAAACGGCCGGCAAATTCGATTTTTGGCAAAAATTCGACTAGTGCGACCTCTAAACCTCTTCCGAAAAATCTGAAAAAAATCCCAAAAACACCCTATAATGTCTCAAATTATGCTTGAGTACTGAAAAAAAATTTTTGGGGCATCGTAATTAAAGGTATAATTATGAGTATTTTCTTAGCTATTTTTAAAAAATAGTCGCAGCTGTATAATTACATACATGAATATTATACGAATATATTAAATTTATAGAGCTACTAGCAACAATAAAAAAATTAATTATTAATATTAATTTTTTTATAAAAATAATCTTTTACTAATTTCTTTATAATTACCTTCTTCTGCTTACAACATATAAAGAGTTTTCCAAGAAGACAGAGGTCTTACACAAAGGAATGCTATAAAATTCGCATTTATCAATATTTTCGACTGAAAGTTCTCTTTTAGATGGAAAATGGTGCAATTGATTCATGAAAAGTAAAAACCAATAGAATTTGATTTTGACTTCCCGGCACTTCCCAAAAATATTTCATAAAATCTCAAAAATGGGATTCTTGGGTATTTCTGCTGTATTTTTCTTATCTAACAATAACAAATTTTTTGGTTCCAGCTTTGGAATTTGAGAAAACACGCCTTACATTTGATATTTATAACTAAAATATGACTATTTCGAAACGATATGGCACCTTTAATCACGAAAATTTTGAAAAAATTTCTTTGTAATATTTCTTGCAAATAATTAACCCACTTTTTTCTGCAAAAAAAGAAAAAAATTCTACTTTTTTCTAATATTTCATTTAAATTGCGTATAACTTTTGACTTCGGGTGCGTTTGATATCAAATTTTTTATAAATGTTAAAAATTTTGTTCTTAAACCATACTACATACTACCTTTGAAATCCAACAAGATTTGACTTCTCCACTAGCAGAACGGTGGAGCAAGGTTGGTAAAAAAGCCGCTCCGCCTTTTGAGATAAATAGTCCAAATTCCAGACTTAAGCTTGGTGACACCTCTTTACATGCTGTATGAAATTTCATAACAATCGGACGGCTTGTTTAGAAACTGCAGAATTATTTCCACTTATTTTACAAAATCCCCCACTGTGCGTCGGCATTAGGAAACATTAATTTTCAGATTTTCCCGTCGACATATACATTCATAAAAAACCTCAAAAAAATCACCCGTTATCACAAAATTAAAGTAACAAAAAATATCATCCGTTCACACAAAGTTAATGTGAACAAAAAACTCCTAATGTAAACAAAAAACATTAAAGCGTACCGAAAACACAATTTCTCACATTTCAAACAAATTTCCCAGACTTTTAAGGAATTGCAAGTTTTAATTACTTAATTTTGAAAATTTAATTGGAGCAGAATTGACATTTCCCTACTACTTTTGTGTTATCTGCGGTGAGTTACACGGTACTGCTAGTTGTACTAAACCTAAAGATCAAGCAGAAAAAATTTAGTAATTGATGCAAACAATGCTGCGAATGCAGAATACACTGCTTCAAGCATTAGTTAACAAACCATGAACATGTTAAAAATATATTTCTGGAACGCAAATAATATAAAACTGAACTTGAGCACTTCCTCACGGAAAAAATATTGATATAATGTTGGTCTCTGGGACTCATTTCAATTCAAGAAGCCTTTTCAAAATTAATGGCTACACTATATATATGATACAAAGGACCCTAGAGGAAGATCAATATAAAGATCATTCTAATAAAGTCAAGACTCAAGCACTATATTATTGACAACATTTGTGTAGAACATCTACCAGCAACTAATGTTTGCGTCGATAATTTTTGTAAGAATTGTATAATATCTTCAACTTTCTCCCCTCCCAGATTCTCAAATATTGAGGATCAATATGATGATTTTTATAAATCGCTTGGATCTTGTTTCGCAGCAGCTGGCGACTACAATGCAAAACATACGTTCTGGAACTCGCGTCTTATGTTAGGTGTACTAGACGTTGAGCGTTGGTCAATACAATCTCTTAAATGGGCTTGGACGTCATTTCGAGTGGAGAGTCTACTAATTGGCCTACTGACATACAAAAAAAACCGGATGTTATAGATTTTGGCGTCATAAAAAAATTTTTTATAGGGATTTAAATCACGTTGAAGCTTCTCCAGATCTCTCCTACGATCACTCTCCCACTATAGTTATAATATGTAACTAGAGATGCTAAAGGGGAAATCCTGAGTCCGGAAAGCCCAGGATTTTCGGGACTACTCAAATCCCGGAGCCCGGGATTTTTTACTTTTAAAGCCCGGGATTTTCGCGATTATCTGAATAAATAATGTGTTTGACTGCCATCTTCTATATTAAAAATTATTAAAAACTCCTTGTTATATAAAGTTAAATTAAAAAATTTGCTTTGAATAAATATTTTAGTAGATAATATTATATTATAATATAATATTATATATAATATGATATTATATATAATATTATATTATAATATAATATTATATATAATATGATATTATATATAATATGATATTATATATATAATATATCTTATGGTGTTTTCTTTTCTAGGAAAAAATTTTACATACATTTCACTTTTCAATGAAAATTTGCAATTAAATGTCTGAATTATATAAGTACCTTTTAAATATGCAAAAAAAAATAATTGTAAAATTAAAATATTATATTTAATATAAAGACGCGCATTTTTACAAAATTTTTCGGGATTTTGTAAGTCACAAAAATCCCGAGGTCCCGGTTCGGGAGAGAGACTCCATCACTAAATCATCTCACCCATATGTGAAGATGATCAATTGTGTTAATTGCTTGCGATTGAAAAAATATCTTAGTAGTCATTGCACGGAAAATATTTCACTAAGAACATCCGATGATATTGAATCTAACATTGCCGACCTTAACTAAAAGATTAATCAGGCTGCTGAACATGCTTCTACCTCCCATGCGCAGACTGGGCTTAATAGAATTTGCTCTACGAATATTGAAAGTCTCGTATGTGAAAAAAGAAAAGCTGGAATTGAATGGCAACAGCACAGATACCTTGAACATAAAATATGACTTAAAGAGTGCACTTAGCGACTTCAAGAGTTGCTAGTATTTGAAAAAACTGCATCTTACAAAATCTATTTGGAGGGTCTCGATGTCACACCTACATCTAATTACTCTTTATAGCGCGCTGCTAGAAATCTTAAATGACCCGTTGAGTTTAAACCACTTCTGCGTACTTCGACCGGAGGTTGGGCAAGAAATCATACCGCAAAATTTAAAATATTTTCTGAGCACTTAAGATCCGTGTTTACCCCAAACACATGTACTGCTGTTGCGGATTTGCCGAGTGCAGTTGCTCTACCCCCTCGACCCATAAAGTTTAAGACGCGTGATGTACAAAAACTAAATGCTGAACTCAATCCAAAGAAAGCTCCAGGTATTGATAGAATTAGTAACAATATGCCGATTAACAACATTGGAAGCTTGCCAAGGTCAAAATGATTCCAAAGCCTGGCAAAGATCTTACCAAGACTGAGTCATATAGACCAATAAGTTTACTGGCAACAATTTCAAAACTCTTCGGAAAGCTCTTCACGACAAAATTTTAATTAGTAGTGGGTGCATCCCAGTCCATCAATTCAGTTTTAGAAGTCAGCATAACACCATTGAAAAAACACAAAGATTGGTTCAATTTATAAAAAGAACATTTGAAGAAAAAAGTATTAGATAATTTTAATTATTATTCGAACTTCATTTGTTCTATACTTATGATATAAAAGGGCTAAATTTCATGTTTCTTTGTAAGCCAAATCGCACGTGATAATTGAACAAATAACACCAAAGTTTGTTCTAAATATTCTGACTAACAACACATAGTTGAACGGAACAACTAGCCGTTTTCGAAGGCCACTAAACCTTCATCATCAGCGTTCTTCTTTGTTTGGTCCACTGTGTGTGGTGTCAGTTGATGTAGATTTCTGCTTTATATATATAGCCATCATTGCAAATGGAATAGATGAATTGTTTTGATTCATCTTATTTCAATTTACTGAAAGCTTTTTCGTAATGAAAGCTCAATTTTACCATCTATAAATTTAAAACGGTCTTGCCATTGTTGTTTGTTCTTTACTAATTATGCATATGTTAGTTACTTTGCTTATTTTTTGTTCTACTTAAGACAAACTTTTTTGGTTTGTTACTATTAAGTATATTTTATTAATTTTTGCCACTGGCCCCCTGACTATTAATTTTAGTTAATTTTAATTATTTTTCGAACTTCATTTGTTTCTGTATTTATAATTTGAACAAGCTAAAGTTCGTATCGCTTTGTAAGCCAAATTGTATGTGATAATTATTAATAAACAAATAATACCAAAGTTTGTTGAAAATATTCTGACTAACAACACATAACTGAACGGAATAACTAGCCATTTTCGAAGGCCACTAAACCTTCATCATCAGCATTCTTTTGTGTTTGGTCCACTGTGTAGGGTGTCAGTTGATATAGATTTGTGCTTTATATACTCATATGGATTATGTGAATTGTTTTTATTCATCTTATCAGGGCTGTCAGAAGCTTCACGAAGAAAATCATCATTTGTCGGAAAGAAAATCATATTTTGAAGAAAAAAATCATCACAACTCCAATTTTTTTCTTCCAATCAAAAAGTAACAACAATTAACATATTTATAAAAAAAATTAATTTCCCCTTGCATATGCCTGAGACAATGATGCATTTTTGTGTATGTAAGAACAAGATGCAAAATAGACTGCCTCGCCTTACAGGCAAAAAAAAAAACAGTTCGCAGATCAGTTTTGTTTATTTTCTGCCAATCGTAGGGGTCGCACAAAATACATTTTTCATTATATCTTCGACATTTACAATCGGATCTTAAAGTGTGATATATCGATATTTTTGTCTCAAGAAGACCAATTTTTTGCTTTAATAGTCATTAACCTCAAGAATCTTCTTCTAGTACTTGCCCATCATATCTCAAGTTATACAGCAAGAATTAAAAAAAATTATGTAAGATCAAATAATGAAATTTTAATCAATGATATTTTTACATGATTTAAGTTGGCTGTATTTTTGACAGCTCTCGAGTTCGGAAAAAATGTGGCGCATGCGTTGCTTATCGGCGAAAGCCATGGCTTCTTGCAGGCTAATATCTCATCGCATTCTCCGGTATGAACATCTCGAACCATACGATAAAAATAAAACTGATTTCCTCGAATCCTCCAGCCTTTTATGTTCGCTGGCATTTCTCTCATTGGAATGCGTTTGAAATTTTTATTGACCTGACCAAACGAAATAAGCAATAAAAGATCCGAATTATTAATCAAATGCTTACAATTACAAAATGCGGAATATAATCAAGTCTAGTTTAAAACTGTTAATATAATAAACTTACAGTGTATGCAATTGTGAATGTATTATACGATACTTTCTGGCCGATTATGTTTCTTTCTTTCTGTTTGCAGAGCATTTAGTTAAAAAAAATTAAAATGGTTCTGCTAGAACTATTGAAATACTTCCTTCGCAAATGTTTAAGGATTTTGTGCAAGCTTTAATTTTTGGAAATTAAGGTGGTAAAAACTAAGACTAGTGGAAAAAACAAGAGCGGGATAATTGAAATCAATGACAGTTAAAGCAAAACATTGGCCTCTTTGAGACAAAAGCTTTGATATATAACACTTTAAGATCCCACTGTAAGTGTCGAAGATATAAAGAAAAATGTATTGTAACGTCGTTTTTTGCCATTTTTTTAAAATTAATAAATTTAGTGTTTTCTGAAATATAATTCACTTGACTTCAATTCCGTAGTATTATATAATTTGATTTGCTTATGGCATCTCAGCTCCCCGGGTTTGTTATGGCTTTTCTTCCTGCGAGTTGTCTTCTATGCTTCCGTAGTCAACCATTGTATTACTCCTGTGGTCCTATGTAGTGCCTTATCAGGAACCTATCAGGGCCTTATGGATATCTTACTTATGTTTCCGCATAGTTTAACGTATCGGCTACTGGCCTACTACTCCCGTTTCAGTGGTGGCGTTGTATTGTTTTCGTGGTGAGAACAATCGTTGCAATACTACCGAGATAACCCTATATTGACGTGCGATAATATTGGTAAATATCTGCTTAACGATGCACTACTGTATTGCTTCGTGACTAGGTAATCGCTGACAGTGTTTATAATATCTAGTTCTCGGTGTCTTACTGTATTGTTTAGCGACTAGGGAATCGCTAACAATATTTATTAATTTCTCCTTATCGATGTTGTTTCGCGACTTGGGAATCGCTAACACTGTTTATTATTATCTATTTATCTAGGTGCTACTGTATTGTTTCGCGACTAGGTAATCGCTGACAATGTTTATTAATATCTATTTATCTAGGTTCTACTGTATTGTTTTGCGACTAGACAATCACTAACAATGTTTATTAATATTTATTTATTCCAGGTTCTACTGTATTGTTTCGCGACTAGGAAATCGCTAACAATGTTTATTAATATTTATTTATCCAGGTTCTACTGTATTGTTTCGCGACTAGGAAATCGCTAGCAATGGTTATTAATATCTAATTTTTCAATTCTTTCTATAAATGTCATCGGGTTTTTGTTGCCGTCGTATTTGAATGACCATCGCCGAATTTGGTCAATTGTTTGTTGGTACGTTTTTTCCGTATTCCTTGTGTCTTCCTCCGGAGTGCTCACCGTGAGCTGAGGTACCTCCTGTTGTTGTTTCTGAACGATTCCTTTGCTTGTGCTAGCACCTTCCGTGTAAGGCGACGTAGCCCTGGTGTGTTTTTGCTCCAGTTCTTCTAGTCGTTGTACTATATCTTCTTGTAAATCCATTTTAATGAATTCAACCATTCGTTTCCGAAGTTCCTCGACTGCTCCTGTAGTTTCTAGTTTAAATTCTTCTGCATATTGTATCAGCTCTTCCTTTCGAAGGCTGTAGATCCAGTTTATTTTTACCATCCTGATTCGTTTATTTAAAAAAAAAAAATATATATATTTATTTTTTTATTTTATTTTTGTTACGTCTTTTTATACAGAATTTTGCTTTGGCTCCACTTGTAACGTGGCTTCTTGCTTCGTGGTATTTAAAAAAAAATTATCCTCTTTTCTTATTTGTTCCGTGTTTTTCTTGTTTTTATCCAGAATTTGCTCGGGCGCCACTTGTAACGTGGCTTCCTGCTTCGTGGTATTTTTTTACTTTTTTATTTGTCACGTGTTTTTCTTATTTTCATCCAGAATTTGTTCGGGCACCACTTGTAACGTGGCTTCCTGCTTCGTGCTATTAAAAAAATTTATCTTTTTTTTCTCCCTGAACCGTGTTTTTCTTGTTTTTATCCGGAATTTGCTCGGGCGCCACTTGTAACGTGGCTTTATGCTTCGTAGTATTTTTTTTTCAAACAAAAATTTTTATCCTTTTTTTCTTTGTTCCCTGTTTTTCTTGCTTTTATCCAGAATTTGCTCGGGCACCACTTGTAACGTGGCTTCCTGCTTAGTGGTATTAAAAAAATGTATCCAGAATTTGCCCTGGCACCACTTGTAACGTGGCTTCTTGCTTCGTGGTATTTAAAAAAAAAATTTATCCTTTTTTTTTCTGTTCCGTGTTTTTATCCAGAATTTGCCCTGGCACCACTTGTAAAGTGGCTTCTTGCTTCGTGGAATTAAAAAAAAAAATTATCCTTTTTTTTCTGTTCCGTGTTTTTCTTGCTTTTATCCAGAATTTGCTCGGGCGCCACTTACAACGTGGCTTCCTGCTTCGTAGTATTTTTTTTTAAGCAAAAAATTTTATCCTTTTTTTTTCTTTGTTCCGTGTTTTTCTTGTTTTTATCCAGAATTTGCCACTTGTAACGTGGCTTCCTGCTTCGTGGTATTAAAAAAATGTATCCTTTTTTTCTTGCTTCGTGGTATATTAAAAAAATTGTATCCTTTTTTTTTGTTCCGTGTTTTTCTTGCTTTTATCCAGAATTTGCTCGGGCGCCACTTGTAACGTGGCTTCCTGCTTAGTGGTATTAAAAAAAATGTATCTTTTTTTTTCTCCCTGAACCGTGTTTTTCTTGTTTTTATCCAGAATTTGCTCGGGCGCCACTTGTAACGTCATTTTCTGCCGGGTATACTCAGCCTGAAAATGCCAATGGTCGTTACAAGAAATAACACGTTTTTTTTCCTTAATTTATTACTATTCTTTATTTAAAATTAATAAATTTAGTGTTTTCTGAAATATAATTCACTTGACTTCAAT
Organism: Tachina lurida; assembly: GCA_944452675.1. NCBI lineage: Eukaryota > Metazoa > Arthropoda > Insecta > Diptera > Tachinidae > Tachina > Tachina lurida. Next base: position 86,741,250 of record OX101752.1, read on the forward strand.
TCCGTAGTATTATATCATTTGTTTTGTTTATAGCCTCTCAGCTCCCCGGATTTGTTATGGCTTTTCTTCCTGCGAGTTGTCTTCTATGCTTCCGTAGTCAACCTTTGTATTACTCCTGTGGTCCTATGTAGTCCCTTATTAGGAAAATTGGGGCCTTATGGATATTTTACTTATGTTTCCGCACAGTTGAACATATCGGCTACTGGCCTACTACCCCCGTTTAGTGGTGGCGTTGTATTGTTTTCGTGGTGAGAACAATTGTTGCAATACTACCGAGATTACCCTATATTGTCGCGCGATAATATTGGTAAATATCTGCTTAACGATGCACTACTGTATTGCTTCGTGACTAGGTAATCGCTGACAGTGTTTATAATATCTAGTTCTCGGTGTCTTACTGTATTGTTTAGCGACTAGGCAATCGCTAACAATGTTTATTAATATTTATTTATCCAGGTTCTACTATATCGTTTTGCGACTAGGAAATCGCTAACAATGTTTATTAATATCTACTTATCTAGGTGCTACTGTATTGTTTCGTGACTGTTCTACTGTATTGTTTCGCGACTAGGAAATCGCTAGCAATGTTTATTAATATCAAGGTGCTACTGTATTGATTCGCGACTAGGCAATCGCTAACAATGTTTATTAATATTTATTTATCCAGGTTCTACTGTATCGTTTCGCGACTAGGCAATCGCTAACAATGTTTATTAATATTTATTTATCCAGGTTCTACTGTATTGTTTCGCGACTAGGCAATCGCTAACAATGTTTATTAATATATATTAATCTAGGTTCTACTGTATCGTTTCGCGACTAGGAAATCGCTAGCAATGTTTATTAAATCTAATTATCTAGGTGCTACTGTATTGTTTCGCAACTAGGAAATCGCTAACAATGCTTATTAATATTTATTTATCCAGATTCTACTGTATTGTTTCGCGACTAGGGAATCGCTAGCAATGTTTATTAAATCTAATTATCTAGGTGCTACTGTATTTTTTCGCGACTAGGCAATCGCTAACAATGTTTATTAATATCTACTTATCCGTGTTCTACTGTATTGTTTCGCGACTAGGAAATCGCTAACAATGTTTATTAATATCTACTTATCCGTGTTCTACTGTATTGTTTCGCGACTAGGAAATCGCTAACAATGTTTGTCCATGTCTACTTATCCGTGTTCTACTGTATTGTTTCGCGACTAGGCAATCGCTAACAATGTTTATTAAATATCTACTTATCCAGGTTCTACTGTATTGTTTCGCGACTAGGTAATCGCTAACAATGTTTGCTAGTTGAATACTAACTTACCCGGATTCATCCTGATCAACTGATGTCTACGCAACGACTGATCCCTTGTTTGCCAATTCTTCGGCCTTTTATACTATTTTCCCTTTACATTATTGTTGTAATATTTACAGAGATTTCTGCATGCTTATGTTTGGTTGTTATTGTCCCTAACTTATTTTAATGTACATGTTTGTATGTATGTTTTGTTAGTGACCGTTAATCCCTTTGCTTGTAAATTATTTTGTTGGATGTGTTTGTTGTTGCATGTTTTGTTCTTTAGTTTATTTTTTTTAATATATTTTGTTACAGTCTTTTTGTTTTATAAATCAGTTCGTCGATCATATTTGTTATTTTATGTTTTACTACTTTACAGGGTGTGACAACAGTTTGTGTGCAAACTGTTCGTTACACTTCCCCCCTTCTTTGAAAAAAAAATTTAAAAAAAAAATGTTTTGGTACGTTTTTTTTCGTATTCCTTGTGTTTTCCTCCGGAGTGCTCACCATGAGCTGAGGTACCTCCTGTTGTTGTTTCTGAACGATTCCTTTGCTTGTGCTAGCACCTTCCGTGTAAGGCGACGTAGCCCTGGTGTGTTTTTGCTCCAGTTCTTCTAGTCGTTGTACTATATATTCTTGTAAATCCATTTTAATGAATTCAACCATTCGTTTCCGAAGTTCCTCGACTGTTCCTGTAGTTTCTAGTTTAAATTTTTCTGCATATTGTATCAGCTCTTCCTTTCGAAGGCTGTAGATCCAGTTTATTTTTACCATCCTGATTCGTTTATTTAAAAAAAAAATATATATATTTATTTTTTTATTTTATTTTTGTTACGTCTTTTTATACAGAATTTTGCTCTGGCACCACTTGTAACGTGGCTTCTTGCTTCGTGGTATTTAAAAAAAAATTATCCTCTTTTCTTATTTGTTCCGTGTTTTTCTTGTTTTTATCCAGAATTTGCTCGGGCGCCACTTGTAACGTGGCTTCCTGCTTCGTGGTATTTTTTTACTTTCTTATTTGTCACGTGTTTTTCTTATTTTCATCCAGAAATTGTTCGGGCACCACTTGTAACGTGGCTTCCTGCTTCGTGCTATTAAAAAAATTTATCTTTTTTTTTCTCCCTGAACCGTGTTTTTCTTGTTTTTATCCGGAATTTGCTCGGGCGCCACTTGTAACGTGGCTTGATGCTTCGTAGTATTTTTTTTTAAACAAAAAATTGTATCCTTTTTTTTTCTTTGTTCCGCGCCACTTGTAAGGTGGCTTCCTGCTTCGTGGTATTAAAAAAATGTATCCTTTTTTCTTGCTTCGTGGTATATTAAAAAAATTGTATCCTTTTTTTTGTTCCGTGTTTTTCTTGCTTTTATCCAGAATTTGCCCTGGCACCACTTGTAACGTGGCTTTTTGCTTCGTGGTATTTAAAAAAAAATTTATCCTTTTTTTTCTGTTCCGTGTTTTTATCCAGAATTTGCCCTGGCACCACTTGTAACGTGGCTTCTTGCTTCGTGGTATTTAAAAAAAAAAATTTATCCTTTTTTTCTGTTCCGTGTTTTTCTTGCTTTTATCCAGAATTTGCTCGGGCGCCACTTGTAACGTGGCTTCCTGCTTCGTAGTATTTTTTTAAGCAAAAAATGTTATCCTTTTTTTTTTCTTTGTTCCGTGTTTTTCTTGTTTTTATCCAGAATTTGCCACTTGTAACGTGGCTTCCTGCTTCGTGGTATTAAAAAAATTTATCCTTTTTTTCTTGCTTCGTGGTATATTAAAAAAATTGTATCCTTTTTTTTGTTCCGTGTTTTTCTTGCTTTTATCCAGAATTTGCTCGGGCGCCACTTGTAACGTGGCTTCCTGCGTAGTGGTATTAAAAAAAATGTATCCTTTTTTTTCTCCCTGAACCGTGTTTTTCTTGTTTTTATCCAGAATTTGCTCGGGCGCCACTTGTAACGTCATTTTCTGCCGGGTATACTCAGCCTGAAAATGCCAATGGTCGTTACAAGAAATAACACGTTTTTTTTCCTTTGAACATATCGGCTACTGGCCTACTACCCCCGTTTAGTGGTGGCGTTGTATTGTTTTCGTGGTGAGAACAATTGTTGCAATACTACCGAGATTACCCTATATTGTCGCGCGATAATATTGGTAAATATCTGCTTAACAATGCACTACTGTATTGCTTCGTGACTAGGTAATCGGTGACAGTGTTTATAATATCTAGTTCTCGGTGTCTTACTGTATTGTTTAGCGACTAGGCAATCGCTAACAATGTTTATTAATATTTATTTATCCAGGTTCTACTATATCGTTTTGCGACTAGGAAATCGCTAACAATGTTTATTAATATCTACTTATCTAGGTGCTACTGTATTGTTTCGCGACTGTTCTACTGTATTGTTTCGCGACTAGGAAATCGCTAGCAATGTTTATTAATATCTAGGTGCTACTGTATCGTTTCGCGACTAGGCAATCGCTAACAATGTTTATTAATATTTATTTATCCAGGTTCTACTGTATTGTTTCGCGACTAGGCAATCGCTAACAATGTTTATTAATATATATTTATCTAGGTTCTACTGTATCGTTTCGCGAAGAGGAAATCGCTAGCAATGTTTATTAAATCTAATTATCCGTGTTCTACTGTATTGTTTCGCGACTAGGCAATCGCTAACAATGTTTATTAAATATCTACTTATCCAGGTTCTACTGTATTGTTTCGCGACTAGGTAATCGCTAACAATGTTTGCTAGTTGAATACTAACTTACCCGGATTCATCCTGATCAACTGATGTCTACGCAACGACTGATCCCTTGTTTGCCAATTCTTCGGCCTTTTATACTATTTTCCCTTTACATTATTGTTGTAATATTTACAGAGATTTCTGCATGCTTATGTTTGGTTGTTATTGTCCCTAACTTATTTTAATGTACATGTTTGTATGTATGTTTTGTTAGTGACCGTTAATCCCTTTGCTTGTAAATGATTTTGTTGGATGTGTTTGTTGTTGTATGTTTTGTTCTTTAGTTTATTTCTTTTAATATATTTTGTGTCTTTTGTTTTATAAATTAGTTCGTCGATCATATTTGTTATTTTATGTTTTACTACTTTACAGGGTGTGACATCAGTTTGTGTGCAAACTGTTCGTTACAGTATTTTGTCGATCACTATGTTCGGCAAAAATATGTTTTCTTCGAACTGCCTTGTAACAATACTTTATATCAGGTGGTGCACGGCGAACTTTTTTTGAGAGACACTGTAGTGCATAAGTAAACTGAATGAAGGCAATATATAACAAGCTGATACAAAACTCTTTTTGTTATACATAATAGAAAGGTACCCAAGGGTAAAAACCAGTTTTGTTTAGGAGAGCCATTTTAAAGATTTAAATACGTGTATCTTTGGTGTACCATCACTGAGCGTGTTGGTATTGGTCTCATTTGAAAGCGATCCATCTCATGACGTCAGGAACGTGTTGGTCTTGTTTTGTGTAGTCGGTTTTTACTGTTTTCTACCTAGCGCGCTGTTTCCATGAGTTTAATATCAATTTTGCTCGCATTTTTTCGAATCCAGGTTTATTTTCTGAAATTATTAATTGTGAATTATAATAAATACTCATTTATAATAAATACTCATTATAATAATCGTGAATATCACTCTGTTAGTACGAAAATTTTTTCACATAACCTTATTATGTTATTCGCGAAAATAATTTAAATCTAATAACATTCTTACTGACGGTTTTAGGATGAAATGGTGGACGAATTCGAAGAAGTAGATTTACTTTATCGCTTCCCTGATGACGAGGATGATCACGATCACTTCTCACAATTATTGGATAGTGACTCTGAAGATGATACCGATAATATGTACCTTCATAAATCTGATATTGATTTACGCGAAGAAAAGGTCTCCGTGTTGTTCAAATCAATGAAATGAAGTGATTTCTAAGAAGATCGCTGTGTATTTTCTTACGTCTTTCATGAATATAGATAAGGAATCCCAAGATTTAATTATTCTCGCACATCTGGCAGCTCACCATGACGATGCAATGCTCAGGTCAAAAGTTGGTGATCGATCGCAAGCTATGAAGAAACGTTACAACCAGATATATTATTTTCGAAGTTTGCCGATATGCCGTGATATGTACTTCTTCCTGTATACAATGGGAACTAAACGCTGCAATAATCTAATCGAATATTACGACAAAAATGGTGTTTATCCACGCGAACATGGCATGAAGAATAAAATTAATCGTACAGATGCTTTAACTACTTTGGAAAAAAAAATTGTTTCATTTATCTGCCGTTTTGCTGAAACTGTTGCTATCACTTTACCTGGACGTCAACCAAATCATCGTGATTATCACGATTATTTACACTACATACACCAACAGCGTCGAACCGGAAGTGGAAAATCCTCAAGAAGTGGAGGCAGCAGACGTTAAGAAGAAATCGAAAAAAATAAAGGACCGGTACCATCAAGTTCTAAGGAACCAATTCGCAAGAACCATCGATTAAAATGATTTTTCTATTTTTTAAATTGTTCATAAGGAAAAAAATAAATAAATAAATGAAAATAAATAAATTTTACCGTAAGGTCCCTTTCTATTTGCGCTTAGAATCGTCAACTGAATTTCATAAAACGTGCATATCTCTGGGAAGAAACAGTTTTGGGGCATGGGATCGGTCTCATTCGATGCTCAGATGTTGTCCACATAAAAAAAAAGTGAAAATTGATTTTTTTACCCTTGGGTATCATTTTCTATGCGCTGTCACATATACAGCTATTGAACAAAGTATAAAGTAATAAGACTTTTTTATAGTGTTTTCACACTGCGAGTTAAAACCTGGTTTAACGTTAAAATCATAAACAGCTGATTTTGCATTCACACTGCAAGTTTGTTAAATTCAGGTTTTAACTCACAGACTGTCTAATAACTTTGCTCAAAATAAAGTAAATCTCCTGCGTGTGTTTCTCGTTGTATTTTTTTCTGCTTTTTATAACACTAATTTGTACAACTGTTTTTGTTTGTATGAAAAACTAAGAAACTTTACAATGCGCTCTAAAATGGAAATTATTTTATATTTTGTAAATTAATATTTTAAAATTATGGAACTAGTAATACAAAGTGAAGAAGTGCTTGGAAATCAAGTTATTGTATATAAAAATGCACAAATAAATCACAAAATACAACTTTTTTATCGGTGGATCGATACGTCATATCGTTTATTTTTACTTTCCAGAGATCAATGAAAATATTTGTGTTGTTTTCCTTCCAAAAACTCTTATATTTCCATAATTTTTTACTTATTGTGGCTGTTGCATCCATTTTTAAGGTAAAAATCTTTCAAGCGACATCTCTTGTTATTCACCGGCATATACATTATCAGCTGCTGCCGGTCATTTTAACTTGGCAGCACTGAATTCACCACAGCGAAAACAGGGTTGCATTTCATAAAACCAAAATAACACAAAAAAATTTGCATGGTAAAACCAGGTTTTAACAGTTGGTTTTAACATTAAAACCAACTTTTATTAAAACCAATGTGAAAACACTATTAGCTATGTTTATTGTTCGTCATAATTACATGAAGAAATGCGTGAGAGTTTACCAGAGGAATTGAGAGAGAAAGAGAGACTTAGCATTATACAAAGGTGTTAAAACCAAAATACAAATAAGTTCAATATTTTTAATTGCTCACAGCAGTTATATTTTTTCGTGTTATTACTTTAAAAAGTGTTAATTTATTTGAATACCCCAATTGATACACATATTTCAGATTGTTTCACCGAACTTAGTATTTTTTGGCCAACTTAGATGATCAAAAACTGATAAAACGCTTACAATAAGAATCTGAAACGATTCCCAGATATGCTTGGAAAGTGATTTGTTTATAAAACCAATATGTACAAAATGTGCTCATGAGCATTAATATGCTTGAAATGTGACTGTTTTAAGTATTGGTTTGGAGAAATCGAAAAAACGGGAATATGATCATATATTGCATAAAATGCTGACTGGGTATGTCTATACACATCGAGCCCTAACCGCCAAAAAGTCGTAAGTGCCATGAATATAAAAAAAAGCGCCATGAAAATCAAAAGGTCTCATCCGATAAAATATCATAGCCGAGTTAACTATCAACGCAACTTAACTTAAAATTAGTATAATGTATGGCAATTTCCTCCGGTTGCCAAAAAGTTATTGAAAATACGATTATGATAGATTGGCAACTAAAAATAATGTAAAGAAACATTTAAAATATAAGAAATACAAGTGCTAAAAAGAAAATTGTTAAGTTAAAGTGCTTAAAACATTACTTATCACAAAAATGATTAGTCAAATAGAACTAATTTTTGATGAAGAGAAGGATGTACAAAATGTTGAATTTCTTAGACGCCCATTTAGAATTATCGCATCTACAGTGAGTAAATGTTATTGCCTAAAATAAGTTTTAACAACCCATTTTTCAGCTTTTAAGCATATTTTCTTTAAATATGTAAAGAAGAAATTCAAAAATAAAAATGATATTGCGCTAAGTTTTTAATTTTTCCACTTTTTTGCTCTAAAAATTATGCAGCAACTACAAATTTGTGGTTGCCAATATGGTAACTAAAATAACCTATTAGTTGCCAGTTGCCATCCGTAATACCATTTCGGAAACTAGCAACGCAGCCAAAGTTAGGTTACCATTAGAGCTGGCAAACTATCGATAGTCACGCCATTCGATATTTTTGATAGTTTGTTAGAAAACTATCGATACTATCGATAGTATCGAATTATTTACCTTGATATAAATATAGAAGCTACTTCCATTCTTAAAACTTAATATAACGTATGTTTTATTAAGTCCCTTGAGAAAACCTCTTTATTGCAAAGTTTTTCATACAAAAATACACTATAGCTATAACGAACAAATTCTGAGCAAAAAAGCCTCTATATAGCTAAATATTCATTCAAGTGCCTCAATATAACGAAATCAGAATAAATCCTAAATGGTAAAGTCCCGTTATAAAAGCACCGAAGTCTAAATGTAAAGCCTCTATACAATGAAATACTCGTACAAAAGCCTCTTTACAACGAAGTGCTCGTACAAAAGCCTCTATACAACGAAATACTCGTACAAAAGACTCTATACAACGAAGTAAGAATAACATTATGTATAGCAAAATGATAAAGTGTAGTTATCAAAGGAACGAATTCTTAAGGTACGGTCAGATTTGTGAAACATTTGCCCAAAAGTAGCAAATATTGTTGTAATGTGACCACAAAATATTTGGTAGGTGCAAACAAGTTTGAGAGCAAACAAATTTGTTTGGTATCAAATAAAAATGCCTCTAATGTGACCATAGTGTGACCACTCTCTGTCAAATATTTGCCACTTTTTTGAGGAAATAATTATTTGATCTTACAAAGTTTTTGTAAGAACAAACAAAGGCAAATAACAGCTGCTGCAAGCAGTGTGGTAATTGTTAAAAATAAATTACCAACATTTCAATAAAATCACCAAAAAACACAAATACTTGAATAGACTTGAAATAAGCTCAAGAATTACAAAAGTAAAACTGTGTATCATGCCACATTTTTTTAATTTTTTTGCATAACGATGTTTGACTACTGATGCTATATTTCGCAAATGTTTCCCTATTGTCAATTTTCTGTAAGGAAGTGAGGCAAAAATTAAAGTAAATAAATTAGACAAGTCTCGTTCATATCCAACCCTCATTATGTACATATGTAAACATAAAGCCATTTTCAAAAAAAGCAAAAGACGAAAAAATGTAGAAAGGCTTCTTTTTTAACCGACTTCAAAAAAAGAGGAGGTTATCAATTCAGTTGTATTTTTTTATGTGTGTTCGTCCGAAAAATCGGTTTTTGAATAACTCCGTCATTTATTAACCGATTTTGAAAACGTTTTCTGCTTTTGGAAGAGGCCGGTCAAGCGCTTTAGAACATAAAAAAATTTTCAAGTCGGATATATAAATTTTTTGTCCAAAAAATCGGTTTTATAATAACTTCGCCATTTATAAACCGATTTAAAAAAACCTTCTTCACTAAAGTCAGAAAAATTATCCATAGGGACTTAATTCACGTAGAGGGCTCTTAGATCTGTCCTCCGATCACTATCCCAAAATAGTTCCAATTTTCAACCCACTAAGGAGTGATTTAACTAACTCATATGCGAAAACGATTAATAGGGTCAACTGGCTAGGATTCAAAAAATATATTAGTAGTCACTACATAGAAAACATTCAGCTAAGATCATCAGATTATATTGAATTTAATATTACCAATCTTAACGAAAATATTAAACAGGGTGCTGAACATGCCACTACTTCCTATCCGCAGACTGTCTTTAATGTAATTTATTCTACGGAAATTGAAAACGTCTTGTATGTGAAAAAATGAAAGCTAGAAGAGAATGGCAACAACACAGATCACCCCTAAATAAAATAAGACTTAAAGAATGTACTAAAGGACTCAAAGAGCTGCTATCGTCGGAAAAGACTGCATTACTGGAAAAGTACTTAGAAGGTCTTGATGTAACGTCAACATCTAATTACTCTTTATGGCGCGCTACTAGAAATTCTAAAAGACTCGTTGATCTTAAATCACCACTGCGTACTTCGACTGGAGGCTGGGCAAGAAGCGATAGGGAGAAAAGTAACTTATTTTCTGAGCATTTAAAATCTGTATTCACTCCCAATTCATGTACGGGTGCTGCCGATTTACCGAGTGTAGTATCTCTATCTTTTCGAAAGTTATATTATTGATAGGAAGTTCACTGTTCAGGAAGGAGAGTTCATGAGTGTGCCCGAATCTATATCTTCCGGTGTACCACAGGGTAGTATTCTGGGGCCCGTTTTGTATTTAATATATACTTGTGATATGCCTGTGAGCAATAGCATCCACACTTCTACATTTGCCGATTATACAGCCTGCATGAGTATGCACAAAACCCCTGATGAAGCATCCCGCAATCTCCAAAAACACATTACCCAGCTTGAAATATGGTTGAACTTATGGAGAATTAAAGTAAATGAACAAAAGTGTGTCCATATTGCGTTTACCCTAAGAAAAGACACCTGTTCCCCCATTCGAATCAATAATCAAAATATTCCTCAACATTCTCAAGTGAAATACCTTGGCATACACCTTGATCGAAGGCTTACATGGCAACATCATATTGACGCTAAACTAATTCAAATGAAACTTAGATTAATTCAAATATATTGGTTAATTGGCAGAAATTCAACACTCAGCCTAGACTGCAAACTTTTGATATACAAGTCGCTTTTGAAGCCAATATGGTGCTATGGAATTCAGCTATTGGGCACTGCTTCAGCATCAAATATTGAGAAAATTCAACAAAGGGAAAACAAAATTTTACTTTTGATAACATCGGCTCCATGGTACATTAAAAATTCAAATATACATCGTGATTTAAATATGCCACTAGTGACTGAAGAAATTGCAAAATACGCAGGCAAATATTTAAATAATCTCGAGTCACATCCTAATCCGCTTGCCCGTAATATTTTGAACTTTACTGGACACATCCGCCTAAAACAGAGGGACACAGGGGCTCTTATACTCAACACTTCAGATGGGACTGCATGAATATATCTATTTTCCTTTTTGACGATCACTACTTATGTATTTTTTTATAACTATCACTAAGTTTATGTGCGATACTGGTCGGGCCTAATAATTATGTTTAGATTTAAGATTTCATTACTTATTGTTAGTTCATTTTTGAAGATACAATAAATAAATATATATATGAAAAAAAACTAAAGACAGATTTGAAACTCATCCCCTGTTTGCAAGTCGGTTTTTTTTATTTGTCCACTTTACACTTAAGTCTACAACACAATATTTTCGTTTAAAATATTCATTGATAATTCTCCATGCGCAGTCCCGTATGGATTAACCGTGGCATGCTTAATTTTAAACTCGATCAATTTATTCTTATAAAAACAGAACAATATGTATATCAGGCGTTTAAGCATCTCTACTTACTAGTTAATAAACGCCGTATTTGTTAACGCTGAGAAGCAAACATAAATATTCAAAACAGATGTGCGATTGAAAATAAAATTTTTTTTATGAACAATCTGGAGGTAAGTTTATTCATTTATAAAGAAATTAATATATATACATATATATATTGTGACGCGGTATGTTGGTTAGATTTTGTTGTCATATTATTTTCAATTTAATAATTTTTAAAAAGCTGTGTACTTGTTGTTTGTATACTTGAAAACAAAAAAATAATTTTTCTTTACGAATCAGGCAGGCTTTGTTTCTTTTGGAAAAAAATAAAAATCAAATTCTGAAATAATTTTTATTTGGTTTGAAAACTTTGAAGAGAAAAGAAGAAAAGTATTTTTTTTAAATAGTGAACAATTATCAATACAAATTGAATTAAAAGGGAAAACTATTTATTGGGACTCGGAAGAAATTTTGGCCATATAAGAACTAAAACCTTTTGAAAAATAATTGCTGTTCGTATTGGGTTTGGAATAAAGAAACAAAGGTGATTTTGCTCCAGTGGACTTATTTGCTTCTTGGGCAATAAATAAGCTGTGAAGTGGTGGTAGTTCAATAACAATCTTAACTGCGGGCAAGCACATGTTCATTAACTGGGCTAAGAACTTCCAAAAACCAGGTCCAAGCCAAATTCCTGTTGCAATTCTGGAAGGGGAAGTTACCCGAAATTGTGGGTCCAACATTAAATCCTTATATTAAATTCAACCATTAGCAAATGCTTTAAAGATGGGAGACTTCTTACGTGTGTTCCCATTTAAATGTTAATTATTTGATTTGAAAACTTACATGAATACGGACCATTCATAATTTTTTTTACGTGTTCACAAATTTTATTAATTGTCTTAAATCTTCTTTAAATACGCATTTTTCTATATAAAAAAATATTTTCTTATTAACTTTACTTACCTTAACTTAAATAACCTTACCTTAAATAACCTTAACTTAAACCTTAACTTAAATTAACTTAACGTAACTTAACTTTAATTAACTTAACATTTCTGAACTTAACATAACTTACTATATAAATCAACGCGGATCACTTATATAAAATTTAATAAAAATATTTATTTCAATTCAAAGTTAAGCTATCAGACATAAGACACATCACGTACATGAGAAATTAAGGATTTGTTTCAGAAACTCTCTTCGTCTTCCGGCGCCTGATGACTTCGAGGAATAATTGAACTGTAAGTTTATTTATATTTTTATTTCTTAAACAAATTGTTAAACATCACAAGCACATAAACTAACATCTTGAACAAATAAAAATTCATATTTAAATACCACTTCAAATACGTGAATTGATCTAAGTATTTTTTTTAAATACTTTAGATCGAACAAAGATCAGTTTTTAAATTGAAATAATAAAAATATCCTAAAATTTATTGAAGTGACCGTAACTTTGATTTGATTATAAAATCTTGTTGTGTTTCATCCTGTAACAGTTTAATTTAACGTACTGAAAATACTTAACTTTAACTAAATCTATATAATGCATATTATCTATAAAAATCTATATTATCATTAATTTCGTTATGATTGCTTAGAATACTTTTGATACTTAAATAATAATAAAAATGTGAAATTTGTTTTAGTTTAGTCTTAAACTTAAAATGAAATACTAATTTGTAATTTATTTCTTGCGAAAGGTGAAGTTTGTACAAATGGGTAAAGATTAGGTAAAAGTAAAGTGAAAATTTTAATTGGGCTGACAATAGACAAATTCGATTAAGTCAGCAAGGTGGGTGGGTCAGAACATGTGTAGCGATTAACACCATAAGTTACACATCAATCATCAACATTCTTTTTTTTTTTTTTTTTTTTTTTTTTATTTATTTTCTGAATTATCACTTTGTTTATTAGCTACCTAAATTTTTAAAATCTCATTAGTACGATTGAATTTTGATTTACTTATCTCTATTGGGAGCAAACTTAACCCCCCCAGCGACGAGCACGGCCGATATTAGTAGGTAGCCCCGTTCCCATTATCTTCCATCCTCAATAGCAATCGTTACAGAGATTTTTGGCGCCCAACGTGGGGCCACAGCATTCCTATTTCTTTTTAAACTTTTATAGTGCAATCACATCTAGATGCTGTGGGCCTTAGAATCTGCTGTGGTTAGTGATTTTTACGGATATTTTTTTTCTTTACTTTTAATTTTATTGGTATTGACTTCTTTCAATATTACTTGTTTTCTTGGACATAGTTGCATATTACTGATATAATATGCAATTCCTTGATAAACATTGCTCTGTTTGGTGTGGAACTCGATAGATTATACTGGTTTACTTGTATCGGTATAATATTCGTTTCAGGCTTACTATATATATTAGTTTCATTTATTTTCTTTTCACTTTTTATTTGGAATGATTTTTTTTTCTGCGTGGATGTAAAGTATTATGGTTTTAAATCGTTTACTTTCCTGCAGTTAATTATCGATAATAATTGGAATTTGTGGTTCAATTTTGTTTTGGATTTTTCATTTTGGCTTAATGTCGAAATGTTACCAGCAATAATGGATTTTCGTATTTTATTTCTATCTCTTAAGTTTATTTTCATGTGTTGATGATTCGTCTATTAATTTCTTTTGTGTTTGATTTATAAATTTTCTTTTATTAATTTTTTTTTTGCTTTTATTGTAATTTTTTTTTGTGGTTTATTTTACTACCGATCTATACCGATGTTCATTTGTATATATACTTCACCGAGTAGCAATAAATATACTTTGTATAACTGTTAGACAAAATATACATACATTACTTACTGTAATTATTATTATAATTTTTTTTAATATTTTTGTATTAACACGGTTTATTTGAACTGTCCTGCGTGTATTAGACTTTTAACTTGATTTAAAAGTTTTAACTCTTAATTTAGTTTTTTTTTATCATATTTTTGGTTTTGAAAGATTTGTTTTGCTAGGTTAAATTAGGTTTAATTAACTTCTTCACGCACATATATAAATATATATATATATATTTTTTTGATAAAAATGCCTTTGGTTCGAAGCCTTGAAAGTATACCAGCACAAATTGAGCAGGAATCTGCTAATATGACAGATTTGCTTGAACAAGGTGCGTGTGGTGGTTTAGAGTATCCAACAAATTCAGTTGGAAGACCAAGAACACGTTTGCAAACGCGCAAGGAACAGTGTAATGAAGAAGACAATAGAATCCGTCATATAGTAAATGATTCAATATCAGGTATTAGACAGGAGTTGAGTAACATGATTGCAGAAAGTTTTAGGGAATTGCATTTGAGTAATCAAGAACCAATTATACCGATACGTTCTGATAATTCCTTAAATCGAACTATGGAACCTCGTACTGGAAATTGGGAACAGGTTGCCCCAAATGTAGCTAGAGGCAATGATAATGGCCGAAACAAAGATGGAAATGTTGATGCAAATTCGGAAAAAGTTTTTAATTTGATTAGGAATTGGAGAATTCGCTTTACGGGTGACATTACGGAGACAACAGTAGATGAATTTATTTATAGAGTTAATTCTCTCACGAGATCAAATCTACGTGGTGACTTTGGTCTGCTGTGTGAACACGCACATATCTTGTTCGAAGGCAAAGCCTTAAAATGGTTTTGGCGATACCATCGCAGTTGCGATTATGTAGTCTGGGAGGAATTGTGTGGTGCTTTAAAACGCCAATATAAGGACTACCATACAGACTTCGATATAAAAGATGATATTCTACGTAGAAAACAACGGGCAAACGAAAACTTTGACGAGTACTGTGATGCAATTATGACTCTTTGTGACAGATTACGGATACCTTTGTCAGGCACCGAATTGTGCGAGACTATCCAACGAAATTTAAGACCTGAGTTGAGACATGAGCTTCTTCATCTAGAAGTTACTGGTATTGATCAACTTAGACGCGCGGTGAGAAGACATGAAAAATTTGTCAAAGATATGGCTATGACTAGCTTTAATAAACGCCCATTTCAAAAGGGACAGGTATCACAAATTAACAATGGTATAGGTTTTTCTAGTTTGGAGGATGATTCAGTAGAAGAGGAAGCAGATATTTGCTTATTGCAACGATCGGGTCAGTGTTGGAATTGTGATATGCCTGGTCACAGTTTCTTCGATTGTATAGAGCCGCGGTCGATATTTTGTTATGGTTGTGGACAAAAAAATATTTATAAACCAAAATGTCCAAAATGTTCACATAAGCAGGGAAACGTATTGAGGGATGTTCGTCCAAAGAAAGACGGACATCCGATGCAAAATTAGAGCATAGCGTAATTTCTAAGCCAATTAATAAAATCCTGCTTACAAGACCTGTAATACCTATTCATACAATATTACCTGACAAAATTAAGCTGACTAAACACCCATTACAAAGACCTTACCATGTTCGTCTTAGAGAATATGATGAAGCAAGGAATAGAATTTTTAATGACAACACCATTAAACTTAAGCCTAACAGATCATCTAGCAGAATTAGAGAATACTTTAAACGAGGAAAGCAATTCAGTAAATATATTATTTCATCCGTAGTTAATAGAGAATTTGACAATAGGCCTTACATTTTATTGTCTATAGAAAATAATAAGCACTTTGCATTGCTAGATAGCGGCGCAAATGTCAATGTTATAGGAGGTAAGCTCTGCTCAGAAATTGTGGGGTCTAAAGTATATGAAAGTGGTTCGGGAATGGTCAAAACAGCAGATGGACAACGACAAAAAGTTTTAGGAACTGTGATTTTGGGGATCGAATATAATAGTAAAAGTAAGCCCACTGAGTTTTTGTTAATACCATCAATCACTCAGGATGTTATATGCGGCATGAGTTTTTGGAAGGATTTTGATATACAAATAGTAGTCAACCAAGTTGATGAAATTGTTTCGCAAGATGATACGGGAGGAATTTCTATGACATCGTTGCAAAGGCAACAATTACATAAAATAGTCGAATGTTTTCCGAATTCAGAAAAAGATGGTTTGGGTTGCACAGGACTTTTGGAACACAATATTGATACAGGTATAGCATCCCCCATTAAGCAAAGATACTACCCTATTTCACCAGCAAGGGAGAAATTTTTGTGTGGTGAGATTGACCGCATGTTAGAGTTAGGGGTTATTGAGGAGTGCCCAACATCTCCATGGTCTTCCCCTGGTGTTTTAATTGTTAAACCTGGAAAAGTTAGATTTTGTTTGGACAGCCGTAAATTAAATTCCGTGACGACAAAAGACGCATACCCGATTCCAAACATTGAAGGACTTATTTCGAGACTTCCTCCCATTTACTACATTTCTAAAGTAGATCTGAAAGATGCCTTTTGGCAGATTAAATTGGATGAAAGTTCTAGACCTAAGACTGCGTTTACCGTTCCTAATCGGCCCTTGTATCAATTTACGAGAATGCCGTTTGGATTGTGTAACGCACCGCAGACAATGTGCAGACTGATGGACCGAGTCATTCCGTATTACTTAAAGTCCAATGTTTTCGTGTATCTTGATGACCTACTTATTATTTCGAAGGACTTTGATGAACACATAAAACATCTTCAGGAAGTATCTACTCAACTCAGGAAAGCGAATTTGACCATCAATGTAAAGAAAAGTATTTTTTGTATTAAGCAAGTGCAATATTTGGGTTATATTGTCGGCGAAGGTATGTTGAAAGTTGATCCTGAGAAGGTGAAAGCTATATCTCAATTTCCCGTACCGAAGTCCGTACGTCAACTTCGCCAGTTTCTCGGGATGGCAGGTTGGTATCGTCGATTTATCGATGACTATGCCACGATAACTTTTAATATGACTGAACTATTAACTAAAAGAAAAACGTTTACATGGACAAAGGAAGCTCAAGAATCATTTGAAATTTTGAAACAGAAATTAATTTCTGCGCCCATATTGGTTCACGCTAATTTTGAGAACCCATTTATACTCCAATGCGACGCTAGTACGTTTGGAGTAGGAGCAGTTTTGGCTCAGCTAGACGAAGAAGGATTTGAGAAACCGATAGCTTTCATGTCTCAAAAATTAAACAAAGCTCAGAGAAACTATTCAATTACTGAGTTAGAATGCTTAGCGGTAATTTTGGCGGTAAAAAAGTTCAGAGCTTACATAGAGGGACACGCATTTAAAGTCATCACCGACCACGCAAGCCTTAAGTGGCTTATGCGTCAAAAGGACTTATCTGGACGACTAGCTAGATGGGCACTTAAGCTACAAGGCTTTGATTTTACAATCGAACATCGAAAGGGAAAAGATAATGTTGTACCTGATGATTTGTCCCGGGGTTTTGAAACCGAAACATCATTGGCTGAACTAGATTTGGAAATTCTCCCATCTATTGACCTTAATTCTAACGCCTTTGACAGTGTTGAGTACACACGTTTGAGAAATGAGTTTGCTAAGTCCCAGTTATCTGATTTTAAAGTACTAGATAAATTTATTTATAAACGAACCAGCTTTACAAACGGAAGAGATGATGAATCGGAGTCGTGGAAACTATTCGTTCCAGTAGAACTGAGACAGAACGTTATTTATGCTGCGCATGATGTGCCTAATGCTGCACATGGTGGAATAGCCAAAACAGTTTATGCAATACGAAAATATTTCTTTTGGCCCAAGTTAGTATCCGATGTAAAGAACTATGTAACTGGATGTGTTTCTTGTAAAACTTCTAAAGTTCCAACTTTCTCTCTCAGACCACCTATGGGACAAATGGTCAACACAGAAAGGCCGTTTCAGCGTCTATATTTAGATTTTATTGGCCCTTTTCCACGGACCAAAAATGGAAACATAGGAATATTTATCATTCTCGACCACTTCACCAAATTTACTTTTTTAAGACCTCTGAGGAAATTATTAACTAAACCTGTTATTGACTATCTGAAGAATGAAATTTTTACGTGCTATGGGGTACCAGAGACTATTGTATCCGACAATGGTAGCCAATTTAAATCAAAGGAGTTTAAAAAATTAATTGAGGAATTTGGTATTGTCCATCAATTTACTGCAGTCTACAGTCCTCAGTCAAACGCAAGTGAAAGGGTCAATAGGTCTATCAATGAAGCCCTCCGAACATTCGTATCCAACGATCAACGTCAGTGGGATGTATATTTAGCGAGCATTAATTGTGCGTTGCGTAGCAGTGTTCACCAAACAACTGGACGCACACCTTACGAACTTGTATTCGGACAGTCCATGATTACACATGGGAAAGACTATGCAATGTTGAGAAATTTAGAAATTTTGGCTGGGACGAATACGAAAATTGAAAGGCAAGATAAATTCACACTTTTACGCGATTCAATACAAAAGAAGATAAAAGAGGCGTACGCTCGGAATTTCAAATCATATAATTTACGAACAAGACATCGAGAGTACAATGTTGGTCAAACAGTGATACGACGAAACTTTGCTCAAAGTTCACTAATAAATAATTTTAATGCAAAACTTGCTCCTACGGGAGTAAAAGCAGTGGTAAAAAGACAATTAGGAACCGTAAATTATGAGCTTGAAGATGTTAACGGAAAACATGTGGGTGTATACCATATCAAAGACATATGGAATTAATGATCGCTATTACTAGTAAATTATATCCGGTTTTTCAGTTTAAGTGCTGCAGTAAGCCTTGTTCTTAAACTGCTTTGTGACGCGGTATGTTGGTTAGATTTTGTTGTCATATTATTTTCAATTTAATAATTTTTAAAAAGCTGTGTACTTGTTGTTTGTATACTTGAAAACAAAAAAATAATTTTTCTTTACGAATCAGGCAGGCTTTGTTTCTTTTGGAAAAAAATAAAAATTAAAATCTGAAATAATTTTTATTTGGTTTGAAAACTTTGAAGAGAAAAGAAGAAAAGTATTTTTTTTAAATAGTGAACAATTATCAATACAAATTGAATTAAAAGGGAAAACTATTTATTGGGACTCGGAAGAAATTTTGGCCATATAAGAACTAAAACCTTTTGAGAAATAATTGCTGTTCGTATTGGGTTTGGAATAAAGAAACAAAGGTGATTTTGCTCCAGTGGACTTATTTGCTTCTTGGGCAATAAATAAGCTGTGAAGTGGTGGTAGTTCAATAACAATCTTAACTGCGGGCAAGCACATGTTCATTAACTGGGCTAAGAACTTCCAAAAACCAGGTCCAAGCCAAATTCCTGTTGAAATTCTGGAAGGGGAAGTTACCCGAAATTGTGGGTCCAACATTAAATCCTTATATTAAATTCAACCATTAGCAAATGCTTTAAAGATGGGAGACTTCTTACGTGTGTTCCCATTTAAATGTTAATTATTTGATTTGAAAACTTACATGAATACGGACCATTCATAATTTTTTTTACGTGTTCACAAATTTTATTAATTGTCTTAAATCTTCTTTAAATACGCATTTTTCTATATAAAAAAATATTTTCTTATTAACTTTACTTACCTTAACTTAAATAACCTTACCTTAAATAACCTTAACTTAAACCTTAACTTAAATTAACTTAACTTTAATTAACTTAACATTTCTGAACTTAACATAACTTACTATATAAATCAACGCGGATCACTTATATAAAATTTAATAAAAATATTTATTTCAATTCAAAGTTAAGCTATCAGACATAAGACACATCACGTACATGAGAAATTAAGGATTTGTTTCAGAAACTCTCTTCGTCTTCCGGCGCCTGATGACTTCGAGGAATAATTGAACTGTAAGTTTATTTATATTTTTATTTCTTAAACAAATTGTTAAACATCACAAGCACATAAACTAACATCTTGAACAAATAAAAATTCATATTTAAATACCACTTCAAATACGTGAATTGATCTAAGTATTTTTTTTAAATACTTTAGATCGAACAAAGATCAGTTTTTAAATTGAAATAATAAAAATATCCTAAAATTTATTGAAGTGACCGTAACTTTGATTTGATTATAAAATCTTGTTGTGTTTCATCCTGTAACAGTTTAATTTAACGTACTGAAAATACTTAACTTTAACTAAATCTATATAATGCATATTATCTATAAAAATCTATATTATCATTAATTTCGTTATGATTGCTTAGAATACTTTTGATACTTAAATAATAATAAAAATGTGAAATTTGTTTTAGTTTAGTCTTAAACTTAAAATGAAATACTAATTTGTAATTTATTTCTTGCGAAAGGTGAAGTTTGTACAAATGGGTAAAGATTAGGTAAAAGTAAAGTGAAAATTTTAATTGGGCTGACAATAGACAAATTCGATTAAGTCAGCAAGGTGGGTGGGTCAGAACATGTGTAGCGATTAACACCATAAGTTACACATCAATCATCAACATTCTTTTTTTTTTTTTTTTTTTTTTTTTTATTTATTTTCTGAATTATCACTTTGTTTATTAGCTACCTAAATTTTTAAAATCTCATTAGTACGATTGAATTTTGATTTACTTATCTCTATTGGGAGCAAACTTACCCCCCCCAGCGACGAGCACGGCCGATATTAGTAGGTAGCCCCGTTCCCATTATCTTCCATCCTCAATAGCAATCGTTACAATATATATATATATATATATATATATATATATACATATATATATATATATGTATATACACACATATATATATTTATAAATAAATCTATTTCAGGATTGTGAATTTGACGGCGAGACTGAATTTTTGGAGAGTGGTAACTATCAAACGCTCCGAGGGGGATATGGGCTCAAGTAACTTTGTATTTTTTTTTATTATGAGCGGTACAACTAAACTTAGCTATGAAAGTAATATTGAATATAGTTTTACTTAAGCATTTGACATGCATTTCGTTGAATTTTGAGACTAGCTTAAGTTTGGTTAAGCACATTATAGTTGGGCCTAAAATCATCTGCATCCATTCGTATAAAGTTTTTGTAAAGATCTGGATTTTCACATCGTAGTTCTCTCAGAAGCCTTGCACAGCATCCTTCCTCTCTCCGACGCTGAAGCCATTTACGTACCCATTGCATTCTTTTCTTCCTATTATGGGTTTCCTCTTCTTTCAAAACCAGTTGGGAGCTGCTCCACAACTTATCAAAAATATTGTTTTCCAATCTTCCA
This sequence comes from Tachina lurida, assembly GCA_944452675.1. Classification (NCBI taxonomy): domain Eukaryota; kingdom Metazoa; phylum Arthropoda; class Insecta; order Diptera; family Tachinidae; genus Tachina; species Tachina lurida. The sequence continues at coordinate 86,762,632 of OX101752.1, forward strand.
TATCAATTTTATTTATGACAAAACAAATCTATATTTTTTGACTGTTTGATGAAACAAATTACTATAGAAAATATTTGTTTCAATGTGACCGCAAGGAAAACATGTTTGAAGCAGTTTGTATTTCAAGCTGTTTGCTTGTTGTTTGGCAAAACAAGTTTCATGAAATATTTGATCCTAATATGAACATCAAACAAACTTTAAAAAAATTCAGGCAAATAAGGTTAAACATGTTTGAAGCAAATATTTGACATATGTGACCGTAGCTTTAGTGTGTGTGCTGTTTCATTTTTTATTTACCTCATGAAATATAAACTTTTGTTAGCATTCTCATGTTAAATAGAATTTAAATAAAGAAAACTATACTTATAACGCATTTTTTTCGTATTTCTTCAAATTTCGTTGTATCAAGGTTTTTCTGATTATATTTATAGCGAATCAATGGCTATAACGAAGTAATTACGGATCACCTTGGAATTAGTTATATCGAAGCTTCACTGTACAATATTACGCCAATCGAAGACCTTACCGTTATAGAGTCTGAACACGATTTTCATACGATTTTTTTTCATACGATTTTGAAGTAAAACACCGCAGTGCGGAACGGTATAAAAAACCTATTTTATTTTCTCTGCGGACTTTCTTACTCTCTCTATTTTTGACTATCTTTCTCTTTCTGATGTTGCCATAGTTTTTGAATAATTGGCGATATTCACAACATTATTGTGAACAAAAAAAAATGATTTTCAAAAACGTTTGCCAATGTATAAAATGTTAATAATTTCTTGTTTTTAGTTACTGCCATTACAAAATATTATATATGTATGTAATGTTCCCGTCGTTCCTATAAGAAGCATAGGTCGTCCATTACAAAATATTAAGCAAATATCAAATTTTTTAGAAAATTTTATAAAAATTATCCACAAAAAAATTAATAGAAATTTAAACAAACACTGACAAGTATTGCCGTAGCCGTCTTCCCTTGTATTATGTTTATTGTTTTCTCCCGCACAGCAAACATTGTGTTTAGACTTATACGTGACATCACACGTCTATTGAAGAGTTGCCATTAAGGCTGGGAAAAATCGAATGAAAGGCTTAAAGCATAAGTATAGGAAACTTGCCTTTAACTAAAGCTAGGATTTTTTCTGTGCCATAAATGGGTCTGCATTATGAAATCTTCATTTATTATTTATTTTATTTTTTATTTATTTAGAATTTTAGAAAGTAAAATGTTTAAACATCAAAAACTGTACATCATTTTACCAAGTAAGCAAATAACAAATTCAGTGTGAACCGCACTAATATTTTGTTGGCATAACACCCCTTCTAGCAGGTACATTATAATAATTACAAAATGAATAACAAATTTCAATAAATTCATAAAAATCCACCATTAGATGCGGCTTGAAAAACTCTTTCAGATGATATATTTTTTTAAATGTTGTCTTGAGAGAAAATATGCAAAAAACTACAAAAAATACTCGTTTTTAGACACGGTCCAGCTCACGAACGGTCATCCTCTACACCAACGGTTCTCAAATGGGGGTCCGTATGAAAATTCCAAGGGGTGCACGAAGAGCTAAACAAATATTGTTATGATTCCTCAAAAGTTAATATTAATAAGATTTAGTAATATGGCTTTTGTATAATAAATGTAAAACGTATATTTCGCATTGCGGTAGGCCGTGCTACTATTAAAATTTCTAAAGGGGTCCCCGGAGAAAGAGCTTGTGACAACCTCTGCTCTACACCACTAAAATGGTTTGGGAAGTCTCATTAAAAATTCCGAACTTTAATCTGAGAGGTGTACCAAGAACTTTTTTCTGTGAATGTATAATGATGAATTTGTTTCTCGCAAAGTGTACGAGTCCGGCAGACAATACGAGACAAAATGAGCTTTAATTGACGGAAATAAAAAAGCTTGGGCTGACATTTCATTATTATTAATTGAAATCACTTACAACGCTCTTCCAAGCTCTATTTTTAAAGTAATGTCATATAAAGTAGGTTATAGTCATTATTAACCGATTTATTCATAAACGCTTTATAACAGCTTAATAAGCAAAACTCGAAAAAATACTATTCATTAATGCTTAATAGCCTATTAAACGTTTCATAGCTTAGAAATTTTTATTGTAGCCACTATGCAACTTTAAGCGTTTGATAAACTATTATAAAGAATAATTTCTTGATTTTTTCGTCGCTTATGTAAGATTTTCTGTAGTTTTTCTTTTTTCTGTATCTTGTTTACTCTAATGCATTTCTCCTGAATAATGTTCTTGGACATATTAATTTATGTACATATGCATGATATAAATATAGAAGGTACTTCCATTCGCTATTTGTTTTTAAAAAACAAGTATTTTTGAAGATTTTTTTTTTGAGAGAAATAAAAAAAAGGTTCCCTTATCGTAAAAAATATAAGTCTTCCCCATAAAATTTTTACAAAAATGTGTAATTATCTTAACAAAAGTTAAGAATAAATAAAGTGATATACATGACTACACATCTGTGATGTTTAAAAAGTGGTTATGTAATAACTTGGCGCATCTTTTTGAATTTTCTGCCTAAAATAAGTATTTAACTCTATTTTCATTCAAATTGATTGATGATTTTAATTATTTCACAATGAATTTTCATTAAGTTCAACAAAAATTTATTGATATTACATCTAGTTTAATTGTAACATGTTTTTCAAAAAAATTACTTTTACAGACTCTTCGACACTGTTGGTGTACACCAGATAATGTAGAGAACTCAAAGAATGCTACATTCATATTTTTACAATGATATTTTGTACGTCCACAGTTTGTAAATATGCAGCTCATTTTCGGTTTCTTTACCACAACAATAGATTTACAATGCATTTCATTGCTTTTCAAGATAATAAAACATTTATCATCACAATTTTTTTTTTTAATTGTTTGAATTTATAAAAAAACTTCTGAAATAATTTTTCAATAAAATTTTCAAACAAACAGGAAACAGAGCGGAAATATTAAATTAATACGGTAGCACGATTTTACTGTAAAGTTCAGAATACCTTCCTTTTCAAAACGTGAATGTCAAGAAAAAATGAGAGAATGGAAGTACCTTCCAGTGCTGCCACAACCAAAAAATTTTTACAACCAAAATTCGCTTTAAAAGTTACCAAATGAGAAACAAAAATAACCAAATTTCACGGTGTAGTATTTTTATTAAATAACATTTAAAATGCATACACTTTGTGCCGAACTACAGCAGTAGTATAAATATAGGGATACTGGCTCAATGTATTTTTTCCATAAGGATCATATAAATGTAGGGATACTGGCTCAATGTATTTGTTCCATAAGGATCATTCTAATTAGTATATATGTGCATTCCAATACATGTATTTTTCCCATAAGGAAGGATATTCCAATACATGTATTTTCTCCATAAGGAAGGATATTCTAATACATACATATATTCCTACAACAAAGTTAACTTCAAATGAGAATATATTTTTCTCATAAAAAGTTTAACGACGACATTTTTGTAAATGGAACAATTCGAATGAGATTCTCATTTGAGTAATTATATAAAAATGAGAGTTCGATTGACTCAAAAATATGTATATAAAAGACCAATTATAATTTAGTTTTAGTTATTGTTATTCAAAGATCCTTGAAATTACGTTCAACAACAATGGTAAGAATGAAGTTTAACATAACATTAGAATTTTTTTATTTATTATATGAAAGTTTAAGAAATACATATAAAATTTAACTAATTTTTGTTTGTTTTTAGATCTATCAACAAATAATTAACATTGCGCAAGGAATAAAATCAGAATACACAAAAATTTATGATATTCCCTTAAATGAACCTTACAAGATTTTAAATTTTGAATGGAAGGTTACACAATATGGATCCAAAGTTATTGCATATTTAAACAACAAAATTTGGACAATTATTTACAAAGGACGTCAATCACCAAATGGTACAGCAATATTCGAACTAAACTATAGCTAAATTTTTTATTTGTTATAAGAAATTTTATGTAGTTACACAATTTTTAAAACAATAAATATATTTAGTAAAGTGAAGTGAGCCCCTATTATTTATTGATTTTTGTTTTTATGTTAAACATGCACATGCACGTTAACAAAGTGAATTTGAAATCCATTTCAGGAAAATTTTGTTTGAAAACTTTAAAACGAATTTGAGATACAGTGAACAAAGAAAAAACTTGTACAGCAAACGCTCCGCTCTTCTAATCAAAATATCTCTGTTGCTTTGTAAGATTTTAAGATAAAACCAAAAGCAGTTTCAAGACAAATTAATAAGCTTTCTATAGAAATCTTTAATTTTATTAAGAAATTTATTTTAATACTAAAAAAATAACCTAACATAAAATAACACTATTTTCAAGATCCAAAAAAAAACTTGTACACTAACTCTTCTTTCAGGAAGGAGCTATGAAATAAGGAATACACTAAAAATTAGTACTAAATGTGGCCACGTCTAGCATCTAATAGATTATTTTCATAGAATGAACTGGGTTTTTGGTAATTTTGGGAGCTATATGGTCCAATATGCCCTGGAGAGCACTTTTGAGTTAATTCTTACACATAATCTACAGCTCGCGTAATTTTTTGTTCACATACGCCCACAGAATTTCATTTGTACTAAAGCCAAGGATCTAGAAAGGATGTGCCTGCAATTTTTTTTCCATTGAATGGAAGCCATTCTCTTATTATTGAAGACGAATGTTTCGGGTATTTAACTCTAACTAATCACTAGTCTCCACTTACATTTAATTTGGCAGCTAACTGTGCTAAATTATCTCTTAGTATTTTTAAATAATTCATTTTATTTATTGTACGTTCTATAAAAAGCGGATTTCATACACCACTCGATCCCATTGGGCCCCATACCATCATATTACACCCCCCATGCTTCACCGTGTTATTCAGGTTTTTATCACTAATGCTGGAATTCCTCTTCGCCACAAAAATCTACAACGATAACATCCAAATATATTAAATTTGGATTCAGCAGTGTCCCAAAAGTCATCATAGTGATTAATATAATCTTTCTTTGCGTGGCAAAGAAAAGCTCCAGCCTTAACGATAATAACCTGAATAACACGGTGAAGCATGGGGGGTGTAATATGATGGTATGGGGCCCAATGGGATCGAGTGGTGTATGAAATCCGCTTTTTATAGAACGTACAATAAATAAAATGAATTATTTAAAAATACTAAGAGATAATTTAGCACAGTTAGCTGCCAAATTAAATGTAAGTGGAGACTAGTGATTAGTTAGAGTTAAATACCCGAAACATTCGTCTTCAATAATAAGAGAATGGCTTCCATTCAATGGAAAAAAAATTGCAGGCACATCCTTTCTAGATCCTTGGCTTTAGTACAAATGAAATTCTGTGGGCGTATGTGAACAAAAAATTACGCGAGCTGTAGATTATGTGTAAGAATTAACTCAAAAGTGCTCTCCAGGGCATATTGGACCATATAGCTCCCAAAATTACCAAAAACCCAGTTCATTCTATGAAAATAATCTATTAGATGCTAGACGTGGCCACATTTAGTACTAATTTTTAGTGTATTCCTTATTTCATAGCTCCTTCCTGAAAGAAGAGTTAGTGTACAAGTTTTTTTTTGGCTCTTGAAAATAGTGTTATTTTATGTTAGGTTATTTTTTTAGTATTAAAATAAATTTCTTAATAAAATTAAAGATTTCTATAGAAAGCTTATTAATTTGTCTTGAAACTGCTTTTGGTTTTATCTTAAAATCTTACAAAGCAACAGAGATATTTTGATTAGAAGAGCGGAGCGTTTGCTGTACAAGTTTTTTCTTTGTTCACTGTATATGCATTTTATTTTAATTTTATGAAAATGAGAGTTTATGTTTAAAATAAGTTATCTTATTTATTTTCATTTTAAGAAAAAGGATAGGACATTTAAAAATTTTATGAAAGTTAAACATTCATGTGCAAGACACATGGTCATATGTATATGTATGCATTACAATGTTTTATTACTTTTTTCATTTATATGTATTTTTCCATAATGCAAGCCATACACCTTGCGACTGTTGGTACAACACGTTGGATTAACAAGTTGTGTGTTTTGCCCACAAACTTTACAACAACGTGCACAACATTAGAGCACAACGTCATTTCTTAATTTTTTTTTGGAGTAAACATGACATCGGGTGTTATGTCGCGTATTGTAATGGACGGTTTTTTTTTGGTGACAAAATAAGAAGAAGAACGTAAAAAAGGACAGAAAAAAAGAATTTGGTTAAAGGAGTGATTTATATAAAAAAACGTATTCTAATAACAAACTTTTGGAAATAATAAAAGAAAGTGAGCTAACGGACTATAAAAATTACACGTGGGTGTCAAACGAAGTATTCAATGACCTTTTGTCAAAAGTGCCGATGCATATAAAAAAGCAATTCTTCCGCGCAAACTCTTATACAATTATATAAAATCACTTCTTTCTGTTCAATTCTCCATTTTATACGCAAATTTGAATTCGAGCGCGATGTTTTTCATATGACCACAACGAAAATAAGAACAAAATGAAATGAAGTTGTACAACAAACTCCCAAATTTTACAACCTGTCCATACAACTAGACAAAAAATCAAATCTTTTTAATCTTTCGTACAACCGATACACAACTTCATACGACGACCCCACACACTTTACAATCTTATACACAACTTGCTCATGTTGTACCAACAGTCGCAAGGTCTATGGCTTGCTTAAGACATGCGTATGCATGCTTTTTCATGTCACAGCACCTAGATGTACTTTGCTTTACTCTAATTTTCATTTTAAGAGAAAAAAAGGATAGCACATGCAAGACACATGATATTAAGTATTAAAGTATTAAGAACGAGAGACATGCATATGCATGCTTTTTTGTGCGTGTAGATTTACGTGGGTGCGTTGGTTAAATTTACATTTTATTTGTTCTGAGAAAAAGGGTACACGAAAAAAAAACGTGAAGGACAAACAAATATTTTTCCTTTATTGCTTAAACTCACTAATTTACAAGATCATAAATGTAGATAAATATGAAGATTTTCCAATCACAGGTAATTTTCTATAGATGAATGTATGCATATATTGTGTGCACAAAAAAAAAGTATAAAATAAAACATTTTTCTGAACAAAATTATAGTCTTGTGATATTATTCAAAAACGAAGTGTTGTGTGAAAAACACTAAAATAATATTTAAAAATGAACAATAACAATTTATTTTGCCATATATGTGAAATAATTACTTTTTCTAGTAATTGAAATAAGAAACGCCATTATCTGAAGCAACACGGTATTAAATTAAAAACAAAAAAATTTTGGGATACTCCTTTATATAGGAGAATAATTAAAAAAAATAAGGATATTAGAGAAGCTGAAGCATTATCATCTATAGAAGCCACAACACCAACTACAGTAACATATACTGAGCCCGCAACATCAACATCAACATCTACTGTCGAAGTCACAACACCTATTACATCAATTACAGAAACATCAACACCAACAACACACGAGTGGTACCATCATCTATTAGAAGGAGATGAAGATGTATTTTTAAGCATCAAAGAGCCCATAGATATTAGAGAGGTAATAGTTTTGCCACCGGTGGATGTAGCAGCATATTTATTGTTACATGATGGGCAGGATGATATTCTTTTAGACGTATTAAGAAGGGTTGAAAATATGGGTTAAGAGAATCATGTAAAATATTTTTCTTATTTTTTTATTATTAAATAAATAAATATGTTTTTTTTCTTTTAAATAAATATTTTTATTATCTAAACTTTTTGAAAATTAGAGTTTTTACATTTACTGACATTATATATGTTATAATAGAATTTCACTAGTTTGTTTGCTTCTTCCTCTATTCTCATATTTTGTCTTCTTTTGTATGAACATGAACAAGTGTCGGGTCCACAAGTTTCATTCTCATTAGACCATGAACAATCTTCATAATGCTCTCCAAATTTGTTTTTCGTTGTTTTTAAGTTATTTACTTCTTCGAGATGTGATTGAATATTAATCAGTTTATATCTATATTCGTTGGAGACAATGTGTGAACATCTTTTTAAAAATTCATATATATCGTTGAGTAACATCCTTACAAATAAGTGTGACTGAGTATGTAGACCAAATGTTTGTGAATAAACAATACTATTAGGAAGGATATTTCCAATACATGTATTTTCCCATAAGGAAGGATTTTCCAATACATGTATTTTTCCATAAGACATGCGTATGCATGCTTTTGCATCCTTTTTCATGTCACAACACTAGATGAACAATTTACAAGATCATAAATGTAGATGAATAGGAGGATTTTCCGATCAAAGATAATTTTCTATAGATGAATGTATGTGTGTATTCTGTTCAGAAAAAGTATAAAACAGAATGTTTTTTCAAACAAAATTCTAGTCTTACAACATCATTCAAAAAACTGAAACAATATTTAAAAACTGTTAAATTATATGAATATTATTTTTGCAGTGATAAGTGTATTCATTAAAAATAAATAATTTTCTTTAAAATTAACAACGAAAAATAAGAAGACTTTCAACAATTTTAAATTATATAAAAATTATTTTACCAGTGATAAGTTCAATTCCCAAAACTTTAAATTGTATAAAAATGGAAAACTTATATAGTTGTATTGAATGTGGAAAATTTTTCAATAATAAAAAAAATTTATTTGAACATGAAAAAACCCTAGCTGGATCATCGAAACATGTAGCAGAATTCCCTATTCCTCAAAACGGTGTTAAGAGACTACATAGCACATTCAAGTCTAGAATACAAACATTGCTATTTGAAAACAGTGATGATGGATGTCTCTTTCCTGAGGAATTTTTGAATAAGGCTTGGTTAGCTTTAAAACCCGAAATTAATTTGTGGTTGAATGCATATAAAGCTATGAAAATTAATATTGAGCTATCGGGATTATACGCCAAGCTTTCTACAGAAGATATGGAAAATACTTCATTAGAGATTAAAACATTTCAAACGAAAATGGAACCAATTTTTAATGAAAATAGCCTTAATGAAGTCTTTATCCATAAAATAAAAGAAGTTATAAATAAAATGGAGGAGTTCCAGGAAAGAGGCAGTGGATGGACGTTGGTTCAAATTATAAAATTGGAGACAAACCTTAATAAATATCAACCATTGAAAGGTTCTACATATTTTCCACTACCACAGAAGCTGAGGAGTAGAAAAGCTTGTGTAAATGTGCAGAACAATGACCAGTTTTGTTTTAAATGGGCTGTAGTTTCCTCAATATACAATTTTAACAGAAATGCGAATCGTATATCATCATCTCCAGTCAACATAAATTTAACCCAAATAAATACACATAGAGGACTCTTGAATTTTGAAGGTTTATGCTTCCCTCTACAGATAAAAGATGTAGAGCTGTTTGAAGTGCTTAACGAATGGATATGATGAGGAGCATAATATTATTATCGGACCATATTATAAAACAAAAGAAGTTAAATCACATCATATCAATCTTCTCTTTCTTCAAAAGGAAATTAGCTCAACAACAACAGGCCATTATTTGTGGATAAAAAATATTTCAAGGTAATATAAAACATAAAATTTTTATAAATTCCTTTCAATTGATTATTTTGTTTGTTATAATATATTATATAGATTAATTAGGAACCAAACCAGCAAGTTTAAGGGGAGAAATTATCTGTGCAACTTTTGTTTGCAGCACTTTACAAAGGAGGACAGATTAACAAAACACATGTCAGAATGTAGAAAGCGGGTAGCATATCTTCCAAATGAAGATAAGGTAATTTTAGAATTTAAAGATCATGAGAAAGCAATGGATGTACCATTTGCTATTTATGCGGATTCTGAATGCATATTTCAGAATTTTGAAACATGCATTCCGAATCCAAATAAATCATCAACAAAATTTATAAACAAACAGCTCCCATATGCTTTCTCATATTATTTAAAATGTAGTTATGATAAGAATTTAGATAAGTTTAAGTATTTTAAGGGGGAAGATTCACCCAAAGAATTTATAAGTGAACTAGTGAAGGATGTAGTCTTCTTATATACAAATTATTTAAAAGATATAAAACCAATGATCCCTTTGAATGAAGACAAAGAATTACACTTTAAGAAGTCCACTATTTGTCATATTTGTTTAAAACCTATTGTAAATGAAGATAAAGTTAAAGACCATTGTCATTTAAGTGGGAAATATAGAGGACCTGCACATCAAAAATGTAATTTAAATTTCAAAGTTCCACGTTTTATTCCTATTGTCTTTCATAATCTTTCTTCGTATGATTCACATTTGTTTATAAAGGAACTTAATCATATTAATAATGGTTCAATAAATATTCTCCCATTAAATAAGGAATTGTACATATCCATTTCAAAAATTATCAGTATAGATAATATCAATATTGAAATTAGATTTTTAGACTCATACAAATTTATGCAGTCAAGTTTAGACTCATTAGCACATAATTTATCAAGAACTGATTTTACTACATTAAAGTCAAGTTTTGAAGATGAAAAACAATTTTCTTTACTAATGAGAAAAGGAGTTTTTCCATATAATTATTTAAATTCAGTTGACAAACTTAAAGAACGGAATTTACCAACGAGGGAACAGTTTTTCAATATACTTACAGAGACAGAATGTTCAGTAGACGATTACAACCATGCCAAGGAAGTGTGGAATGCTTTTAATTGTGAGACACTAGAAGATTATCTAATGCTTTACCTCAAAACTGATGTTTTACTTCTGACAGACGGTTTTGAGAATTTCAGACTATTATGTAAAAACATATATAAATTAGATCCATGTCATTATTATACAGCGCCAGGGCTTTCATGGGACGCAATGCTTAAAATTACGAAAATAAAATTACAACTTTTGACTGATATTGACATGATTACGTTCATCCAAAAGGGAATAAGAGGAATTGTTCAATGTTCGAAAAGACATTCAAAAGCTAATAATAAATATATGACAGATTTCAACAATAAACTTCAATCTAAGTATCTAATGTATTTAGATGCAAATAATTTATATGGGTGGGCTATGTCACAATATTTACCAGAAAGTGGATTTGAATGGGTTAGTGACATTGACGGTTTCTCCTTACATTCCATTCCCGACGATTCATCTGTTGGATATATTCTAGAAGTGGATTTGACATATCCAACAGAGATTCATAATCGTCATAACTTCTTACCATTTTGTTGCGAAAACAAAGTACCTCCAATGGCTAAAGATTCAAAGCTTATATTGGATTTGACTAACAAAACTAAATATGTTATATATTATAAAAACTTGCAACAGTGTCTAACACATGGTTTAAAGTTAAACAAAATACATAGAATATTGAAATTTAAGCAGTCCGATTGGTTAAAAAGTTACATATCTTTAAATGCATTTCATAGGATGAATGCTAAGAATAAATTTGAACAAAATTTCTTTAAGTTATTAAATAACGCAATATACGGAAAATCAATGGAGAACGTAGACAAACGGAAAAATATAAAAATTGTTAACTCTTGGGATAATGTTGGGAAAAAGCTTGGAGCTCGAGCTCTAATTGCCAAACCAGAATTCAGTTCTTTAAGTATTTTTGATGACAATATGATTGCAATTGAATTAAATAAAACGCATTCTATATATAATAAACCAATATATCTTGGATTTTGTGTTTTAGAGATATCTAAGTGGAAAATGTATAATTTCCATTATGATTATATGCTTCCTAAATATGAATCTAATGTAGAACTTAATTATATGGATACAGACTCCTTTATTTATACAATCTATACTGAGGATTTTTATAGAGATATTTACAATGACATTGATGATAGATTCGATACGTCTGATTATGCAAGTGATAATAAATTTAATATTCCCCAGAAAAATAAACAATTTTTGGGAATGATGAAGGATGAAAATAATGGAGTCGTCATGAGGGAATTCATTGGTTTAAGATCTAAAATGTATTCTTTTAGTACTGAAGAAGGGAGAGAAATAAAAAAGCAAAAGGTGTAAAAAATAATTGTTGTGCTAAGTTAAGCTTAAGTGATTATAAAAATTGTTTATACAATAAACAAATTTACTATGCGAATATGTGTATATTTAAGTCAAAGCTACACAATCTGTATACTTCCTTAATAAATAAAATATCGTTAAGCTATGTAGATGAGAAAAGATATGTTCGCAAAAATAATGTAGATACCCTTGCTTGGGGACATTATGAAGAACAATTTATGAATGATACTAACGATGATTCTCTAATGGAAATTGATTATATAGATGAACAAAGAATAAATAATTTTTGGGATATATTTCTAATGATGAGGATGACGATATTTTTAAGAAAATTAAATATTAGTTTGTATATAACTAGAATATCTATTTTTACAATTAATAAACAATATTGTGACATAATATAAACCAAAAGCTTGATTAAGTAAAAAAAAAATAAATAAAATGCAACACACGTGTAAATCATATTTATATGTATAAATATTTGTTCTATTTATTTCAAGTTACATTTATTGAATAAAAATTTTAAACACAGGTGACCACAATTAAATGTATTAAAGTGTTGTTTTCGTTCATAATTATATTCAATGGGTATCTTTAAATAATTAACAAGTTCAATTGGAGGTTGTAAGTTTCCAAAGCTATCGAAATATTCTTTATAGTTATGATTTTTATAATAGGCTACCCAGTGAGTTCCAGCACCACAAGAGTTATCTAGATTAACAATACCACATTCTTGAACTAATGGGTTTTTAGGCAAACGATCTCGCATAAACACACCTCTAAAATTTTCGAGTTTTTTACCATATTTTATTAAATCTAGATCAGTTAATGGTCGATTGGGTAGGTTATCTAAAAGTTTTTTGGAATCGGTTTATAATACAGTCCATATCCAGATTTATATGTTTTAAGATATAAGCCTCTAGCCTCGGCTAGTTGTTCTTTTCCATTTTTAATATCATTTACAGCCTTAATAATAGACGATCCACCCGTAGCCAAACCACCAAGTGCGGATAAAGCTGTTAGGATTGGAATTAGTGGAAGAAATCCACCGATTTTGGGCATTGGTATAACTCTCGGTATCACAATATTAGCCCTCTTCTTCCCTTTGAAGTTCGAAGTAATGGATTTTAACGCAATTTTAACAGCAGCCTTTAAATTGTCTGGTTTTTCATTTCTCAAGAGGTTAAGAGTATTTTTAACAGCTTTTGAAAACAATTTTCTATCACATGTTTTTTTCATTTGACTCTTTTTTTTCTGTGACTTTTTAGATTTATGAATTTTTATATTGTTCCTACCTAATCCGAATTTAAGTTTTGATTTCATAGCGTTTGTTACGAACCAAGCGTTAGCCTTTTCTTTGAAATCACTATCTTTAGATTGCACTTGTTGCCAAGCTTTTTCAACTAAAATTTTATCCGCTTTATGTCTCTTATTAATATCGTTTGTTTCTGACTATGTAATATGTGTGTTCCCTACAAGCTGCATCCAATGAATTTATTCCCTTATCACCTCTTGCTAAACGTTTTTCAAGTTTTGTTCCAGGTCCACAAAACTGATAACCAGGTAAATGTAGTTCAGCAGGTAATTTGCTTATTAAGTTGTTTACTAATCCACTACCAATACTATACTGATTATCTTTAACTCCCTTTTTATAGTTTATATTCATTTTTATTAATTATATGCTATGCGTAATGGGATTGACACTATAAACTTAAATGATGAGGTTTCGCTATATAATAAGAAATTTATATCAAAACCAAGTTAGTTATAAAAATGCGATTAGTAAAACAAGCTAAACAAATTGTAGTAAGAAATGCGGATGAAGCACAAGAAAACGAACCGAAAATTAAACATAGTACACTTTTACCAAATTCAATACGAGCATTAATTGTAGGTCCTTCAAATTGTGTGTTATGATTAGTCTAATAGAGAGCCCCAACGGTTTAAGTTTTAAAAACATTTACATATATTCAAAATCTTTATATCAACCAAAATACTGTTATCTCAAGGAATTGATACACCCAATAAAAGGAATAAATATTTTTACATTTGCGGAAAACGAGAAAGTTATTAGTCCTACAGAAGCGAACTCACATTCTATCATAATATTTGATGATGTTATTTGTGGAAAACAAGACACTATAAGAGTTTACTTTTGTATGGGTAGACATAAGAATATAGATTGTTTTTATTTATGTCAAACGTACACAAAAATCCCTAAACATCTTATACGTGATAATGCGAATATGATTATAATATTTAAACAGGATGAAATGAATTTACGACATATATATAATGATCATGTAATTGGTGATATGTCATTTAAAGAATTTACAAATATATGTAGTGAATGTTGGAAAAATAAATATGGCTTTCTTGTTATCAGTAAGGATAATTTGATAAATAAAGGGCGATATAGAAAAGGTTTTGATGAATTCATAGAACTATAAGTAAGCAGATCTTAAGTAGTTATAATGCAGATTGCAATCAGACATAAAACAGATCATTAGCAGATAAATATCAGTTGCTTAAGCAGATATCAGGCAGATCATTATCAAATATAAAGCAGATTTCAAGCACATATAAATACAATAACTATGGATAATAAATTGTTAAAGGATATTGTTAAGACAAGAAAGCCAAATTAAAAAATCTCAAATTAGACAATATAGAACGAGTTAATATTTTAGAAGATACATTCAAACCAATAACTAAACCTTTAAATACGATAATTGGAAAAATTAATGAATATCAAACTGATGATATATTGAATGATACATCTAAGTCCATAACCAAACCTTTGAATAAAATAATAAAAAAAAGATGATGATTATAACTCAGATGATTATCAATCTAATGATAACATAACAGATCCACAACTTCCACCACTACCATCCGACGACAGTTCAAACAATTTTGATGATGCAATAGATTATAACCAAGTTACTGAAAAAATATCCATTAGCTGAAAATATAGAATTACTCCTCAATAATAAAACAATAGATAAAATTTATGGTTTCAACATAGATGAAAGCGGAAATTGGCGATATGCAAATAATGAATTAAATTTTAATGCTGATAACTCTATTCAAATAGGGAATTCAACGTGGAAAATGACTCCAGGATTATTTGAATTAGTTTTCCATTCAAAGCCTCTACATTATAATAAAAATGATTTAAGAAAATATAAAGAAATTTTAATAAGTACCAATGCTCACAAACGTCAATATGAATCAAAAAGTCAAATTAAAGGTACACGAGCTTATAAATATATTCGTATAATAAAAAATTTATTTAATACTAAACCAAATATTCTAACGAAAGGTAGTGGATTCTCGTTAAAGACTATTGATAATCGTAGATCTAGTTATATATACTGGAATGACACAAATGAATTAGTGGACAGATTACGTTTACTTATTTCATCAGAAAGTGTTGGTCATAATAATCACAATAACGAAATAATTTCCATTATTGAAGAATTGAAAGAAGCTGATATAATATATTAAACTAAAAATGACTTATATAAATAAGTTTGGAGAAACTTCTTTCCGACATAATCTAAATGACTCAAAGTTAAAATTATACAAATATAATTTGTAATTGAATAACATAACAAAAGATATGGAAAAACTGGATAATATAATTAAAACTATTAACGAACAACGTGAAGAACTTAAAAACGATTATAATTCTCAATTAAACATTATCAAAAGGGATGTTAAAGTATTACAAGAATTAATTACAAAAGGAATCAATGAAAATGTTGAAGCTATTGAAAAAATAGTGAGGAATCAAATAAGTTATGCAAATGAAGACTTTTCAAAGAATATCGAAGAGAGATTCAATACACTTGAGGATTTTATATTTAAATCGATGAAGAGAAATGATGTAAACGTTGAGGTGAAAAAACGAAAACTTGAATTTCCTAAAATTAAAGGATAAAAATTTTATATAAATATTTGACACTCATATCTGAATGCTTAACAGCAAAGAATCTTATTTCAAACTGAACTTAGATAAAAGAGAAATAGTTGATGAACTTCATAAGCAAGCGCGAAAAATTTTTAAAAGAAGACGGGTTATCATAAAAGGAATCGATGATTTATGGCAAGCGGATTTGGTTGAGATGGGCAACTACGCAACATATAATAACGGTCACCGTTATCTCTTAAGAGTAATAGATTCTTTTTCAAAAAAAGCTTGGGCTATAGCAGTGAAAAATAAAACTGCACTCAACATAACGAACGCCATGAAAAACATTTTCATAAAAAGCAATCGTAAACCAAAAAATTTACAAACAGATGATGGTAAGGAGTTCTTCAATAATCAGTTTCGTCACTTAATGCAATTGAATAAAATCAACCACTATTCAACATATAGTGTTCTGAAAGCATCCATCATAGAAAGATTTAACAGAACTCTTAAAGGAATGATGTGGAAGGAGTTTAGTTATCAAGGAACATATAAATGGTTAAACATATATAAGAACCTTGTAGAGAAATATAATAATACTTACCACAGAACAATAAAAATGTCGCCCAATGAAGTAAATTCATCAAACGAAAAATTTTTATTGGATACAGCTTACAACAATTTAAAAGTATTTATAAAACCAAAGTTCAAAGTGAATGATAATGTTAGAATAAGTAAATATAAACATATATTTGAAAAAGGTTATACACCAAATTGGACTACTGAAGTATTTACGGTCAAAACTATAAAAAATACTAATCCAAATACATATATATTAAAAGATTATCAAGGACATGAAATTAAAGGAGGGTTTTATGAGTCTGAATTAATGAAAACTAGATTTCCTGAAACTTATTTGGTTGAAAAGGTTTTGAAAAGGAAAAGCAACAAAATTTATGTTAAATGGCTTGGTTTTTCTTCAGAACATAATTCTTGGATTAATATAAATTATGATTAATAATAAAAACTGTGAAAAATTTAATAATTAACTTAATCATTCATGAACCACTAAAATTTCAATTACATTAACTTTAAACGGATACTCTTCGCATCTTGTCGCAAACTATTTTCCGCCAATTGAACTAAATGAAAATTATGTTTGCGGCTTAATAAGTTTTGATACATATCCTTCAATTCCAAATATAGATGTTGAAAACAATTTATTTCATATTGCAAATCATGAAATAACAGTTCCAGTTGGGTCATATGAATTAACTGATATAGCTGAACTACTAAAAATTAAATATCATGATATGAATCCAACCGGTTCTCTTGATGTACGAGCAAATTATAATACACTACAAACATGTATAAAAAGCACTTCTGATTTAATTTATTTTAATAAAAAATCTTCAATTGGATCATTATTAGGCTTTAGTAGAAAAGTACTAGCACCTGGAATAGAACATTACTCCGATAAAACGATAGATATAACCAAAATTAATACAGTAATCGTTGAATGCAATATTGTATGCAGTTCGTATATAAACAACATGTCTACGCATATTTTACATCAGTTTTCGCTTAACGTTAGTCCTGGATATAAAATAACAGAGACTCCAACGACTGTAATATATTTACCTTGTAAATTCAAGAACAATAAATAATATAATTTTGAAAGTTGTTGACCAAGACGGAAACTTAATAAACTTTCGCGGTGAAAAAATAACAATACGATTGCATTTAAAGCCTATGACAGAATGATAATATACAACAAAAGTGATCTATCGAATGATTTAACATTTATTCAATCACCATCAGCCGAAGACGAAGGTGAAAATTCATCAAATTTTTGCAAAAAGTTAAAAATACAATACTATAAAAATAATAAACATCGAAAGCCTAAAAAAGCTAACGTTTTAAATAAAACTAATCAGCATTTTTTAAAAAGTTTAGGATTTAAATTAAAATAATAAAATTAATCACGTAGTTACAACCAAGGAAAACAAACAAATGAGTAGTATAATTAATATATTGCAAAATCCTCAAGTGGATAATTCAATTATCAAGAAGGAGTACCACAGTTATACATCATATTTACAGTCATTTAAAAATAATGATGAAATTCGTATATCAATTCAAAATCAAGATTTGTATGTTTTACCAAGTGAAAGTTTTCTATATATCGAAGGTCTTGCAACAAAGGAAGATTCAATAGTTTTTACATCCATACGTCTCTTAAACAATTGTATGGCACACCTATTTGATGAAATTCGTTATGAAATTAATGGTATAGAAGCTGATCGCACACGTCATTTGGGTATTGCAACAGAATTAAAAAACTATGTTTCGTTGAATAAATTTGAAAGTGATAGTCTACTAAATGCAGGATGGTCACCATTTAACAATGATGGTCTTATACCCGAAAATGGATATTTTAATTTTTGTGTACCACTAAAATTACTACTTGGATTTGCCGAAGATTTTCACAAAATAATAGTTAACTCTAAGCATGAATTGATTCTGTTACGATCTAAAGATGATAAGCAAGTTTTTAAATCTCAACTATCAACTGAAAAAACCAAGTTAACAATTTTAAATATAACTTGGAAAGTACCACACATTCAACTTGCTGATGCATACAAATTGCAGATATATAAAACAATAAATAACCGTCATCCATTAAGTATATGTTTTAGAAGTTGGGATATGTATTATTATCCTTCACTTCCAGAAAGTACAACAGTTTTTTGGAATGTTAAGCTAGCTGCTCACAACGAAAGACCACGCTTCCTATTGTTAGGTCTTCGAAATAATGACAACAAGTTTCAACATTGTGATTTAAGTGATGTAAAAGTACATCTTAACTCTGATACATATCCTTATGATAATCTAAATCTTAAGTTTGATAGAAATCGTTTTGTTATTCTATATGACATGTACTTAAAATTTCAACAATGTTATTATTCACGCAACACCCAACCATTATTAACACCAGAAAACTTCAAAAATATGGCGCCAATAGCTGTCTTGGATGTTACACATCAAAATGAATTAGTCAAAACTGGACCAATCGATATTAGAATTGAACTGAAGACTTTAAAAAATATATTACCTAATACATCTGCGTATTGTTTAATTATTCATGATAAAATATTTGAATATATTCCACTAACAAACGAAATTAGAAAATTGATATAACTTTATTTTTAGTTAGTTTAAGAGACTAATAATTATAGATAAACATAAACTAAAAAGTAATTGCATACAATTTATATAAATGTTAACTGTAATAACATTATTGTTTATTCACAAACATTTGGTCTACATACTCAGTCACACTTATTTGTAAGGATGTTACTCAACGATATATATGAATTTTTAAAAAGATGTTCACACATTGTCTCCAACGAAGATAGATATAAACTGATTAATATTCAATCACATCTCGAAAAAGTAAATAACTTAAAAACAACGAAAAACAAATTTGGAGAGCATTATGAAGATTGTTCATGGTCTAATGAGAATGAAACTTGTGGACCCGACACTTGTTCATGTTCATACAAAAGAATACAAAATATGAGAATAGAGGAAGAAGCGAACAAACTAGTGAAATTCTATTATAACATATATAATGTCAGTAAATGTAAAAACTGTAATTTTCAAAAAGTTTAGATAATAAAAATATTTATTTAAAAGAAAAAAAAAACATATTCATTTATATAATAATAAAAAAATAAGAAAACTATTTTACATGATTCTCTTAACCCATACTTTCAACCCTTCTTAATACGTCTAAAAGAATATCATCCTGCCCATCATGTAACAATAAATATGCTGCTACATCCACCGGTGGCAAAACTATTACCTCCCTAATATCTATGGGCTCTTTGATGCTTAAAAATACATCTTCATCTCCTTCTAATAGATGATGGTACCACTCGTGTGTTGTTGGTGTTGATGCTTCTGTAATTGATGTAATAGGTGGTGCGACTTCGACACTAGATGTTGATGTTGATGTTGCGGGCTCAGTATATGTTACTGTAGTTGGTGTTGTGGCTTCTATAGATGATAATGCTTCAGCTTCTCTAATATCCTTATTTTTTTTAATTATTCTCCTATATAAAGGAGTATCCCAAAATTTTTTTGTTTTTAATTGAATACCGTGTTGCTTCAGATAATGGCGTCTCTTATTTGAATTACTAGAAAAAGTAATTATTTCACATATATGGCAAAATAAATTGTTATTGTTCATTTTTAAATATTATTTTAGTTTTTTTCACACAACACTTCGTTTTTGAATAATGTCACAAGACTATAATTTTGTTCAGAAAAATGTTTTATTTTATACTTTTTTTTGTGCACACAATATATGCATACATTCATCTATAGAAAATTACCTGTGATTGGAAAATCTTCATATTTATCTACATTTATGATCTTGTAAATTAGTGCGTTTAACAATAAAGGAAAAATATTTGTTTGTCCTTCACGTTTTTTTTTTCGTGTACCCTTTTTCTCAGAACAAATAAAATGTAAATTTAACCAACCCACCCACGTAAATCTACACGCACAAAAAAGCATGCATACGCATGTCTCTCGTTCTTAATACTTTAATACTTAATATCATGTGTCTTGCATGTGCATGTTTACCTTTCATTAAATTTTTAAATGTCCTATCCTTTTTTTCTCTTAAAATGAAAATTAGAGTAAAGCAAAGTACATCTAGGTGCTGTGACATGAAAAAGCATGCATACGCATGTCTTATGGAAAAATACATATAAATGAAAAAAGTAATAAAACATTGTAATGCATACATATACATATGACAATGTGTCTTGCACATGAATGTTTAACTTTCATCAAATTTTTAAATGTCCTATCCATTTTCTTAAAATGAAAATAAATAAGATAACTTATTTTAAACATAAACTCTAATTTTCATAAAATTAAAATAAAATGCATATATCTCAAATTCGTTTTAAATTTTTCAAACAAAATTTTCCTGAAATGGATTTCAAATTCACTTTGTTAACGTGCATGTGCATGTTTAACATAAAAACAAAAATCAATAAATAATAGGGGCTCACTTCACTTTACTAAATATATTTATTGTTTTAAAAATTGTGTAACTACATAAAATTTCTTATAACAAATAAAAAATTTAGCTATAGTTTAGTTCGAATATTGCTGTACCATTTGGTGATTGACGTCCTTTGTAAATAATTGTCCAAATTTTGTTGTTTAAATATGCAATAACTTTGGATCCATATTGTGTAACCTTCCATTCAAAATTTAAAATCTTGTAAGGTTCATTTAAGGGAATATCATAAATTTTTGTGTATTCTGATTTTATTCCTTGCGCAATGTTAATTATTTGTTGATAGATCTAAAAACAAACAAAAATTAGTTAAATTTTATATGTATTTCTTAAACTTTCATATAATAAATAAAAAAATTCTAATGTTATGTTAAACTTCATTCTTGCCATTGCTGTTGAACGTAATTTCAAGGATCTTTGAATAACAATAACTAAAACTAAATTATAATTGGTCTTTTATATACATATTTTTGAGTCAATCGAACTCTCATTTTTATGTAATTACTCAAATGAGAATCTCATTCGAATTGTTCCATTTACAAAAATGTCGTGAGAAAAATATATTCTCATTTGAAGTTAACTTTGTTGTAGGAATATATGTATGTATTAGAATATCCTTCCTTATGGAGAAAATACATGTATTGGAATATCCTTCCTTATGGGAAAAATACATGTATTGGAATGCACATATATACTAATTAGAATGATCCTTATGGAACAAATACATTGAGCCAGTATCCCTACATTTATATGATCCTTATGGAAAAAATACATTGAGCCAGTACCCCTATATTTATACTACTTACAGCAAGAAATCAAGGTACATGAAGCTGACTTGCAAGCAATAGTTCAATGGTCATTTGTAAGGTATATGCCAGTCGGCAGCTAATTAATTTTTTCTCGTTTAATTTTCCGATTTATTGTTGAATTTTGTTTTTCTTCACACGTTTAGTTTTTGTATATGACAGCCGAACAGTATTTTTACACAAACAACAACTTACGTGCATATTCTTTATATAAATTTACTTTGTAAAATCTTTTTATTGAATGTTGCCGCCATTACAAAATACATGTCATTTCTGTAGTACGGAGTTGCGATCATTTAATTAATTTAAAAGCTTTTGACAGTGTTGTAAAAGTGTTGTAAACAAGTGAATAGCAATCAAGGCGAATTCATAACAGTTGCACTAGCGATTTTAGTCACAGCTGTTTTATTTTCAGTTGGCTTGGTAGCAATATTAAAAATTTAAGAACAAAAAACCTTAAAAAGTATAACATAAAAAATATGTACATGTGTATCATTATTTTGGCAAAAAAAAATAACCAAAATGAGAAAAATATTCACATCTTCACAATAAAGAAAAAAATAACCACTTTTGGTTAGAAATAACCAAAAACGGCAGCCCTGGTACCTTTTTTATTTATATCATGTTATTTACTTGCGGTCTACACGTAACATAAAATGACTAACCTTAACATTAATTTCTAGTTAATGTTAAGTGTAGACTTCAAATGTTAATGTTTATATTCAGGTATCACCCCAATATTTCTTATCAGGAACACATAACATGCTATAATGTATGGGTGTAATCCGACACGGATTGAGTCAATTTATTACTGCCCTCTTTTCAACCAAACCTATCTGTTTAAACAACTCAGTTAAAATATGAGATGACAAAAAAGGAGATAGCACACAAAAGAGTATATTCGATCTCTATTCCACAACCTTCAATCCTGCAAGGCAAAGCTCTAACGGCGTACTTTTTTACTTGTACTTGCAGTTAGTGTTTAAGAAAGTCATTTCATGTCAGCAGGAGACGAAGAGTTAGGAATGTTAAATTTAATTTTCAAATGAGTTTAGTTTTCAGTTTATATATATATATATATAACTAAGTGGAGATATTAAAAAGTGTTCTTCTATCAAGAGTTGATCCATTACACCCGAAGTATCCTATATTACTAAGTCCATAAATTTATTATTTATTCTTTCGAGTTATGACGTTATGTATTTGAGTAAATGAGCGTATGTACTTACATGTTTTTTCAATAAAAGAAAACCAATATGTTAAATTTTATCGAGCTTATTGCCAATTTTGTAATATACTTTTTCAACGACAGTATCGCTATCGGAATAAAACTATCGATAGTCTAATGAAAAAGAAACTATCGATAGATTGCCAGCTCTACTTACCATCTGTAATCGAGCAATAATTAATATTAGTGGCAAAATCACAAAATATTCCGTTTTTTATACTTTTTTGTGCAGTAGAGTTGTGGAAACAAGTGGTAAGTTCATTGCAATACATATTTTGACACAGTAGAGAATATTTATTGGTGTTGTAAAACTTTGTTTCAGTTTTCAACCCAAAATAGTATTGTACCATATAGCGATACTCATTTTAATCATTCTTATGAGCAAAAAATTATTATTCACAGTTAGTACTTACATTTGAATCCGTGTGTACTTAAAGAATGTGTAAATCTTTGTAGCGACAAGTTCACCGAGTCAGATCGGTTAGCAATAAATGAACGTGTTTGGGGTATTGGAAACAAAATAAGACAAAAAGACTTTTTGGCATCTAGTTAAACCCGTATGTCAGTCCAAACACGAAGAGGTGGTAGTAATAGAAAGCAATATACATATAGTTATAGTTAATTTAATTATTTTTCGAACTATATTTGTTTCTATACTCTTCTGAATAGAACAGGCTAATGTTCGTAACGCTTTTTAAGCCAAATTACATGTGATAATTATTAATGAACAAATAACATCAAAGTTAGTTGTAAATATTCTGACAACAACACATAGTTGAACAGAACAGCCAGCCGTTTTCGAAGGCCACTAAACCTTCCTCACCAGCGTTCTTCTGTGTTTTATTCAACTGTGTGTGGTGCCAGTTGATGTAGATGTCTGCCTTATATACGAAACTTTATTGCAAATGGAATATGTGAATTGGTTTGATTCATTGCATTTCAATTTACTCATGTGTTTTGTAATGAAGGCTCAAAGTTATTATCTCTATATTTACAACAGTCTTACCATTGTCGTTTGTTCTTTACTAACTATGGACATGTTTGTTAATTTGCTTATTTTTGTTCTACTTAAGACAAACTTTTTTGGTTTGTTACTATTAAGTATATTTTTATTTAATGTTTGCCAATGACTATTAATTTTAGTTAATTTAATTATTTTTCGAAGTATATTTGTTTCTATATTCTTATGAATTGAACAGGCTAATGTTCGTAACGCTTTTTAGAACATTAGCCTGTTCTATTCATAAGAATATAGATACATATAGTTATGTTATTAATTACAACAATAATTACCCTTATCGGGAATAAAAGTTCATATGAAATATATTCCCTTTCCACAAAATTGTGGTTTGTTGTTGTGCCAGTATATTATATCCTAATTTTGTTCACCATTTTTTGTTCACGGGAAAATTCCACGTGAAAAAATGGTTCGACTGTTATTCCCGTTAAGGGTGAAGTACATTAAAGTGTGCCAACAGTTTTTGTTGAAACCGCTCCTTATATCAGAAAAAATTTTAAGATTGACTAAAAATAACGCTAGTGGTTTGAAAATTTTTCTTGCTAATAATCAAAAAGCTACGGCTCATAATAAGTCTGATGAACAGTTCCCTCTCATTATTGTCTCAACAAAAGTAACAAGATGTATCTTCCTTAAGAATTTCGCAATAAAAAAAGATTATATGATTGCTATACAAAACATTTGAAATATATAAACCAACATTCATCACTATTATCCTTAAGGGACTTTCGAAAAACTTTCAATCATTTCATATCGGCTTTCACTTGCCGAAAAAGAAAAATGAGTTACTTGTGAAAATTACAAAAACTTGAATAATGAAGCACAAAATACTTTAGAGCAAACAGAAGAACATCAAAAACACATAAGAGATAAAGATAAGTGTGAGGAAATAATTTTGGAGTATCAAAACGTTGTTTTTTAATTACATCATTTGGTCGTAACAGCCTTAACATGAATTAGTAGCTAGCCAGCAAGCAGCAAAAAAGACGTAAACGACATAAATACCCGTTATCTAGGAAATATATAAAATAAACTAAATGCAATGTATAACTAAGGCGTAACATACTTAGTTTCTCGGTAATACTTGGACCTGAACCAGAGCTATTTAATAAAAACCTCCTCCTAAATAATTTGTTTTTTGGCGCTTACGTCTTTTTGGCGTTTATTGATCGATATGTACATGCTAGTGATGTAACGAATGTGAAATTTTGATTTTCGCAAAAACGAATGCGAATATTATATCTAAAATTTATTGACATAAAATTGGGGTTCAATTTACGCCTGCAAAATGAAATATGAAAAAATTGTTATGGAAAAGAACTTCATACTCCTGTTGGCATACTTTAAAGCAGAGCCCCCCAAACGTGACTGAGCGCTTTTGTATGTTCTTTCTGCTTTTTATGTGTGTTTGTTGTTCTTTTTGCAATTCGAGTCATCATCATCACACACACTTTGTCCGAAGTAGCTGACGTACAGCAACGAAACAGCCAAACACACAACATCACACATACTTTGTACGAAGTATACGTGTGTCACCATAACGTCGACTGCGCAAGCCCATGGGCTTGCAAATGAAATTTTGAGTGGCTATGCTTTAAAGTAAATAAAAACTATCCAAAATTTTAATGATCGTCATTAAGTAGTATTTTAAAATGATACAAAGCACAAATTTCTATAAAATATTTAATAGATTCGTACACAGTACGAAAAATTTTAATTTTTTGCAGAAAAGTCATTTCATGCCAAACAATATAGAGACAAATTGTAGTCTAACTGTTTAATGGTTTTCATTTCTTCATCTACATTTTTAAATATTTTTAATACACATAAATAACTTACTACTAACTAACTACAACATTTATTACCAATAAAGATAACAAATACTGTACATATAAGGAAATGGTCTTGCAGAAGCTTATCAAAATATTTCCTCCAATTCTCATGGACAAAAAAAAATTTACTTTCAAAAAATATATTTTTACATGGATATGACAATATCAAATTGTAAGTTTTGAAATATTTGTGGGCCGACTTAAGGCTACATCGTATAAGTTTTGACAGATGTATTAATGAAAACTTTCATACGAGTACATAGACGTATTTTAAAAGGAATATTTTAATTTTTTATTTAACCGAACTAAAGAAAATATTTCTATAAAACAGGAGTTATCTACGAACTAGACCGTTAGGCCATACATAACCTGACTTTGACATCACGCTTTTCGTATGCCGATCTTGCTTCGAATTATTATACCGCTTTTTAGAGTTTTGAAATTTTTAATATCTTAGATTTTTATTAAAAAGTAACTGATAAAAATGTATTCCAAATATTTTTAAGTGTAGTTATTGCTTAACTAGCCAAAGGCCTGTGTGCTTCGATGCACCTCATATACGTTTTGAAGAAGTTCAAGTTCGACCAAGTTTGCAACAGATATTAATTTACTTCGGATGTTGCTAACTTTTTGCTCCATTATTGACTCATTCTTATAATACTATTCTCGTTGTTGGCGTTACTGCTCACCAACAAATTAAAATTTTTTGACTGTTTGGCTTCCACGATGTCTTGAAATAAATCTTGCTTCTATGTGGGAAGCGCCATGCCAACTTCAGTCATTAAAAAATTAATAGCCTATTGCTCGTTCTAGACCAAGATCAGTACAGTAATTCCAACTTTTTTTTTTGTAAAGCATCCAACATTATAAAAATCGTTACTTAAACAAAAATTCAGGTTCCTTGCTGCATTAGAAACAAATAAGCTATATATGGAAGATACCTAGGCTTGCCAGATGGGCCTGATTGTCAAGTTTTTTAATGCACGTCAAGTGAAAAAGTGATTTGTCAAGCTTTTTTGTAAGTTATTTTTTTTTCTGAGATTTATGCTAGCTATGCAATAATACTTAAAAAAGTAACTTTATATTTCTAAAAAACAAATCTAAAGCCCATATTTTTAATCATTACATAGTATAAAACAAAGTCGCTTTTTCTGTCCCTATATCCCCATGTATGCTTAAATCTTTAAAACTACGCAACGGTTTTTGATGCGTTTTTTTTAATAGATAGAGTGATTGAAGAGGAAGGTTTATATGTACAATAACATCCATTAAGTAGAGGGGAAATACTGTTATTTTTGAGGTTTCTAATGTGATGTCGTAAATAATAACATTTTTTTCCGCTTAAATTGCAAACACAGGCTGAACCCTACGAGATTTATCCAAATAATGTGATAAGTATTGTACACATTGAAAAGGTCTACAGAAAACTCCGCTATGGTATATGTCTATCTCTTATGGATATCGCACAATAACATTTTTAACCGACTTCAAAAAAGAAGGAGAATGTTCGTACACGCCTAACTCGGTAATTTTTAAACTGATTTTCGAAATTCTTTTTTTGTTTGAAAGGGTTTGAATGCAATTAGGTCCTATAATTTTTTTTTGGAAAATCGGCAGGGAAAGTTTCTTCCCCTATTTCATAACTCTGCTTTTTTTTGAACCGATTTTCAAAATTCTTTTTTGGTTTGAATGAATTTTGCTTAAAGTTAGAACAAATTTCGTTGGGATATTTTGAGCCCCCCTTCCCCCACCAAAAAAAATTTATTGATGATTACATAACTTCTCTATTTATGGACTGATTTCTAAAATTCTTTTCTTTTTGTTTCAATATTATTTTCATACTTGCGTTCGTTTTGTAATCTTTTGGATTGATTCTTAGTGTTGGAGTCAGTTTTTTTTGCCAGAATTATTTTGGCATTTACTTTTTACGACAGATTAAAAAAATTTGAGATCTACCGGAAAAATTGCGTTAGCTGTTGCGTTATTCGGCATTGCCGCTACGCTTTTAGAAGGAGGCCGAACCGCACACTCTACATTCAACTCCCGCTGAAAATCGCCACCGATGACAATAACAGCGTCTGTAGTATTTCTAAGCAGAGGAATACAGGAAAATTGATGCGTGACTGCTTATTAATAGTCTGGGACGAAGCTACCATGTCAAACAAGACGTCTGTGGAAGCACTGGATAGTTTTTATTGTTTTTAGTTTTTTTTTTATATTGTTTCTGTTACTTTTACTTTTTATGATACTTTTGTTCTTAATCTAATAATTTTTATGAAAAAATAATAAAAACTTATATAAAAAACAATAGTATTGCATTAAACACATTCGACACAGCAGGCTACGGGCTACAATCTGTCAAAAATAGAATACACACATTCTTATGGTAACAATTATTTTAACGACAGCAGGCTACACGACTGCACGACCACCGTTGTAGCTGTCGCCAACTTTAAACTAATTTCTATTTCTCTGGCTACAATGAGCAAATGCAGTGTTACCAGTATAATACAAAATGGTGAATGAATGATATCGTACAATTATTTCATACTATTTACTAGAAACAATATCCAAAAATTGATGTAAAGAATAAATTGATTAATTATTGTACTTTTATGTGAAATAAGTACATTTTAAAAGAAAAATTAATTTTTATAAATGCAAAATATATGAAAGTGGCAATACTGAACTATGTATTTGTACTTGAATATCAGCTCCAAAATAATTAAGTAGCTGGCTACGAGGCGACAAATGCTGCTAGCGGCATTTGAAGTCGTGTGTTCGTGTAGCCTGCTGTGGTGAATGTGTTTAATGCATATGAATGTTTTTATTTGTCAAGTTTTTTTTAATCAAGTTTTTTTAGTCAATGTTAAGCTTTTTGGCAAATTAGATCTGGCAAGCCTAAAAATACCACACAATAATTGGTGCAGCCGTTCTTAATTAATGCGATTACCAAAGAACGACATTTGATTTGATTGGATTTGATTTTTATGTACATACATATCTGTGGAAAAAAGTGCTAAAATCGAGATAAGCTGATTTTGAGTTAACAGTACCTTCGTAATCTGCATATTCTAAAGTACCCCTGGGCGAAATCTCAACTAATTTCTGTGATTTTTCAAAAAGTTATAGCACAATGACCTGAGGCTTATCTTTTTTAGACCTCAAATCTCATTTGGCATAATGCCTTAATTTACATTATACTTTTTGTATTTTTCAGATTGAGTGTATTATTTACAGTGTATAGGAAGATGTTTATTAAAAAAATAAAGGTTAACGGAGAATTTCTAAATTTAACTGTACAAACAATAAATTTCTGAAAATCGAGTACAACGCTTAAATGTGCTCTCCTGCAAAACAGTCAAATATGACTTAAGCACTTTTTCCTTATTAAAAACTGTGTTCCCTAAGTAGGTACAAAGCTGTGTATGTTTATATCACACATCCCGGTTTTTAAACGACTTTCATTTTTAAATCCCGCTTTTTGGTTGTGTTTTCTTCAAAATCCCGCATTTTGATCGCTCATCTCCCGCTTTTTGCAAAAACCATCTGGTCACGTTAGCCATACAATATATGAGTAGGTGAGATGCAAAACTCGTTCGTTACACGTTAAGATAATTATGGAAAAAAGCGAAAAACGTATAGCAGCTGATTAAATATACCAAATTAGTGGAATACTTTAAATTCTCATGAAAGAATATAAAAAAGAGCATATATTGACACAATCTTTATATTGCTTGTTATAAAATTTCTGAAGAACTACTAGAATCAATCATTATCTTGATTTTTTTAATTTTTGTAACAAACGAGTTTTGCATCTCTGCTACTCATATTTAAGGAATACTTTAGAATATTTTAATGTAGAGAAATAATTTTCGGGCAAATATCTAGAAAAGTAATTAAACTTTTTAATGTTAATTGGATAAGAAGTTTGTTTTATTTGTTTTTAAGTTGTTTGCAAGAATTGAATGAAAATAATTTTTTTTTAAATTATTTATTACACACTAATCATTTTAGCCATTTATTTGTAATCTGTTTAGGATTTACATATATATTTAACTTTTTTGGAAAAATATTCGTATTCTCCTGAATTCGCCACTTCGAATACGAATGCATCACTAGTACACACATATATATATATATATATATATATATATATATGTATATGTATGTGCATACATATGTACACACATTTATAAATAAATGCTCCTATGCATACCAGAGAACAGATTGAATACCTTACTTTGTTGTTTTGAATGCAATCATCAAAAACTGTATATTGTTGTCAATCCACAACATTTGAAAGACTGAGCATTTCATGTGTGCCATGTGAATTTATTAAATTAAACAGTTTCATACATAGATAATTTTATAGAATCCAACATGATTGGAAACTGTTTAAATCAATAAAAACATGTCAGAATCAAACTGTTTTTCATTAGTAATTAGTGGTTACGCTTTCTTTGGCATATGCCGCACAGATGTAAGCCCGGCCAAAGAAACAACGCATGGCACAATCGAAAAAGATGAGTGCAAACGAGCAAACGTTGTCAAAAGCAACGAATGCTCAGTGAATTGAATACAATGTAGAGTTTGTTCTTTGTGATTGTATGTAAGAGTTTTACATTAGTATTCATAAATGTATTAAAATGTATTTTATTTAAAATTTTTTATGAAACAGTTATTTGAAATATATTTCAAATCTATTTTACTTTTTCCATATTTTATTTTTGTATTTTCAGTTTTCTAACACCGTAAATATCGGCACTTATTTTTGATAAAATTTCCTCCCTCAGACTGCATATTTTATTTATAACCATTAAAATCATTTAAAATAAACTTTTTATTTAAACGTGATATACAAAAGATCAGCGAACACTGAGTGAATGGTATGAAAGAAATTAATTCTTTCATGCTGGATCATTTCATTTCGCTGCTTTTGTTACGAGTATAACAGCATTGTAATAACAGAGTGCGTCTGAGCAATCAACAAATTGCAATGAATTGTATCATAAAAATTACATTTGTTATTGTTATCGAATAAATGCATGTCAATAGCAACGAGTTTATGAATTACTAGCATATTGCCCACTACTTTGTCAGCGGATATAATGGTGGCTATTCTGGAATAGGCGTCGACTTGGTGAAATTTACATGTAGAACAAAAACAAAACTTCACAAATGTTAAAAATTTGTTTTTGATTATCATACAAAATTTACCGTTTTTAAAAAAGAGAGCAACGCGTTCAAATTCTCACGTTTATTTCATTTTAGAATTGTATGGGAAACAAAAACAATTTTTGAAACTTTGTTTTTGCTTTAATGTAAAGTTTCACTTCTTCAACGCGTTTTCCCGAATAGCCACCAATATATATGTGCTAACCAAGCTCTTTCATTTCATAAATAGGGTTCAAATATAAAAGGTCGCAAGACTCGTCATTTTGATATTGTGTTCAACTGATGCCTTTCCTCCTTTCCTTGACAGGTCATTTTATTCTAGACATTAGAGAAATTCTTTATATTATTTTTTATAATGTACCAACCAAGTCCTTTTATTTGAAATCCATATTGATAGAGTTTAGTTCTAAGATGTTAGTTCCTTAAATTGAATCGTCAACCCCTTTTGTTTCAGACTGTTATTGTTAGGCTATTATCAAGTTTCACTCTCCATTTTCTTGTTGAGGTCGTTTCAGATTTATTTCTATACAACTCGTATTTTTAATGTCCTTTTGTTTAATGCCCTATTGATATGAATTATTTTCCCCCATTAAAATCACCTAGAAGAGATTTTTTCACGCTGACAATTTTTGTAGTTTTATCATTCTTTCGTTTTACGATTTTTTCGTTTTGCAAAGTTTTGGTTTTGAATTCATTTACATAAGTATTTATTTTATGAAATGGGTTTTGTATAGAAAAAGTAACAAAAAGTTACTCGTGTTTTTCTATTTTTTAGACCTTACAAAAATCAAAGTTTAATACATCCGCGTAAGAAGCGGAATTAAAATTGAGCTTCATAGGAAAATTCCAGAAAAGGGGTACCAATTTTACCATTTATTTGTTTCAATATAAAAAAAGTGAAACACTTATTCGCAAAAGATATATGAATTACAAAATAAAAGTATCAAAATCAGTTTTTCTAGTTTTTGTCATCTAAAAGTACAATCTTCTACTAAAAGTAAAGCTTTTTTACAAAAATGTGTCACTTTTTTCTGTTTTCTAAATTGGATGGTGCTGAAGATATTATGTTTCCAAAAAACAATCCTTTCCTTTAGATTATATTTTAAAAAGAATCGTAATGATTATATAATTGCCTTTAAAAGAATTGCTGATAAATAATTGATTACGATTACTAATAATCGAAAAGTAATCTGAATTACTTAAAATTACTAAACAGAATCATAAGTAGTCAAAAAATAATCCGATTACTTCTAAGGATTACTTTTGATTCTTTTTGATTATTTATTAAGGATCAAAAGTAGTCTTTGAAAGTAGTCGGATTACTTTTTGATTACTTTTGATTCTTTTTGATTATTTTTAGCAATTTTAAGTAATTCAGATTACTTTTCCATTATTAGCAATCGTAATCACGATTACTAAGTACGAAACTGAATATAATCGTAATTTAATCATTACTGTTTAAAAAAAAGTAATCAAATTAGTAATCATTACGATTAGTAATCATTACTTAACAGCTATGCCTATATCATTGTAGTTGACAAAAATAATGAAAAACTTACATATCGCACACTAAATCATAAGGAGTCACAACTCAAAAAATTTCAGGCGCTGAGTAGTTGCAAACTACTGTTGATACTCTACAAATGACGCAAGTATGCAACATAAAACAAGAATAACGGTATTTTATATTCTTCAAGAAGACTTTATTGCAAAATAAATTGTTGCAGTCGTTAGGGTTTTGATCAGGTAACTGATTTATAAGAAAGGAAAATAATTCGATAGTTTTGAGTTGTGACTGTTTATGATTTAGTGTGCGATATTTAAACATTCAGTTAAAGGTACCAAAAGCGGGTAAAATTTTAAGCCTTATATGCTTGAGTTACCCATCCCAGATGATTTGTCGGAGAAAATGATTAAGGAAAAACTTTGGTTTCATATGTAATACTTTAAAGATATGTATGTGGAGTCCCAAAAAGGTACAAATACTAATTTTTTGCACGTTTTATCTCTCAAAAGTATATATGTCAAAAAATACCCTGCACTTATTTTTAAGAAGTATTTAAATTTTTTTTAATTTTAGTCTACCTGATTTAGTTTCAGAGACATAAGGTTACAAGTTTGACAAATTTTTGCCCCTGTTTAACCCTTTGCATCCAAATTTCCGAAAACCTTTTCGTATTGAATTTAGTTTTTATATACATTTAATAATAAAATAATCATTTTCCCAAAAAGTACCCCTTCAAAAAGTACTTCTTCCAAATATTACCTTAATCAAAAAATGCTTTTTACATAAAGTACCCTTTTCAAAAAATACGCTTTCCAAAGAGTACTTCTTTGAAAAAAAAAATTCCAAAGTACCTTTTCAAAAATTACCTTTTGCAAAAAGTACGTTTTACAAGAAAATACCCTTTCCAAAAAGTACCATTTGCAAAAAGTTATTCTTTTCAATAAATATTTCCATTTTTTTAACAAAACTTTTTTCAAAAAGAACTACATATTTCCTTTTCCAAAAGTTATTTTTCCAAAATTTTTTCAAAAAGTATACTTTTCTAAAAAGTACTTTTTTCGAAAAAAAAGTATTTTTTGAAAAATACAAATATAATATTTTAAGTGCCTCTTGGTGATAGTGTTCAAGAATACACTATACGAGTACTATATCAGTTAATAAAATATAACTAAAATTTAAAATGTTGCAATTGTATGAGTTCTTCCAAATGTAAAATTTTTAGCATCGTATTTACCCTTTTTTGTACCTCTTTGGGCCCTTCGAAAAAAATATACGCTTTATTATTATAGATTCTACTGAGCGGTAGTAATTCATGGTGAATTATTTTTACATGTATATCATATCTACCTTATCATTAACAAAAAAGTACGGCAAATGCGTAGGCTCTTGCCCCTTTTAAATAGGAATTTTCAGAAAAAGCGATACTTCATTCGAGATTTTAAAGAAAAGAACGCGCTAAGAACCTTTCTGCTTTGTTCAAAAACTTAAAAGATATGTCGAGTGCCAAAGAGGTACTAAAAGTCAATTTTTAGCCCATTATAATCCCTAAAACTTCACTTTTTTTTAGTACCATTCGTATGCTTTTGGAATTTTCAGTCTACTAATGTAGTTTCCGAGTTATAAAGATACCGATTTTGCCCTATTTTACCCCGTTAGCATTCGAGTTTCCAAAAATCCCTTCTTAGTGGATCTATACATTGGAAGGGGAACCTACAAACCGAACTTCAGCTCCCTAGCTATAGTCGTTTGCGCTGTGCGTTGATACATCTGTCAGTCAGTCAGTCAGTCAGTCAGTAACGTTACTGTTTTATATATATAGATTAGGGTGGAAGTTATTTTTTTTTTATTTCGTCTACTCTCACCCCGCAAATCGGTTCAGTTTTATGTAAAAAAAATACAAAAAAATTTCATACCGATAAGTGCGCTAATAAATGTTAAACTTAAATTATAGCAATTCCCAAAAATAAAACACTAACTATTAACTTGACTGCACCAGGTCAAAAATACTTGTGTGGCAACACTCTATTCTTGAAGAGCTGTTGTTGTTATTTACATTTATTTTCTTTACATACTTTTTACAACTAAAGCTATGTACACACGGTTGTCAGATCTTACAATATTGTTAGATCTGGCAATGTGCTGGCATTGTACTGACAATCAAAAATTTCAAGTGTATGGCAGATTGACAGTTCACACGGTTGTATCAAATTTGTCAGGAAATCTTACAATTTATTGCTAGATAATTGTATGACAATAAAATCAGCTGACAAAATCGTCAGCAAAAAAATTGTAAGTTCACACGGTTGTCATATGCAAAAATTATTATGCGTTGCCAGACTCAAAGCGCTTGTTAGAAATTGTTAAATATCAATCGTTTGTGGTGGTGTTAAATGTAAAAAGTGAAAATATTAATTATTATGGACCATAAAGAAGCAACTGCAATGATTTTGGCTGCATATATTTTATTAAATATATTTTCTTTAAAATCAAGCGTGTACAGTGTTGCCCATAGAAATAATTCTCTTACAATGACGCCATTGTCAGATGCATGAACTTCGCGCATCTTGCAATGGACTGACAATGATTTTTCTGGCAACGACGTCTGACAAAAATTGCCAGTTCACACGGTTGTAAGAAATTTTGAGCACATTTTACTGGCAATATTGTAAGATCTGACAACCGTCTGTACATAGCTTAAAACTAGAGGCTCTAGGGAAATGTGGCACAATTGTGCCATTTTTGGCACTATTACATGTGCTCGCTCGTTTTCGGGCACTTTTTCTCCATTCGAGCCATAACCGTCATAAAAGTTTAAGTGGCATATTTTTTCACTTTTTTTTTTTATGAAAATCGATTATCTGTGATCGTCACTACTCGATTTTTGTCAAAAAATTAAGTTGGAAAACACGGTTGCCAGATTTGACGATTTATCCTTATTTTGACGATTTTGGGTGCCACAAATAGCATTTTGACGACTGTACGATTTTCGCCTTCAATTTGACGGTTTTAAATAGTTATTAATTAAAACCTTTTTCAGAACTATAAAACAAATTTGAACTTAGCCAAGAACTTAACAGCTTTTGCTAGAATATACAATCAAAATAAGGAGTAAAATGACATAAATCTTAATTTTTGTATTAATAATTTTGGAACTAAATGGTTTTTAAACAAATTCTTATACATACTTTTAGTCGATGGCCTTAGTAGCTAGTGCTTCTACCCCTCTCATATTGTGATTGTATTTATCTATAATATCAATATTAATAAATAAGTAAGTAGTAAATAATAATTTATCAAATGAAACAACGGAAATACAAAATTTATATGGTCAAATTCAAAAACTACTTGAAAATGTTCTGAATAATTAAAAAAAAACAGATTTGCTTTTGATTTGATTTTTAGTTGGTTTATTATAGAGATGAAAATAATTGTTTAGACATTGAAGAAATTTACTTGGTAATATATGTATCCTTGGGATATATTTGCGGATGCTAAAGTTATTCAAATTTAATAATGTGTGATACGATTTTAATAACCTTAAGCTTAATTGATCCCTACAATATTATTATATACTACGTTTATACGCAGGGCTTATTTGCAAATAAAACTGTAAATTGTTGCCATATTATTCTTTTTATTGCGACTTACTAATTCAGAAAACTATTCAGGATTAACGAACTATTTGCAAATAAAATGCTTGAGGTTGCCACGCTTACAAATGTTTGATAACAAAAACAACAAATGGACAAATATTGCAACAAAAAACATTGATAGAAGCAAATAATAACAATTAAAACAAATAATTATTTGATATTTTGTGCATTTACACTATTTTTTTTGTCAACATAAGTAAGCTTTCTATAGAAGTGCTACCAAGTTTGTGTACTTTTGCTATGCCGTATAAACAGTGAGTTAATTTATTTGCAAATAACTTTATTTGCAAATAACTTTATTTGCAAATAGTGCGCGTATAAACGTAGTAATAGAAAATAAAAGTTCATTCTACGATATTATAATTTGTTCACTTTGTTGAAGAATGTTAAAGATAGGAAATTAAATCTGAATTCAAACAATTTAACTTATTAAAATTCCCTTATATATGTACTTGAAATTTTAGATTTTTTTGAAAAAAAAAATCTGAAATGAAGAAAGGGACTTAAGAGTCTTTTATTTCCCACGTTAAGTAATATTATCCCGCTTTAACTAATTTTATTTTACTTTTAATGCAATCTTCAGCAAATATAGAAAAAGAGAGTTTTTAATCGAGTTAACTTACTAGTAAACAAAACCAAAGCAAGAAATCGGTTCGTTATATCTTCTACAAACAATTTATATCTAATAGAATTGATAAATTCCAATATACATATATGAATGGAAAAGTTTATATTTTATTTTTGACGAATTTCGCATAATTATTTTGACGATTTTTCGCTCGAAGTCGAGTTAACTTAATAGTATTTAAACAAAACTAAAGTAAAAAATCTGTTGGTTATATTTACCTGCTCTAAGAAATTTTGTATACTAAGGATAATTTAAAACTAAATAGTTCTAATTGCTTTGATTTGAAATTAGTAACTAATCTAATAGAATTGATAAACTCCAATATATATGTAAGAAAAAGTGTATGTTTTATTTTTGACGAATTTTGGACGTTTCGGATAATTATTTTGACATATTTTCGGTCGAAATTTGACGAATATACCCCTATTTCATCTGGCAAATATGGTGGAAAATTGTGTTGCTTAAGCTTTTTTTGGCTGGCGGTCAAGTGGTGGTCAAGCGGACAGATAGAGTGGATGCTTTGCACATAGAATTTAACAGGTTTTATAATATTACGAGCATAACTGCTCCATTTGTGTACCATACTTAAAAATTTTTTTTGCATATGAAAAAGTCCACTAAATTTTTTTGGGGGAGTGAAGGAGGGTGTTGTAGCTAATTTCTCGCCCCAGTAATTGATAAAAATAACTGAGTTATCGATTAACTAATTTTCAAAATGCTTTTTGCATATGGAAGAGGTTCATTAAATATTTTTTTTAATGTTGGGAGGAGAAGAAGGGGGCTAAATGTGCCCGCCACAAAAATTTTTTATCAAATATCATTTCTGAACCAATATCAAAACCCTTAATGGCATATGGGAAAGGTTCGCAAAATTTGTTTTTTTGGTAATTTGGTTGGGGGGTTGCGCAAAGTGCTCGCTATTGTGGACCAATTTTCAAAACTCATTGTGCATATGGAAAAAGGATAGAAATTTTTTTTAAAATTGAGGGTGGGAGGGAGAAGCAAAGTGCCCGCATGTACGAATTGAGTATCAAGTAATTTCGTTGTATGTGGACCAATGTCCAAATTTTTTTTGTATCGTATTGAAGAGATCCACTAAATTTTTTGCTTTTGAAATTGGAAAGGGGGGGAGGGTGTCACAAACTTCCCGCCCCAATAATTTCTTATCAAATAACTTCGTCATTTGTCGACCAATTTTCAAAATGCTTTTTGCATATGGAAGAGGTCTACTAAATTAATTTTTAATAGTTGGAGGGTGAAATGTGCCTGCTTGGGGGTGGGGGTAGAGTGCCCACCACAAAAATGTTTTATTAAATACATTTGTTATTTGTAGACCAATTTTCGAATTCTTTTGCACATGGAAAAGGTTCACTAAAATATTTTTTTTTTAAATTTGAAATGAATAATCAAATATTTTTGTCATCTAAAATTCTTTTTTCATATGGCAAAGTCCCAGTAATTTTTTTTATTGAAATTGTTGCGGTAGGGGGAAGCAAAGTGCCGTTCTTTAAAAAGTGACTATAAGATAACTTTAACATATGTTGATCAATTACAAAAATTCTTTTTTTATATGGAAAAGGTCAACTAAATTTTTTTGGGAAATTGGAAATGGTGTTAAAAATTGCCCGCATCGAATTGATCATTAAATAACTTCGTCATTTGACGACCAGTTTTCAAAATGCTTTTTGCATATGGAAGAGGTCAAATAATATTTTTTAAAAACGGGTGTCCAAATGTGCCCGCAAAAAAAATTTATTATCACATTGCTTTGCCGTTTGTGGGCCAATTTCCAAAATTAGATTTTACTTTGGAATGGATCCACTAATGAAAATTGTGGAGGGGAGGAAAGTGCCCGCCACAAAAATTGATTATCAAATATATTTGTCAATTGTGGACCAATTATCAAAAATTAGTAGAAGTTTTTTTTTTAATTGCGGGAGGGGGTAGCAAAGCAAACCGGGTTAAGCTAGTATATTATATATATATATATATATATATATATATATATATATATATATATATATATATATCAGGCAGGGTGTGTGTATGTATGTATGTATGTAACGTATGGACTCCAAAACGGCTGGGCCGATTTTGATGAAATTTTCAGGGAATCTTCAAGCGGGTGACACTGTGAATTCTGATTTTTGATTTTCGGTCTGCGAGCGGACGGGCATGGCAAAATCCAATTTTCTTATTGCACAACCAATGCCATATATATATATACTTATTTTTGTTTTGCGGGGAGGGGAGATGTAGCGAGGCACACCGGGTTAAGCTAGTCAGTTAATAAAATATAACTAAAATTTAATATGTTTCAATTGTATGAATTCTTCTTTTTTTGTACCTCTTTGGGCCCTTCGAAAAAACGCGTTTTATTATTAAAGGTTCTACTGAGCGGTAGGAATCCATAGTGAATTATTTCTACATGTATCTTATGATTAACAAAAAAGTACGCAAAACGCGAAGGCTTTTACCCCTTGTAAATGACAATTTTCAGAAAAAGCCAAACATCATTCGAGATTTTAAAGAAAAGAACGAGCTAGGAATCTTTCCGCTTTGTTCAAAAACTTATGATATTAAGTTATGATATTATGATAAAAGATATGTGGAGTGCCAAAGAGGTACCAAAATTAAATTTTTACACCATTTTAATCCCCAAAAGTACACATATTGGAAAAGTACCAAATACGTGTCGGCTTATTTTTTAGTAGCATTCGTATGCTTTTGGAGTTTTCAGTCTATCTTATGTAGTTTCCCAGATATAAAGACACCGATTTTACCCCCTTAGCATTCGAGTTTCCAAAAATCTCTTCTTAGTGGATCTATAAATTGGAAGGGGAACCAACGCTCCAAATTTCAGCTCTCTAGCTTATTTTTGCATGTATATCACATGTACCTTATCATTATCAAAAAAGTACCGAAACGGGGACCAATTTTAACCCTTGTAGTACGAATTTTCAGAAAGTATCAAAATTCATTCGAGATCTTGTCCAGGAAAAATTAACATGCTAAAGAGCTTTCTGCTACGTTCAATAATTTAGAAGATATGTAGAGTGCAAAAAAGGTACCAGAATTCAGTTTTTACGCCCTTTTAATCCCTAAAAGTATACATATCGAAAAAGTACCAAATACGTGTCTTATTTTTTTTTAGCAACATTCGTGTGTTTTAGGAATTTTTAGTGCATCTAATGTAGTTCCGAGATATAAAGATACCGATTTGACCCTTTTTACCCCCTTAGCATTCGAGTTTCATTGGAAGGGGATCCTACACACCAAATATCAGCTCTCTAAATATAGTCGTTTGGACTGTGTGTTGATACATCAGTCAGTCAGTAACGTTACTCTTTTATATATAGGTTAGTAAATGTGAATGGCTTCATTCCACTCTCTGCTAGATACATGTTTTGTTTTTATGAGACTCTTAAGATATCAAAAAAACAAATTGGAATAAAGGTGCTATGACTGCTCGCAGCTACAAATTACCACCGCATGTTGCCTCTTTTGCGGCTTCTTTTTGTGCTGTTGAAATCGAACCAAAATCCATTAAAAAAACGTTTAACAATTTTAGATTGTTTCTAATAACAACAACAAACGTGGAATAATAAAGTACAACAACCTAACAAGCACACAATTTTAACCACACACGCACACTATTTTTTCATTACCAAAAGATTACTACTAAGGGCCATTATTAAAACTTGCGTCAGTTAATGGTAGGATTTTGTCTACCTTCTTCCATTTTTTATTGTCGTTATTATTAATACTAATAATATTAAATAAATAAACAAATCGTCGGTTGGTTTCTGGTTTGCGGCACATTATATTCAAAATACATTAGGTCTGCAGCAAACCAGAAACCTACCGACGAAATAAGAAATTAAGGTTTTATAATAAAAATCCATTTATTGGTTCGACAAAATCCTACCTTTAACTAACTAGAAGTTTTAATAATGACCCTAAATTAAATAAAAGACAGTGAAATTATTGACATATACAAACATATGTACATACATATGTAGATTTGAAATTATTAGAAACAGCATGACAACAATCGTAATGTGCTTAAGATTTTTAAATACATACATATGTATGTATGTACATACTAGAGATGGGTGCGTGTTGAAATTTTCCACCACGACATTGCCCGAACACAAATAGATGCCCAAAACGTACCAAATGCGCACGCAAAAATTTTTAACAATACGAAACTGCAAAACACTCACGAAATTAAATTCAATAGCTAAAAAGCATTTCTTAGAATTCAAATAGATACATATTTTTGTTTAATTTCAGAACTTTGAACCTAAAAGACCCCTCACTCTCAAGAAATTTACTGGTTTTGCATGTTTGACGATACAAAATTTTAATATTTCTTTACTCGAAATTCATGCATATTTTACATTTAAAATCGTTTGGTATTTTATCGTGTGAGGTGACTAAATCAGATTTTCTGTCACGAACACTTCGTGTTGAGTCGTGTATGTTCGTGTCACGAAAACCACACGACACGCGAACATCTCTAGTGCATACATATTGCACACTATATCATAAACAGTCATAACTCAAAATAATCAAAATTGTTTTATTATTTTATAACATTGTTTACTGAACAAATCTCAATCAACCACAAACAATCCTTTTGCAACACAGTCTTCTTGAACAATATAAAATACCGTTATGCCTGTTTTTATTTTATTTTCTTGCGTGATTTGTACAATATCAATAGTTTTTTGCCACTACTGATCCTTAATTTTTTGAGTTGTGACTGTTTATGATTTAGTACGAGTATTATGTATGCACACAAGGTTACTAAATTATACGTACGGTTACCTCTTCCCGTTTTTCTTTATAAATATTTACCACATATGCAACAAAATTAACGTGTGCTTCAAGTGTACGTTAAAACCGGATTTTGTATGGACGTTTTGTTTTAACGTACACTTCAAACATACGTAAATTTTTTTTGCATATGGAGGTTAAATATTATTATACCCTTTACCAACAAAAATGGTAAAAGGGTATATATAGGTTTGTCATTCCGTTTGTAATTTCTATAATATCAATAAGCGACTCATAAAATATATATATTCTGGATCCTTATGCATAGGGAAGACGAATAAGCGATGTCCGTCTGTCCGTCTGTCTGTACGTGAAATCGGTTTTCCGAAGCTCCCAGAAAAGCTAGAGACTTCGTTCTTGGACTGGTGTGTCAGAAATTTTCCAAAATAGATTGGTATTGAAATTCAGCAAAATCGGGCAGACGATTGCAGAGCTGGAAAACGTAAACTTCATTTTGCCATATAAAAGTAACTACCGAAAACAAATTTTTATTTTTTTTTTAATAAATAAACTTATTTTACACTTCAGTACGACTAAAATTAAAATTTTAAATTAAAAAAACTTAAAAAAATTAAAAAGACGTTTCCAGGGTTGGAAAACTTTAAGTTTCTGTGTTATGTAAAATTAACTATGTCTATAACTATATTAGTATTTTCTCGAGAACCGTAAGAGCTACAGACCTGAAATTTGGACACAGTATGTAGACCTTTGGTCGCTACAACAACAAATACATGAGAGTTGGAAATTAAAGGGTGTTCCAAAACGAGCAACGAAAAATGTTAAAATCCCATGTAATATACATACAATTGTATGTATGTATGAATATACACTTGAAATTTGTAAGGTTAGTGTATTTTTATACAGACTACAAAAATTAACACTAAAATTTCAAAAAATTTATATTAAAGGGTGTTCCATCAGTTAATGCAATTTTGACTATGCAATTTTGACAACTTGCTGTATCTTGGAAACCGTAAGAGCAAAACTCTTGATATTTTCAAAAACGGTAAAACTAAGAAATCAAAAAATTATAAAATCGCCAAACCGAAAAAAAATCGCCAAAAACAAAAAAAAAACGCTAAAATTAAAAAAAGCACCAAAAAAAATGTCTAAGACTAAAATAAATCGCGAATAACCGGAAAAATTTCTTAAATGAAAAAAAAAATTGCCAAAATGAAAAAAAATCACCAAAATGAAAAAAAGAATCGCCAAAATAAAAAAAAATCGCCTAAATGAAAAAAAATCGCCAAAAAGAAACAAAGCCCGAAAAACCGAAAAAAATCAGCAAAATGAAAAAAAACGCCAAAATAATAAAAAATCGCCAAAATAAAAAAAACCCCATAATAGGAAAAAATCGCAAAAATGAAAAAAAATCGCCAAAATGAAAAAATCTCCAAAATGAAAATCAACACCCAAAAACGTAAAAAAATCGCCAAAATTAAAAAAATCGCCGAAATGAAAAAAAAATCGCCAAAACGAAAAAAACCCAGAAAAACAGAAAAAAATCGCCAAAATTAAAAAAAACCCAAAAACAGGAAAAAATCGCAAAAATGAAAAAAAAAATCGCCAAAATTAAAAAAATCGCCAAAATGAAAAAAAACCCTCAAAATAGGAAAAAAGCCCAAAATGGAAAAAGAATCGCCAAAATGAAAAAAATCTTCAGAATGAATGAAAAAAAACAGAAACAAATCGCCAAAATGAGAAAAAGCGACAAAACTGAAAAAATCGTTTAAACTGAAAAAAACTTCAAAAAGGCAAAAAAGCCTTTAATGTGGCTTTTTTGCTTTTGCTCAGAACCGAATGTACAGAACTCTTCGTGCGCGAGTCAAAGTCGCACTTTACTGAATTTTTTTATATTAAAGGAATTAAATGAAACTAAGTTTTTTTCTTATTATACCCTTTACCAAAAAAATGGTAAAAGGGTATATATAGGTTTGTCATTCCATTTGTAATTTCTATAGTATCGATGTTGACAAGAGTGAATGTAAAATATATCTTAACCACAGAGTGTAGAGTAAAATATTCAACTATTGCTAATATCGAAAATAAAATAATTGAATCAAATTCTTTAATCGAAAAATACTGAAAGGTCACTTACTATTAATTGCTTTAGAGAAAAAAATTATAAATTTTTTCACTAAACAAATATGTATGTATGTGTCTGTATACTATATATATGTACGCACGTTGGTAAAGGGTATATAAGATTCGGCACAGCCGAATATAGCACTCTTACTTGTTTTAATAACAGTATATACATACATATGTATACTGTTTCTCCCAGTGTGGAATAAAAATAATCAAAAGCCTTTTGGAAGAGCATACATACGTACAAAGTTACATAAGTATACACACGAAAGTTTTATTCGTGAAATATATTTATTAATTCTGT
This sequence comes from Tachina lurida, assembly GCA_944452675.1. NCBI lineage: Eukaryota > Metazoa > Arthropoda > Insecta > Diptera > Tachinidae > Tachina > Tachina lurida. The sequence continues at coordinate 86,806,810 of OX101752.1, forward strand.
TCGAAGTTACATATATAAAAATGCATTTAATTTTTTTGCTAGTATATAACTGTGTGTGATTAATATAAATTTGGCAAAGTTGCTTGCGTACAAAGTGTATACGCAAAGTTAGTTATTCCAGTGTGTAAAAGCTTCGTTTCGAGCAAAATGCAATCTTTATGCATGCTAATGATCCTAATCATTCTTTTTAATTGGTGAAAAAGTAGTTGCTTCACAATGCTGGACCGCAAAAAACACGCATTTTGGTCACCAGACTTAATTATAATTAAAGATTTCTGGGATTACCTGAAAATTGTAGTAAAAAGAACGAGGTTATATCAATCACCACACTATAGAGAGTCTGTTATACAATTTAACAACAAGGAATTTTGCATTATTCATATCATTTATATTGTCTGTATGTGTGGAATCCAAAAAGATCGCATCAGCTGTTTAAACTCTAACAACTTTTTCGGTATATAATAGCCGTATGTGTACTTATGTCACTTAAAGCAATTAACAAAATAAATAAGTGCAATATTTTTCTATTATTTATTAACATTTCGTTTTTATGTTTCAACTATTTTGCGATGTAGTGTATACATGAACCTCACCAAACAGTCACAGCAATCTGATATTCATAAAAAACAATAATATTCGAAAGTATGTAAACAAATTGAACTAACTTAAAGTCAACGTCCTGTTGTGATAGGTCAGTGACAATTTTTAATTGCAAACGCACTTAGTCATAAACGCTGGAATTTCGGTAACATAATATTCTTATAATTATCCGTCAACGCTCGCTATTGCTAAATAGTTTGAATTATGCTGACTTGAATAAACTGTTACTGTGAGTAAAGCGAAATGGCAATGAACTTCAAACGTACGCCTGGTACAATGTAAGGATGGGCAAATGAAAAAAAAATATATCGATATATAATGTATCGATATTTTTGAACAGTATCGATATATATTTTTTGAAAACATCGATATTTCGATATATTTTACCTACAAATGTTGCCAAAATATTCCAAATCTAAAATAAATACACATACTTACTAACATATCGTGCCATAACCGCCAAAAAAAAATTTAAACAAGGCTTCATTAGTTTTTACTTAATGTTGCTGTTCTGCACTGTGCCGTTCTATTTTTAAATTTTAATAGTTACTTTTTCTGTAATAAATTAGCTGTTTCTGAACAGAACGGTCACAGTTTTCTACTAAATTGATGAGTTTTGTGTTTATGTTTTTCTGGTAAAAATTTATTTTTTTTAAATTCTTAAAGCACTTTAATTCTTTATGTTGCCACTTACAATTACCTAACAGTCTTTTGATTTTCAGAAGTTGAACCGAAACAGAACAGAAGGAAAAAAAATAACTTCTTGTATAAGATCTATATAAACCAAAAATAGTCAGCTGATTCGTAACAGAACAGAAGATAAAAACTAATTCTGCTTTTAGGGTTATATATACATATATATCGTATACAAATTTGGCATTTAGCTTAGTTAACAAATAAAAGTCACCTGGCTTAGTGGGGTCACCTTATAGATGCGCCTAGGCTCTTATTATGAAACTGCTCTTTTTTATACCCTTTACCAACAAAAATGGTAAAAGGGTATATATAGGTTTGTCATTCCGTTTGTAATTTCTATAATATCAATAAGCGACTCATAAAATATATATATTCTGGATCCTTATGCATAGGGAAGACGAATAAGCGATGTCCGTCTGTCCGTCTGTCCGTCTGTCTGTACGTGAAATCGGTTTTCCGAAGCTCCCAGAAAAGCTAGAGACTTCATTCTTGGACTGGTGTGTCAGAAATTTTCCAAAATAGATTGGTATTGAAATTCATCAAAATCGGGCAGACGATTGCAGAGCTGGAAAACGTAAACTTCATTTTGCCATATAAAAGTAACTACCGAAAACAAATTTTTATTTTTTTTTAATAAATAAACTTATTTTACACTTCAGTACGACTAAAATTAAAATTTTAAATTAAAAAAACTTAAAAAAATTAAAAAGACGTTTCCAGGGTTGGAAAACTTTAACTTTCTGTGTTATGTAAAATTAACTATGTCTATAACTATATTAGTATTTTCTCGAGAACTGTAAGAGCTACAGACCTGAAATTTGGACACAGTATGTAGACCTTTGGTCGCTACAACAACAAATACATGAGAGTTGGAAATTAAAGGGTGTTCCAAAACAAGCAACGAAAAATGTTAAAATCCCATGTAATATACATACAATTGTATGTATGTATGAATATACACTTGAAATTTGTAAGGTTAGTGTATTTTTATACAGACTACAAAAATTAACACTAAAATATCAAAAAATTTATATTAAAGGGTGTTCCATCAGTTAATGCAATTTTGACTATGCAATTTTGACAACTTGCTGTATCTTGGAAACCGTAAGAGCAAAACTCTTGATATTTTCAAAAACGGTAAAACTAAGAAATCAAAAAATTATAAAATCGCCAAACCGAAAAAAATCGCCAAAAACAAAAAAAAACGCTAAAATTAAAAAAAGCACCAAAAAAAATGTCTAAGACTAAAATAAATCGCGAATAACCGGAAAAATTTCTTAAATGAAAAAAAAAATTGCCAAAATGAAAAAAAATCACCAAAATGAAAAAAAGAATCGCCAAAATGAAAAAAAATCGCCAAAATGAAAAAAAATCGCCAAAAAGAAACAAAGCCCGAAAAACCGAAAAAAAAATCAGCAAAATGAAAAAAAACGCCAAAATAATAAAAAATCGCCAAAATAAAAAAAACCCCATAATAGGAAAAAATCGCAAAAATGAAAAAAAATCGCCAAAATGAAAAAATCTCCAAAATGAAAATCAACACCCAAAAACGTAAAAAAATCGCCAAAATGAAAAAAAATCGCCGAAATGAAAAAAAAATCGCCAAAACGAAAAAAACCCAGAAAAACAGAAAAAAATCGCCAAAATTAAAAAAAAAACCCAAAAACAGGAAAAAATCGCAAAAATGAAAAAAAATCGCCAAAATCTATATATAAATAGGCAAGTAAAAAAAGTTAAGAACCATTTTAACTGACTTAAACTCAACGTATTCGCTTGATTTTTTTTTTTGTTAGATAGATTGACAATAGGAGCAGTGCAGAATGTATTTTTTCTTCTACATTTTTGTGTCTAAGATAGTTTAAAACAGTTAAGAATATTAGCCAATCATAAAGCCATGATTTCTCTTTCTCTCTTAATTTGCTAAAAAAAATTACAACAATTTGGCTTGGCAACTCCATAAACACTCAGAAGGAAAAACGTATTTTATTTGCTCATTCTATTCTTATGTCCATCTTTCTATGTACTTAAACGATTATTGTTGAAACTAATAAAATTTGGATATTTAAATAACGAGTGGTACTGTATTATTTTTCTTTAGATGCTTAAAAATAATATATTTTTTTAATTATTAATAACTTTGAATTCAAATTCACCTACAGCACAAAGTAAAATTTTCATTTTTGGTTTATTTTGTGTGCATTTTGTTTTTGTTCATTGTTTTCATTATTTTTCTGTGCTTTAAATTACTGAACATACTGGAATGTTGGAATATGATGGAATGTTGGAATATGATGGAATGTTTATATTATTAGGCTAGCATATTCGTACATACATATGGGGTCTTTCTCAAAGAATAGGGAATAGAAAATTTTTTTGTAACAAACGTTTTAATGGGGAGTCTAAAACTTTAGAGAAAAAGCGTTCAATGAAAAAATAAACGAATATTTTTGTTTTGGGCAATAATAATGAATATGAAGTGAAAACACTAGGAGCAAATATCTAATTACATTTAGTTCAAAAAGTGAACAACTTTTTTTAAATAGTTTGCTTAAAGTCTATTCTTATTTATGCCGATAAATGAAATTTTAAATTCGTATTTAGTAGTTAAGAAAGTGGTTTAAGAGAGTGGTTTACCCTGGAGTCTATACATATGTATGTACATATATTTGAATATAGTTTTTAAATTGTGTTTTAAATTCATCAAACTTTATATATTTTCATTCTATTCTCCACCTCTGTGCGTTAATGGTTGATTTTCAACCACTGGGCGAACACTAGTTAAAAAAAATCGCCAAAATGAAAAAAAACCCTCAAAATAGGAAAAAAAGCCAAAATGGAAAAAGAATCGCCAAAATGAAAAAAATCTTCAGAATGAATGAAAAAAAACAGAAACAAATCGCCAAAATGAGAAAAAGCGACAAAACTGAAAAAATCGTTTAAACTGAAAAAAACTTCAAAAAGGCAAAAAAGCCTTTAATGTGGCTTTTTTGCTTTTGCTCAGAACCGAATGTACAGAACTCTTCGTGCGCGAGTCAAAGTCGCACTTTACTGAATTTTTTTATATTAAAGGAATTAAATGAAACTAAGTTTTTTTCTTATTATACCCTTTACCAAAAAAATGGTAAAAGGGTATATATAGGTTTGTCATTCCATTTGTAATTTCTATAGTATCGATGTTGACAAGAGTGAATGTAAAATATATCTTAACCACAGAGTGTAGAGTAAAATATTCAACTATTGCTAATATCGAAAATAAAATAATTGAATCAAATTCTTTAATCGAAAAATACTGAAAGGTCACTTACTATTAATTGCTTTAGAGAAAAAAATTATAAATTTTTTCACTAAACAAATATGTATGTATGTGTCTGTATAGTATATATATGTACGCACGTTGGTAAAGGGTATATAAGATTCGGCACAGCCGAATATAGCACTCTTACTTGTTTTTCTTCGCATTACTAGTAGTGATGCCAATAACGTAGTTAAAAAACGGCTATAACTCTTTAAAGTATCGAAATCCGATACTCGTAAATAAGAATCGATGCATCGTTGATGCATTTATTTATCGATATTTATTTTCTCATATAGCTGTTTAATACAATGTATATTTATTTATCCAATATAATTTAAATGTATGAATGTGTGTATATTATAATAAGTAGAAATAAGAAAAGCGAACTTCTCATTGTTAGTATATAAGTTGAAGAAAATATTAAATAAATTATCAATTGACTTTGATCACGCTGGTGTATCATTCATTTAATACATTACAACGGAAAAATACCAAGTTCATATCCTAAATTTCGGCCATTATAAGTTGCGAGATGAAAACTTTGACCAAGCTCTTCGTTGGCACAATACCTATCAATACAATCTGCCATGCATTATATAAAATTGTAATCGTCAGACAGTCATATCTTTATAGACAACTTGTTTACTAAAATAGTATATTTAAATGTGCTGAGCCGAAGTAAGTGAAATAGGAGGCTTAAATTTTATGGGAGTGTTAACACATGTATGCCAAATTTCAATAAAATCGCTTTCCCCAAAACGCCTTACATTTGCTTTTTTTTAGTTCTGAGCGTCATGGGCGTAGCCCCGCCTTCCTAAAATTTCCGTGTGATCATATTTCCCTAGTTAATTTTTTACCTAGACATACTTGTGTATCAAATTTCAGCTCAATAGCGCAAATTTTAATTTTTATGGACGTAGCCCCACACCCGTTGGCTAAAATTCCCAGCCTTTCAGATTTTTCTAGTTAATTGCTTACCTAGGTGTACTTGTATACAAAATTTCAGCTCTCTAGCTCTGGCTTAAGTGGTTCATAGTATTAATGAGTATGTCAGTGAGCATGTCTTAAAATATGCACTTTTTGCACCTTCATATCTCATGAAGCTTTCATTGTAAAACTTTCAAACTTCGCATATAAGATTTCATGAATTTATTCTAATTATAATTTCATAGTTTTACGATTGCCAGGAACAAAGTTATGAGGGGGTAAAAACACAACGAATGACTGTGTAAATACACACACTGCGGGCATTGACCGGAATTTGATCTGTCCCACGGTAGTAGATAGTATCTTATATATATTTTGTAAAATAAATGGGAAGTAGGCAACGTATGCATAGTTTCGTAACTGTGTGTTTGTATAATTTCTATGTACTCAAAATACGTCAACTCAAATTTGGTCAAAATGAGATTCCGATGTAATATAAATTTCGAGTCAAAAAAATATTTTTTTTAATCGTTTTACAAATATATATATATATATATATATATATATATATATTTATATATAATATAATATATATATATGTGTATTCTTTTAATTACCTAGAGATATCTGTTATTAGAACATAATGAGAATATCCATCTTTCGATAGCAGCAACAAGTTAACATGATGGATTTTCTCATTTCCAGATAAATGGTACGGTCCAACGATGGACTTATCTTCTAGTCCGAAATCATTCACGCTAATGTCATCATTTTGACTATAAAACGTTTTGATAAATCTAGTTCTCATTGGAAATTCTAAATTCTTAAAATTTAGAGTCCTATTATTAATAGTTATTATGTTGGAACTAATATCTATTGAAACATCATTTAGCGCAGCTGGACAGAGTGCTGAAATGATGCAGCATTTGAAGCAATAATCGTCGTTGTTTCTTATATTTAAGCAGACGGTTTTGCGTTGAATCCACCGTGGGATATGGATGTAGCCTCAGCCTTAAACAAACTCTGCTCTATTTATATTTATATAAAAAATTTTATTTGTAATTAGGCTCCATCCGATGTCCCTTTCTTGAAACTCTGACATTTTACGACAAATGTCCTGACTTTGATCTTTAAATATTTCCAAAAGACATTACTCAGTGTAATAAATTGCATTTTGGAGCAGTGTGAAATCATTCAGGAATGTATCTCATCATCCAACATTTTTATATTGTCACATTCGAGCTCCATATTGTATTTAAATGGTAGATGGTGGATTTGTGCATCTGATAATATTTTCAAAGAATTTCTTTGAACTGATTCAAAAAATTCTTCAGGAAATAAAATTTCTTCCCTCTCATTTTTGTATGAGAAAGTTTGAATTCTATTTTTGAACGCTGTAGATTTCAGTTTCATCTCATTATTCACTTCATGATTCTGCGAATTAGTCATTATGGTAGAGGATGTAGATGCATGAGTCCTCTCATGCATTTTTAAATTGTGTTTGTCTCCAAACCACTTGTGACACTCTAAACAATGATGACTTTAATGGATCTCAGCCATTTTCTTTTTAGCAAAAACGCGTTTGCAATATTTGCACTTAATTTTTATTTTTCAGTTACTTTTAATTCTTTTTATTAATATATAATTACTGTTTAACTGTTGTTTCACAACTGCTAGAAAATAGCATGATGTTGATCATAAAATAATTTTCAAGTGTAAAATTATTATATGAGCAAGAACATAAAAAAATTTTCAAGTATAAAAGAATTTTCGAATATATATATTAAGAACAGTTCTCGTTGTGCCTTCATAGTGAACAAACGTATTAGCGGTATTTTTTTTTTTAAATATGGTTGAGGTAACCATAATCAAACAGCAACATACTATTATTGAATTATATGGTGGCAGTCAAATCATATTAAGCAAAGTTTAAATAATATTATTTTCTGAGTTAATAATAATATTATCTACAAAAACAATTAACTTTGCTATACCTAATCTTATTATTGTAAATAAGACAACGCTATTGTTAGATGTGACTAAAATATAATTGAGACTTACCATACCATGTTCTAATATTATAATAATATTGTTAAATACGACCATAGTATTATTTTATGTAATAATAATATTTTGTTTTTTAATCATATATTTATTTTCAAATCTTTTGTTCAGAACAGCTGTGCGGTAAATCCGAAATAAAAATAAATTAATATTGTTGAAATAAAATGTATGCTTGTATGTATAGAAATGTATACTTACATATATTTATATACACGAAATACAAACACATCTGTTTGAAGAGATATACATACACACATATTATTTTTATTTATCTACCCTTTTGTTTATACTTTTTTTATTTATTCAACACCACGCGTGCACTACCGATAGCTTAAAAACGAAACACTGAACTGACAGAAGGTGTTTCTGAAAAAGATTATTTTTAAAACTTAACATAGTATGGTTTTGGATAACATTATATTGTTATTTACATCATATTATTTTTACACAATAATACAAATTATATTGTAGTCATAAATTTTTAACAAAACTATATTGTTAAGCTCTAACCATATCGCACTTTCTATGAATATAATTATTAAATTCAAACATTACGCTGTTTATCGTAATGAAATTAATCTTTAAAATAACAATAACTAGTTTTCAACGACCACACATTTGTTTCAGAGAACATAATATTGTTTTCTCAACCATTTTACAACCATATATTTTCTTTGCGTCTACATACTAAAATATCATACAAAAAATATTCGTAGTACATAATATTCGTAGTACATATTAACTTTGATAAATAAGCTTTTTCTGCTTTGCTAATATTTTTTTACATAGTCGGAAATAACAAAAACAAAAAAAACCGTAAGCAAAAATGCACAAACAAAGTGCCCTTGAGGAATACTCTATATTAGTACCTCAAAATCAAATAATTGTGAAGTGAGTTATTACAGCAGAAATGCCTATTTTACTGTGAGTTCTGATGCTCCTAATGATAATATTGTTATCATTAGGAGCATTAAAAAAGCTGATGATAGACATACTGTGAGTTCTGAAGCTCTTAATAAAAACAATAAAAATAAGAAATCTGATAATAGACTTTTTCTAACGGAAAAGCCACTTTTTCGTCAGCGATCAACTTCACATCATCTACCAATCGTCAAAATCGTTTTTCAGTATTGCCAGTCAATGACGACAAGCCGACAAACCACCTATCTATCTGAGAGAAAAAAAATCTAACCCGCTTTTAAAAAAACTACTGCCGACCATTGGTGAAAATACTTTTCACATTATTCCAATTAAACGAGGAAATATTGACGAAACTAAAATCGAAATATGTGGTGAAAAATATTTCCGAAAAATTGTTAGTGAATTTGAAAAAAATAAGACAAATTTTTACACATACCAACTTAAGAGTGCTAAAGGCCTACAGATAGTATTAAAGGGCGTAGATTCATATGTTGAGCCCGAAGAGTAAAAATGTTCCTAATATAAATAACAGAGAAAAAGTCCCCCAACCCCTATTTCGGGTTGAACTGGAACTAAATCACATATTATATATAACACAATTGAAAAAAAATGAAACCCATCCAATTTATAGCGTAAAGTTTCTCTTACACCGAAAAATCACAGTTGAAGAGCCACGTAAGCGTTCATGTCCCGTACAGTGCCATAAGTGCCATACAAAAACTTACTGCAATTTACCTACAGTTTGTGTTATCCGCCACTTTTCCTCAAACTAGCCGCCCAGTAACTTCACGTGTATCTTATGTCGATGCTGCTAAAACCAGTTCTATTCCCACACAAAATGTTTCACCGCCAAATAATTCAACGAACGCAAACTCAAGCTTCAACTTTACTCGCCTTGAAGCTACTATTGAGAATCTGGTGCTAACTATAAACAACTTTACAACAAATATGACTAGGATGATGCAAGAAATGCTGCGAATGCTGAATACTCTGCTTCAAGCATTAGTCAACAAACCAAGAACACGTTAAAACTATGTTTCTGAAACGCAAACGGCATTCTGCAGCATAAAAATGAACTTTAACACTTCCTTATGGAAACAAATATTAATATAATGTTGGTGTCTGAGACTCATTTGACTTCGAGAAGCTGCTTCAAAATAAATGGTTACACTCTATATGATTCAAAAGACTCGAGAGGGAGAGCATGCGATGGATCAACAATTCTAATTAAGTCAAGACTCAAGCACTATATCCTTGATAACGTTAGTGAAGAATATATGCAAGCAACGAATATTTTCGTAGAAAATTTTTGTGGGGAACCTACTTACTGGCCTAATGACGTAAGAAAAATTCCAGATGTTAAAGATTTTGGCGTCACGAAAAATATCCATAGGAACTTAATTCACGTAGATGGCTCTCTAGATCTGTCCTCCGATCACTCTCCCACAATAGTTAAAATTTTCAACCCACTAAGGAGTGATTTAACTTACTCATATGCGAAAATGATTAATAGGGTCAACTGGCTAAGATTCAAAAATATATAAGTAGTCACTATTCAACTTAAATTTCTATGAAAATGGAATATGAGAATTGATTGTGTATACAATTATTGATTTACCTTTGGTAAACACATTTGTAAGTATCACTATTCATTTTCTGTTTTTCCATTTTCTATTTAGGTTAGCACGAAGTTATATCACTCTACCTAAGTATGTTTAACTATTCTTTACTTATCTTTTACGATCATCACATTAATTATTTTTACTTATTCGATGCACCATCGGTACATACATATAAGTATTATTGTAGTGGCTTTATGTTACTTTGTTTCTGCTTTCTACAGTTGACTTCGCTTTCCAGCATTCTGAAGCAGTGATCGCCAAGTGAACATATTTTTGTCACGTGCCCATGATGAGAGACATTTTTAGATTTAATTGAACTGTAGCAAATTTTAATCAGAAATAATTTCTTAATCAGGCTTGACTTCAGTAATTTCAATTCTTATTGAATGAAATATTTTTATTAATTAATGCGAGTATCTAAAGAAGGGAAGAAAAATTAAACTAGACTTTATTAGCTGGGGAAATACCGATATTTTTCTGTGCAGCCACGCACTTCATCAGCACCCATGTCTATCTACTGGGGTAGAGATTATTATTAACATCAGCTATTTAACTTAGATTTCTATGAAAATGGAATATGAGAATTGATTGTGTATACAATTATTGATTTACCTTTGGTAAACACATTTGTAAGTATCACTATTCATTTTCTGTTTTTCCATTTTCTATTTAGGTTAGCACGAAGTTATATCACTCTACCTAAGTATGTTTAACTATTCTCTTATTATGAAACTGCTCTTTTTTTCTTCGCATTACTAGTAGTAATGTCAATATCGTAGTTAAAAAACGGCTATAGCACGTAAAAGTATCGATACCCGATACTCGTAAATAAGAATCGATGCATCGATGTATCGGTTTTTGAAATATCGGCATTTATTTATCGATATTTATTTTCTCAAATATCGATATTTCGATGTTTTTTTTCCCATCCCTAGTGCAATGTATAGTTATTTAATACAATGTATGTATATTTAATCCAATATAATTTAAATGTATGAATGTGTGTATATTAGAATAAGTAGAAATAAGAAAAGCGAACTTCTCATTGTTAGTACATAAGCTGAAGAAAATATTAAATAAATTATGAATTGACTTTGATCACGCTGGTGTATCATTCATTTAATACATTACAACGAAAAAATACCAAGTTCCTATCCTAAATTTCGACCATTATAAGTAGCGAGATAAAAACTTTGACCAAGCTCTTCGTTGGCACAATACCTATCAATACAATCTGCCATGCATTATATAAAATTGTAATCGTCAGGGAGTCATATCTTTATAGACAACATGCTTACTTAAATAGTATATTTAAATGTGCTGAGCCGAAGTACGTGAAATAGAAGGCTTAAATTTTATGGGAGTGTTAACACATGTATGCCAAAGGTACGTCAGACTTGTGAAACATTTGGCCAAAACCATGAAATTTTTGATTGATTTTGTTTGCCATAAGTATGACCATAAAATATTTTTGACGGCAAACAACATTTAGAGAAAATAAATTTGTTTATTAGCAAATAAAAGTTTCTCTAATGTGAACATAGTGTGACCACCCTCTGTCAACAAACATTGGCAAATGACCACTGTTTCCAACAATGTTGTCTCTTCTAGTGTAAAAGTATAATAAAAAATCGCGAAAATTATGCTTCTTTAAACAACCATAAACTATGAAGTTAACTTCGAAAAATTTCAAAAACAAAATACGTTTCATGAAAAATAATATATATATATATATATATATTGAAACGTCATCTTTTTGAATGAAGTTAACTCCTGACTGGATGGTTTTGTAAATATAATGCCGTCAAACTGAAAAATTCGTTAAATCCGGTATATTTTTTCATTTACTTTAATCCATAAAGCCACATGCGCATGTGGCTATAACGCAATTTTAACGTAATCGTGTAGCTATATTTGCCACATCCCGTGCACTAGCAACATATGTACATGTAGACTTTCACATGTTTACACATGTACCAAAAAAAATGCATGTTTACACTTTATCAAAATATTTACGGCATGTAGCCACTGCTATGTAATTACGAATATTAAAACAAAGTGTAAACAAAAACTTTACAAATTAATCGAATATTGGAGTTATTTTATATGTATGAAAAATATACAAAAATTTCACAGCAAAAACAGAAAATAAAAATATTTCTAACTGAAATTAAAAAACCGCTGAAAGTTTTGTTTAATTACTTGTTCAAAAGCGCTATAACTATCGACACTGTAATAAAATAAAAATAAAGAAACAGCTGTGAGGTTAAACCATTTGTTGCTCCAAAAATTTAATTAATAAAAGTGGAATTGATAAACAATATATTAAAGATTACACAATGAATCAAAATACACAGGTAGGCAAACAAATTTATTATTATGTTGATATTTAAGTGTGTAAAAACGTATGGACAGAGTGTAGCAACATTTGGTAATTAGTTATTTTTTTAGAATTTGGAAGATTTCTTGGAGTTAGAAGAAATTAATACGCTGGAAGAGGTAAGTGTGTAAATCTCTGAAAAAAAACTATATAATGTGTTTTTATTCTTTATTTATTTTTTAGAGCATTGAAACACCCAGCGAGCCGACAATAAAAAAGCCTCGAAATAAGCCCAAAGTTCTTAAAGAATGGTTCGAGCAAGATATTTACAAGCTTATTCAGAGTGTGGAAGCAGAAAAGTGCTTATGGGATGCTTCCGATGAAGCGTACCATAATAAGTCATTCCGAGACTGCGCATGGAGAAGAATTCAAGAAAAGTTAAATCATAAATATAACACCGCAGAACTCAACGCCAACTGGACTAACCTCCGCATACAATTTCGTGATTGCGCGTACAGAACAAAATCTAAATCTGGGCAGGGGGCTATTGAAACTCCTAAATGGAGATTCTATGGCGCAATGAGTTTCATTGGACGTGCTGAGGAACAGCATAATCAGCCAAAAATATCCAATATGTCTGATGGGGAAGATGAAAATATATGCAGTAAGTACATTTACATTATATGAATGTATATCTACATATGTAAATATATAAATACATATATACATAGTATATACATACATATACATATGCATATGTATACACATGCATATTATGTACATACATATATAGTTGTCGGATTCCAGGTCTCAAGAATAAAACACGAGTAAGATATTATTAACAACTATTTAAATATACGTTTATTTAATTAAATCTTAAATTGAAAAGTTTATCTTTAAAGTATACAAAAGACTAGAACGCTTTAGCTGTAGCTGCAAAGATTACTCTCGGTACGATCTTCTGCTTTCGTCTGTCAACTTTCGTTGACGAGTTACCAGATGGTTTATTTTCATACGTCAAAACTATCGGAGCTGCCACATCCACTCCTTCTCCAGTGACAATGTCATGTTCTGCTTGGAATGATGTAGGTTGTTCATTTTCTTGTCCAGATAGCGTACTTTGACTAGTATTTAGACGAGTAGATGGTGAACTTTGTTGTGTATCATTGACCACAAAGGCCGGCTTCAATCTGTCAACAGAAACATCAACATCTTTTTCTCTGACTCGTATGGTAAACACTCGGTCTGACATTCGCTTCACTATCTCATGAGGACCACTATATGGAGTTTCAAGAGGTTTCCGTATAGCGTCAGTGCGAAGAAAAACATGAGTGCAATATTCGAGTTGTTTAAAAACAAACATTTTGTTTTTGTTATTATGATGAGCAGCTGGTGTTGGTCTCAACAAATTAAAATGTTTTCTCAGTTTTAGTAAAAATTCTGCAGAATCAATTGGATTATCAGTTTTGTCGAAAAAATCATTCGGAAGGCGTAACGTGCTGCCGTATAACAAGTCAGATGGTGCAGCTCGAAGATCTTCTTTAAATGATGTTCTGAGTCCAAGTAAAACACTTGGTAGAATTTCAATCCATGGTATCTCAGAGTGACACATCAGCGGTGCTTTAAAAGTTCTGTGCCATCTTTCGACCATTCCGTTCGACTGCGGGTGATAAGCAGTTGTTCGTGTGCGTTTAGCTCCAGTGAAATTTACGAGGGCTTTGAATAAACCTGATTCAAATTGCGTACCCTGGTCTGTTGTTATGATTTTAGGGCAGCCAAATCGCGATATCCAGTGTGACCAAAATTCTTTAGCAATCGTATCAGCTGACATATCTTTTAAAGGGACGGCCTCCGGCCACCGAGAAAATCTGTCAATCATTGTGAGACAGTATCTGTAGCCCTGTACAGTTGGCATGATGACAATGTCCAAATGCACATGCTCAAAACGGTTGTCCGGAATATCAATTTTATTGGGCGTAAGACGATTGTGCCTTGTAATTTTTGATCTTTGACAAGACAAACAATTACGGGACCAGTTGATTATTTGTTTCTTCATTTCAGGCCATACGTATTTGAGACGAATCAGTTGTAGAGTCGATTTGCCACTTGGGTGTGAGAGGTTGTGAACAAAACCAAAAATTTGTTTACGAAGCTCTACGGGAATATATGGTCGTACATAACCAGTTGACACATCGCAATAAAGTGAAGTCGAATCAAAATGAACTATTTGTAGTTTTAATGAGTTGTTGCCCTCAAATAATCTTTTTAACTCCTCGTATGTTTCTTGAGCTGATTTAAGTTTCTCTAAAGAAATTGTTGTTGGCATGGAAATCGCGTTAAGGCGAGAAAGTGCATCTGCAACTGTGTTCTCAGGACCAAAAACGTAAATAATTTCAGTAGTAAACTGCGAAATGAAATCAAGATGTCTTAATTGTCGAGGCGATGCCTTTTCTGGTTTCTGAGAAAATGCGTATATTAAAGGCTTATGATCAGTCTTTATGACGAAGTGTCGGGCTTCAAGCATGTGACGGAAATATTTCACGGCATTATAAATTGCAAGCAATTCCCTGTCGTATGTGCTGTAATTCTTTTCTGCTGATGATAGTTTTCTAGAAAAAAATGCGAGAGGCGTCCAATTTTCGTTAATTCGTTGCTCAAAAACAGCTCCGATAGCTGTATCAGAGGCGTCAGTCATTAAAACAAGATCCGATTTTGGTGCTGGGTGTGCCAACATTGTAGCTTCACTGAGGCTGCGCTTACAATCTAAAAATGCGATTTCAGTTTCTGCAGTCCACGGCACTTTTCTTTTGTCATTCTTTTTAGAATTTGATAAAAAATCATTCAAAGGTGCCTGTAACTGAGCTGCATGCGGAATGCAACGGCGGTAATAATTAAGTAGACCAAGAAATCTACGAAGTTCGCAGATAGTTTCAGGTTTAGTGTAGTTCATTATAGCGGTAATACGCTCAGTTGGAGGTCTACAACCACTACCATTAACCAAAAATCCCAGAAAATTTACTTCCGGTTTGCCAAAATGACACTTACTTATATTGATGGTTAGACCATAATGTCGAAGGCGTTCAAATACTTGTCGTAAATGAAGTTTGTGTTCCTCTAAGGATTCTGACATGATAATAATATCATCAATATAACAGTAAACATAATCCAAACCTTTTAAAACGGAGTCCATAAACCTTTGGAAAGTCTGGGTAGCGTTCCGTAGTCCAAACGGTATATATAAAAATTCGACGAGACCAAAGGGTGTACACACAGCTGTTTTTTTAATGTCCTCTTCTGCCATCGGAATTTGATAATAGGCTCTTACAAGGTCAATAGTTGTAAAAATTGACTTACCAAATAATCTTTCCGAGAAATCGTTAATGTTGGCAATAGGGTACCGGTCGGTGATTGTTTGTGAATTCAGTTTACGGTAGTCCCCACATGCTCGCCATCCACCAGCCTTCTTACCCACCATATGGATTGGGCTAGCCCATGGGCTTTTTGAAATTTGGCATATGCCATTATCGCGCAAAAAATCTATTTCCGCTTTGGCTGCGGCAAGTTTGTCACCAGAAAGTCTTCTTGGGCGGTCAGCGACAGGTTTCAATGTTGTTTCTATGTGGTGAATTATGCTGGTGTCAGTATTAGACTTACGTGTCAACGTTGGCGATGTGATGTCGACGAATTCTTCAAGCAGAGTGGAAAAAATACTAGATGTTGTTGATAATGTAGAAATGTTGAATTCCTTTGCCATGCACATCGTATCGCGGCTGTTCAACTTCGTTGTATTATCAATAAGGCGTTTCCTATTGAAGTCAATAAGTAGGTTGTGATGACTTAAAAAATCAGCTCCAAGTATGGGCGTTTGCACGTCAGCTATAATAAATAACCATTTTAGTTCTCGACGGAGTCCTAAGTTTAATTTAAAAACGCACTGGCCAAATGTAGTAATCTCACTGCGATTTACAGCGATGAGTTTTATTTTAGTAGGTTTCAATGTTTGTTTGGTTAACGATGGTGGTACCACAGATACCACTGATCCTGAATCAATTAAAAATTTACATTTGGTCGATTGATCATAAATGTTTAGCCGATTTTCTACTATAATGTTGTTGTTGTTGTTGTTGTTGTTGTCATTGATGCTGTCGTTGCTGCTGTCGTTGATGCTGCCGCCAATCGAATAGGCTGACGACAGCCCACTCAGTTTTCCGAATTTGGTTTAAATCGTGAACATGTTGGCTTGCACTGCCGAGCAGCGTCACCAAATTTTGCGTGATAGAAACACAAGAGTGGTCTAGGCAAATTCTGTGAACTGCGTGGTTGATTACGAGATAAAGAACGACTTCGATTTAATTTACCTTTATTCTGTTTCAGTTGAATTTTTTCTACTTTATCGGACAAATCTTGTAATGCTTGACAAACATCCGCTAAAGTCATTGTATGACTTACGGCATCAACAGATATATTAGTGTCTACACGAAACGGCGTTACAGAACGTACCATATTTTGGTTGGCGTCTAACATTTTATCAGCCATTTTAGCTAGCTTATCCAAATCGTCATCTTCCAACACAGAAAGTAGAGGTCGAATAGTTTCTGGCATTTGACCCAGGAATATTGTACGAATAATGGGCTCGTTGCCTTTGCCTGGTGCCAAACGTTTCATGTCTGATAGAATTTCGGATGGCTTTTTTCCAACAGTCTCACCACCCTGTAACAAACGACGTAATTTTGATTCCGATGATTCGGCGAATTTTGAAATGAGGCGCTCTTTTAATGCTGCAAATTTGTTTTGCTGGGGAGGTTCTGTAATAAGGTCTGCAATTGACAAAAGCGTGTCGTCTTCAAGATGTACAGAAATTAAATCAAATTTGTCTGAGTCAGACGTAACATTGTTCAAGACAAATATTCTTTCGATTTGTGCAAACCATAAGTGCGGATTGTATTTATTAAATTTCGGAATATGAATTCGTTGCAAATTTGATCTAGGCAATTCATTTGAACTTCCTGATGTTTCTCGTAGTGTGCTAACTTCAAGCTGCAAAGTTTGAATTTGAGCCATAAGATTTTGTATTTCAGCCATGTCGTGATATGTAAAAGAAAAATTTTTTTCTTCTTTTTCAGATGTGTCTGTGTTATCGCCTTTTTTTCGCTGTCTCAAATTATATGGTTGAACACTAGGGTTTGGGAAACGGGAATTCCCGGGCGGGAAATCCCGGGAAATGTCTGTCTAATATTCCCGGGAAATTTTTGAGATTTTCCCGGGAAAACGGGAAATTAAAAGTGCATGTTATTTCATATATATATAGAACTTATAATCCAATTTTACTTTAATATAAAAACTTATTATTTTTCTATATATTACAAAAGTTCGTTTGAATGATTGTATGACTTAATTTACACGAACGTTGACACGTTTTTCATCGTCTGTTTAAACACTTACATATACCTTGTACGAAGGAAATTTTTTAATCTTAAAATTTAAATTGAGTTTTTGTTTTAAATGTAACTGTAAGAAAGAAAGAATTCTTTCGACTCCGATAAACAAGAAGTAAAATGTCCATGTTTTTTTAATCTAAAATAAAAATGTGAGTTATTCAAATCTAGTCTAAAATTTCATAAAAATTCCATTAAATTGAGGTCATACCATATCTCCTAAAAAAAGTGGAATAAATTGTATAAGTATCAATGATTGCAATGATATAATCGTTTCCTAAAGTAAATAATTCGATGCTAAGCGAACTTGAAGTGATTTTTCGCCGAATTAGTGAACAAATTTTGAAAAGTGTAGTGAAAACTTTAAGCTGTAAGAACTCTGAGTTGACGAAACTTAAATTGATTACAAGTAGACGCTATTATGGAAATCCTGCAGAAAATATTTTAGGAGAAATAAAATGAACGACACTTAGACATACTGTGGCTCAGGGTATTCAAAATTCGGCGCAGCGCAGTATGGTACTGTAACCTGCTTGTACTTAACGATAAGAAACCGCCTGGAACTTTTTCAAAAAGAATGAGAAACAAGCAAGGCAAATTCTTATTAAAATGAAGGTAGGTCTTATTAGAAAATTGTCTACTAATTGTGGTAACAGTCGTCAATTGGTTTTTGTATGATCTTTTGCTGTGTAATAACTTTATTCCATTTGCTTAAGTTCAATTAAAAATTCTTAAAAATTTGTCTTAGAACTGCTTTTTTATTAACTTTTATTTCAAAAGAATGCTTACATTAATAAAACAATCGAAATGTCACCAACTTTCATTTAATAAATGTATTTAATTTAGAAAATTAGGATTCCCGGGAACTTGATTTTTTAATTCTCGTTTCCCGGGAAGTGCAAAAGTCCGGGAAATCCCAAACCCTATTGAACACTCATATGCTAAACAGTGCTTGTCTTGAAATTCTGCTGTTTCTTAGCAAAATTCGTTAAAATTTAATTTTGCCGCAGCTGCGCTGTCTGTTTTTTTTTTATTAACAAGCGTTTGCTATCTGATGTAGTTTAATTCTTTTGCTCAACTCGGGGTAACCAATATCGTTGTCGGATTCCAGGTCTCGAGAATAAAACACGAGTAAGATATTATTAACAACTATTTAAATATACGTTTATTTAATTAAATCTTAAACTGAAAAGTTTATCTTTAAAGTATACAAAAGACTAGAACGCTTTAGCTGTAGCTGCAAAGATTACTCTCGGTACGATCTTCTGCTTTCGTCTGTCAACTTTCGTTGACGAGTTACCAGATGGTTTATTTTCATACGTCAAAACTATCGGAGCTGCCACACATACTTATGTATGCGTGTTAATTTTTCGTCGTATTTTATGTATGATTATTAGTGTTAATATCTATTTATTTATTGTAGGTGTAAATGTGCCACCGAAGAGTTCGCAACCACTAACAGTGCCTTCACCAAAACAACGGAAACAGCAATCTGGTATTGCAAGTACAGCTGACGTTAAGTTTGCAATGCATTAGCATAATTTTTTTTTTTTTTTTGGCTAAGGCTGAGTTTACATTTGGCATTTTTCGTGTGCCATGTGACAAAGAAAACGTAACCACTTATTACTAATGAAAAACTGTTCAGACATGTATTTATTGATTTAAACTGTTTCCAATCATGTTGGATTTCATAAAATTTTCTAATAGTTATGTATGAAACAGTTTAACTTAATAAATACGTGTCTGAATCAAACAGTATTTCATTAGTAATTAGTGGTTACGATTTTTTCATGCTTGTGTGGCATTTGGCACACAGGTGTAAACCCGGCCTAAGTTAGCAAAGTTTATGTACATCTCGTTTCTGCTTAAGAAACTAATCAGTAGAATTCAACCAAAATATTATTAGGATTTTTTTAGCTATTGCAAGGATTTTTGGTTGGAGTCTACTGACAAAAACGTTTATGTGTTGTTATTATGTATTACTACAAAATATGTGTTGTTTTTTGTTTGTTTTTTATTTAATTTTTTAAGTTACTTTTTAACAGTGTTATTTATACTTCTGTAATAAAGACTAAAATTTAATAATATAAAACAGCTGTTGTTTTTTATTAAATGTTTTAAAAATTGTTTAAAACATTTTTTTTAAATTATAAATACAAAGATGGGCTTTAATTCTACTCTATATATTTTTATATTGACAAGGCACTTCGCCTTCTTCTACAAAGTATGTGGCAAATTCATCTCTTATCTCCGAAACTTCATGTGCTATATAGGAGCGGTGTCGTTCTAGGTTTGGCAAATTTTGGCTGCTTTATTCACTGCGCCATTCACCTTCAACCAGAATGCCATCTGCAGTGTAACGGTCAACAAGACTAACGTTAAAGTACATTTTTTACTTTTTCTACTGAATAGACAGCATGCGAGAGTTAATTGTCTAGTTTTGACTGGTTCTAGCTTAATTGGACTATTTACTTTCCCATTTCCTTTTTTTCTTTTCATTTTCTTCCTCCTCTAACATTAATAATGATGCTGCTCCGCAGCTAAACACTAACATTTCACATAAATCAAAATCTTCATTATTAGGACCGATCACAATATAGCGCAACGAAATCTTAAAAATTTTCCGTGACAAATTTATACTAAAATTTCTGGGTAATCAAGCTTTTAAATTCTGGCACTTTGATTAAACATTTTGATTAAATATATTGTTTGACATAAGTGTGACCGCACAGAATTTATTTTGTCCCATGTTTGCACATGACACTATTTGATTCGTGTTTGAACAAAGAAAAATGGTGAAAAAAATTTGATAAGTGTGACTACCAAACAAAGTCTCTTCAGTTTTGAAAAAAAATTATGGAAATGTGGGAAAACAGATTTCATGCAAATGTTTTCCCAATGTGACCGTACCTTTAGATTTACTTTCTTAGCTCTGAGCGTCTTGGGCGTAGCCCCGCCTTCCTGGCTGAAATTTCCGTGTGTTCATATTTCCCTCGTTAATTTTTTACCTAGACATACTTGTGTATCAAATTTTAGCTCACTAGCGCAAATTTTAATTTTTATGGACGTAGCCCCACCCCCGTTGGCTAAAATTCATAGGCTTTCAGATTTTTCTAGTTAATTGCTTACCTAGGTGTACTTGTATACAAAATTTCAGCTCTCTAGCTCTGGCGTAAGTAGTTCATAATATTAATGAGTATGTCAGTGAGCATGTCTTAAAATATGCACTTTTTGCACCTTCATATCTCATGAAGCTTTCATTGTAAAACTTTCAAACTTCGTATATGAGATTTCATGAATTTATTCTAATTATACCCTTTACCAACAAAAATGGTAAAAGGGTATATATAGGTTTGTCATTTCGTTTGTAATTTCTATAATATCAATAAGCGACTCATAAAATATATATATTCTGGATCCTTATGCATAGGGAAGACGAATAAGCGATGTCCGTCTGTCCGTCTGTCCGTCTGTCTGTACGTGAAATCGGTTTTCCGAAGCTCCCAGAAAAGCTAGAGACTTCGTTCGTGGACTGCTGTGTCAGAAATTTTCCAAAATAGATTGGTATTGAAATTCAGCAAAATCGGGCAGACGATTGCAGAGCTGGAAAACGTAAACTTCATTTTGCCATATAAAAGTAACTACCGAAAACAAATTTTTATTTTTTTTTAATAAATAAACTTATTTTACACTTCAGTACGACTAAAATTAAAATTTTAAATTAAAAAAACTTAAAAAAACCGGGTTGGAAAACTTTAACTTTCTGTGTTATGTAAAATTAACTATGTCTATAACTATATTAGTATTTTCTCGAGAACCGTAAGAGCTACAGACCTGAAATTTGGACACAGTATGTAGACCTTTGGTCGCTACAACAACAAATACATGAGAGTTGGAAATTAAAGGGTGTTCCAAAACCAGCAACGAAAAATGGTAAAATCCCATGTAATATACATACAATTGTATGTATGTATGAATATACACTTGAAATTTGTAAGGTTAGTGTATTTTTATACAGACTACAAAAATTAACACTAAAATTTCAAAAAATTTATATTAAAGGGTGTTCCATCAGTTAATGCAATTTTGACAACTTGCTGTACCTTGGAAACCGTAAGAGCAAAACTCTTGAAATTTTCAAAATCGGTAAAACTAAAAAATCAAAAAATTATAAAATCGCCAAACTGAAAAAAATCGCCAAAAGCAAAAAAAAATCGCCAAAACGAAAAAAGCACCAAATTACAAAAAAAATATCTAAGACTAAAATAAATCGCGAATAACCGGAAAAATTGCTAACATAAAAAAAAATCGCCAAAATGAAAGAAAATCACCAAAATGAAAAAAATATCGCCAAAAAGAAAAAAAATCGCCAAAATTAAAAAAATCTCCAAAATAAAAAAAGCCCTAAAAACAGAAAAAAATCGCCAAAATGAAAAAACCCCAAAACAGGAAAAAATCGCCAAAATGAAAAAAAGCTTCAAAAACAGAAAAAAATCGCCAAAATGAAAAAAACGCCAAAACGAAAAAAACAGAAAAAAATCGCCTAAATGAAAATAAGCCCAAAAACAAGAAAAAATCGCCAAAATGAAAAAAAATCGCCAATGTGAAAAAAATCGCCAAAATGAAAAAAATCGCCAAAACGAAAACAAACCCCAAAAAACCGAAAAAAATGTCCAAAATGAAAGAAAAGCCCCAAAACAGAAAAAAATCGACAAAATGAAAAAAATCGCCAAAATGAAAAAAATATCGCCAAAAAGAAAAAAAACCCCAAAAAACAGAAAAAAATCGCCAAAATGAAAAAAGCCCAATAACAGGAAAAAATCGCCAAAATGAAAAAAATCGCCAAAATGAAAAAAACCCCAAAATAGGAAAAAATCGCCAAAATGGAATAAGAATCGCCAAAATGAAAAAAGTCTTCAAAATGAAAATAAGCTCCATAAACAGAAAAAATCGCCAAAATTAAAAAAACCGAAACTGAAAAAAAAACTTCAAAAAAGCAAAAAAGCCACATTAAAAAGTGCTCAGAACCGAATGTACGGAACCCTTCGTGCGCGCACTTTACTGAATTTTTTAATATTAAAGGAATTAAATGAAACAAAGTTTTTTCTTATTTCGTTTTTTGCTTCGTTCACTTAACATATTTTATGTATTTTTTTAAGAATTAGATTGGTATCAATAATCAGAAAAATCCTAAATATGATTCCATAGTTGGAAAACTTACACTTTTTGTGTTATGTAAAATTAAATAGTTCTAAAAATTTTTTTCTTTTCCTTTATAAATTGAATATATTTTATTCTTCTGAAAAAAAAGTTAGGCGTATAAAATTTGATTTTTTTTAAATATTAAAGTATAAAATGATCACAATGGACCCAGTTGGGTCTCCGAGTGGAGGTGCGGTAGGCACCACCCTTCCTTACCATCCTAAAGTATAAAATTAATTTTTTTTTATTTCTTTGTTCACTTAACACACTTTATTAATTTTTTAAATCAGAAAAATCTAAAAGGTTGATTCCAGGGTTGGTAAATTTATTGTTTTTTTTACAAAAGTAACAAGTCAAGTTAGTTTTTTCTTTTTGCTTACAAGTTTTATATACTTTATGACTTAAAATGAAAAAGTTTGGCATAGAAATTAGAAAAATAAAAGACATAGCCCCAGAGCTGGAAAACTTAAATTTTTTCTGGTATATAAAACTAATTATTTCTTTGGTAATTAAATATATTCTATATTTTATAAAGAAATAAAATAGTATTAAGAAACTCAGAAATATGGTTCCAGGGTTGTATATTGAAAAAAGTTTCAGTAAAAATAATAACCAAAAATATTTTTTTTTCAGTTAAGCAGATTTCATGTTTTAGGAAAATCATTACTCAAGATTTTTTATACATAGTTAATTTTTTTATGGATATCTAATCTAATTGAAGTACAAAAGAAGGTTTGTGCTTGTTGTGCTCTCAGCATAATAACTATTAATTTTTAGTAAATGGAGATAAAACTAAAATTTATCGGTAAAGATAAATTAAAGGACATGTTCCATTTCCGTTTCATTTTCCTGATACCTTTCCTTTCTGCTGAGCAAATTTCAAAAAAATCCTGTAGGAATAAAACGTTTACATAATACCACGATGTATACCATTTGCAATGGGATCTTTAAATCAAGACACTACGCAGTTTTCCAACATCAATGATTATTAAATACGGGAAAATATAAAACAAGTTAGTTTACTTGGTATGGAGGTGCAATACTAAGAATATTTTAGAGTTATTAAATAGCAGCACGGTTTTTCAACATCTCGAGAGCGAGTAAACAAGCCCCAATAATTTAGTAATGTATTGACGTGACGTCGATGTTGACTGAAATAAGAGTGAATGTAAAATATATCTTAACCACAGAGTGTAGAGTAAAATATTCAACTATTGCTAATATCGAAAATAAAATAATTGAATCAAATTCTTTAATCGAAAAATACTGAAAGGTCACTTACTATTAATTGCTTTAGAGAAAAAAATTATAATTTTTTTTACAAAACAAATATGTTTGTATGTGTCTGTATACTATATATATGTACGCACATTGGTAAAGGGTATATAAGATTTGGCACAGCCGAATATAGCACTCTTACTTGTTTTTTTTTAATTTTGGAGATTTTTCTGTTGCTTGGGGTTTTTTTCATTTTGGCGATTTTTTGCTTAGGGTTTTTTTTTAATTTTGGCGTTTTTTTTATTTTGGCACTTTGGTCCTGTTTTTGGGGTTTTTTCATTTTGGCGATTTTTTTATTTTGGCAATTTTGTCCTGTTTTTGGGGTTTTTTCATTGTGGCGATTTTTTTCTGTTTTTGGAGTTTTTTTTTTCATTTTGGAGATTTTTCCAGTTTTTTCGTTTTGGCGATTTTTTTTCATTTTAGTAATTTTTTCTTCATTTTTAGCAATTTTTCGCGATTTATTTTAGTCTTACACATTTTTTTCTAATTTGGTGCTTTTTTCATTTTGGCGATTTTTTTTTGTTTTTGGCGATTTTTTTCGATTTGGTGATTTTATAATTTTTTGATTTTTTAGTTTTAACGTTTTTGAAAATTTCAAGAGTTTTGCTCTTACGGTTTCCAAGATACAGCAAGTTGTCAAAATTGCATAGTCAAAATTGCATTAACTGATGGAACACCCTTTAATTTAAATTTTTTGAAATTTTAGTGTTAATTTTTGTAGTCTGTGTACAAATACACTAACCTTACAAATTTCAATTGTATATAAATACAATTGTATGTATAATACATGAGATTTTAACATTTTTGTTGCTCGTTTTGGAACACCCTTTAATTTCCAATTCTCGTGTCTACACACTGTGTCCAAATTTCAGGTCTCTAGCTCTTACGGTTCTCGAGAAAATACCCTGCATAATTTTAGACGTAGTTAATTTTACATAACACAAAAAGTTCCAACCCTGGAAACGTCTTTTTAATTTTTTTTATTTTTTTAATTTAAAATACCGATTTTAGTCGTACTGAAGTGTAAAATAAGTTTATTTATAAAAAAAATAAAAATTTGTTTTCGGTAGTGACTTTTATATGGCAAAATCAAGTTTAAGTTTTCCAGCTCTGAAACCGTCTGCTCGATTTGGCTGATTTCCAATACCAATCTAAGTTGGACCATTTCTGGCACACCAGTCCAAGAACGAAGTCTCTAGCTTTTCTTGGAGCTTCGGAAAACCGATTTCACGTACATCAGACGGACGGACGGACGGACGGACAGACGGACATCGCTTAATCGTCTTCCCTATTCATATATACATTTTATGGGTCGCATATGAATATTATGGAAATTACACACGGAATGACAAACCTATATATACCCTTTTCCATTTTTGGTAAAGGGTATAAAAAAATCATACAAAAAATATTCGTAGTACATATACATAAACCTTGATAAATAAGCTTTTTTTTTGCTTTGCTAATATTTTTACATATAGAAATAACAAAAACAAAAAAAAAACCGTAAACAAAAAAACATACAAAGTACCCTTGAGGAATACTCTATATGAGTACACCAAAGGAAAAAAATAGTGAAGTGAGTTCTAACGGCAGAAATGCTTATTTTACTGTGAGTTTTGATGCTCATAAGGATAACAATAAAAATAAAAAATCTGATAATAGACTTGCTGTGAGTTCTGAAGCTCTTAATAAAAATCAAAAATCTGATAGACTTTTTCTAACGGCAAAACCACAGTTTCGTCAGCGATCAACTTCGCTTTGTCCAATGCCAACTAGTGAATCGTTGACATTATTGCCTAGTACTTCTACATTTAACTCAGCGATATCATCCGCTTCGGGCTCGTGGTCATCACTTAAACAAGTTGTCACTGAAGATAACAGTAGTTCAAAACCAAAGGTACAAGTAGGAATGGAGAGATATATAACCATTTTAAAGCGCGGGCGAAGCCCAAATTCTACTAAAATTGGATCCGCCCCAAAGATGTCTGGGGATAACAGCACATCTTCTATCAATCGTCAAAATCGTTTTTCATTATTGCAAGACAAAAACGACAAGCCAGCTGCATCATCGCAAAAGTCTTTTAAGCCACCACCTATTTATCTGAGAGAAAAAAATTCCAACGCGCTTCTAAAAAATCTACTGTCGACCATTGGTGAAAATACTTTTCACATCATTCCAATTAAACGAGGTAATATTGATGAAACTAAAATCCAAATATATTTCCGAAAAATTGTTAGTGAGTTTGAAAAAAAAAAAACTAATTTTTACACATATCAACTTAAGAGTGCTAAAGGCCTACAAATAGTATTAAAGGGCATAGATTCATATGTTGAGCCCGAAGAAGTAAAATGTGCACTTATTGAACAAGGATTTAAGGTAAGAAATGTTACCAATATAATCAATAGAGAGAAGATTCCCCAGCCTCTATTTCGTGTTGAACTGGAGCCGAATGATACACAGTTAAAAAAAACGATACGCACCCAATTTATAGTCTAAAATACCTTTTACACCGAAAAATCACAGTTGAAGAGCCACGTAAGCGTTCAGGTCCCGTACAGTGCCATAATTGCCAAGAATATGGCCACACAAAAACTTACTGCAAATTACCTACAGTTTGTGTTATCTGCGGTGAATTGCATGGTACTGCTAACTGTACCAAGCCAAAAGTACAAGCAGAAAAAAAAATGCAGTAATTGTGGAGGTAATCACACCGCTAACTACAGAGGATGCCCTGTATATTCTTTCGTTAAACAGGCTATGGGTCAAAAACCTAAATTAGCTCCAATTCAACCAGCAAATACTTACTCCGCCACTCTTCCTCAAACTAGCCAACTAGTTACTTCACGTGTATCGTATGCCGATGCTGCTAAGACTAGTTCTATTCCCACACAAAATGTTCCACCGCCAAGTAATTCAACGAATGCAAACTCTAGCTTTAACTTTAGTCGTCTTGAAGCTACTATTGAGAATCTGGTGCGAACTATAAATAATTTTACAACAAATATGACTAGCATGATGCAAGAAATGCTGCGAATGCAGAATACATTGCTTCAAGCTTTAGTTAACAAACCATGAACACGTTAAAAATATGTTTCTGGAACGCAAACGGCATTCGCCAACATAAAAATGAACTTGAGCACTAACTCACGGAAAAAAATATTGATATAATGTTGGTCTCTGAGACTCACTTGACTTCGAGAAGCTGCTTTAAAATAAATGGTTACACTCTATATGATTCAAAGGACCCGAGAGGGAGAGCATGCGGTGGATCAGCAATTCTAATTAAGTCAAGACTCAAGCACTATATCCTTGAGAACGCACAGTGGCGTGAATTAAAAAAAAGTGGTAAAAAGTCCGCAACTTTTGAACTAGTTAACCGATTTCGATAAAACCAACTGTTTTGGAAAGTAAAAGTGTTGAAATTTTTAGAAAACTTATTTTGAGGCACTCTGTTGTAAGACAAGGTAGCTCCAAACAGCCTCAAAGTGGGAAAGTGCGGGTATCGAAATTCTTTCGGAGCTTGTAACTTTTGTAAATAGGGACCGATTTCAATAATTTTTTCAGCGGGACAATCTACGTTAAGAAATAAAAATAAGACATGCTAAAAGTACCATTTTATCTCTTTCAGTTTCCAAGTTATTTGACTTGAAAAATTTATTGCTTAAATTTTGGCCCTGACTTTTTTTATTCGTTAGTACATAACTTCTTTATTACTTGGCAAAGAGCAGTATGTTTTAATGTTTTTGAAAGAAAACTTCATTACAATTCATATAAAAAAAAATTTTTTTTGATATCTCGAAAATTGTAGCAAGGAATAATTTTGCAATTTGGATTTTTAAAAATTATGAAAAAATTTGGTATATTTTGTGAAAAAACTATTCTTAATTTTTTTGGAATATTTTAAAAAATTATTAAGTATTTGATAAAAACTTTGATTGTTTCTGAGAAAGGAGACATTGAGAAAGGCTGTGAAGTAAATTTTGGAGATTGTTGTTGGTGCACCCTACATTCAGCATTGGTCGAAATCTAGCAATTTTTTTTCAAAAAATCCGATTTTCGGATGTGGCAAAAAAATTGCACGGTCGTTTTTGTAATTTTGTTCGTTTTTTATTATAAATAAATTTGTTGTAAGTAACCTGTAAGAAACTCTTGACATCCTACACATAAGTGTATGCAGGAGAGGAGATTTTCTAAAAATTCTAAAATTTTTCTAACACAATTTTTCCCAATAAGAAAAAAGTAATATAAAATTATAAATTGGGAATCATTTTAATTTTTATCAATAGTATACATTTAGCTTTGCAAACTGAAAAAAAATTATTCTCCTAGTTTCAATACTTTTTGAAATATTCGAAATCCAATTTTGATTAAAAATTTTAATTTTCTACATTTTTTATTTTTGTCTAAATTATTGATCTTATTTTCTTTACTGCAAATGTTTCTTAATTTTTTCTATGTTATTACAATAGTAGATATAATTGTCTGTTCAACGGTATATAATATGTATTCCTTTGCCAATA
This sequence comes from Tachina lurida, assembly GCA_944452675.1. NCBI lineage: Eukaryota > Metazoa > Arthropoda > Insecta > Diptera > Tachinidae > Tachina > Tachina lurida. The sequence goes on from OX101752.1 coordinate 86,835,694, forward strand.
TATCAGTCTTAAAATGTATACACAAATATAACAACTCAAGTAACAATTTACGTGTTTTATCTGATACTCAAACAAACCCACAGTTTTTATGAACTTTTGAAGCTGTTATTAAATACTTCCTTTACTTAAATACAATAAAATATAAGAATTTATATACATAAATATAAGTATATTTATATACCTACAAGGACAAATAGATTGAGTTATTTATTTATTTAAAAAAAATTTGTAGTTAATTTAACATTAGAACATTGAATTACGAATTTTTTTTATGTAGCTCCTTTTTAAACGCATATAAATTGCCTTAGTTTTGAATATAATTTGACAGAGAATTTTGACTTTTTGCCATGATATCAGATATTTGTTTGTATGAATATAAATACTTATGTATCAAGAGATATATGTACAATGTACATATGTATGTATGAGTATGAAAACATACAACTAAATTTCTCGTTTTGATTCTGATAATTGTATTAAAAATATATTTAATAAGTTCAGTTTAATTTTCTTTATTACTCGTATCTAAGTGCATGGATACATACATATGTTGTTTTTAATTTATATTTGGGTTTTACTTCAAGAATTTGCTTTAAAATAATCTGAGACATCATGGCCTAGCAAGCTATTAATTTCCTCTGCTTCGGGATCGTCCTTCTCCATTTTAATACTTATTTTTGGCAACCATTTCATTCTTATGCCTTGTAGGACTGGATCTGAAGACAATAGCAAATGATGCATTAAATCATTATTTTGAGCAACTCTAGAGCATTTACGTGTATTGAAAAGTCGATATTGCTTAACATCTCTATTTCTAGCTTCCTGTGCTTCTTCGGTTAGTTCCCCCAGAGGAAGAATGTTGTTTTCTATTATTTCTTTTGTATGTGCTAGCACTTTATGTACGGTTGGAGTTATTGATTTCCATGGATATAATTCATTTATTAGAATCAGAGTGTCTTTTGCATATTTTTCAAATTTGTCTTTATTAATTAACTTTTTGCTATTTATGATGGCCAGTATTATTTTGAAACGTCTTATGAGATTAAAGCTAATACCAGTTATAGACGATGTGGTTTCAGGGTCATCAAAAAATCGCCTGGCAGTGTTGCCATTATTGGAGTTTCCATAGCCATATAAAGGTTTGTCAATGATTAAGCCACGTTTCATAAACCACAAAGTACACAGAGGTGACACGAGACGGAAGATAATTTGTGTTTTCGGATTTCGCACTCACACCGAACCAGTGTCTTCTTTAAGCTTCTTTCGTAGTTGCATTGGTTTAACGTTTTTGTATTTTATTCTTTGAGTCCTCATTCGCTATGAGATTTTTGCAATTAAAATGTTAAAATTAAGATTTATGAACTAAAAAGCTGAAATTTAAATCAGGAATCATTTGAAAACAAATCTTAATCACTTTTTTAATACTAATAAACATTTTCACATTCAGTTTTTTAATTCAACACAACAAATGCCTTGATTTAATTTTGTACAAATGTTCACTCGTTCAAATGTATTTTCATTTTATTCTTTGTGGTATTATTCGCTATATGCTTTTTGGAAGTAAATGGTAAAAACTAATATTTTTTAATGAAAATGCTTAAAATGATGTCTGTAATTATGTGGAAACTAATTTTAATCACTTTTTTACCACTAATAACATTTAACACATTAAGTTTTCTAGTTCAACACTACAAAATCGTTCATTTAATTTTGTAAAAATGTCCTCTTCGTTATTTCACAAAGTACACATTTGATTTGTTTTGATTATATTGTTAGCAACTTAATAACAAATATACTACAGTTGTCCCTTTCTCGCCGAACCCGTGTCGTAGCTGATTTTAGCTTTTTTCATCACTCACTTTCTTCACCTCTGTATACTTTGTGTCATAAACTCATCTTGAATTCTTTTCTTTTCTTCCAACCGTATCTGTTTTAAAGTAGAATTATTCGCAAAGAGCTGCTATCGTCGGAAAAGACTGCATTACTGGAAAAGTATTTAGAAGGTCTTGATGTAACGTCAACATCTAATTACTCTTTATGGCGCGCTACTAGAAATCTTAAAAGACCCGTTGATCTCAAATCACCACAGCGTACTTCGACCGAAGGCTGGGCAAGAAGCGATAGTGAAAAAGGTTACTTATTTTCTGAGCATTTAAAATCTGTATTCAATCCCAATTCATGTACGGGTGCTGCCGGATTACCGAGTGTAGTATCTCTACCCTCTCGTCCCTTAAGGTTTAAGATGCGTGAACTACAAAAACTAGTTGCTGAACTCGACCCGAAGAAAGCTCCAGGTATTGATGGCATTAGTAACAAGATGCTGATGAACTTGCCTCATATTGCAATAAGAATCTTGCTATTTATTTTTAATGCAATTTTGCGAATGCAGTATTTTCCACATAACTGGAAACTTGCCAAGATTAAAATGATTCCAAAGCCAGGCAAAGATCTTACCAAGGCTGAGTCATATAGGCCTATAAGCTACTTTCAACAATTTCAAATCTTTTCGAAAAGCTGATCATGACTAAATTGTCCACAATTTTAGCTGATAGTGGTAGCATACCGGACCATCAATTTGGCTTTAGAAGTTAGCATAGTACTCTTGAGCAAACGCATACATTGGTTTAAGTTATAAGGAGGACATTTGAAGAAAAAAAGTGTTGTTCTGCCCTTTTTATTGATGTTTCTCAGGCATTTGATAAAGTATGGCACGAAGGCCTAGTTTGAAAATTGAAGACATACCTACCAATAAACATACAAAAACGTTTGGAAAGTTATATTGTAGTAGTATAAATGTAGGGATACTGGCTCAATGTATTTTTTCCATAAGGATCAAAATACATGTAGGGATACTGGCTCAATGTATTTTTTCCATAAGGATCAAAATACATGTAGGGATACTGGCTCAATGAATTTTTACCATAAGGATCATTCTAATTAGTATATGTGCATTCCAATACATGTATTTTTTTCCCATTAGGAAGGATATTCCGTAGTAGTATAAATGTAGGGATACTGGCTCAATGTATTTTTTCCATAAGGATCAAAATACATGTAGGGATACTGGCTCAATGTATTTTTTCCATAAGGATCATTCTAATTAGTATATGTGCATTCCAATACATGTATTTTTTTCCCATTAGGAAGGATATTCAGTAGTAGTATAAATGTAGGGATACTGGCTCAATGTATTTTTTCCATAAGGAAGGATATTCTAATACATACATATATTCCTACAACAAAGTTAACTTCAAATGAGAATATATTTTTCTCATAAAAAGTTTAACGAAGACATTTTTGTAAAAATATTCCTATAAGGAAGGATATTTCCAATACATGTATTTTCTTATAAGGAAGGATATTCCAATATATGTATTTTTCCATAAGACATGCGTATGCATGCTTTTGCATGCTTTTTCATGTCACAGCACCTAGATGTCCTTTGCTTTACTCTAATTTTCATTTAAAAAAAAAAAGGATAGGACATGCACATGCAAGACACATGATATTAAGTATTAAAGTATTAAGAACGAGGGACATGCGTATACATGCTTTTTTGTGCGTGTAGATTTACGTGGGTGCCTTGGTGAAATTTACATTTTATTTGTTCTGAGAAAAAGTATAAAACAGAATGTTTTTTCAAACAAAATTCTAGTCTTACAACATCATTCAAAAAACTAAAACAATATTTAAAAACTGTTGAATTATATGAATATTATTTTTGCAGTGATAAGTGTATTCATTAAAAATAAATAATTTTCTTTAAAATTAACAACGTAAAATAAGAAGACTTTCAACAATTTTAAATTATATAAAAATTATTTTACCAGTGATAAGTTCAATTCCCAAAACTTTAAATTGTATAAAAATGGAAAACTTATATAGTTGTATTGAATGTGGAAAATTTTTCAGTAATAAAAAAATTTTATTTGAACATGAAAAAACCCCTGCTAGATCATCGAAACATGTAGCAGAATTCCCTATTCCTCAAAACGGTGTTAAGAGACTACATAGCGCATTCAAGTCTAGAATACAAACATTGCTATTTGAAAACAGTGATGATGGATGTCTCTTTCCTGAGGAATTCTTGAATAAGGCTTGGTTAGCTTTAAAACCCGAAATTAATTTGTGGTTGAATGTATATAAAGCTATGAAAATTAATATTGAGCTATCGGGATAATACGCCAAGCTTTCTACAGAAGATATGGAAAATACTTCATTACAGATTAAAACATTTCAAACGAAAATGGAACCAATTTTTAATGAAAATAGCCTTAATGAAGTCTTTATCCATAAAATAAAAGAAGTTATAAATAAAATGGAGGAGTTCCAGGAAAGAGACAGAGGATGGACGTTGGTTCAAATTATAAAATTGGAGACAAACCTTAATAAATATCAACCATTGAAAGGTTCTACATATTTTCCACTACCACAGAAGCTGAGCAGTAGAAAAGCTTGTGTAAATGTGCAGAACAATGACCAATTTTGTTTTAAATGGGCTGTAGTTTCCTCAATATATAATTTTAGCAAAAATGCGAATCGTATATCATCATATCCAGTCAACATAAATTTAACCCAAATAAATACACATAGAGGACTCTTGAATTTTGAAGGTTTATGCTTCCCTCTACAGATAAAAGATGTAGAGCTGTTTGAAGTGCTTAACGAATGGATAAGTGTAAATGTTTTCGGATATGATGAGGAACATAATATTATTATCGGACCATATTATAAAACAAAAGAAGTTAAATCACATCATATCAATCTTCTCTTTCTTCAAAAGGAAATTAGCTCAACAACAACAGGCCATTATTTGTGGATAAAAAATATTTCAAGGTAATATAAAACATAAAATTTTTATAAATTCCTTTCAATTGATTATTTTGTTTGTTATAATATATTATATAGATTAATTAGGAACCAAACCAGCAAGTTTAAGGGGAGAAATTATCTGTGCAACTTTTGTTTGCAGCACTTTACAAAGGAGGACAGATTAACAAAACACATGTCAGAATGTAGAAAGCGGGTAGTATATCTTCCAAATGAAGATAAGGTAATTTTAGAATTTAAAGATCATGAGAAAGCAATGGATGTACCATTTGTTATTTATGCGGATTCTGAATGCATATTTCAGAATTTTGAAACATGTATTCCGAATCCAAATAAATCATCAACAACATTGATAAACAAACATATCCCATATGCTTTCTCATATTATTTAAAATGTAGTTATGATAAGAATTTAGATAAGTTTAAGTATTTTAAGGGGGAAGATTCACCCAAAGAATTTATAAGTGAACTAGTGAAGGATGTAGTCTTCTTATATACAAATTATTTAAAAAATATAAAACCAATGATCCCTTTGAATGAAGGCGAAGAATTATACTTTAGGAAGTCCACTATTTGTCATATTTATTTAAAACCTATTGTAAATGAAGATAAAGTTAAAGACCATTGTCATTTAAGTGGGAAATATAGAGGACCTGCACATCAAAAATGTAATTTAAATTTCAAAGTTCCACGTTTTATTCCTGTTGTCTTTCATTATCTTTCTTCGTATGATTCACATTTGTTTATAAAGGAACTTAATCATATTAATAATGGTTCAATAAATATTCTCCCATTAAATAAGGAATTGTACATATCCATTTAAAAAATTATCAGTATAGATAATATCAATATTGAAATTAGATTTTTAGACTCATACAGATTTATGCAGTCAAGTTTAGACTCATTAGCACATAATTTATCAAGAACTGATTTTACTACATTAAAGTTAAGTTTTGAAGATGAAAAACAATTTTCTTTACTAATGAGAAAAGGAGTTTTTCCATATAATTATTTAAATTCAGTTGACAAACTTAAAGAACGGAATTAACCAATTAACCATTAAAGTTAAGTTTTGAAGATGAAAAACAATTTTCTTTACTAATGAGAAAAGGAGTTTTTCCATATAATTATTTAAATTCAGTTGACAAACTTAAAGAACGGAATTAACCACGAGGGAACAATTTTTCAATATACTTACAGAGACAGAATGTTCAGTAGACGATTACAACCATGCCAAGGAAGTGTGGAATGCTTTTAATTGTGACACACTAGAAGATTATCTAATGCTTTACCTCAAAACTGATGTTTTACTTCTGACAGACGTTTTTGAGAATTTTAGACTATTATGTAAAAACATATATAAATTAGATCCATGTCATTATTATACAGCGCCAGGGCTTTCATGGTACGCAATGCTTAAAATTACGAAAATAAAATTACAACTTTTGACTGATATTGACATGATTACGTTCATCCAAAAGGGAATAAGAGGAGGAATTGTTCAATGTTCGAAAAGACATTCAAAAGCTAATAATAAATATATGACAGATTTCAACAATAAGCTTCAATCTAAGTATCTAATGTATTTAGATGCAAATAATTTATATGGGTGGGATATGTCACAATATTTACCAGAAAGTGGATTTGAATGGGTTAGTGACATTGACGGTTTCTCCTTACATTCCATTCCCGACGATTCATCTGTTGGATATATTCTAGAAGTGGATTTGACATATCCAACAGAGATTCATGATCGTCATAACTTCTTACCATTTTGTTGCGAAAACAAAGTACCTCCAATGCATAGAATATTGAAATTTAAGCAGTCCGATTGGTTAAAAAGTTACATATCTTTAAATACATTTCATAGGATGAATGCTAAGAATAAATTTGAACAAAATTTCTTTAAGTTATTAAATAACGCAATATACGGAAAAACAATGGAGAACGGAAAAATATAAAAATTGTTAACTCTTGGGATAATGTTGGGAAAAAGCTTGGAGCTCGAGCTCTAATTGCCAAACCAGAATTCAGTTCTTTAAGTATTTTTGATGACAATATGATTGCAATTGAATTAAATAAAACGCATTCTATATATAATAAACCAATATATCTTGGATTTTGTGTTTTAGAGATATCTAAGTGGAAAATGTATAATTTCCATTATGATTATATGCTTCCTAAATATGAATCTAATGTAGAACTTAATTATATGGATACAGACTCCTTTATTTATACAATCTATACTGAGGATTTTTATAGAGATATTTACAATGACATTGATGATAGATTCGATACGTCTGATTATGCAAGTGATAATAAATTTAATATTCCCCAGAAAAATAAACAATTTTTGGGAATGATGAAGGATGAAAATAATGGAGTCGTCATGAGGGAATTCATTGGTTTAAGATCTAAAATGTATTCTTTTAGTACTGAAGAAGGGAGAGAAATAAAAAAGCAAAAGGTGTAAAAAATAATTGTTGTGCTAAGTTAAGCTTAAGTGATTATAAAAATTGTTTATACAATAAACAAATTTACTATGCGAATATGTGTATATTTAAGTCAAAGCTACACAATCTGTATACTTCCTTAATAAATAAAATATCTTTAAGCTATGTAGATGAGAAAAGATATGTTCGCAAAAATAATGTAGATACCCTTGCTTGGGGACATTATGAAGAACAATTTATGAATGATACTAACGATGATTCTCTAATGGAAATTGATTATATAGATGAACAAAGAATAAATAATTTTTGGGATATATTTCTAATGATGAGGATGACGATATTTTTAAGAAAATTAAATATTAGTTTGTATATAACTAGAATATCTATTTTTACAATTAATAAACAATATTGTGACATAATATAAACCAAAAGCTTGATTAAGTAAAAAAAAATAAATAAAATGCAACACACGTGTAAATCATATTTATATGTATAAATATTTGTTCTATTTATTTCAAGTTACATTTATTGAATAAAAATTTTAAACACAGGTGACCACAATTAAATGTATTAAAGTGTTGTTTTCGTTCATAATTATATTCAATGGGTATCTTTAAATAATTAACAAGTTCAATTGGAGGTTGTAAGTTTCCAAAGCTATCGAAATATTTTTTATAGTTATGATTTTTATAATAGGCTACCCAGTGAGTTCCAGCACCACAAGAGTTATCTAGATTAACAATACCACATTCTTGAACTAATGGGTTTTTAGGCAAACGATCTCGCATAAACACACCTCTAAAATTTTCGAGTTTTTTACCATATTTTATTAAATCTAGATCAGTTAATGGTCGATTGGGTAGGTTATCTAAAAGTTTTTTGGAATCGGTTTATAATACAGTCCATATCCAGACTTATATGGCTTAAGATATAAGCCTTTTCCCATAGCAATTGATTCCATGTGTCTATTATGCCGAGTAGCCTCGGTTAGTTGTTCTTTTCCATTTTTAATATCATTTACAGCCTTAATAATAGACGATCCACCCGTAGCCAAACCACCAAGTGCGGATAAAGCTGTTAGGATTGGAATTAGTGGAAGAAATCCACCGATTTTGGGCATTGGTATAACTCTCGGTATCACAATATTAGCCCTCTTCTTCCCTTTGAAGTTCGAAGTAATGGATTTTAACGCAATTTTAACAGCAGCCTTTAAATTGTCTGGTTTTTCATTTCTCAAGAGGTTAAGAGTATTTTTAACAGCTTTTGAAAACAATTTTCTATCACATGTTTTTTTCATTTGACTCTTTTTTTTCTGTGACTTTTTAGATTTATGAATTTTTATATTGTTCATACCTAATCCGAATTTAAGTTTTGATTTCATAGCGTTTGTTACGAACCAAGCGTTAGCCTTTTCTTTGAAACCACTATCTTTAGAGTGCACTTGTTGCCAAGCTTTTTCAACTAAAATTTTATCCGCTTTATGTCTCTTATTAATATCGTTTGTTTCTTAATATGTAATATCGTGTTCCCTACAAGCTGCATCCAATGAATTTATTCCCTTATCACCTCTTGCTAAATGTTTTTCAAGTTTTGTTCCAGGTTCACAAAACTGATAACCAGGTAAATGTAGTTCAACAGGTAATTTGTTTATTAAGTTGTTTACTAATCCACTACCAATACTAAACTGATTATCTTTAACTCTCTTTTTATAGTTTATATTAATTTTTATTAATTATATGCTATGTGTAATGGGATTGACACTATAAACTTAAATGATGAGGTTTCGCTATATAATAAGAAATTTATATCAAAACCAAGTTAGTTATAAAAATGCGATTAGTAAAACAAGCTAAACAAATTGTAGTAAGAAATGCGGATGAAGCACAAGAAAACGAACCGAAAATTAAACATAGTACACTTTTACCAAATTCAATACGAGCATTAATTGTAGGTCCTTCAAATTGTGGCAAAACTAATGTTATGATTAGTCTAATAGAGAGCCCCAACGGTTTAAGTTTTAAAAAGATTTACATATATTCAAAATCTTTATATCAACCAAAATACTGTTATCTCAAGGAATTGATACACCCAATAAAAGGAATAAATATTTTTACATTTGCGGAAAACGAGAAAGTTATTAGTCCTACAGAAGCGAACTCACATTCTATCATAATATTCGATGATGTTATTTGTGGAAAACAAGACACTATAAGAGATTACTTTTGTATGGGCAGACATAAGAATATTGATTGTTTTTATTTATGTCAAACGTACACAAAAATCCCTAAACATCTTATACGTGATAATGCGAATATGATTATAATATTTAAACAGGATGAAATGAATTTACGACATATATATAATGATCATGTAATTGGTGATATGTCATTTAAAGAATTTACAAATATATGTAGTGAATGTTGGAAAAATAAATATGGCTTTCTTGTTATCAGTAAGGATAATTTGATAAATAAAGGGCGATATAGAAAAGGTTTTGATGAACTCATAGAACTATAAGTAAGCAGATCTTAAGTAGTTATAATGCAGATTGCAATCAGACATAAAACAGATCAGTTGCTTAAGCAGATATCAGGCAGATCATTATCAAATATAAAGCAGATTTCAAGCACATATAAATACAATAACTATGGATAATAAATTGTTAAGACAAAAGGAGTATTGAAAGCCAAATTAAAAAATCTCAAATTAGACAATATAGAACGAGTTAATATTTTAGAAGATACATTCAAACCAATAACTAAACCTTTAAATACGATAATTGGAAAAATTAATGAATATCAAACTGATGATATATTGAATGATACATCTAAGTCCATAACCAAACCTTTGAATAAAATAATAAAAAAAGATGATGATTATAACTCAGATGATTATCAATCTAATGATAACATAACAGATCCACAACTTCCACCACTACCATCCGACGACAGTTCAAACAATTTTGATGATGCAATAGATTATAACCAAGTTACTGAAACTGATTTGAAAAAATATCCATTAGCTAAAAATATAGAATTACTCCTCAATAATAAAACAATAGATAAAATTTATGGTTTCAACATAGATGAAAGCGGAAATTGGCGATATGCAAATAATGAATTAAATTTTAATGCTGATAACTCTATTCAAATAGGGAATTCAACGTGGAAAATGACTCCAGGATTATTTGAATTAGTTTTCCATTCAAAGCCTCTACATTATAATAAAAATGATTTAAGAAAATATAAAGAAATTTTAATAAGTACCAATGCTCACAAACGTCAATATCAATCAAAAAGTCAAATTAAAGGTACACGAGCTTATAAATATATTCGTATAACAAAAAATTTATTTAATACTAAACCAAATATTCTAACGAAAGGTAGTGGATTCTCGTTAAAGACTATTGATAATCGTAGATCTAGTTATATATACTGGAATGACACAAATGAATTAGTTGACAGATTACGTTTACTTATTTCATCAGAAAGTGTTGGTCATAATAATCACAATAACGAAATAATTTCCATTATTGAAGAATTGAAAGAAGCTGATATAATATATTAAACTAAAAATGACTTATATAAATAAGTTTGGAGAAACTTCTTTCCGACATAATCTAAATGACTCAAAGTTAAAATTATACAAATATAATTTGCAATTGAATAACATAACAAAAGATATGGAAAAACTGGATAATATAATTAAAACTATTAACGAACAACGTGAAGAACTTAAAAACGATTATAATTCTCAATTATACATTATCAAAAGGGATGTTAAAGTATTACAAGAATTAATTACAAAAGGAATCAATGAAAATGTTGAAGCTATTGAAAAAATAGTGAGGAATCAAATAAGTTATGCAAATGAAGACTTTTCAAAGAATATCGAAGAGAGATTCAATACACTTGAGGATTTTATATTTAAATCGATGAAGAGAAATGATGTAAACGTTGAGGTGAAAAAACGAAAACTTGAATTTCCTAAAATTAAAGGATAAAAATTTTATATAAATATTTGACACTCATATCTGAATGCTTAACAGTAAAGAATCTTATTTCAAAATGAACTTAGATAAAAGAGAAATAGTTGATGAACTTCATAAGCAAGCGCGAAAAAATTTTAAAAGAAGACGGGTTATCATAAAAGGAATCGATGGTTTATGGCAAGCGGATTTGGTTGAGATGGGCAACTACGCAACATATAATAACGGTCACCGTTATCTCTTAACAGTAATAGATTCTTTAGAAGGACTCACAGACTGATTTGGAATAACGATTACCTCCTACCTATGATCAGAACTCATTCCAATAATATACACAAGAGGCAATACATTCTGACACTATGTTCAAAACTATGACCTAAGCCGTGTATCACTTAACACACGTTACCAGCCGGCACCCACGAGGAGGGTTTATTAGAAGGATTTCTTATGCCGACCATTCTATATGGTATGCATCTACGGTTTCAGCAAAACTACTACATGAGAGAATCACAACCGCTTCTAACTGCTCAAGAATTTAAAAATAGCGTGCCGATAGTGGTAGTCAGCGTTGCCGTTTTGGTCACTTGTAACCAAAATTGGTTACTTTTTTTCCAATATGTACTTGTGTACTTTTTTTCCATTTTTGTTACTTTTTTTAACACATTAAATTAACCATTTTTATATGATATTTAAATTTGTATATCGTGATGCAAATTAAATGAATTTAATTAAATGAATTTTGTAGCTAAAAAACAAATGTGGATGTGGTTTCTAAATGTAGTACATGATGAAGAAGAAGAAATTGTATCCCACTAGCAATTGCTCAGATTTTCCCAATTGCAAATAAAAAGTATGAATATTGAAATATTTTGAGACAAAGTTTCCAAACATACTTCTGAAAGGATATTTTGGTAGCTAAGTTTAATCAAAACTAAATGTAGGAAGATGAATTTTAATACCAACTCGATATTGTATATGTATATTTTAATACTTTACGAATGTAAGAAATCTAAATTTTATTTTTATTACAAATACCTTATTTCTTTTGTTATAGCGTATTATTCGATAGATAATTATAAAACATATCGAGCCTTATTTTTGATTTAGTCGTAAGCGACTAAGAACCTTAATTTTCAGGAGAAGATTATTTTTATAATATGTATTAAAATTTGCTTACATACGTAAATTGTCGCTTACGATAAAATTTTACAGCCCGTATCTTAAAAGTTATCAAATTTTTGGAATTTTGATAGTTCTTAACTATGGATAGGCCCATAAAAATTTAATTTAAATAAAAAAGTAGCGTGAAATTTTGTTTGAAAATGGGTGTAAAAAACGGGTACTCAATACAGTGGAGTGGTTATAATACCTACATGTGGAAAGAAAGGATCACACAAGAGTTTAATATTGCGTGAAGAGTCATTGTTAGGTACCGTAAGCGCTGGTGATGGGGTTATGCAACGGACATTGAGTGAGGTCCTAGAGAAATTTGACCAACATTGTCTACCCCAGAGAAATGTAGCCATGGAATCATTCAAATTTAACATGATTTCCCAGAAAGAGCGTCAGTCTTTTTCAGAGTTTGAGACAGAATTACGCACGCAGATTCGTTACTGTGAGTATAAATGCGCTTGCGGTGAACTGTACGAGAGTCGTATGCTGCGAGATAGAATAATTGTGGGAGTGCACGACAAGAAGTTACAGCTTAAATTGTTGGATGGTCGTGACGAACCACTAAATCGTCTCATAGATTTGTGTAAAACATATGAAACGGCCAATGCGAATAAGTCTTTACTAGATGAAAAAACTCCAACCATCAGTGTCATAAAAGAAGCTGAAAAGGCTGAAGCAACAACCGTATCAGCAATAAGTCGTTTTTGTTTTAATTGCGGGGGACAATGGAAAGTCGGTCACCCAAATGAGTGCAAGGCGAAGGATGCCACGTGTCGTTCATGCTCCAAAAGAGGACATTTTCAAAGAATGTGCCGTAAACCCAAAGAAAAATCAATAGATAGCAAAAATGCCAACAACAACAACAACAACAAACAGAGAATAGCAAGCCTTAATTGGAGTGAAGCGGAAGGTAACACAAACGGTAAAATTAGAAAATTAAGTAGTTTATTAAACTCTAATCACATTCTTAGGTTAAATTCACTAGCATCTGTAAACGAGCGTTGGACCAAGAATTATGACATAGGCAATGAGGTTATATCGTTTAAGTTGGACACAGGGGCAGACGTCAATTGCATACCTTTAAAAATAGTCAGGAAAAATAATATAGTCTTGTGTAATAGGGAAAACAATTTTCCCATATTTGACTACAATGAAAATAAAATTAAAATCTTTGGTACTTGTAGACTTAATTGCGTGGATTTGATTTCAGGGTTAGGAAAACAGGCAGAATTTGTAGTTGTTGACGACAAGTGTGAGCCAGTACTTGGGTTGAGAACGTGCAGGGATTTTAAATTAGTTGAGCGATTGGACGTGAATAGTATTAGTGGCACGGGATTGAAGGCATCATTCATGGACAAATACAGTGACGTTTTTCAGGGACTGGGAGAATTTCCGAGGACGTTTTCAATTATATTGAAGGATAATTCTAGACCTGTCCTTCATTACAGGAAGCGTATACCGAACGCATTACTAGGTAGATTGAAGTCAGAGCTGGAAAAGTTGGTCAGTGATAAGATAATCTTACCAGTCGATTACCCGACTGATTGGGTGAACAATTTACAATTATTTGAGAAGCCAAATGGGGAACTGCGGATTTGTTTAGATCCAAGGCCACTCAACGAATGTATTAAACGGGAATATTTTTTAATTCCTACGATTGATGACTTAACATCCGGACTGGCGGATAAACGAATTTTTTCTGTTCTGGACCTTAAAAGTGGGTTTTGGCACATGGTACTAGATAAGAAAAGTTCAGATTTGACAACATTTTTAACGCCATTTGGCAGATTTAAGTTCACTCGTGTGCCCTTTGGTCTCAATTGCGCACCGGAGATGTTTCAACGGGAAATGGTGCGGGTTTTTGGAGATATACCGGGAGTACTAGTCTATTTTGACGACATTGTTATCTGCGCGGGTAGTGAGGATGAACATGATCAGATCATGGAATTGTTAATGGCTAGGGCTCGTGAGAACAATGTCAAGTTTAACCCGGACAAGATTCAGTATCGGCAGAAGGAGGTGAAGTTTATGGGAAATATCTTATCCGAAGGGAAAATTAAGGCAGATAGGAAATATGGTGATGCTATAACAGGAATGAAGAAACCTGTGGACAGGGCTGGTGTATTGAGGTTTTTAGGTCTCCTAAAGTACTTGGCTAGATTTATTCCTAACCTATCGAAACAGTCGGCGGGACTAAGGAATTTAACTCGTAATGATGTAGTATTTGAATGGACGAAAGGGCATGATACGGAGTTCGAGAATTTGCTGCGCATAGTGGCGGCAGAGTCTGTACTGGCAGCTTATGACCCAAAGTTACCTGTGGTTATACAAACCGACGCATCCAAGGATGGTTTAGGATGTGTATTGATTCAGAACGGTCATCCAGTGCAATTTGCGTCAAGAACACTCAGCAAGAGTGAACAAAAATGGGCTCAAATTGAAAAGGAGCTCTTGGCTATAGTTTTTGCATGTCAACGTTTTCATTACTTCTTGTACGGACGAGAATTCACCGTCGAGAGTGATCATAAACCTTTAGAAGCATTGATAAGACGTGATATTGATGACGTATCAATGCGACTTCAGCGCATGTTTATGTTTCTCCTTAAGTATCCAAAAATGACGGTTGTATATAAACCAGGCAAGGAAATGTTGGTAGCTGACTGTTTGTCAAGGGCTCAACTATTGGACGTGACGGAAATATCGGAATTGTCTAGCGTAATTCACGCTGTGACAAAATCCGTTTGTTTGACGGAGGAGAACTACAGGTATTATAGTGATTCACTCAACAGTGATCGGGAATATTCGCTAATTCGTGAATACGTTGAGAATGGGTGGCCAGGGTTCCACAAGTTAAATAACCTGAGTCAGAAATTTTATAAATTAAAATCTGAGTTGCATGTTGAAAATGGACTGATGTTCTTGAACCATAGGTTAGTAATTCCGTCTGGAATGCAAGGGAAGATTGCGAATTGGTTACATTCACCTCACCTGGGCATACAAAAAACACTTGCCCGTGCAAGAAAACTATATTATTGGCCAGGAATGAATGGACAGATTAAGGAGCTGGTACTGTCTTGCAAAATTTGTGAGAAGTTCAGGAGAGGTAACCAGAGAGAGCCATTGTCCCAGGAAGAAATTCCTTGTTACCCATTCCACATAACGGCAATGGACTTGTTCGAATATGCAGGCCGGAATTATATTGCAATGATCGACGCATATTCAAATTATCTAATATGTGCGGGAATACGTAACAAGACATCGGGACATATTGTCGGCATACTTCAGCAGATATTTAATATGGTAGGCTATCCAACAATTATCAAATGTGATAATAGTCCGTTTGGATCGGCTGAATTTTTGCGGTTTTCAAAGGAATATAATGTTCAGTTCAGGTTCTCAAGTCCGCGATACCCACAGAGTAATGGGTTGGCTGAAAAGGGGGTGGCAATAGCAAAGAATATTATTAAAAGATGTTTTGAGACGAACAGTGTCGAGAAATTTCAGTATCAGTTACTGGAGTATAACACAACACCACTGACGGATATGCAGGTTGCCCCAACGGAATTATTCTTTGGGAGACTTTTAAAGACAAAACTGCCGTTAGCTGGCTCACTATTGAGGAGAAATAACATAAGTGAAGGAGAAATAAGGAGCAAGATTGAAAGGAAAAAGAAACGACAGAAATATTATTATGACAGGAATGCGAGAGGATTACCGGCTCTTAAGAAGGGGGATCTCATCATGTTTAGAAAGAACGGGAAGGAATGGACCTACGGAAAAGTAGTGTCAGCCTTCAACAATAAGTCATATATAGTAAGGGATAGTTTTGATAACTACTTTAGACGCAATCGACGGTTTATTACGAAGACTAAAAATGAGGATTTTGACGCCAGTGATCTGTTATCCGAGGAGGACGGAAGAGGCATTAATGGGACCTATTTTGGCACACAAGAAATTCAGAGTAAGGCTATGGATAGGGATAAATTGGGTAACAATGTTGGAGGGGGTAATGAATCTGGGGTTGGAATGAACTCAGGTAGTGATAGTAGCGTTAGCGCTGCTGAAGAATCAATCCCTTCGACTATAGATATGAACATTTCATCAGATCGGACTCATTCCGAAGTGATTGATTCAGAGGCACAATGTCAGCCAATTATTCATGTTAGCCAGCCCAGGGTTACAAGAAGTGGGCGTGCCATTAGGCCACCACTGCGATATGGTAGGGACTACGGCGTTGAAACTTGGCCCAAACGCTAGTAGGTATATTATTATTTTTATGAATCATTATTTCTGGAAATCATTAAAAAAAAAAAAAAAAAAAATGCATGTAATGATAATGAAATTAGTAATACATGTTAATATCATGACATGATAATGAAATTAGTAATACCTGTTAATATCATGACATGATTTAAATATGTGTTACCCCGAGGTTACCATAGTTATACCACCTATAGACATAAGTATATTTACTATAAGTATAGAATTAAGTTGACAACACTGTACGACTAGTTATAAGTTAACATCACTATTTTTTGGTATGATGGCCACTTCCGCCAACAGATAAAAAGACAAGAGTTGTACAATAAACAGAAGAATAAATAAAAATATTAACTAAGTAATAAATAATCGTAATTAATTGCATTAACAATTTTGCTAGCAAAACACAAAATTGTTACAGGAGCCCTTTAATAGTTTTGCGTGAAAATTTCCCAAAAATAGTCCTTTGATTAAGAGGATTTAAGCGATTATTATATACTGTCACAGATATCTTTCTCAACTGAAGTACAAATAAGTCAGTACTCATATATTAAATATATAAAAAATTTTCGTTACTTTTTTTCTCCTTTGGTTACTTTTTTTCATATTTTGGTTACAAAAATATTTTGGTTGTGGCAACGCTGGTGGTAGTAGATGTCAGTCACCAAAACGAATGCCTCTCTAACGGTTCTGTTGATATAAAAATTGAAATTGAAACGGCCTCCAACATATCTACCGATACATCGGCTTTTTGTATACTCATCCACGACCGCATAAAAGAATACATACCCTTAAAAGGCCAAGTTCGTAAAATAATGTAAAAAAAGTAAGATGATTGGGGATAAAGTTTTCATCGATATGCAAGGATTTAAATCTAATTCAAACATATTCATTGCAAAAGAAATAGCAATTGTTTTTAAGAGTAAGGAGCACATACATTTTATTTTTAAACCACCTTTTAACTTCAAAAGATTATCAATAGCAAAACAATGAGAACCGAATTGGTTAACAAGAAACTTTCATCATCTTAATTGGAATGACGGATCAATATCATTTAAGAGTGTTATAAAATTCTTAAAATCCAATTTAAAACATTCTTTAATCTATGTTAAGGGTATGGAAAAGAAGAAATGGTTTAGATAGAGTTTTCAACATCGAGGATATTGGCGGCATTAGCTTTAAGCAAATACAACTTAAATATCCGGAATATTTTTACTATAGATATCACAATTATGGAGTTTGTGCCTAAAGAAATGCATATTTACTTTATCAAGATAATAACTAAAAAATGTATCATATTTTTCTATTATAACATTGTCACAACATATATTTTCGATATTTGTTTAAATAAATATGTAGATTAAAAATATAGACAGTTTTGTCCAATCATTTATTTATACATATGTATATGGTATGTCCAAGAGACAGAGACAAACGTGAACAAGCGACAATAAAATGATAACAAAACCTTCCAGTATCACGTACAAGCAATATAAAATAAGAAATTGTATGATCGTTCATAAAAGTGCTTGCAAATTCTACCCACTTGATTTTAATCCCTTCAGATAGTCTTGAGAAAATTCAAATTTTGTGCAATCAATAATTGTCTGATCGTAAATGCGCAAGACTAGAGTTTGTATGCACAAGAATAGAATTTTTAAACATTATTAATTTTCCCATGACAAGTTCATTATTACAATTCCTTTTCTTCTTATCAAACTGATTAACCTCCAAAATACACACTGTCAATTAAATTTTCAACGGAAATTTATCTCTGAGAAAAAAATTATCTATCCTCTGCTTCTGTTGACAACTTATAATGTTTAATGTTTTTTACAATATCAAACAAGAAACAGCGGCCTTTACGCTCAAAATGCAAAACGTTCTGCCTGAATTTTATTATTTGCACTTGCGTCTGAGCTAAATGCTTATCCGAAAAAGCAAGCACAGCGAAATTAATTCACACCTAACATTTATGACAATATCAAACGCCATCTGAGGTGACAAACATAAAAATATGCTCACCACGGAGCATAATATTTAGAAATAAGAAACAGTGCCCCCATGTGATGAAAATATAATAATTGGCGCCATTTACGGTGAAAACATTGAAAAAGTTGTTGATAACAACCAATATACAAAAGGGTTGTGTCTGAGAAAATTATAAAATCGCCAAACCGAAAAAAATCGCCAAAAACAAAAAAAAATCGCCAAAACGAAAAAAAGCACCAAAATAAAAAAAAAATCTAAGACTAAAATAAGTCGCATAAAACGGAAAAATTGCTAAAATGAAAAAAAAATCGCCAAAATGAAAGAAAATCGCCAAAATGAAAAAAAAATCGCCAAAATGAAAAAAAAGCCAAAAATAAAAAAAACTTAAGAACAAACAAAAATCGCCCAAAATGAAAAAAATCTCCAAAACCCCAAAAAACAGAAAAATATCGCCAAAAAACCCCAAAAACAGGAAAAAGTCGCCAAAATTAAAAAAAGCCCTAAAAACATCGCCAAAATTAAAAAAACCGCAAAACAGGAAAAAATCGCCAAAATGAAAAAAAAATCGCCAAAACTAAAAAATCCCCAAAAAACAGAAAAAAATCGCCAAACTGAAAAAAAAACCCA
The DNA here is from genome assembly GCA_944452675.1 of Tachina lurida. Classification (NCBI taxonomy): domain Eukaryota; kingdom Metazoa; phylum Arthropoda; class Insecta; order Diptera; family Tachinidae; genus Tachina; species Tachina lurida. Next base: position 86,855,017 of record OX101752.1, read on the forward strand.
AAAACAGGAAAAAATCGCCAAAATGAAAAAAATCTCCAAAATGAAAATAGGACCAAAAACAGAAAAAAATCGCCAAAATGAAAAAAACATCCCCAAAACTAAAAAAACCCCAAAAACAGAAAAAAATCGCCAGAATGAAAAAAAACCGCACAACAGAAAAAAAATTGCCAAAATGAAAAAAGTCTCCAAAAACAGAAAAAAATCGCCAAAATGAAAAAAAATCGCCAAAATAAATAAAAAAAGCCCCAAAAACAGAAAAAAATCGCAAAAATTAAAAAAAAACCCAAAACAAAAAAAAATCGTCAAAATGAATAAAGTCTCCAAAAACAGAAAAAAATCGCCAAAATGAAAAAACAAGCCCCAATAACAGAAAAAAATCGCCAAAATGGAAAAAGTATCGCCAAAATGAAAAAATCTCCAAAATTAAAAAAAAAAACGCCAAAATGGAAAACAAAATCGCCAAAACGAAAAAAACTCCAAAAAAAATAGAAAAAAATCGCCAAAATGAGAAAAACCCCCAAAATAGGAAAAAATCGCCAAAATGGAAAAAGAATCGGCAAAATGAAAATAAGCCCCAAAAACAGAAAATAATCGCCAAAATGAAAAAACCGAAAAAACAGATAAAAATCGCCAAAATGAGAAAAAAGCGACAAAACTGAAAAAATCGTTTAAACTGAAAAAAACTTCAAAAAAGCAAAAAAGCCACATTAAAAAATGTTCATAACCGAATGTACGGAACCCTTCGTGCGCGAGTCAAAGTCGCACTTAACTGAATTTTTTAATATTAAAGGAATTAAATGAAACTAAGTTTTTTCTTATTTCGTTTTTGCTTCGTTCACTTAACATATTTTATGTATTTTTTAAAAAACCAGATTGGTATCAATAATCAGAAAAATCCAAAATTATGACTCCAGGGTTGGAAAACTCACACTTTTTGTGTTATGTAAAATTAAATATGTAGGTCTAATTTTTTTTCTTTTTCTTTATAAATTGAATATATTTTATGCTTCTGAAAGAAAGTATGAAATTTGAAAAATGAAAATTACAACTCCAAAGATGGAAGCTTTAAAAAAATGATAAATTTTTTACAGAACAAATATGTATGTATGTGCCTGTATACTATATATATGTACGTACGTTGGTAAAGGGTATATAAGATTCGGCACAGCCGAATATAGCACTCTTACTTGTTTTTTTATCCATTAAATTTTATTATTATTGAAATAATAACAATAAAAAATTAAATATGCAATAATGCAAAAAATATTTAACTAAAGGTAAGTTGTGAAAATGGCCTTAAGTATTATAACGACATACCAAAAATTAAATTGTGTACACATATTTTTCAAATTCAATTTAATTTTTCAATAAAAAATATACATACATATGTTTGAGAAACATAGAAGTAAATTTATTTGATATTCAGTTTTGTATTTAACATCAATTTTTGTTTGTTTTGTTGGTTAAGCTACATGCTTTTTAAAAAAATAATCAGTAGACTTCAACCCAAAATCAAACAAAATATACCTAAGAGCCTCCAACAAAAATCTTTGTTTTGTCTAACAATTACTTCCTTTGTTTGAGAAAGACAACCTATAGGTATGTGATTTTAATAACATATTCAACGGTAGTTTATTTCCAAAATTTTGAGTTGAATTCTACTGAAACGAAATTTATATACATAGATAGTGCTTAAATAACAAAACAAGCAAAAACTTTAATAAAAAAGATATATAAAGAAAACAAAACTAAAACAATTCAAACATTAAACAACAAAACAAACAAAGTTTCAATAAAAAAGGTATATAACAAAAACAAAACAATTCAAACATTAAATAACAAAACAAACAAAAAGTTTCAATAAAAAAGGTATATACAAAAACAAAAAGAAATCACTTCAAACATTAACACAGTATAGAAACATATTTTCGACTATATGCTCTGTAAAAAATAAAAATAGCTACGATTAAAAAGTTTCTGGGGAGCCAGTCAAGGTGTGCAATTTTGGGCAATTTCCTCATAAACCAAGTTCACAACCTTTGCTTCGATTCTTGCTACAACAGATGGTGGTAAATTTACCTCCAAAATCTTTTTTGCTAAGCTTTCAAAAAGCTGTGATGTTGAGTCGCGGTATCTTTCGTTAAAATTTTCTGATGTAAGTTCTTTAACAGAATCGGCGCACTCTTAACCTTAAATATGGAGGTTACTTCTGCATCCGCATGCTTTTTGGTGTACTTTCTTGCCCGAACTTCATTTTGATCAGAAGTACTTTCATCAGTATTTGTGCATTCATTAAGGACGGTGGACGACAAGCAATCAAAAATATACTCAAAATCAATTTCTTCGCCTTCAACACTTCCAATTGTGCTACTGAAATAAAAATATGAATAGTGAATCAGAAGTAATATATTTAATAAATCTAATTACGCTCGTGAATCTTTATAATCGTCTAAAAATTGCAACGACTCCATATATTTCCATTTTCTTAAAGGACTTGGTGCGCCACTACCCGATGCAAGCTGTGCTACTCGTTTACGCCGTTTATATGTATCCCGGAGTCCTTTCCAGCGTTTTCTGCACGCATCACCTATATATTGCAGTTTAGATATTAAAATATGTACATGTACATATGTATGTATAAGTAAATTTATTTGAAAAGACTTGAAACATTTTCAATTTCTTCTTACCAGATAAATTTACCAAGCTGCCAGTTCTCTCCCATATTTCCGTTTTTTTCTGGACATTTTTATAATCTTTAGATGCTAGGTTATACAAGAATTCATGTAGTTTAACATTTTCAATTATGATTTCAATAGCATCCACTTTATTGCACTACGGGAATAATTTTTAATTAAAATATTGTTTTCGTAGAGCAGCTGATAGTGTGACCGTATTAGAAAAATAATATTTAAAAAGTGGAACATTTACAAAATATGGTCATATGGTATTGATTTTCGTCGTTCGCTGGCGTAAGAAATAGAAATTAATCTATTGTAAAGTTCGTCGCGTACAGCGAACTACGCCACACAATTGTGGCGTAGGCGAATATATGAGTTTTATTTTCGGTGACGAATATTCGCTGCGAAAAATTCGTCGTTCGTCCCAGTTGTGTTCCTAGCATAACTCAGATACATTGGCTGATTGGTAGAAATTCAACACTCAGTCTAGATTGTAAATTTTTAATATACAAGTCCATTTTGAAACCAATATGGTGCTACGGAATACAGTTATGGGGCACTGCTTCAGCATCCAATATAGAGAGAATCTAACGAAGGCAAAATAAGATTTTAAGACTAATAACATCGGCTCCATGGTGTTGTGTAAACGCTATCGCTAACGAATTCGTCATACCATAAAGATTTACTTCACATCAATGTTTAAGTACGCTTATTGACAATCGTTCAATAAGTAGTAAGTTCTACTCCGTAACATATTCGTGGCAAACATTGCTCCTCCAGAATCTTTTAATTTCTCAATACCAGAAAATTGGTCGAAATGGCGAAAAAGATTTGAGCGATACATGAATGTGTCGGGACAAGTAACGAAATCTCCTCAAGAACAAATTGATTTGATGTTCTATATAATGGGCGAGAAAAGTGAAGAAATTTTGCTCCAGTTTGGTGTTACCCCAACAGATGCCTTAGATAAATTTGAAAACTTTTTTAATCCGAAGAAAAACACCATATTCGAAAGGTTTAAATTTAATTCACGCGTTCAGAGACAAGATGAGCCTGTCGACTGCTTCATAGTAGACTTGCACACACTAGCTGAGAATTGCGACTATGGAAATTTAAAAGATGACTTAATCAGGGACCGGATTGTAGTTGGGATGCTGAACACCAAAGTGAGCGAGCAGATGCAGCTGAAGTCTGACTTAACCTTGAAAATCGCAACGGATACAGCTCGACAAGCAGAAATCCAAATAAAACAAAGTAAAATCATAGCGGAGGACAAGCATGTCTACAACATCAAAAAACCAGCTACGGTAGTTCATGGAAGTCAACAGCAGGGGTCTGATTCGAAGTCTAATGGGAAAGGTAACTGTAGAAATGTTAATTATAGTAATAAAAGTAAATGTAATTATTGTGGCTATAAATCACACGAAAGGAAAGACTGTCCTGCAAGAAGTCAAAATTGTAACATTTGTGGTTTGAGGAGGCATTTTGCAAATGTTTGTAATAAAAAAATGACCCTCAGTTTAAAAGAAATAAGCATAGGAAAATAAATGCAATATAGATGGATAATTATACAAATAAATCTTCAGTAGATCGTGAACAATCTGAATATATGATTGGAACTGTTAGGAATTTGAATGCGCGAAACATTTGTAAAACATTCACACAATCGTGGTTCATACAGTGTACATTAGTTGAGTTACAAAGAAAAATAGATTTTCTTATAGACACCGGGGCAGATTGCGTTTGTATTCCGGCTAACTTAATTCCAACAGGCAATAAATTATCCATCTCTCAAACTAATTCGAATTTAAGGGGACCCGATGGTAACGTGTTAAGAGTTTTAGGTGTGGCCAGAACCACTATAAGGATCAAAGATAGGGAAATCATTGAGGACGTTTACATAGTTGAGGGATTAAATACTCCTATATTAGGGCGTAATGCCATAGTTGGCTTGGATGTGATCCAGCCCCCAAGATTGGAACATTTTTTCGTTTCGAATGACAAAAGTGCGAATGCATCTTTAGAAATAACTCAAAATTATCCTGGACTTTTCCGAGAGCTGGGCGAATTCAAAAGGGAAATAAGTATAAAGTTGAAAAACAATGCGCCTCCGTTTGTACAAACAATTCATAGGAGAGTGCCGTTTCCACTGTTGCCTAAATTAAAAACAGAGATTGAAAGATTATTGAGGTTGGACATAATTAAATGTATGGACGATGCTACGGATTGGGTTAGTCCAATAGTAGTTGTTCCAAAACCAAACAACGAGGTGAGACTATGCGTAGAATACACCCAATTAAATAAAGCGGTTATTAGACCTTACTTTCCTATGCCAAAAATCGAACTTTCACTGGGTAAAATTGGGGAAGCAAAAATATTTTCAAAAATCGACGCAAACAAAGGGTTTTATCAAATAAAACTAACACCTGAAAGTCAGTTACTTACCTGTTTTATATGTCCATTTGGACGCTTTATCTTCAAAAGATTACCATTTGGTATTTCGTGCGCACCCGAATATTTTATTTCAAAATTTAATAAGGTCCTAGAAGGTATAGAAAACTGAATTTCACATGTAGATGACATTTTAATTTTTGGGAAAAACCAAAACGAGCACGACACCACATTAAAAAAAGTTTTAAGACGGCTAGAAGTTGAGGGAATAACTATTAACAAAGAAAATCATGTTTTGGGGTACAAAAACTCACTTATTTAGGCTATGTTCTCTCAACAGATGGTATCTCAATCGATCCAGAACGAATCAATGCAATTGTTAATTATCCCCGTCCAAAAAACAAGACCAACGTTTTCTCGGTATGGTAAATTTCGTCGCAAAGTTTATAGAAAATCGCTCTCAAAAATTAGAACCGCTAAATGTTTTGACTGGCAATGTAAAATTCGTTTGGGATAAAATGCAGGAGAAAGCATTCTTAGAAATAAAAGATAGCTTAACTAAAACTCCAGTCTTAGCTTTTTACTACCCCTTACAAGAAGTTACAATTAGCTCAGATGCTTCTTGTTATGGCATTGGAGCATGCCTTCTACAAAAGGACAAACAAGGGCGTAAGCAAGTGGTTTCGTACATTTCAAGAACAATGACTGAAACAGAGAGACGCTATGCTCAAATTGAGCGTGAAGCCCTGGCTTTAACCTGGGCAGCAGAAAAATTTTCGGAATATGTGACAGGAATTCACGTTATTTTTGAAACTGACCACAAATCTCTGATCCAAATTTTACAATCGAAAAATTTAGATACCTTAACGCCACGACTTCAGCGATTTAGAATGCGCCTTATGCGGTAGGACTACTCGATAATATATGTTCCAGCTAAGGATCTAAAAATAGCGGATGCTTTATCCCGCAGTCCAATACCTAGTAATGACAAAGAACCGCAAGAACTAGGACTAGAAACTGAAGCCTTTGTTCTTTTTATAGTCAAAAATCTCCCAGTCAGAGATTATTACATAGACAAGATTATAGACGCTCAGAAGCAGGACCCAGTCTGCAAGTTGCTGCTTCAGTGCTCTATCGATGGATGGCCATCCCGTAATAAGTTGCCAGATTACATGGTATCATATTACCAATACAGATATGACATTTCATTTACGGATAATTTATTGTTAAAGGATACTAGAATAATTATTCCTCCAAACTTACGCAACGATATTTTGGATTATATTCACGTCGGCCATCAGGGCATAACAAAATGTCGTAGACTAGCTCTGACGTCAGTCTGGTGGTTAGGTCTTAGTTCGCAATTGGAAGACTTAGTAAAAAATTGTCAAAAATGCATCGAAGAAAGGACGAACATAAGAGAAACATTTACATTTGAGTGTCTGCCGACACGACCTATGGAGAGAATTGGATTAGAACTATTTAAAAGTAACAAATGGTACCTTATAATAACTGATTACTACTCCCGTTTCTTTGAATTGTATCTTTGACCTCTATGTCCGAAGACGACATAATAAGTAAAGTAAAAGAGTTTTTTCGCGTTTTGGAATCTGTTTCGTATGCAGAAGTGATAACGGTCCTCAGTTTCAATCAAAGTTTAAAAAATTTGCAAACGACTATAATTTTAAACACATTACGAGCAGTCCATATTATAGCCAGTCAAACGGTGCTGCAGAAGCGGCAGTGAAAATCGCAAAATCAATTATCAAAAAATCAGACATCGTTCATGAAAGCCTTCTGAACTATCGTTCAACCCCGCTAGCAAATGGGTTTTCACCCGCAGAGTTAATGATGGGTCGTAAGTTTAAATCATTGATTCCCATTTTGCCCAGAGCATTAGAAACAAAAAAACGCAAAAGGAAGTGGTTAGAAAAGAAACAAAGCTTAAAATGGAACAGATCGAGAACTATAATAAAAAGCATAGAGCTGAAAGGCATAGAACTAGAAGAAGGGGAGAGGGTATGGATAATTGACTTGCCGAGATATGGAAAAGTGGTAAAAAGACTGGATGAACCTCGGTCGTATTTGATTCAGGTAGAAAGAGAAAAATATAGACGGAACCGTTGGCATTTAATACCTCTGGGGGTCGATTCTCGTTTTGTGAAACTATGAAATGAAAAGTTTTTTCACGATTTCATAGCATTTCTGATTCCCGTTCAGTGAAAAATTAAAAGAATTTAAATACATTTTCATATATGAAAAAAATGGGGAACGGAACAAAACTCTTCACAGTTACATAACTCTGTCGATTCTTGTTTAGTGTAACTGTGAAAAAAAACTTAAAAAACTTTTCATATGTTCAATTATTTTACACAAAAAATATTTAGGTGAAAACAGAAACAGAGAAGCTAGAAAAAACACGCGTAACAGCGAAAATCAAGTCTTTTTGATTGTAAATTATTTAGAGGATGTCGAAATTGTTAACAACAAGTCCAAAATTTAATTACATAATCAAAAATAATATCTTATGAATTATTTTGGGGGTGGATGTCGAAATTGCAAGCGACAAGTCAGAAATTCAGTTAATAAAAAAAAAAATAACAGATGTGTCTGCAGACAGTGAGTGCCAAGTTCAGAGAAGAAAAGTGCAGAGAGGTACAAATAGGTCATTCCTTTGGGTCATCCTAAAATTTAAGATGCTAGAATGTGGAAAATGAATTGGGGTGGTTTCAGATGTGGGTGGTAGCATTTAAAAAATTAAATAATAATGTCCATGAAGTTGCTTTCATTTTTGACGATGGGCATCATGTGCTTTTTGCAAGGACATAACATTTTACGAGCATACCAAAAACAGTAGCATCAAGATGTTTTTTGCCTTCAAAGCTGTCGGTCGAACTAAAGGGGTCTCTCCCCTAAGTATATCGAATAACGGCTTTGTTGAGTAAATACTTATCCTTATCCAGCCTTCTGCAGAACTTAATGGCTGACAAAGATGTTTTTCATTAAAGGCTATCGGCAAGATAAAAAGGAAACCTTTACTCGACACAGCCACTGTTCAATATTCAAGCCCGACAGAAGACGTGCACATTTCCCTATTCCTGCAGAAGAAGCTAATAATAACACCTAGGGGTTGAAATAAATTTTGTCTGAAATTCTGCTTATGACGCTAATTCGTAACAAAGAACATACCTTGCAGTTGGAAGCGTAAATTTTGCCCAATCTATAATAAAGAAGAGAAAAATATTAAGTTTAATTAAGTAGCGATAATCTCTTTAACACCTTTACCTATGCTCATACCGAGTTCCTTGCAATAGTTTTATAAATAATAATTAATATTATTTATTTACATGACACATTTCAATAGCATAAAAACAAAAGTTTCATAGGCACAACGGAATAAAACAATGTTTTCATAATAGCAACGAGAATCGCATTTTATGTAATTGTGAAAAGTATTATGAAAAATGGTTATGAAAATGAATATGAAATTTTTTTTTTCATTTCACATTATCACAGAACCAGAATCGACCGCCTGTATCTAGTTCTATTAAGAATGTTTACGATCGTGAAGATTTGTATAATCCAAATGAAAATTTTATAATTGAAAATACTAGTAATAAAAATAACCAACAATGTATTACTGGGGAATCACCTTCGGCAGACGAAGATATTGTAGAAGTTGGTTCTTCCCCTAGAGAGATAAGACAAAGAAAACCACCAGTTTGGATGAAAGATTATATTACAAGTCACTAAAATTATATATTACAAAAAAAAAATTACATGCACACTTATGTATAGGGTGTTTTTTTAGAGGTATAGAACTTCGAATTGAAATAAAACACAAGAAAATCGTTTTAATGTCCATCAATTTGGCTTTATTGGAAGGATAATTTTATGCCATTAATGTTTAAATATGATTTCGGGCATGTGGCCGCCGCGGCTGGCTCGAATAAAGCCAATTCTACAGGTCCAATTTTCAACCACTTTTTCGAGCATATGGGGCTGTGCACGGTGGCGAATCGATTCATTCGGGTCCTCTTCAACACTTTGCTCTACAGCGGCAATTGTTTCTTCGGTGCGCACTGTTCGACGTCTCTGCGGATGCGTATTATCACATAGAGTAAACGTAGTGCGAAAACGATCCATGGTTAACCGAATTAATTGCTCTGATGGACGATTATGTCGACCATAAAATGGTAAACTTCGCGAACTGAACCATTATTTTCGAAATAAATTTGCACGATTTGCAAGCGTTGTTCTTTTGTCAACCTGTTCATGATGAAATGGCAAACCAAACTAAATATTAATCACTTGACAGCTGACAAAATGGCCGCCAGTTAAAAAAGTGATGCCAACTTAAAGTTCTATACCTCAATAAAAAACACCCTATATATATATGTAAATACCCATATATTTATCAATGTACGCACATACAGTATGATAACACAGCCCGACAAAATTAAAAAAGATTTTATTTAAATTACACAAAACAGAGTATTAAAATACTAATGAAATGTTCTTTAAATAAATAGATTTCCCAACCCTTGATAAAGTCAACATATATTGACGAAACGTCGGGAAAAATTAAATAAAATTTGTTTTTAATTTAATTATTATTTTTCGAACTGTATTTGTTTCTATATTCTTATGAATTGAATAGGCTAAAGTTCGTAACGCTTTTTAAGCCAAATTACATGTGATAATTATTAATGAACAAATAACATCAAAGTTAGTTGTAAATATTCTGACAACAACACATAGTTTAACGGAACAGCCAGCCGTTTTCGAAGGCCACTAAACCTTCCTCATCAGCGTTCTTCTGTGTTTTGGTCCACTGTATGTGGTGTCAGTTGATGTAGATGTCTGCCTTATATACGTAACTTTATTGCAAATGGAATATGTGAATTTGTTTGATTCATTGCTTTTCAATTTGCCAATGTGTTTCGTAATGTATACGCAAGTTACCATCTATATATATATACCATCTTCTATATATATTACCATCTTCTATATATATTACAACAGTCTTACCATTGTCGTTTTGTTCCTTACTAACTATACACATGTTTGTTAATTTGCTTATTTTTGTTCTACTTAAGACAAACTTTTTTGGTTTGTTACTATTAAGTATATTTTTATTTTTAATTTTTGCCACAAGCCAATGACTATTAATTAGTTAATTTAATTATTATTTTTCGAACTGTATTTGTTTCTATATTCTTATGAATTGAATAGGCTAAAGTTCGTAACGCTTTTTAAGCCAAATTACATGTGATAATTATTAATGAACAAATAACATCAAAGTTAGTTGTAAATATTCTGACAACAACACATAGTTGAACGGAACAGCCAGCCGTTTTCGAAGGCCACTAAACCTTCCTCATCAGCGTTCTTCTGTGTTTTGGTCCACTGTATGTGGTGTCAGTTGATGTAGATGTCTGCCTTATATACGTAACTTTATTGCAAATGGAATATGTGAATTTGTTTGATTCATTGCATTTCAATTTGCCAATGTGTTTCGTAATGTATACGCAAGTTACCATCTATATATATATATACCATCTTCTATATATATTACCATCTTCTATATATATTACAACAGTCTTACCATTGTCGTTTTGTTCCTTACTAACTATACACATGTTTGTTAATTTGCTTATTTTTGTTCTACTTAAGACAAACTTTTTTGGTTTGTTACTATTAAGTATATTTTTATTTTTAATTTTTGCCACAAGCCAATGACTATTAATTAGTTAATTTAATTATTATTTTTCGAACTGTATTTGTTTCTATATTCTTATGAATTGAATAGGCTAAAGTTCGTAACGCTTTTTAATGGTAAGACTGTTGTATATATATAGTAGATGGTAATATATATAGAAAAAAATGGAAAAGTTATTAGATGAAAAACAAACATACATGAAAATTAAAATGGACCCAACGGAAAAACTTCAAAAAGAAAATAATATTATTATAGCGGAACTTTACAAAAACAAGTACATAGATGATAAACAAAAGAAACAATTGTTATGCTCAGCTGCAACAGCTTCAAGAATATATGGACTTCCAAAAATACACAAGGCAGAAGTACCTTTAAGGCCTATAGTCTCTTCGATACAGGTTCCATGCTATAATTTATCCAAATATATAGGAAACATCCTTAGAAATGTTATATCTAAGGAATATAACATATCAAATTCTAAAAAATTGAAAGAGCAGTTAAATAAAATTGAATTGGAAGAGGGAGAAATACTAATCTCACTGGATGTCATATCCCTTTTTACCAACATACCTGTAAGGAAAGCCATAAACATAATAATGGACAAATGGAAACGTATTCAAGATTATACGAAAATTAGAAAATCCACTTTTTTAAAAATACTTAACTTTTGTCTCTATGAGAATAATTATTTTATATATGAAAATGAAATATATAAGCAAGTTTTCGGTATGCCTATGGGAAACCCTCTATCACCAACGATTGCTGACTTAGTACTGGATAATTTATTAGACGAAACTTTAAAAAAACTAAAAGTAGAAAACATAAAGTTGAAATACATTACAAGTAGTATATTTATGGGCATTCTGGCACAGTAGTATATTTATGGGCATTCTGGCACAGTAGTATATTTATGGGCATTCTGGCACATATGGGCATTCTGGCACATATGGGCATTCTGGCACAGTAGTATATTTATGGGCATTCTGGCACATATGGGCATTCTGGCACATATGGGCATTCTGGCACATATGGGCATTCTGGCACAGTAGTATATTTATGGGCATTCTGGCACAGTAGTATATTATTGGCATTCTGGCACACGTGTAATGTATGTATGTATGTATGTATGTATGTATATATTTCTATGAATAACAAACAAATATTTTTTTCCCATAAGGACGGATATTCCAATACATGTATTTTCCCATTAGGAAGGATATTCCAATACATGTATTTTCGCATAAGGACTGATATTCCAATACATGTATTTTTTCATAAGAAAGGATATTCTAATACATACATATATTCCTACAACAAAGTTAACTTCAAATGAGAATATATTTTTCTCATAAAAAGTTTAACGAAGACATTTTTGTAAATGGAACAATTCGAATGAGATTCTCATTTGAGTAATTATATAAAAAAATGAGAGTTCGATTGACTCAAAAATATGTATATAAAAGACCAATTATAATTTAGTTTTAGTTATTGTTATTCAAAGATCCTTGAAATTACGTTCAACAACAATAGTAAGAATGAAGTTTAACATAACATTCGAATTTTTTTATTTATTATATGAAAGTTTAAGAAATACATATAAAATTTAACTAATTTTTTGGTTTGTTTTTAGATCTATCAACAAATAATTAACATTGCGCAAGGAATAAAATCTGAAAACCCAAAAATTGATGATATTCCCTTAAATGAACCTTACAAGATTTTAAATTTTGAATGGAAGGTTACACAATATGGATCCAAAGTTATTGCATATTTAAACAACAATAAGTGGTTTTATCTTCCGCAAAGAATCGTTAAATATTTAAACAGAGAGGATCCTTACTTATCAAAAATGAATGACAAAATTTGGACAATTATTTACAAAGGACGTCAATCACCAAATGGTTCAGCAATATTCGAACTAAACTATAGCTAAATTTTTTCATTTGTCATAAGAAATTTTATGTAGTTACACAATTTTTAAAACAATAAATATATTTAGTAAAGTAAAGTGAGCCCCTATTATTTATTGATTTTTGGTTTTATGTTAAACATGCACATGCACGTTAACAAAGTGAATTTGAAATCCATTTCAGGAAAATTTTGTTTGAAAAAATTAAAATAAAATGCATATATTTCAAATTCATTTAAATTTTATGAAAATGAGAGTTTATGTTTAAAATAATTTATCTATTTAATGAAAGTTAAGCATGCATGTACAAGACATGAAATTTAAACATGCATGTGCAAGACACATGGTCATATGTATATGTATGCATTACAATGTTTTATTACTTTTTTCATTTATATGGAAATTTTCAAAATTCTTACCAAAAAATTCCATGAAAAAATATTCCTATAAGGAAGGATATTTCCAATACATGTATTTTCTTATAAGGAAGGATATTCCAATATATGTATTTTTCATGTCACAGCACCTAGATGTCCTTTGCTTTACTCTAATTTTCATTTAAAAAAAAAAAGGATAGGACATGCACATGCAAGACACATGATATTAAGTATTAAAGTATTAAGAACGAGGGACATGCGTATACATGCTTTTTTGTGCGTGTAGATTTACGTGGGTGCCTTGGTGAAATTTACATTTTATTTGTTCTGAGAAAAAGTATAAAACAGAATGTTTTTTCAAACAAAATTCTAGTCTTACAACATCATTCAAAAAACTAAAACAATATTTAAAAACTGTTGAATTATATGAATATTATTTTTGCAGTGATAAGTGTATTCATTAAAAATAAATAATTTTCTTTAAAATTAACAACGTAAAATAAGAAGACTTTCAACAATTTTAAATTATATAAAAATTATTTTACCAGTGATAAGTTCAATTCCCAAAACTTTAAATTGTATAAAAATGGAAAACTTATATAGTTGTATTGAATGTGGAAAATTTTTCAGTAATAAAAAAATTTATTTGAACATGAAAAAACCCATGCTGGATCATCGAAACATGTAGCAGAATTCCCTATTCCTCAAAACGGTGTTAAGAGACTACATAGCGCATTCAAGTCTAGAATACAAACATTGCTATTTGAAAACAGTGATGATGGATGTCTCTTTCCTGAGGAATTCTTGAATAAGGCTTGGTTAGCTTTAAAACCCGAAATTAATTTGTGGTTGAATGTATATAAAGCTATGAAAATTAATATTGAGCTATCGGGATAATACGCCAAGCTTTCTACAGAAGATATGGAAAATACTTCATTACAGATTAAAACATTTCAAACGAAAATGGAACCAATTTTTAATGAAAATAGCCTTAATGAAGTCTTTATCCATAAAATAAAAGAAGTTATAAATAAAATGGAGGAGTTCCAGGAAAGAGACAGAGGATGGACGTTGGTTCAAATTATAAAATTGGAGACAAACCTTAATAAATATCAACCATTGAAAGGTTCTACATATTTTCCACTACCACAGAAGCTGAGCAGTAGAAAAGCTTGTGTAAATGTGCAGAACAATGACCAATTTTGTTTTAAATGGGCTGTAGTTTCCTCAATATATAATTTTAGCAAAAATGCGAATCGTATATCATCATATCCAGTCAACATAAATTTAACCCAAATAAATACACATAGAGGACTCTTAAATTTTGAAGGTTTATGCTTCCCTCTACAGATAAAAGATGTAGAGCTGTTTGAAGTGCTTAACGAATGGATAAGTGTAAATGTTTTCGGATATGATGAGGAACATAATATTATTATCGGACCATATTATAAAACAAAAGAAGTTAAATCACATCATATCAATCTTCTCTTTCTTCAAAAGGAAATTAGCTCAACAACAACAGGCCATTATTTGTGGATAAAAAATATTTCAAGGTAATATAAAACATAAAATTTTTATAAATTCCTTTCAATTGATTATTTTGTTTGTTATAATATATTATATAGATTAATTAGGAACCAAACCAGCAAGTTTAAGGGGAGAAATTATCTGTGCAACTTTTGTTTGCAGCACTTTACAAAGGAGGACAGATTAACAAAACACATGTCAGAATGTAGAAAGCGGGTAGTATATCTTCCAAATGAAGATAAGGTAATTTTAGAATTTAAAGATCATGAGAAAGCAATGGATGTACCATTTGTTATTTATGCGGATTCTGAATGCATATTTCAGAATTTTGAAACATGTATTCCGAATCCAAATAAATCATCAACAACATTGATAAACAAACATATCCCATATGCTTTCTCATATTATTTAAAATGTAGTTATGATAAGAATTTAGATAAGTTTAAGTATTTTAAGGGGGAAGATTCACCCAAAGAATTTATAAGTGAACTAGTGAAGGATGTAGTCTTCTTATATACAAATTATTTAAAAAATATAAAACCAATGATCCCTTTGAATGAAGGCGAAGAATTATACTTTAGGAAGTCCACTATTTGTCATATTTGTTTAAAACCTATTGTAAATGAAGATAAAGTTAAAGACCATTGTCATTTAAGTGGGAAATATAGACGACCTGCACATCAAAAATGTAATTTAAATTTCAAAGTTCCACGTTTTATTCCTGTTGTCTTTCATAATCTTTCTTCGTATGATTCACATTTGTTTATAAAGGAACTTAATCATATTAATAATGGTTCAATAAATATTCTCCCATTAAATAAGGAATTGTACATATCCATTTCAAAAATTATCAGTATAGATAATATCAATATTGAAATTAGATTTTTAGACTCATACAGATTTATGCAGTCAAGTTTAGACTCATTAGCACATAATTTATCAAGAACTGATTTTACTACATTAAAGTTAAGTTTTGAAGATGAAAAACAATTTTCTTTACTAATGAGAAAAGGAGTTTTTCCATATAATTATTTAAATTCAGTTGACAAACTTAAAGAACGGAATTAACCAACGAGGGAACAATTTTTCAATATACTTACAGAGACAGAATGTTCAGTAGACGATTACAACCATGCCAAGGAAGTGTGGAATGCTTTTAATTGTGACACACTAGAAGATTATCTAATGCTTTACCTCAAAACTGATGTTTTACTTCTGACAGACGTTTTTGAGAATTTCAGACTATTATGTAAAAACATATATAAATTAGATCCATGTCATTATTATACAGCGCCAGGGCTTTCATGGTACGCAATGCTTAAAATTACGAAAATAAAATTACAACTTTTGACTGATATTGACATGATTACGTTCATCCAAAAGGGAATAAGAGGAGGAATTGTTCAATGTTCGAAAAGACATTCAAAAGCTAATAATTAATATATGACAGATTTCAACAATAAGCTTCAATCTAAGTATCTAATGTATTTAGATGCAAATAATTTATATGGGTGGGATATGTCACAATATTTACCAGAAAGTGGATTTGAATGGGTTAGTGACATTGACGGTTTCTCCTTACATTCCATTCCCGACGATTCATCTGTTGGATATATTCTAGAAGTGGATTTGACATATCCAACAGAGATTCATGATCGTCATAACTTCTTACCATTTTGTTGCGAAAACAAAGTACCTCCAATGCATAGAATATTGAAATTTAAGCAGTCCGATTGGTTAAAAAGTTACATATCTTTAAATACATTTCATAGGATGAATGCTAAGAATAAATTTGAACAAAATTTCTTTAAGTTATTAAATAACGCAATATACGGAAAAACAATGGAGAACGGAAAAATATAAAAATTGTTAACTCTTGGGATAATGTTGGGAAAAAGCTTGGAGCTCGAGCTCTAATTGCCAAACCAGAATTCAGTTCTTTAAGTATTTTTGATGACAATATGATTGCAATTGAATTAAATAAAACGCATTCTATATATAATAAACCAATATATCTTGGATTTTGTGTTTTAGAGATATCTAAGTGGAAAATGTATAATTTCCATTATGATTATATGCTTCCTAAATATGAATCTAATGTAGAACTTAATTATATGGATACAGACTCCTTTATTTATACAATCTATACTGAGGATTTTTATAGAGATATTTACAATGACATTGATGATAGATTCGATACGTCTGATTATGCAAGTGATAATAAATTTAATATTCCCCAGAAAAATAAACAATTTTTGGGAATGATGAAGGATGAAAATAATGGAGTCGTCATGAGGGAATTCATTGGTTTAAGATCTAAAATGTATTCTTTTAGTACTGAAGAAGGGAGAGAAATAAAAAAAGCAAAAGGTGTAAAAAATAATTGTTGTGCTAAGTTAAGCTTAAGTGATTATAAAAATTGTTTATACAATAAACAAATTTACTATGCGAATATGTGTATATTTAAGTCAAAGCTACACAATCTGTATACCTCCTTAATAAATAAAATATCTTTAAGCTATGTAGATGAGAAAAGATATGTTCGCAAAAATAATGTAGATACCCTTGCTTGGGGACATTATGAAGAACAATTTATGAATGATACTAACGATGATTCTCTAATGGAAATTGATTATATAGATGAACAAAGAATAAATAATTTTTGGGATATATTTCTAATGATGAGGATGACGATATTTTTAAGAAAATTAAATATTAGTTTGTATATAACTAGAATATCTATTTTTTACAATTAATAAACAATATTGTGACATAATTTAAACCAAAGGCTTGATTAAGTAAAAAAAAAATAAATAAAATGCAACACACGTGTAAATCATATTTATATGTATAAATATTTGTTCTATTTATTTCAAGTTACATTTATTGAATAAAAATTTTAAACACAGGTGACCACAATTAAATGTATTAAAGTGTTGTTTTCGTTCATAATTATATTCAATGGGTATCTTTAAATAATTAACAAGTTCAATTGGAGGTTGTAAGTTTCCAAAGCTATCGAAATATTCTTTATAGTTATGATTTTTATAATAGGCTACCCAGTGAGTTCCAGCACCACAAGAGTTATCTAGATTAACAATACCACATTCTTGAACTAATGGGTTTTTAGGCAAACGATCTCGCATAAACACACCTCTAAAATTTTCGAGTTTTTTACCATATTTTATTAAATCTAGATCAGTTAATGGTCGATTGGGTAGGTTATCTAAAAGTTTTTTGGAATCGGTTTATAATACAGTCCATATCCAGACTTATATGGCTTAAGATATAAGCCTTTTCCCATAGCAATTGATTCCATGTGTCTATTATGCCGAGTAGCCTCGGTTAGTTGTTCTTTTCCATTTTTAATATCATTTACAGCCTTAATAATAGACGATCCACCCGTAGCCAAACCACCAAGTGCGGATAAAGCTGTTAGGATTGGAATTAGTGGAAGAAATCCACCGATTTTGGGCATTGGTATAACTCTCGGTATCACAATATTAGCCCTCTTCTTCCCTTTGAAGTTCGAAGTAATGGATTTTAACGCAATTTTAACAGCAGCCTTTAAATTGTCTGGTTTTTCATTTCTCAAGAGGTTAAGAGTATTTTTAACAGCTTTTGAAAACAATTTTCTATCACATGTTTTTTTCATTTGACTCTTTTTTTTCTGTGACTTTTTAGATTTATGAATTTTTATATTGTTCATACCTAATCCGAATTTAAGTTTTGATTTCATAGCGTTTGTTACGAACCAAGCGTTAGCCTTTTCTTTGAAACCACTATCTTTAGAGTGCACTTGTTGCCAAGCTTTTTCAACTAAAATTTTATCCGCTTTATGTCTCTTATTAATATCGTTTGTTTCTGAATATGTAATATCGTGTTCCCTACAAGCTGCATCCAATGAATTTATTCCCTTATCACCTCTTGCTAAATGTTTTTCAAGTTTTGTTCCAGGTTCACAAAACTGATAACCAGGTAAATGTAGTTCAACAGGTAATTTGTTTATTAAGTTGTTTACTAATCCACTACCAATACTATACTGATTATCTTTAACTCTCTTTTTATAGTTTATATTCATTTTTATTAATTATATGCTATGTGTAATGGGATTGACACTATAAACTTAAATGATGAGGTTTCGCTATATAATAAGAAATTTATATCAAAACCAAGTTAGTTATAAAAATGCGATTAGTAAAACAAGCTAAACAAATTGTAGTAAGAAATGCGGATGAAGCACAAGAAAACGAACCGAAAATTAAACATAGTACACTTTTACCAAATTCAATACGAGCATTAATTGTAGGTCCTTCAAATTGTGGCAAAACTAATGTTATGATTAGTCTAATAGAGAGCCCCAACGGTTTAAGTTTTAAAAAGATTTACATATATTCAAAATCTTTATATCAACCAAAATACTGTTATCTCAAGGAATTGATACACCCAATAAAAGGAATAAATATTTTTACATTTGCGGAAAACGAGAAAGTTATTAGTCCTACAGAAGCGAACTCACATTCTATCATAATATTCGATGATGTTATTTGTGGAAAACAAGACACTATAAGAGATTACTTTTGTATGGGCAGACATAAGAATATTGATTGTTTTTATTTATGTCAAACGTACACAAAAATCCCTAAACATCTTATACGTGATAATGCGAATATGATTATAATATTTAAACAGGATGAAATGAATTTACGACATATATATAATGATCATGTAATTGGTGATATGTCATTTAAAGAATTTACAAATATATGTAGTGAATGTTGGAAAAATAAATATGGCTTTCTTGTTATCAGTAAGGATAATTTGATAAATAAAGGGCGATATAGAAAAGGTTTTGATGAATTCATAGAACTATAAGTAAGCAGATCTTAAGTAGTTATAATGCAGATTGCAATCAGACATAAAACAGATCAGTTGCTTAAGCAGATATCAGGTAGATCATTATCAAATATAAAGCAGATTTCAAGCACATATAAATACAATAACTATGGATAATAAATTGTTAAGACAAGAGGAGTATTGAAAGCCAAATTAAAAAATCTCAAATTAGACAATATAGAACGAGTTAATATTTTAGAAGATACATTCAAACCAATAACTAAACCTTTAAATACGATAATTGGAAAAATTAATGAATATCAAACTGATGATATATTGAATGATACATCTAAGTCCATAACCAAACCTTTGAATAAAATAATAAAAAAAGATGATGATTATAACTCAGATGATTATCAATCTAATGATAACATAACAGATCCACAACTTCCACCACTACCATCCGACGACAGTTCAAACAATTTTGATGATGCAATAGATTATAACCAAGTTACTGAAACTGATTTGAAAAAATATCCATTAGCTAAAAATATAGAATTACTCCTCAATAATAAAACAATAGATAAAATTTATGGTTTCAACATAGATGAAAGCGGAAATTGGCGATATGCAAATAATGAATTAAATTTTAATGCTGATAACTCTATTCAAATAGGGAATTCAACGTGGAAAATGACTCCAGGATTATTTGAATTAGTTTTCCATTCAAAGCCTCTACATTATAATAAAAATGATTTAAGAAAATATAAAGAAATTTTAATAAGTACCAATGCTCACAAACGTCAATATCAATCAAAAAGTCAAATTAAAGGTACACGAGCTTATAAATATATTCGTATAACAAAAAATTTATTTAATACTAAACCAAATATTCTAACGAAAGGTAGTGGATTCTCGTTAAAGACTATTGATAATCGTAGATCTAGTTATATATACTGGAATGACACAAATGAATTAGTTGACAGATTACGTTTACTTATTTCATCAGAAAGTGTTGGTCATAATAATCACAATAACGAAATAATTTCCATTATTGAAGAATTGAAAGAAGCTGATATAATATATTAAACTAAAAATGACTTATATAAATAAGTTTGGAGAAACTTCTTTCCGACATAATCTAAATGACTCAAAGTTAAAATTATACAAATATAATTTGCAATTGAATAACATAACAAAAGATATGGAAAAACTGGATAATATAATTAAAACTATTAACGAACAACGTGAAGAACTTAAAAACGATTATAATTCTCAATTATACATTATCAAAAGGGATGTTAAAGTATTACAAGAATTAATTACAAAAGGAATCAATGAAAATGTTGAAGCTATTGGAAAAATAGTGAGGAATCAAATAAGTTATGCAAATGAAGACTTTTCAAAGAATATCGAAGAGAGATTCAATACACTTGAGGATTTTATATTTAAATCGATGAAGAGAAATGATGTAAACGTTGAGGTGAAAAAACGAAAACTTGAATTTCCTAAAATTAAAGGATAAAAATTTTATATAAATATTTGACACTCATATCTGAATGCTTAACAGTAAAGAATCTTATTTCAAAATGAACTTAGATAAAAGAGAAATAGTTGATGAACTTCATAAGCAAGCGCGAAAAAATTTTAAAAGAAGACGGGTTATCATAAAAGGAATCGATGGTTTATGGCAAGCGGATTTGGTTGAGATGGGCAACTACGCAACATATAATAACGGTCACCGTTATCTCTTAACAGTAATAGATTCTTTAGAAGGACTCACAGACTGATTTGGAATAACGATTACCTCCTACCTATGATCAGAACTCATTCCAATAATATACAAAAGAGGCAATACATTCTGACACTATGTTCAAAACTATGACCTAAGCCGTGTATCACTTAACACACGTTACCAGCCGGCACCCACGAGGAAGGTTTATTAGAAGGATTTCTTATGCCGACCATTCTATATGGTATGCATCTACGGTTTCAGCAAAACTGCTACATGAGAGAATCACAACCGCTTCTAACTGCTCAAGAATTTAAAAATAGCGTGCCGATAGTGGTAGTCAGCGTTGCCGTTTTGGTCACTTGTAACCAAAATTGGTTACTTTTTTTCCAATATGTACTTGTGTACTTTTTTTCCATTTTTGTTACTTTTTTTAACACATTAAATTAACCATTTTTATATGATATTTAAATTTGTATATCGTGATGCAAATTAAATGAATTTAATTAAATGAATTTTGTAGCTAAAAAACAAATGTGGATGTGGTTTCTAAATGTAGTACATGATGAAGAAGAAGAAATTGTATCCCACTAGCAATTGCTCAGATTTTCCCAATTGCAAATAAAAAGTATGAATATTGAAATATTTTGAGACAAAGTTTCCAAACATACTTCTGAAAGGATATTTTGGTAGCTAAGTTTAATCAAAACTAAATGTAGGAAGATGAATTTTAATACCAACTCGATATTGTATATGTATATTTTAATACTTTACGAATGTAAGAAATCTAAATTTTATTTTTATTACAAATACCTTATTTCTTTTGTTATAGCGTATTATTCGATAGATAATTATAAAACATATCGAGCCTTATTTTTGATTTAGTCGTAAGCGACTAAGAACCTTAATTTTCAGGAGAAGATTATTTTTATAATATGTATTAAAATTTGCTTACATACGTAAATTGTCGCTTACGATAAAATTTTACAGCCCGTATCTTAAAAGTTATCAAATTTTTGGAATTTTGATAGTTCTTAACTATGGATAGGCCCATAAAAATTTAATTTAAATAAAAAAGTAGCGTGAAATTTTGTTTGAAAATGGGTGTAAAAAACGGGTACTCAATACAGTGGAGTGGTTATAATACCTACATGTGGAAAGAAAGGATCACACAAGAGTTTAATATTGCGTTGGAGCCCTTTAATAGTTTTGCGTGAAAATTTCCCAAAAATAGTCCTTTGATTAAGAGGATTTAAGCGATTATTATATACTGTCACAGATATCTTTCTCAACTGAAGTACAAATAAGTCAGTACTCATATATTAAATATATAAAAAATTTTCGTTACTTTTTTTCTCCTTTGGTTACTTTTTTTCATATTTTGGTTACAAAAATATTTTGGTTGTGGCAACGCTGGTGGTAGTAGATGTCAGTCACCAAAACGAATGCCTCTCTAACGGTTCTGTTGATATAAAAATTGAAATTGAAACGGCCTCCAACATATCTACCGATACATCGGCTTTTTGTATACTCATCCACGACCGCATAAAAGAATACATACCCTTAAAAGGCCAAGTTCGTAAAATAATGTAAAAAAAGTAAGATGATTGGGGATAAAGTTTTCATCGATATGCAAGGATTTAAATCTAATTCAAACATATTCATTGCAAAAGAAATAGCAATTGTTTTTAAGAGTAAGGAGCACATACAGTTTATTTTTAACCGACTTCAAAAAAAGAAGGAGGTTAACAATTCGTCACAATTTTTTTTTTTTTTAGGTATGTAGGTCCATAACTCGGTGCATTTTAGACCGATTGTAAAAATTTTTTTGTTGTCTGAGAGGGTATAGCTTCCCATTGGTCCCATTTGAAAAAAGTGGGCGGGGTCACGCCCACAATTTTTTAAATTTGATTTATTGATCTTCTACTTATTTGATTGCTGCGAAACTTAGAAAACATCCTTGGTTCTTGTAATTAGAAAATTCTTGAGTTGAAAAAATGGGCGGGGCTACGCCCATTCAAATGTATTATAACATTACACGTGGTTCTACTTAACCGATTTTTACAAAACTTAGCTCACACCTTGAACTCTAAAATAAACAAAATTTTCTTTTAAAAAAATGGGCGGGGTTACGCCCATTAAAATTTTATATTATATTTCACAGGGTTCTATTTCACCGATTTTTACGAAACTTGGCACACACCCTAAGCTTTAATCAAGGCACAAAATTGCGTTAAAAAAGTGGGCAGGGCACGCCTATTAAACTTTAGTATAATATTTCATGTGCTTGTATTTAACCAATATTGACGAAACTTGGCACACACCCTAAGCTTTAATAAAGCCAAAAAATTGCGTTAAAAAAAGTGGGCGGGGTCACGCCTACAATTTTTTAAATTTGATTTTGTAATCTTCTACTCATTTGATTGCTGGGAAACCTAGCAAACATCTTTGGTTTTTTAACCGACTTCAAAAAAAGAAGGAGGTTAACAATTCGTCACTATTTTTTTTTTTTTTTAGGTATGTAGGTCCATAACTCGGTGCATTTTAGACCGATTGTAAAAATTTTTTTGTTGTCTGAGCGGGTATAGCTTCCCATTGGTCCCATTTGAAAAAAGTGGGCGGGGTCACGCCCACAATTTTTTAAATTTGATTTATTGATCTTCTACTTATTTGATTGCTGCGAAACCTAGAAAACATCCTTGGTTCTTGTAATTAGAAAATTATTGAGTTGAAAAAATGGGCGGGGCTACGCCCATTCAAATGTATTATAACATTACACGTGGTTCTACTTAACCGATTTTTACAAAACTTAGCTCACACCTTGAACTCTAAAATAAACAAAATTTTCTTTTAAAAAAATGGGCGGGGTTACGCCCATTAAAATTTTATATTATATTTCACAGGGTTCTATTTCACCGATTTTTACGAAACTTGGCACACACCCTAAGCTTTAATCAAGGCACAAAATTGCGTTAAAAAAGTGGGCAGGGCACGCCTATTAAACTTTAGTATAATATTTCATGTGCTTGTATTTAACCAATATTGACGAAACTTGGCACACACCCTAAGCTTTAATAAAGCCAAAAAATTGCGTTAAAAAAAGTGGGCGGGGTCACGCCTACAATTTTTAAATTTGATTTTGTAATCTTCTACTCATTTGATTGCTGGGAAACCTAGCAAACATCTTTGGTTTTTGTAATGACAAAAATTTTAAGTTGAAAAAATGGGTGGGGCTACGCCCATTAAAATGTATTATAACATTACACGTGGTTCTACTTAACCGATTTTTACGAAACTTAGCACACACCTTGAACTCTTAAAAATACACAATCTTGTTTTAAAAAAAGGGGCGTAGCCACGCCCCATAAAATTTAACACTTAATTTCACGTGCTTTTACTTCATCGATTTTTACGAAACTGGACCATATTTCCAAATAAAGAAAGATACTTACAAATAAATTTTTTTTGAATTGACCAGAGTTTAAAAGTATTCACTAAAAAGGTAAAAATAAAACTTTTTAAAAAAAAATTAAACCGACTCCAAAAATAAGCACTAAAAAGCAACAAATAACATGGATCTAGTTAAATAAAAGATTTTTATATATGTTACCTACAGTGCCGTTTGAAGTTGGTGCCAGCAACATTGGTAACTAAGCAGATCCGAAAAAGCAAGCACAGCGAAATTAATTCACACCTAACATTTATGACAATATCAAACGCCATCTGAGGTGAAAAACATAAAAATATGCTCACCACGGAGCATAATATTTAGAAATAAGAAACAGTGCCCCCATGTGATGAAAATATAATAATTGGCGCCATTTACGGTGAAAACATTGAAAAAGTTGTTGATAACAACCAATATACAAAAGGGTTGTGTCTGAGAAAATTATAAAATCGCCAAACCAAAAAAATCGCCAAAAACAAAAAAAAAATCGCCAAAACGAAAAAAAGCACCAAAATAAAAAAAAAATCTAAGACTAAAATAAGTCGCATAAAACGGAAAAATTGCTAAAATGAAAAAAAAAATCGCCAAAATGAAAGAAAATCGCCAAAATGAAAAAAAAATCGCCAAAATGAAAAAAAAGCCAAAAATAAAAAAAACTTAAGAACAAACAAAAATCGCCCAAAATGAAAAAAATCTCCAAAACCCCAAAAAACAGAAAAATATCGCCAAAAAAAACCCATAAACAGGAAAAAGTCGCCAAAATGAAAAAAAGTTGCCAAAATGAAAAAAAGCCCCAAAAACATCGCCAAAATTAAAAAAACCGCAAAACAGGAAAAAATCGCCAAAATGAAAAAAAAATCGCCAAAACTAAAAAATCCCCAAAAAACAGAAAAAAATCGCCAAACTGAAAAAAAACCCAAAAACAGGAAAAAATCGCCAAAATGAAAAAAATCTCCAAAATGAAAAAAGGACCAAAAACAGAAAAAAATCGCCAAAATGAAAAAAACATCCCCAAAACTAAAAAAACCCCAAAAACAGAAAAAAATCGCCAAAATGAAAAAAAACCGCACAACAGAAAAAAAATTGCCAAAATGAAAAAAGTCTCCAAAAACAGAAAAAAATCGCCAAAATGAAAAAAAATCGCCAAAATAAATAAAAAAAGCCCCAAAAACAGAAAAAAATCGCAAAAATTAAAAAAAAACCCAAAACAAAAAAAAATCGTCAAAATGAATAAAGTCTCCAAAAACAGAAAAAAATCGCCAAAATGAAAAAACAAGCCCCAATAACAGAAAAAAATCGCCAAAATGGAAAAAGTATCGCCAAAATGAAAAAATCTCCAAAATTAAAAAAAAAACGCCAAAATGGAAAACAAAATCGCCAAAACGAAAAAAACTCCAAAAAAAATAGAAAAAAATCGCCAAAATGAGAAAAACCCCCAAAATAGGAAAAAATCGCCAAAATGGAAAAAGAATCGGCAAAATGAAAATAAGCCCCAAAAACAGAAAATAATCGCCAAAATGAAAAAACCGAAAAAACAGATAAAAATCGCCAAAATGAGAAAAAAGCGACAAAACTGAAAAAATCGTTTAAACTGAAAAAAACTTCAAAAAAGCAAAAAAGCCACATTAAAAAATGCTCATAACCGAATGTACGGAACCCTTCGTGCGCGAGTCAAAGTCGCACTTAACTGAATTTTTTAATATTAAAGGAATTAAATGAAACTAAGTTTTTTCTTATTTTGTTTTTGCTTCGTTCACTTAACATATTTTATGTATTTTTTAAAAAACCAGATTGGTATCAATAATCAGAAAAATCCAAAATTATGACTCCAGGGTTGGAAAACTCACACTTTTTGTGTTATGTAAAATTAAATATGTAGGTCTAATTTTTTTTCTTTTTCTTTATAAATTGAATATATTTTATGCTTCTGAAAGAAAGTATGAAATTTGAAAAATGAAAATTACAACTCCAAAGATGGAAGCTTTAAAAAAATGATAAATTTTTTACAGAACAAATATGTATGTATGTGCCTGTATACTATATATATGTACGTACGTTGGTAAAGGGTATATAAGATTCGGCACAGCCGAATATAGCACTCTTACTTGTTTTTTTATCCATTAAATTTTATTATTATTGAAATAATAACAATAAAAAATTAAATATGCAATAATGCAAAAAATATTTAACTAAAGGTAAGTTGTGAAAATGGCCTTAAGTATTATAACGACATACCAAAAATTAAATTGTGTACACATATTTTTCAAATTCAATTTAATTTTTCAATAAAAAATATACATACATATGTTTGAGAAACATAGAAGTAAATTTATTTGATATTCAGTTTTGTATTTAAGCCTGGTACGGAGTTCATACGAAATTTCAGGTTCTCATACAAACTGTATGTAAAAAAAATTACGAAAATTCAGGTTGGTAAATTTCATAAAGGAATTTCCATTTGCTAGTACGGACTTTCAAAAGAAAAGTACACGGAATTTTTAAATTTGTTGCCTATCTTAGGGATTTATAAATATAAGTGGAGATTTTTTTCAGTCAACTGAAACAAAAATTAATGTTCAAACAATTGTTTGGCCAAGGAATTTTTGACATTTCTAATTTCATCAAATTGTAATTAATTTTTAGTGTTTTTGTGTGTTTTAAATTCAAAAATAAGTGAATTAGTGCGTATGCAAACATAATTCTACACAAAAAACTACACGATTATTTTTCCGTGTAGAATTAAATGTAAGTTTACAAACGTGAAATTCCGTAAGAACTCCGTACCGGGCTTTAACAGCAATTTTTGTTTGTTTTGTTGGTTAAGCTACATGCTTTTTAAAAAAATAATCAGTAGACTTCAACCCAAAATCAAACAAAATATACCTAAGAGCCTCCAACAAAAATCTTTGTTTTGTCTAACAATTACTTCCTTTGTTTGAGAAAGACAACCTATAGGTATGTGATTTTAATAACATATTCAACGGTAGTTTATTTCCAAAATTTTGAGTTGAATTCTACTGAAACGAAATTTATATACATAGATAGTGCTTAAATAACAAAACAAGCAAAAACTTTAATAAAAAAGATATATAAAGAAAACAAAACTAAAACAATTCAAACATTAAACAACAAAACAAACAAAGTTTCAATAAAAAAGGTATATAACAAAAACAAAACAATTCAAACATTAAATAACAAAACAAACAAAAAGTTTCAATAAAAAAGGTATATACAAAAACAAAAAGAAATCACTTCAAACATTAACACAGTATAGAAACATATTTTCGACTATATGCTCTGTAAAAAATAAAAATAGCTACGATTAAAAAGTTTCTGGGGAGCCAGTCAAGGTGTGCAATTTTGGGCAATTTCCTCATAAACCAAGTTCACAACCTTTGCTTCGATTCTTGCTACAACAGATGGTGGTAAATTTACCTCCAAAATCTTTTTTGCTAAGCTTTCAAAAAGCTGTGATGTTGAGTCGCGGTATCTTTCGTTAAAATTTTCTGATGTAAGTTCTTTAACAGAATCGGCGCACTCTTAACCTTAAATATGGAGGTTACTTCTGCATCCGCATGCTTTTTGGTGTACTTTCTTGCCCGAACTTCATTTTGATCAGAAGTACTTTCATCAGTATTTGTGCATTCATTAAGGACGGTGGACGACAAGCAATCAAAAATATACTCAAAATCAATTTCTTCGCCTTCAACACTTCCAATTGTGCTACTGAAATAAAAATATGAATAGTGAATCAGAAGTAATATATTTAATAAATCTAATTACGCTCGTGAATCTTTATAATCGTCTAAAAATTGCAACGACTCCATATATTTCCATTTTCTTAAAGGACTTGGTGCGCCACTACCCGATGCAAGCTGTGCTACTCGTTTACGCCGTTTATATGTATCCCGGAGTCCTTTCCAGCGTTTTCTGCACGCATCACCTATATATTGCAGTTTAGATATTAAAATATGTACATGTACATATGTATGTATAAGTAAATTTATTTGAAAAGACTTGAAACATTTTCAATTTCTTCTTACCAGATAAATTTACCAAGCTGCCAGTTCCCTCCCATATTTCCGTTTTTTTCTGGACATTTTTATAATCTTTAGATGCTAGGTTATACAAGAATTCATGTAGTTTAACATTTTCAATTATGATTTCAATAGCATCCACTTTATTGCACTACGGGAATAATTTTTAATTAAAATATTGTTTTCGTAGAGCAGCTGATAGTAGGGATGGGCAAATGAAAAAAATGTATCGATATATATCGTATCGATATTTTTGAACAGTATCGATATATATTTTTTGTAAACATCGATATTTCGATATATCGATATTTTTGCCAAATGTTGCCAAAATATTCCAAATCTAAAATAAATACACATACTAACATATCGTGCCATAACCACCAAAAAAAAGTTTAAGCAAGGCTTCATTAGTCTTTACTTTATGTTGCTGTGCCATTCTATTTTTAAATTTTAATAGTTACTTTTTCTTTAATAAATTAACTTTTTCTGACCAGAACGGTTACAGTTTTCCACTAAAGTGATGAGTTTTGTATCGTCCATTGTTATGTTTCAATATAGTGTTTATGTTCTTCTGGTAAAAATTTAATTTTTTAAATTCTTAAAGCACAATCACAGTTTATTTCGAAATATTTTTATTTTATTTATTTTGCCACTTACAATTACTTAACAGTTTTTTGATTTTCAGAGGTTGAACCGAAACAAAACAGAATGAAAGAGGAAAACTAAAGGCTTGTATAAGATCTATATAAACTAAAAAGAGTCAGCTGATTCGTAGCAGAACATAAAATAAAAACTAATTCTGCCTTTATGTTTATATCCACACAATCCAAATTTGGCATTTAGCTCAGTTAACAAATAAAAGTCACCTGCATTAGTGGGGTCACCTTAAAGATGCGCCTGGGCTGTTATTATGAAATTTCTCTTTTTTTTTCTTCGCATCACTAGTAGTGATGCCAATATCGTAGTTAAAAAACGGATATAGCTCTTGAAAGTATTGAAACCCGATACTCGTAAATAAGAATCGATGTATCGATATATCGGTTTTTGAAATATCGGCGATATATATCGATATATATTTTCTCAAATATCGATATTTCGATATATCGATATTTTTTGCCCATCCCTAGCTGATAGTGTGACCGTATTAGAAAAATAATATTTAAAAAGTGGAACATTTACAAAATATGGTCATATGGTATTGATTTTCGTCGTTCGCTGGCGTAAGAAATAGAAATTAATCTATTGTAAAGTTCGTCGCGTACAGCGAACTACGCCACACAATTGTGGCGTAGGCGAATATATGAGTTTTATTTTCGGTGACGAATATTCGCTGCGAAAAATTCGTCGTTCGTCCCAGTTGTGTTCCTAGCATAACTCAGATACATTGGCTGATTGGTAGAAATTCAACACTCAGTCTAGATTGTAAATTTTTAATATACAAGTCCATTTTGAAACCAATATGGTGCTACGGAATACAGTTATGGGGCACTGCTTCAGCATCCAATATAGAGAGAATCTAACGAAGGCAAA
The DNA here is from genome assembly GCA_944452675.1 of Tachina lurida. Taxonomy (NCBI): domain Eukaryota; kingdom Metazoa; phylum Arthropoda; class Insecta; order Diptera; family Tachinidae; genus Tachina; species Tachina lurida. The sequence goes on from OX101752.1 coordinate 86,885,204, forward strand.
ATAAGATTTTAAGACTAATAACATCGGCTCCATGGTGTTGTGTAAACGCTATCGCTAACGAATTCGTCATACCATAAAGATTTACTTCACATCAATGTTTAAGTACGCTTATTGACAATCGTTCAATAAGTAGTAAGTTCTACTCCGTAACATATTCGTGGCAAACATTGCTCCTCCAGAATCTTTTAATTTCTCAATACCAGAAAATTGGTCGAAATGGCGAAAAAGATTTGAGCGATACATGAATGTGTCGGGACAAGTAACAAAATCTCCTCAAGAACAAATTGATTTGATGTTCTATATAATGGGCGAGAAAAGTGAAGAAATTTTGCTCCAGTTTGGTGTTACCCCAACAGATGCCTTAGATAAATTTGAAAACTTTTTTAATCCGAAGAAAAACACCATATTCGAAAGGTTTAAATTTAATTCACGCGTTCAGAGACAAGATGAGCCTGTCGACTGCTTCATAGTAGACTTGCACACACTAGCTGAGAATTGCGACTATGGAAATTTAAAAGATGACTTAATCAGGGACCGGATTGTAGTTGGGATGCTGAACACCAAAGTGAGCGAGCAGATGCAGCTGAAGTCTGACTTAACCTTGAAAATCGCAACGGATACAGCTCGACAAGCAGAAATCCAAATAAAACAAAGTAAAATCATAGCGGAGGACAAGCATGTCTACAACATCAAAAAACCAGCTACGGTAGTTCATGGAAGTCAACAGCAGGGGTCTGATTCGAAGTCTAATGGGAAAGGTAACTGTAGAAATGTTAATTATAGTAATAAAAGTAAATGTAATTATTGTGGCTATAAATCACACGAAAGGAAAGACTGTCCTGCAAGAAGTCAAAATTGTAACATTTGTGGTTTGAGGAGGCATTTTGCAAATGTTTGTAATAAAAAAATGACCCTCAGTTTAAAAGAAATAAGCATAGGAAAATAAATGCAATATAGATGGATAATTATACAAATAAATCTTCAGTAGATCGTGAACAATCTGAATATATGATTGGAACTGTTAGGAATTTGAATGCGCGAAACATTTGTAAAACATTCACACAATCGTGGTTCATACAGTGTACATTAGTTGAGTTACAAAGAAAAATAGATTTTCTTATAGACACCGGGGCAGATTGCGTTTGTATTCCGGCTAACTTAATTCCAACAGGCAATAAATTATCCATCTCTCAAACTAATTCGAATTTAAGGGGACCCGATGGTAACGTGTTAAGAGTTTTAGGTGTGGCCAGAACCACTATAAGGATCAAAGATAGGGAAATCATTGAGGACGTTTACATAGTTGAGGGATTAAATACTCCTATATTAGGGCGTAATGCCATAGTTGGCTTGGATGTAATCCAGCCCCCAAGATTGGAACATTTTTTCGTTTCGAATGACAAAAGTGCGAATGCATCTTTAGAAATAACTCAAAATTATCCTGGACTTTTCCGAGAGCTGGGCGAATTCAAAGGGGAAATAAGTATAAAGTTGAAAAACAATGCGCCTCCGTTTGTACAAACAATTCATAGGAGAGTGCCGTTTCCACTGTTGCCTAAATTAAAAACAGAGATTGAAAGATTATTGAGGTTGGACATAATTAAACGTATGGACGATGCTACGGATTGGGTTAGTCCAATAGTAGTTGTTCCAAAACCAAACAACGAGGTGAGACTATGCGTAGAATACACCCAATTAAATAAAACGGTTATTAGACCTTACTTTCATATGCCAAAAATCGAACTTTCACTGGGTAAAATTGGGGAAGCAAAAATATTTTCAAAAATCGACGCAAACAAAGGGTTTTATCAAATAAAACTAACACCTGAAAGTCAGTTACTTACCTGTTTTATATGTCCATTTGGACGCTTTATCTTCAAAAGATTACCATTTGGTATTTCGTGCGCACCCGAATATTTTATTTCAAAATTTAATACGAACACGACACCACATTAAAAAAAGTTTTAAGACGGCTAGAAGTTGAGGGAATAACTATTAACAAAGAAAATCATGTTTTGGGGTACAAAAACTCACTTATTTAGGCTATGTTCTCTCAACAGATGGTATCTCAATCGATCCAGAACGAATCAATGCAATTGTTAATTATCCCCGTCCAAAAAACAAGACCAACGTTTTCTCGGTATGGTAAATTTCGTCGCAAAGTTTATAGAAAATCGCTCCCAAAAATTAGAACCGCTAAATGTTTTGACTGGCAATGTAAAATTCGTTTGGGATAAAATGCAGGAGAAAGCATTCTTAGAAATAAAAGATAGCTTAACTAAAACTCCAGTCTTAGCTTTTTACTACCCCTTACAAGAAGTTACAATTAGCTCAGATGCTTCTTGTTATGGCATTGGAGCATGCCTTCTACAAAAGGACAAACAAGGGCGTAAGCAAGTGGTTTCGTACATTTCAAGAACAATGACTGAAACAGAGAGACGCTATGCTCAAATTGAGCGTGAAGCCCTGGCTATAACCTGGGCAGCAGAAAAATTTTCGGAATATGTGACAGGAATTCACGTTATTTTTGAAACTGACCACAAATCTCTGATCCAAATTTTACAATCGAAAAATTTAGATACCTTAACGCCACGACTTCAGCGATTTAGAATGCGCCTTATGCGGTAGGACTACTCGATAATATATGTTCCAGGTAAGGATCTAAAAATAGCGGATGCTTTATCCCGCAGTCCAATACCTAGTAATGACAAAGAACCGCAAGAACTAGGACTAGAAACTGAAGCCTTTGTTCTTTTTATAGTCAAAAATCTCCCAGTCAGAGATTATTACATAGACAAGATTATAGACGCTCAAATCAAAATTGGATTTCGAATATTTCAAAAAGTATTGAAGCTAGGAGAATAATTTTTTTTTCAGTTTGCAAAGCTAAATGTATACTATTGATAAAAATTAAAATGATTCCCAATTTATAATTTTATAATACTTCTTTCTTATTGGGAAAAATTGTGTTAGAAAAATTTTAGAATTTTTAGAAAATCTCCTCTCCTGCATACACTTATGTGTAGGATGTCAAGAGTTTCTTACAGGTTACTTACAACAAATTTATTTATAATAAAAAACGAAAAAAATTACAAAAACGACCGTGCAATTTTTTTGCCACATCCGAAAATCGGATTTTTTGAAAAAAATTGCTAGTTTTCGACCAATGCTGAATGTAGGGTGCACCAACAACAATCTCCAAAATTTATTTCACAGCCTTTCTCAATGTCTCCTTTCTCAGAAACAATCAAAGTTTTTATCAAATACTTAATAATTTTTTAAAATATTCCAAAAAAATTAAGAATACTTTTTTCACAAAATATACCAAATTTTTTCATAATTTTTAAAAATCCAAATTGCAAAATTATTCCTTCCTACAATTTTTGAGATATCAAAATAATTTATTTTTTATATGAATTGTAATGAAGTTTTCTTTCAAAAATATTAAAACATACTGCTCTTTGCCAAGTAATAAAGAAGTTATGTACTAACGAATAAAAAAAGTCAGGGCCAAAATTTAAGCAATACATTTTTCAAGTCAAATAACTTGGAAACTGAAAGAGATAAAATGGTACTTTTAGCATGTTTTATTTTTATTTCTTAACGTAGATTGTCCCGCTGAAAAAATTATTGAAATCGGTCCCTATTTACAAAAGTTACAAGCTCCGAAAGAATTTCGATACCCGCACTTTCCCACTTTGAGGCTGTTTGGAGCTACCCTTTCTAAAAATTTCAACACTTCTACTTTCCAAAACAGTTGCTTTCATCGAAATCGGTTAACTAGTTCAAAAGTTGCGGACTTTTTACCACTTTTTTTTTAATTCACGCCACTTTGAAATGTATAAGTATGCTTATTGACAATTGTTCAATAAGTAGTAAGTTTTACTCCGTAACGCGGCTTGTCAAATTTAATTTCCGGCATTCTCTTTTTTCCATCGCTATAGAAGACACGTGAAAACTAAAACTAAATTTAAATAAAGTATTCTTTAAGCTACTACAAACCGAGAGTTTTCATTTGTATTACGGCGAATAGCACACATAGTACATTAAAAATTCAAATATACATCGTGATTTAAATATGCCACTAGTGACTGAAGAAATCGCAAAATGCGCAGGCAAATACATAACAATCCTCGAGACCCATCCTAATCCCCTGGCTCGTAATATCTTGAACCTTACTGGACACATCCGCCTAAAAAAGAGGGACGCAAGGGCTCTAATATTCAACACTCCAGAAGAAACTGTTTGAATATACTTTTGTTTTTGCTTATCACGACTTATGTATTATTAATAACTTTCACTTAGTTTATGTCCGACACTGGTCGGGCCTAATTAATTATATTTAGATTTAAGATTTGAATACTTATTGTTAGTTCATATTTGAAGATTCAATAAATAAATATATTTATTTAAAAAAAATTTTTTTATATTCTATTAAAAAATATAATATATATTTTAAGTCTCCTCCACTACACTTTTTCTTCTGTTTAAAACTGCCGCCAAAATGCATTGACGCTGCAAACTTTTATAGCAGGACATTTTCTTTCAACTGAATTTAACAATAAACATCGCGCGAGCCAAAAGCGTGCTGTCATTGGGCCAATAGTTGGACCACGCTACTCATCTCGCTCGAACGTTTCATGATTGATGTATCTTCTCTGGTGAGTTTTATTTACTCGTTTGTAAGATTAATTTATTTAAATTTCAGCATAGCTTACCGTGTTAGTTTATTTTTTCATTACAGTGCATACTTTTCTGATTGTGTTAGTTTTTTTAATGAAAACTTCGCTCAACTCCCGTATCTCCCCTGCTCAGATGCCAGGGTAGAGACTTTGCATCCAGGGTAGATAAGGAAGTGTGATATTACTTCTTTCTTAGTATTTCACGTACATTATTTTACGTTAAACCAACACATATCCTATAACGTTTCAAAAATGTATGCCTTCTCATGGAATTGCAACGAAACCGGTCACGGCTAGGGCGCGCTTGATGGAGTAAGTGCGACGTGCAAAAGGACTGCAAATAGACTTGTCGGAGCTGAGAACGACATTTCGTCGCTGGAAGATTTAGCAAACGCCCTTCAGAAAAATTGTTCCAACCTAAAAGTTTTTATCATTGATGACGAAGACATTTCAAAGAAGGAAGTGGAACTTTAATCAGAAATAATTTGTTAATCGGTCTTAAGTTCAGTAATTTGAATTGTTATTCAATGAAAAGTTTTTACTAATTAATGTGAGTTTCTAAAGACGAGAAGAGAAATTAAACTAGAATTTATTATCTAGGGGAAAGAAGTGGAACTCAAAGATACCAAAAATTTAAAAAGTTTGTCAGATGCTATGAAGGTCCATCAAACTAGTTTTAATATATCTTGCCCCAATCACTTGAAAATGAAGATTTTTTTCTGTTTTTTTTTAGAGAGAAGTAACACTAGGCAATGATTGCTTACTCTTATTACTGAGTGGACCTTCTTTTAGGAAAGGGATATTGATAGAGAAGACAGGTAGTGAAGGAAGAAATAAATAGAGGAGAGCTTCATTATTTTACAACTCTGCTTTTAGCATGTTGTTTTAGTAATGTAGTTTGCAGCTCCTTCTGGTGTTAACTGAGGCGTATAAAATATTTTGAAGCTGTTTAGTAGCCTTTGGTTATGTTATTTCTCAGATAATTCTGCTACACAATGAAAGAGGTGCCTCCCCCGCTAAAGCAGCAGTAGTTCAATGACCACTGACTCAGCCTTCATCAGATAAACTTTCCTATAACAACTGATACAAAGGAACACTAATGCACAACAGAAAAAATGCGTGGTGTTGTTATTTAATGTTTTATAGTCAAAGTGCTAACTACTTCAGCCAATGCTACTGCTTATGCTGTTTCTGTGATCTTGAAGTATGCAATAATTTTGTGTTCGGCACTTTCGACTTTGCTTCCATGAATACAAAACCTCGCCTTAATGTTGGTAATATATATGGGACTGAAAGTGAACCTGTCGATGAACCACTAATAAATTATAAAAAGTCAGATCAGCTGGAAGTATCTTCTCAGTCTTGTTATCGGGCAGTTTCCGAGAAGGCATGCCAGTTTGTTAACGAAAAACAATCAACATACAAGCCGCCGATTTAAAAATGCAAGGACAGAGGATTTTTTATGCTTTTGACGAAAGTGTTCATTTTTTTGAAGAGGCGTGATCTCAATCGTTATATTTTTTAATGTTTGTTTTTATAAGTAAAAGTTTTTATTTAAGTTTAAAGTTTTTATCAGGGCTTTGATGCTCTATATGTTTTTGTCATATCACATTGCAAAATATGTGCAATTAAATAATTTACCCTCTTTCGAGTACTTTTATGTTATTTTAGAAAAAAGATATTATGTAATTTTTGTAAGCAGATAGTAATGGCATTTTCTTTTCTGGAAAAACAAGTTACAGTTATTACACTTTTCAATGAAAATTCGCAATAAAATGATTTTCTGAAATATACATTTTATTAGAAATTATTCCTTGATAGCTTAAATATTTTCTTTAAACGAACGCTAAATTAAATTTTTTTAATAAATGGTACAGTTTTTCCCGAAAAGTAAACACCATAAGTATTTTTGTTTTCGAAATTTAATACCGAATTCAAATTAAACAAAAAAGACTATATGGAAATTATAGTCAGATTTTTTTTGGTATAAACTATCACCAAATAGTGAATAATTAAAGTTGATTTTTACGAAAATAAGGTTTATTTTCAATTTATATTCCCCTGCAAATTATGGTGGCACTGATGTCTCTACCCTGTATATAGTACATCTCCTGGTCACTTAAACTACCTGTAAAAGTAGATTAATTGCCTGCTCATTGTTAAACATTCATACAATATACATGATTAAATACTATTATCTTGGAAAAAAATAATAAACGACAATGGTAAGACTGTTGTAAGCTAAGAGGTGGTAAATTTGAGCTTTCATTACAAAAACACCTTTCAGCAAATTGAAATACGATGAATCAAAACAATTCACGTATTCCATTTGCAAAAAAAGGCAGAAATCTACATCAACTGACACCACACACAGTGGACAAAACACAGAAGAACGCTGATGATGAAGGTTTAGTGGCCTTCGAAAACGGTTAGCTATTCCATTCAACTATGTGTTGTCAGAATATTTACAACTAAATTTGATGTTATTTGTTCATTAATAATTATTACATGTAATTTGGCTTAAAAGTGCGATACTAACATTAGCCTGTTCAATTCATAAGAATATAGAAACTTCATTTTTTGTTTTTGGATACATATCCTCGTTAACATATTTCCAGAACGTCATTCCTTTTGCAAGTGGTAATTCTCGGCAAAGAAAATAACGTTCTACTACTCGAATTTAAACATTTTGTTCATTGTTACCTAGTTAGAAACAAATACACAACCTGCTCACATGAATAGTCTAAGATCAAAATGGTAACCCTGTTTACAGAAAATAGGCGACTACACAACCTATACAAAGAAAACAGTGCCTACCAAATACCTCATAAAATAGAACAAAATTAATAAGAAACCTTTTTGAAAAAATCAAGAAGAAATCTTGCAGTTCTTATGAGGTTATCTTATTGATTTTTTCAATAAAAAAAAAAAAATTGCGGGTTTATTCTCTGTACTTATGTATTTTCATTTAAATTCTCTACCATATACATATGTATGTAGTATATTGCAGATGTTATTTTTTTATACATACACATTATGTTATTTTTTTAACTAACTTACTCACCAAGTATTGACCCAGCAAACTTTTACATGATAGACAAGCACTCTACCCAATTTGCTTATTGTAAAAATCAATAAGGCAACATAATACAATCAAGAAGAAAACCTTTTTAAAAAAAATTAAGAAGGCAACCTAATAAAATCAATAAGAAATCTCTATAGTTTACAATTTATAAGAAAACCTAATAAAATCAAAAAGTTTTTCTCTATGGATTGTTTTTTTTTTGGTGCCAAAAATAACGGAAATTGAGTAAAAAGGTGGTGAATAATAAGATTTCTTCTTGATTTTATGTGGTTTTCTTCCTGATAAAATTAATAAAATTTACCACATAAAAAGAATAAGGAATCTCTATGAAAAACTCTTCGCTTCTTTCTGCTGCCGAAAAACGGTTCATAGAAAAAATCTTATTGATTCTATGAGCCAGTTTTTTCTCTGTGTACGCATATGAATGACCAAACAAGACTTAATGTTTTTTTTATGAAAATACAAATTATCTTTTATTGCTCTCTTCATTATTGTGAGAGCATTCACACGCATGCGCGGTTTTGAAGATCGATGCTTTAAAACCATATAAATATTTTCAAAATCGGTTCAGTAGTACCGGCGTAAAAGGGTTTACAAAAAACTTGTTTGCCTATTAATTATATAGATTGTCATCAGTCTGCTCTGATATATCAACAAGTCCTAACTTATTTTTCCAACCAAATTTTTAAGTGTTTGAAATTGAAAAAACTAAACAGAAAAAAGTATTCGCCTATTAATACTTTCAATTAAGAATTTAATTGATTTAATTAAATTGTATTTATTAACTTAAGTGGAAAAACTTAATTAGCATTATCAAATTGTTTATAGGTGAATATTTAATACATTTTTTTATTGATATTACAAATATTTTAATTAACATTACAAAATCATTCATATTACTTTTTTGGGTGTATAAAAATGCTACAACAAATTACTGTTTGTTAAACAAGTTTATAGTGTACAAAAAATAATTAAATAAATTGTTTATAAATAAAATATTTAAATAAATTGTTTATAAATAAAATATTTAAATAAATTGTTTATAAATTAAATAATCAAATAAATTATTTATAAATAAAATAATTAAATAAATTGTTTAATAATAAAATAATTAAATAATTTAATAAAGAAATAAATAAATAATTAAATAAAATGCATACTGCAAGTTGTAGAATTTGCAATAAGGTCTTTATGACTAAAACAAAACTAAATCAGCATACGGAAACGCACTCCTATGCTAACCAATCGAAGGCTATGCTTTTAACTATTAAGCTAAATCTTCAAAACACGTATTGCTAGGATTGTGATGACATGATCCCATCAAATGGTTACATGGCTGATGTCAAAACCACAATACACAAAAACAATTGTCAGCACTAGAAAAATAAGTAACTTCAATGGGAGGAACAATGTATATATCCTCATCAACAAAATTGTCGGGGTCTTGTTCTTTTAGGAATTCCTCGCATCTGCCAAGAGCTCCATAGTAAAATAACTAAATGAAAGTAGTAGCATACATACTACATTTAAATTTTATATGGAGCTCACATGTGTTTATATAAAGAGCCAAAATGGAAAATTTTCAAAAGAGGGATAGCAAGTGGGCCTTGATATCAATAAATTCATTTGAAGTTAATATAAACAAGGCATCCATAATAAGGATATATCAAGGTAAGTTTCATTTGTGCATTTATGTAAAATCAGCTTTCATCAATATTTAAAAATATACTTATTGTTTATTTCTTATTGGTATTTTCTATATTTTCTTCAGACTTATTCGTTCCAAAAATGAAATGTCCTTGAACAATACTTTATATTCGCTGGTGTACGGAAAACTTTTTTTTGTGATACGGTCTTATGTACATATACATACATACATATATTTATATGAAGCTAAAATTGTAATTTCACTAATAATCAAAGTCATAACATTGTGTAATGGTTGAGTGGAGGATCGCCATGTAAAGGTTGAATGGTGTGTAAAGGTTGAAGGAAGGATCACCATGTAATTTGTTAATAATAAAGGATGTGGTCCTAGTGTGTAGTAGTGTGAGTGTGGCCCTATAGTCCCTTGGTTGTTTTATACAGCTGTCAGGGAATCCAGCTTGTCAGTAGACGCTCAAAAGAGGTGCCAAAAGTTTTTGAGAATTTTATTGAAACAAGGCAAGTTGTTGCCAGTTAATGTTCACAAAACAAAGTCTGATTTATTGAACAAATTTCCCTGCTAATATACTAGTCTTACAAATATTAATTAGCCCTTCTAACTTATGTTTAATATTTATAATTATGTTTTGTTTCTTTCTTTACCATGAAAATAGTAAGCATTATTTTATTAACCAATCAAAAAGAGGGGATTTGGTAATAAGAAATTATATTGTGACTCAAAAGAATATTACTCAAATTATTCCATTCAGCATTATTATTGTTTTGGGCTGTGTTGCAATGCTTGTGCATTGAACTGATATTAAAGCAATGCAAGTAATTTATGTTACAGTGGTATGGTACCTTACACCCTCACCCTAAAGAGAAAACTTATGTTAGTAATTTTTCTTACCATTCTCATACTAAAGTTACAATATTAATAAATTTGTTAAATGTTTCTTAAAATAAAATTATTTTAATGTTTATTATTTTCTTAAAATAATAGTGTTTCAATGTATATAATTCTCTAATAAAAATAAAATGTAAATATATTTATTTTGATATATAATGTTTTCTTAAAGTGTAATAAAATTTTAAAATCTTTGTTTAATTATTTTTGAATCTAAGTTATATTTTTTTTGTAACTGCTTTCTTTATATTATTTGCTTACATATAAAATAAAGATAAAATTTTCTTTAGCATTTATTGTTTTCTTACAGTTTATTTTAATAGTATTCTTATGAATTTTATGTTTTATGTTTATCACTACATACTATAAAACAAAGTTGATTTCTCTGTCCCTATATCTCCATGTATGCTTAAATCTTTAAAACTAAGCAACGGATTTTGATGCGGTTTTTTAATAGATAGAGTGATTGAAGAGGAAGGTTTATATGTATAATAACATCCATTAAATAGTGGAGAAATACTGTTGTTTTTGAGGTTTCTAATGTGATGTCGTAAATAATTAAATTTTTTTCCGCTTAAATTGCAAACACAGGCTGCACCCTACGAGATTTATCCAAATAATGTGATAAGTATTGTACACATTGAAAAGGTCTACAGAAAACTCCGCTATGGTATATGTCTATCTCTTATGGATATCACACAATAAAATTTTTAACCGACTGCAAAAGAGAAGGAGGTTATCAATTCGTGTGTATTTTTGTTTACTTTTTTATGTTCGTACACGCATAACTCGGTCATTTTTAAGCCGATTTTCCAAATTCTTTTTTTGTTTGAAAGGGTTTGATTGCAGGTTGCTCCCATATTTTTTTCGAAAATCGGAAGAGGAGATTTGCTCCCCTCTTGCATAACTCTGCTATTTGTGAACTGATTTTCAAATTTGCTTTTTGGTTTGAAAATTTTTTGCATTAAGGTAGAACCCATAATTTTTTACGAAAATCGGAGTTGGAAATTTGCTCCCTTTACGCATAACTCCGTCGTTTATGAACCGATTTTCAAAATTTATTTTTTGTTTAAAAGGTTTTGCCTGCAGCTTAGTTCCATAATGTTTTTTTTTAATCGGTGGGGGACTTTGCTGCTCCCCTCCAAATAAAATACTACGTCACATATAAACCGATTTAAAAATTTTTGAAAAGGTTTGATTCAGCTTGATCCCATAGTTCGTAAATCGGTGGAAAATTTTGACCCCCCCCCCAAAAAAAAAAATTACTACGTCATATAACGAACAAGTAGATAAGGTAAATAACTTGATTCTTTCAAAGATTGATGCGCCGGCGAAAATATACTACTCGGTCGATAATGTTCTCGATTTGGAAGAAACTGTTAATTTTCCTTCAGACTTTTTAAATACTTTGAACCCGTCTGGACTCCCTCCTCACAAAATGGTGCTGAAAGTAGGTTGTCCTGTTATTTTATTAAGAACCCTGAGTCCACCTCAACTTTGCAATGGCACGCGTTTGTTGGTAAAATCATTAAAAACTTTCATAATAGAGTGCACAATACTCGCAGAATGTGGTACCGGAGAAGATGTATTGATTCCCCGAATCCCTCTCATACCATCGGATTTACCCTTCCAATTTAAACGTTTACACTTTCCGGTAAAGACATATTTTGCAATGACCATTAATAAATCGCAGGCTCAAACCTTCAACCTTAGATTTTAGCGTTGACTGTTTTCACATGGCCAACTGTATGTCTCTCAAGAGTAACCTCTAGAGAAAAAATTTTTGTATTGTCTAATGACAAGAAAGCTGTGGACGTTGTATATAAAGACATTCTGTAATATTTTAATTGTTGTAAAAATAAAATAAATGTGTAAAAATTTAAAAAGTAAATAAGTAAAAATGTAGTGTATGAATTTAGATATTCCAATGATAGCAAGAAATCTTCATGGTTTAGGGAAAGAAGAATTGTTTTACTCTAAATTTAATGCGTGCGGGCCACGGGCAGTAATGAGTAAATCAAAACTACGATTTTAATCTTTTTTTCAATGAATGACATAGGCTATATATTTTATACCCGTGCGAAGCCGGAGCAGGCCGCTAGTGTACATATATAATTATCCTAGAATTTATTTTTATAAATTTTTGTAGGGTTTTAAATTATTGTTGTGTATTTCTCTTGTTTTTCCTTCATATTCTATTGTAGTGTTTACACCGTTTCTACTTAATATTTTATAAGGTCCGTTATATGGGCTCTGATTTTTCTTTCTATTTTCTACGTTAACTAGTACTAAATCTCCTATCTGTAAATTAAGTCTATTTTCATATTCATTGTTTATTACTCTATTTTCTTTTTCTTTTCTTGATAAGTCTCTAGCTTTTTTTAGTGTAAATTGTAATTTGAGTCTTAGTTATTGTGCTGGTCATCATAGTTATAAAATTTTGTATTGTTGTCTACAATGTCCGATGGTAGGGATAGTAGTTTTCCGTATACTAACTAATTCATATGGCGAGTACCTGTGTTAATGTGTAGAATCCACTTATCCCCCTCATAATCATTTGCGGTTGTTAATAAAAATTTGTTAAGTACCCTGTGATTTCTTTCAATTGATCCTAGTGTTTCATGATGATAAGGTGTTCAAAAATTTTGTTTTATTCCTAATAACGAACATATGTTACTCATTATTTCATTTTCAAATTCTGTTCCTCTGTCTGACTTAAGTACTTTAAATTGTCCGCATTTTAAAATAAATTGTTCAACAAGTGTTTTGGCTGTTGTAAGTGCATCTTTTGTTGGCATTGAGTGAGTAACGACAAATTTTCTCAGTTCGCACGGCATGGTTAAAATGTATCTGTAATAATTTGAAATACGAAGAGGTCCTACGGTGTCAATTGAAATTACCTCAAGTGGCCTGCGTGCGTGACATTGTGGTATTCGTCAATTAGTTTGTATTGCAATATTGCATCTGTTATTTTTGTTGGGGCATTGTATATTAATATTTTTAGTTGAGGACTTGTGTTGTATATCTTTATCTTAGGATATGCTTCTTTTATTTCTTCTTTTGTATATACTTTAAATATTTCATCATTATTTGATATCGTTAATTCTTTTATATTTTATTTCTTCATTTTAGATATCAGTTTCCTCAGAATCGAATCTAGTTTCGCTGAGTTATCGCTGAATCTGGCTAGCTTATAAATTTCATTATTAATTTCATTGTTCATATTTTGGGTATGTAACTTCTTCATAGTCGAATCTGGTTTCTATGAATTATCATTACATCCTATATTCATTGTTTTGGTCCGCAATTTCTTCATGTTCGAATCTTGTTTTGATGAATTATCATTACGTCCTATGTGCACAATATTATTTTCAATAAATATATCTTTTTCTTTTATATTTTCAAGCTTGTTAAATTTTAATTTCTTCATATTTTTGATGTCATTGATGGATATGCATTCCCATATTTGAAGTTGATCAGGCTTCTGAGAATCATATTTTTCCATATTTCTTTCTCTTGCGAGCTCATTATTTTTATTTATATTATTGTTAGTTGCCTCATTGTTTTCTTTTATATTTGCCTCATTAGTTTTCTTTTTCATTGCCCTTGTAGTTACTAATAGTTTTCTTTCTTTTTCATCGTTTTCTAATGGTATCATTTGTTTTAATATGTCAGAGTAAACTTTTATTCTTGAAAGTGCATCAGCATTAGTGTTAACTTTTCCTTTTTTATAAATAATTATAAAATCATAATCACTTAGGTCTAGTCTAATTCTTGTCATTTTAGATGAAGGATTCTTATGTGAAAAGAGTGAAATTAAAGGTCTATGATCTGTTACTACTGTAAACTGTCTTCCATATAGATACGGTTTAGAATAATTTATTCCCCAGTGTATTGTTAATAGTTCTTTTTCAATGACTAGTTTATTCATGTCATGTTTGTGTAATGCTTTACTTGCATATGAAATTGGTAAGTCTTGTCCTAGTTTTCCTTGTGATAATACAGCATCAAACACGTAATTTGAAGCGTCGGTTGTTAGTATAAAAGGTTTTTAAAATTTTGGTATAGTAATACAGGTGGGTTGATTGGTTTTTCTTTTAGTGTTTCGAAGGCATGTTGGCATTGTTCTGTTCATTTGAATTCTATCGATTTCTTTAAAAGTGCGTTTAGATCTTAAGCGATGGCAGCAAAATTAAGCATGCATTTTCTGTAATAATTGCAAAATGCAATGAATTTTCTTACTTCGTCTGTGTTTTTAGGTGTCGGATAATTTTTTATTGTTTCATATTTTGATGGGTCTGTCTTTACTCCGTCTTTTGTTATTAAATGTCCCAAATAAATCACTTCTGGTCTTAAAAAATAACATTTCTTTGGATTAAGTCTTAGATTGTACTTTTGAAGTATGTCCAGTACTTTTATTAAATTTTGGTTGTGATGGTTTAAGCTACATCCATATACTATTATGTCCTCTATATAAAGCAATGCTTCGGATTCTAATCCGGAAAGTGCTATTGTTAGCATTCGTTGAAAGTTGTTTGAAGGAATTTTTAGTCCGAAAGGGAGTCTTTTGAATTGATAGTGGTCTTGTGGCGTAGAAAATGCTGTAACTGGTTTAGATTTTGCTTTTAATTCAATCTGGTGAAATGAGCCTGTCATGTCCAGTGTAGAAAACTATTTGGCTCTACCGAGTTTGTCCAAAATATCTTCTAATCTAGTTAGTGGAAATTTATCGCTTACCCTGGAGTTAATGTCGACGTCGTCGACGGCGTCAAATGTCAAAAAAAAAGTTGAATCGTATGAAATTGTATGAGAGCAGTTAATCTCAACGCGTTGCAACGCCGTAAAAGTTCAATCTGTTTCAACTTTTTCGGCGTTGAAACGCCGTCAACGACATCGACATTAACTCCACTATTACAATTTTGTCGTTCAGTTATCTAAAGTCTACTACTAGTCTCCATTTCCATTATCAAGAGGAGTGGAGCATTATATAGGCAAAATGATGGTTCTATTATGTCATCATCAAGCATTGTTTGTACTTGTTCGTTTATTACGTCAGTATGTGCATGTGGTAATCTGTAGTTTTTTATGTACACTGGTGTACTGTCTGAGGTCATGATTTTCTGTGTGTAAAAATTGTTGACGCTTAATTTTTCGTCTTCGAAACATTTTGATATTTCCTAAAAAATTTTATTAATTCTGTTTTTGAATAATTGTCATTATTTTGTAAGGATATTTCTTGAGAAAATCTCTACCTATTATTCCGTCTGTTTCTATAGGAAAGTCTGAATCTACTATATGAAATGGGTGTAAGCATATTTCATTTGATATATTTGGTTCTATTTCTATTGTTGATGGATTTCTTCTGTAGTAATGCCTGTTAATTTGCATCTTTCTTCTTCGTTTAAAAATTAATATTGGAATTCATTTTGCATTCGACAAAGTGATATGTCAGCTCCTGTGTCAATAAGAAATGTGAAAGTTTTGTTTTTGTACTTAGTGGTTATGAAATTTGTGTTATTATCAGATACTTTGTGTATTTTTAAATTTGGCTGTCCGGAATATCTCTGTATTCCGAGCCTAATGTGTTTCCCGAATCTTGTCTTGTGTGAATATGTCTGTTGTTGTTATTTCTATGTGTGCTATTTTGTCTATATCTATTAAAATTATTATTGTTTCCATTTCTACTATTGAAGGTGTTATTTCTAGTGTTGTTCTATTCTGATTTCTATTATTATTATTAAATCTAATTTCCTGATGCATAATATGAGTATTTGAATTGTTGGATTCTTCTGCAATTTCTAAAGCTTCTGCAAATGTTTTTACTCTGCTTGCTTCTATTGTTTTGACTATTTCTCTATTGGCTAATTCATTTTTAAATGCGTTAAATGCAATGATACCATTTGATTGTATTATTGCATTTCTGCTTTCTTCACCTATGCTTGATATTTTAATTAATTTAATTCTGAAATTAAACTTTAAATTTTGTCTGCGAATTTTCATATGTCACCTTGTTGTGATATTTTATTTAAGTCATTTAGGATGCTATTAGATGTTTATTTTGTTTTATAATTTTTGTTTAGTTCGTTGATTAATTCTTCTAAATTGTTTGGTATTCTAGTTTGTTTTATTTTGTTTTGTACTTTTTGATCTAATCTTGTTTTAAAAATGAATTGAAAGAAATTGGGTTTCTTTGTATCATCTTGAATCAATTCCAAATTGGATATTATTGGGTTAAGTTCTTCTTTTCTACCAGAGTAAATGGGAAGTAATTTTGGAATTGATGCGAGTTCTGAAGCGTTCATTGCCATTGTTGCAGTAGATTATGTCATGTCGGGATTTTTCTAAATTTTTCTAGTTACTTGTTGATGTAAAGAGCTAGGTATTTCTAATTTTAATCCTTTTCGTTGATATTGTTGTAAGTTTGTCTCTTATATCTAAAAAAAATGCGTCGTCGGCTGCGACTTTGTGTGAAGTTGATAGTGATTGTAGTTTATGTTTAATATTACTTTTATTTCTTCAAATTTGGTTATTAAATTTTGTAAATGTTTTTTAATTGTTTCGTCTTTTTAAACTCTATCAGTGTTTAAGCATTTATAAGATTTGTCAAAATTTTCTTTTATCAATCTTATTTTACCAACAATATTTTGCTATTCCATTGATTTAAAAATGTATGTTTATTTAATTTTTGTTTTCTTTTCAAATTAAATTTTATCTAAATTGTCACTACGGCTAGCATATTTTTTTCTTAGAGATCTTTTGTGTAGAATAGTTCATTTAATTAATATATTTATTTTAATATTGTAGTTCACCCAATTCCTAAGTCTTTCCATAGTTGGGTTAACCACTGAATAGAATATTGAATTTGTGCTTCTGTTTGTTCTGTATTTATTATATAAGATTCACTTTCATCTCTATATTTTTATGAGGAGTTAATATTTTCTTTGTCCTGATCATTATTAAAAATTATTTGTTTCATTTTTCTTACAATGCTTATTTCTTTTTGTAATTCTTTTTTTTCTATAATTGTACTAGCTAAAGTTAACTGCGTGTAAAGCTGTGCTAGTTTTTTCCGTTGCTGGAATTTTTTTCCACCAAGTTTTCTTTTGGCTTCGTCTTGAATTTTTGTTGGTGTTGTTGTTTTCTGCTTTTTGGCCGCTTGTCGTCTTCTGGGGGGTTACCGCGTATTTCGAATCGAAAGAAATAACTTACGAATTCGAACGAAATGTACTGTGTATTACGATTGTCGTACTACTTGTTTCGAATTTACGAACGTTTTTTGTACTCTATCGAAAACTAAAAATCCCTTTCGAAACATCAACTCTGTATTACGAACAATAAAAATCCCTTTCGAAAGTGCAACTCTGTACTACGAAAACGTGCGTCAGTTATGCAAAAAGCGTTAGGAAATTGTTCGAAAGACATTTTGTTCGTGACAACTTAAGAGAAAAATAGAAAATGTAAGTATTTAAATGTTTCAATATAAATAAAAGTGTGTTATAAACAAATTATACTTAATTTTTGATTTGCTTATTTATGTTCTTATAAATGTTATTATTTATGTTCTTATAAATGTTTTAATATATGTGATTTTGAAATTTTCAAGGAATACTCCAAAAAAAATGACATACACAAATAAAAAGCAGTATGAAGAAATAGTAAATTATATGTCTCTGCATCCAGATTTTGCAAAAGGGCATCTAAATGTTCCAGATGCTAAAAACAAATCGCATAATATGTGGCAAAAATTGTGCTCAAATTTAAATGCATTTGGACCACCTGAGCGTGATGTTAAAGGTTGGAAAAAGGTATGTATATATTTTCTTTAAATATGAGTGTACATAGGTATTGTTAATAATCCATTTATTACCATGTTTTAGGTTTGGGCAGATTATAAAAACCATGTGAAGTCCAAATGTCGTCGAAACCGTAGCAGCATTTCTGGAACAGGTGGAGGACCAAGTAGGTACTATTCATTTACAGCATTGGAGCAGCAAACGTCGGACCTTCTGTCAATTGAGGAGTCCGTAAGTGGAATGAGTGGTACTTTGGAATTTGGTGCGAAAAGTCACGTAAGCACCGCACCATCATCAAATTCAATTAATGATGTAAATATGGATGATGAAAACGATACTTATGATTCCGACATTTCCACCCAACAATTTGGTAAAAGATCTACCCCGCATCGTCCCATAAGAACGGTAGTTAATAGAGATGCCCTTTTGGAGAGACAAGTTGAAAACCAAATCTCTTACTAAGAGAATTCATCAAAAATTCTAAAGGAGATGTGTGAAAATGTTGCAGGCATTCAAAAATATTTGAAGAGGAGTTCAGACACTGAAGAACGCCAGTATAAACTGAAGTTAAAAATGTTTGAGCTCAAAAAAGAAAAACTTCAGCTGGCAAAAGAAAAGTTCCTCTTAAAAAAAGAAAAATTTGAATTTCAAAAGCGGAACGAGCTCGAAAAATCAAAAAGAAAATTGCAGCACTTGGAAATGAAAAAATCTATTTTAGATATCGAAATAGAAAAAAGAAATATTTAAATGTAAGGTTGCATATTTAATTTTTCATTGAATTTATTTTGTTTATTTTTTGTTCTTTATTATTTTTATTATTCATTATTTTATGTAAATATCTGTGTACATATGTATATATTTTAATAGCTTTAATGTATGTATTATTATGTGTAAATATTTATGTATTTTAATTTTAGTTTATGTGTTCTTTTATGTAAATATTTATGTAAGTAGAAGTATTTTAATTTCTGTATTTCATTTTATAACATTTTAGTTTTAAAACTTTCTTTACATGGTGCTTTGATTTATTCTTTTCACATGCATATAAGCATATTGAATTTCTTAAGTTTTCTGTAAATAAATTAAATATATTTTTTATAAATTTCTTCTCAAGTTGTTTTTTATTTCAACTCTTATATTTTTGGCTATATTGGTAAAGTTATTGTTATCAGCTTCAGCGCTGAAGTTTGAAGCTGAAAGAGGCACATCTTCTTCAATATTTTCCATAGGGAATTGCTCAACATTATATTCCAAACAAATGTTATGTAATGTACAGCAAACAATGAGAATTGGTGCTGCTTTTTCTGGAGCATAGTGTAACTCTCTTGCAGCTAAGAGGCAACGAAATCTTGCTTTCAAGAGTCCAAAAGTTCTTTCTATGATAGAACGTGCTTTTGAATGTTTTTCATTAAAATATGATTCAGCAGAATTTTCAGCAGCATTTCTGTATGGAGTAAGAATCCAAGGCTCTAGGGGATAACCAGAATCACCTAAGAAAATAACATGCAATATTAATACATTTTACCATTCATTTCGGAAAAAATTATGTATGTGATTACCGAGTATTCTAGTTGATCTGTTTCCATTTTCAAACAATTCTTTCAAATACTGCCTCTCGCTTGATAAGGTCCACACATGAGAGTCATGGCTGGCACCACCAAAGCGTCCATTCACAGCCCTTATAACCATTTCGTGATCGCATATCTATAAATTCATAGAAGCATTACATACTTGTGTATATAGTTACATAGATTTTAGTGATAGATTTTACCATCATAGCATTAATGCTGTGTTTTAATTTTCTATTAAAATACAAATGCTCGCTAGTATTTGGCCTTATGAGTTGAATATGAGTGCCGTCTACTGCTCCAATGACTCCCGGAATTCCACTTGTGCTATAAAAATATCTTCTGGCCTCTTTCTGTTTTTCATCACATGCTTTTAGCACTATATGCTTGGCACAAAGCGATTTTTCAATGGCATTGCATACTTCCGATAAACAACTGGACATTGACTGCTGAGAAATTCCCAAATGTCGATCTTGCCCGATTTGATGTTGGTACCCTCCTTGTGCTAAAAACTTCAGAGTGGCTGCCAACTTCAATACAGGTGAAATTGCGGTAGACCGTCTTACAGATTTTAATTCACCTTCTATGCTAGTAAGAACATACGTAAATACTTCTTTGCTGAGTCTAAAATTTTTCACAAAACTAAGCGTACAATTTATTAACATACATACATATGTATATATTTTATAAAGTATTTTTCTTTGCAAACCTTTTATCATTAAGATCCATAATGTTTGATGAGTCCCTTACTATTTTTCTTTGGACTCTTTCTGGGATGGTATCATCCTCGTCCAACCACAGAAAAACACAATCCATTATAAAAATTACAACAAGCACTTAATTTTTTACACAAAATACTTATAATATTAAATTTTTTTTTCCAAGGCAAAGATTGTTTTGTTATGGGATATTTTGTCCATTTTGGTATTTTAGCAGCAATGCTACCAACGTTTCACGTAATATTCCATTTGTTTCTAAATACAACTCTGTAATCGTTTCGAACGAGTTACGCAGTACGGTTTAGCATTCGATTCGGAAATTTTTTTCGTAAAATTTTACTTTTCGAATCGAAATACGCGGTAGCCCCCTGTATTCTTCTATTGGGCCGGCAATTGAGTGGTGTTGTTTTATATACTGGTGCTGATCAGTTACGGAATCATATCTTTCCAGCAAGTATTTCTCAAATCTCGCAAAAATTTCGTTGATTCGTTCCTCAGTCATCTGTTGGGCTATTGTATTCTCAAAAATCTAAGGATGGATTTTATATGCAAAGGTTGCAGTTATCCCAAGATCGTGGTTGCAGCTTTTAATTTGTTGTAAGAAGGTCCTTTTTGGTCTGCAGGATCGCCATGTAATGCGTGAAGGTGCAGGATCCAAAGGTTACCCCTAACGTGTAGTAGCCAGTGTGCGTGTGTGGCTCTATAGGTCCTTGTTTAGTTTTTACAGCTGTCAGGGAGATCAGCTTGTCAGTAGGTGCTCAAAAGAGGTACCACAAAATTTGGAGAATTCGATTAAAAAACAAGGCAAGTTGTTACCATTTTATATTCACAAATTAAAGACTGATTTATTGAACAAATTTCCCTGCTTAAATACTAGTTTTACAAATCTTAATTAGCACTTCTAACTTATGTTTAGTGTTTACAATTATGTTTGGTTTCTTTCTTTACTATGAAAATAGTAAGCATTATTTTATTAACCAATCAAAATAAGGGGATTTGGTAATAAGAAATTATATTGTGACTCAAAAGAATGTCACTCAAATTATTCCATTCAGCATTATTATTGTTTTGGGCTGTGTTGCAATGATTGTACATTGAACTGATATTAAAGCAATGCAAGTAATTTATGTTACAGTGGATTACTATAAATATGGTACACTGTAGTGTTGTTATTAGTATAAAATATTGATTTGATACCATTTAAATAATTTTCGTACTTTTTCTACACAATCAAAAGTAATGTGAGGATATTGAACTCCCATCAATGTTTCGAACAGTTGTTGTGCATTTCATTGGATTTTTTTATACAAAAAGTAGTATAAAAGTCGTACATGTGTTCATGTTCAAAAATATACATATGTACATGTATATTGTTTGTGATTAAAATTAATTATTATTAGTAGGTACGAACATTAATAAGAAAAGGATAAACCGACAAACTGGATATATAACAAGGTTTTTATATGATGGATGTGCTACTGAAACCATAGGCATTCCTGGAAGTTAACGAGTCAAGCACTTCGTCTTTCCGATGAAATTGCTCAAAATATGTTCTGCTAATTGTAGTTGTATGCAAATATATCGGTTAGAGGCAGCTGTAACGCTTAGCTGCTATTAAAATTATTATAATTGAGTTCTGTTACATAGAATACTAATAATTTTTAAAACCTCTAGGCACATTTTCATTCTAAAAGGTGTCATATCTCAAACACTCAATTTGTTTTTTTTCAACAGTTAAAACATGCCATCAAAAGAAGTAATAATTCAGCGAAATTATTAAAAAAAAACTTGGGTTAGTTGAAACATTACCATTTTATATATTGTTTATTTACTAGCGGCCCGCTCCGGCTTCGCACGGGTATAAAATATATAGCCTATGTCATTCATTGAAAAAATGATTAAAATCGTAGTTTTGATTTACTCATTACTGCCCGTGGCCCGCACGCATTAAATTTAGAATAAAACAATTCTTCTTTCCCTAAACCATGAAGATTTCCTGCTATCTTTGGAATATCTATCTATATATCACTACATTTTTACTTATTTACTTTTTAAATTTTTACACATTTATTTTATTTTTACAACAATTAAAATATTACAGAATGTCTTTATATACAACGTCCACAGCTTTCTTGTCATTAGACAATACAAAAATTTGTTCTCTAGAGGTTACTCTTGAAAGACATACAGTTGGCCATGTGAAAACAGTCAACGCTCAAATCTAAGGTTAAAGGTTTGACCCTGCGATTTATTAATGGTCATTGCAAAATATGTCTTTACCGGAAAGTGTAAACGTTTTAATTGGAAGGGTATATCCGATGGTATCAGAGGGATTCAGGGAATCAACACATCTTCTCCGGTACCACATTCTGTGAGTATTGTGCACTCTATTATGAAAGTTTTGAATGATTTTACCAACAAACGCGTGCCATTGCAAAGTTGATGTGGAATCAGGTTTTTTAATAAAATAACAGGACAACCTACTTTCAACACCATTTTGTGAGGAGGGAGTCCAGACGGGTTCAAAGTATTTAAAAAGTCTGTAGGAAAATTAACAGTTTCTTTCAAATCGAGAACATTATCGACCGACTAGTATATTTTCGCGGGCGCATCAATCTTTCAAAGAATCAAGTTATTTACCTTATCTCCTTGTTCGTTAGTTGGTGACAGAATAGCTCTTTCTTTAAACCAAGCAAACCCTTTCAAGCAAAAAAAATTAAAACAATTTTTATATGACGTAGTAATTTTTTTTTGGGGGGGTGGTCAAAATTTTCCACCGATTTACGAACTATGGGATCAAGCTGCATCAAACCTTTTCAAAAATTTTAAATCGGTTTATATGTGACGTAGTATTTTATTTGGAGGGGGCAGCAAAGTCCCCCACCGATGAAAAAAAGAAACATTATGGAACTAAACTGCAGGCAAAACCTTTTAAACAAAAAATAAATTTTGAAAATCGGTTCATAAACGACGGAGTTATGCGTAAGGGGAGCAAATTTCCAACTCCGATTTTCGTAAAAAATTATGGGTTCTAGCTTAATGCAAAAAATTTTCAAACCAAAAAGCAAATTTCAAAATCAGTTCACAAATAGCAGAGTTATGCAAGAGGGGAGCAAATCTCCTCTTCCGATTTTCGAAAAAAATATGGGAGCAACCTGCAATCAAACCCTTTCAAACAAAAAAAGAATTTGGAAAATCGGCTTAAAAATGACCGAGTTATGCGTGTACAAACATAAAAAGGTAAACAAAAATACACACGAATTGATAACCTCCTTCTCTTTTGCAGTCGGTTAAAAATTTTATTGTGTGATATCCATAATAGATAGACATATACCGTTGCAGAGTTTTCTGTAGACGTTTTCAATGTCTACAATACTTAGCACATTATTTGGATAAATCTCGTAGGGTTCAGCCTGTGTTTGCAATGTAAGCGGGAAAAATTTAATTATTTACGACATCACATTAGAAAGCTCAAAAGCAACAGTATTTCTCCACTATTTAATGGATGTTATTATACATATAAACCTTCCTCTTCAATCACTCTATCTATTAAAAAAGACGCATCAAAATCCGTTGCTTAGTTTTAAAGATTTAAGCATACATTTGGATATAGGGACAGAGAAAGCGACTTTGTTTTATACTATGTAGTGATAAGCACTGATGCATCAATATATACCCAGTAAACAAAGACACTCCAAAAAAGTCATGAAAATGTAGAGTTTGCGATCTGGAAGTAGTGCAAATTTCGATCCGTTTTAATGATTTTTACATAGGGTTGTCATTGCAAGAAGTTCTCTTTTTCGATGCCTGGTCACCGAGTTAGAAGTGATTTTAAGAAAAATTTCCTTTTTTGTGCTCTATGATAATATCTTCATCTAGGAAAAATGGTTTCCTAGTTTCCTTTTTTAACAATTCGTTCCTTTTTATACGAATTTAAGCCCGAAACAGTGTTTTCATTTAAATTTAAGGAAATAACTTTTAAATTTTAGACTCAAATTAGTTTATAAATTTCTTTAAAAAATTCGATTTTTTTTAAATTCTGGTGAGTATTATCTAAAACTATGGAGAAATTACAAGGTTTTGTATGACTTAAATAAATTTCTACTTTGTTTTCTGCTAACTTCTAGCAAATTAAAAATAATGACTTTTTGGAAGCAATGAAAATGTAGTTCCATCGAAATGACTTCCAATTTTTTTTACTGGGTATGTATGTATGATCACACAAGTCCATATACATTGCAATCAAAATGAGTTCCATGAATTTAAATATTATACATATGTATGTATATGAACTTTCACGTATGACTTCAAATAACTCGCAATTTATAACCAAAAATTAGTGTTTGCTGGGCACAAAGCAATTATCATGTATGTATGTATGTGTGCAAAAGAAGTTGTTTTGTTTGTGTCGAGTAGTATATTTATGGGCATTCTGGCACATATGGGCATTCTGGCACATATGGGCATTCTAGCACAGTAGTATATTTATGGGCATTCTGGCACATATGGGCATTCTGGCACATATGGGCATTCTGGCACAGTAGTATATTATTGGCATTCTGGCACACGTGTAATGTATGTATGTATGTATGTATGTATATATTTCTATGAAGGACAAACAAATATTTTTTTTCCCATAAGGACGGATATTCCAATACATGTATTTTCCCATTAGGAAGGATATTCCAATACATGTATTTTCGCATAAGGACTGATATTCCAATACATGTATTTTTTCATAAGAAAGGATATTCTAGTACATACATATATTCCTACAACAAAGTTAACTTCAAATGAGAATATATTTTTCTCATAAAAAGTTTAACGAAGACATTTTTGTAAATGGAACAATTCGAATGAGATTCTCATTTGAGTAATTATATAAAAAAAATGAGAGTTCGATTGACTCAAAAATATGTATATAAAAGACCAATTATAATTTAGTTTTAGTTATTGTTATTCAAAGATCCTTGAAATTACGTTCAACAACAATGGTAAGAATGAAGTTTAACATAACATTAGAATTTTTTTATTTATTATATGAAAGTTTAAGAAATACATATAAAATTTAACTAATTTTTTTGTTTGTTTTTAGATCTATCAACAAATAATTAACATTGCGCAAGGAATAAAATCTGAGTACACAAAAATTGATGATATTCCCTTAAATGAACCTTACAAGATTTTAAATTTTGAATGGAAGGTTACACAATATGGATCCAAAGTTATTGCATATTTAAACAACAATAAGTGGTTTTATCTTCCGCAAAGAATCGTTAAATATTTAAACAGAGAGGATCCTTACTTATCAAAAATGAATGACAAAATTTGGACAATTATTTACAAAGGACGTCAATCACCAAATGGTTCAGCAATATTCGAACTAAACTATAGCTAAATTTTTTCATTTGTCATAAGAAATTTTATGTAGTTACACAATTTTTAAAACAATAAATATATTTAGTAAAGTGAAGTGAGCCCCTATTATTTATTGATTTTTGGTTTTATGTTAAACATGCACATGCACGTTAACAAAGTGAATTTGAAATCCATTTCAGGAAAATTTTGTTTGAAAAAATTAAAATAAAATGCATATATTTCAAATTCATTTAAATTTTATGAAAATGAGAGTTTATGTTTAAAATAAGTTATCTTATTTATTTTCATTTTAAGAAAAAGGATAGGACATTTAAAAATTTGATGAAAGTTAAACATGCATGTGCAAGACACATGGTCATATGTATATGTATGCATTACAATGTTTTTTTTTTTACTTTTTTACACATATATAGAAATTTCAAAATTCTCACCAAAAAAATAAATTACATGAAAAAATATTCCTATAAGGAAGGATATTTCCATTGCATGTAGTGCGTAAGCATGCTTTTGCATGCTTTTTCATGTCACAGCATTTAGATGTATTTTGCTTTACTCTAATTTTCATTTTAAAAGAAAAAAAAGGATAGGACATTTAAAAATTAACATGCACATGCAAGACACATGATATTAAGTATTTTTAAAGTATTAAGAACGAGAGACATGCGTATGCATGCTTTTTGCGCGTGTAGATTTACGTGGGTGCCTTGGTGAAATTTACATTTTATTTGTTCTGAGAAAAAGGGTATGCGAAAAAACTAATTATAAAAAAAATATCTTTCTATGAAGGACTACAAATATTTTTCCTTTATTGCTTAAACTCACTAATTTACAAGATCATAAATGTAGATAAATATGAAGATTTTCCAATTACAGGTAATTTTCTATAGATGAATGTATGCATATATTGCGTGTAGAAAAAAAAGTATAAAATAAAACATTTTTCTGAACAAAATTCTAGTCTTGTGACATTATTCAAAAACGAAGTGTTGTGTGAAAAAAAGAAAACTCGAAATTTTTATTGTAATATACATATGTGTATAGATTTAAATATTTTTAATTCATAATAGGTAAGTTAAATAATTTTAAAAATAGTAAGCATTGATTTCTAACGTTTAACGTTTTACACAAACAGTCTGTAAATTTGTTTTATACATTTTAGTATATTTAGAAACGTTTATACAAAAATAAAATGATATCGAATTTAGAATGCAAAGAATGCAAAAGAGCTTTCCTAACTGAGGAAAATTACAGAGAGCACGAACGAAGTCATGCTTCAAGCTCCAGTCGTGTAAAGCTTGTAAAAAGTGCGTTTAAAAAAAGACTTGTGACACTTGTTTACATAAACGACAACGAGGAATGCCTCCTCCCAGAGGTGTTTATGAAAGAAGCTGTGGAGTCATTAAAAAAAGAAGTTGACTACTTTTTAAAAAATAATGGTGCTCTAAAATATAATATGGAGATGTATGGCTTATATGCTTGTCCCAAAATGAGCGACCTAGAAAATACACCAATAGAGGTAAAACATTTCCAAACCAAAATGAAAGAAGTTTTCGATATTGATGAATTCACAAATGAATATTTCACTAATATTCAAAATATATTAACAAAGATGGAAGAGTTTCAAGAGCGGGATAGTGGTTGGACTCTAGTTCAACTTTTAAAACTTCACCTGAACTTAAATAAATATCAACTACTGAAAGGTTCTAGTTTTATAGCTCTCCCGCCTAAACTGATGTCAAAAAAAGCATGTATAAATGTACAAAATGATGATGATTTTTGTTTCAAATGGGCAATTTTATCAGCCATATCAACTCATAGAAATGCGCAACGAACTAGTATTTATGGGATCAACATTGCTGATGAGATAATAAATCTAAATGGATTTTCTTTAAATTTTAGTGGGTTATGCTTCCCACTTAAAATAAAAGATATACACATTTTTGAGACCAATAATCCTAATATTAGTATAAACGTTTTTGGCTATGAGATGGAAAAAGACTTAGTTGTTGGCCCATATTACAAAACAAAAGCAATAAAATCTAAGCATATACAGCTATTGTTTTTACAGAAAGATAATGGAGGAAATATAGTTTCACACTATGTATATATCAAAAATATTTCAAGGTAAATGTGATTATTATAAAAAAAAAAAAAAAAAAATCATAATAATTATATGTTTAATTTTTATATTTATTTTACATAGATTGATTCGATCACAACAAACTAGCCATCATGGAAGCATTATTCTCTGTGATGACTGTTTACAGAGTTTCCATTATCAACAAGACTTAGAAAAACATCGACAGCATTGTAAAAGACAGGTTTCTTATGCCCCCCAACAAGATAAGTCAATATTAGAATTTAATAATTATAATAATAGTATAAATGTACCTTTTGTAATATACGCTGATTCGGAATGCATATTTGAAAATATTCAAACTTGCATTCCGCGTGGTGATGTTTCGTCAACAACATTAGTTGATAGACATATTCCCTACGCAATGTCGTATTTTATTAAATGTAGTTTTAATGACAAATTAAACAAGTTACGTACCTTTAAAGGATTAGAATCGGCTAAACTATTTATAGAAAGTTTAATTCGGGATATAAGAGATTTAAATAATAATTATTTGACAAAAGTGGAAAATTTAAACTTCCATGTTATTAATATTAGCCACATTTGCTCTAAAATAATTTTAGATGAATCAAAAGTTAGAGATCATTGTCATTTGACTGGTAAATATAGGGGGGTTGCACATAGTTCTTGTAATCTTAATTATAAAGTACCGAAATTTGTCCCGGTTATTTTTCACAGTTTTTCTAGTTATGACTGTCACTTATTTGTGAAGGAGCTAAATAATATAAATGATGGTCCAATTAATATCATTCCACTCAATAAAGAGCTATATATATCACTCTCTAAAACCATAAGCGACAACAATAATGGTAATATAGAAATTCGATTTTTAGATTCCTATAGATTTTTACAATCAAGCTTAAATGATTTAGTTAAAAATTTAGGTAAGCAGGATTTGAAAATAGTTAAATCAATGTTTGGTCAAAATGAAAGTAAATTTAATTTACTTGTTAGAAAAGGTGTCTTTCCATATAGTTATTTAAATTCTATCGAAAAACTCAAAGAAACTTCTCTACCGAATATTGAGAATTTTTATAATAAATTAACAGATGAAGATTGTTCTCAAGAAGATTACACACATGCGAAAGAGGTATGGAGTACTTTTGAGTGTACAACTTTAGAAGATTATTTAATTTTATATTTGAAAACTGATGTCTTGTTATTAGCTGATGTTTTCGAAAACCTTAGATTTCTTTGCAATGATATTTATAAACTAGATCCTTGTTATTACTATACCGCTCCAGGATTTTCTTGGGACGCAATGTTAAAAATAACAGATATTAAATTAGAGTTATTGAGCGACATAGATATGATTTTATTTATACAAAAGGGGATAAGGGGAGGAATAGTACAATGTTCTCAACGACATGCCATTGCAAACAATAAATATATGAGTGATTACAATGAACATCTTCCATCTAAATATTTAATGTATTTAGATGCAAATAATTTATATGGTTGGGCAATGTCTGAAGCTGTACCAGAAGGTAATTTTGAATGGGAAACAGACATTGAAAATTTTTGTTTGGATACTATACCAGAAGATTCAACTACTGGATATATATTAGAAGTAGATTTGACGTATCCAATAGAAATTCATGATATTCATAATAACTTACCATTTTGTAGTGAAAATAAAAATCCTCCAAATTCTAAGGAAAAGAAATTAATTTGTGATTTAAATGATAAAAATGAATATGTAATACATTACAAAAACTTACAACAATGTTTAAAACATGGGTTGAAGTTAAAAAAAATTCACAGAATTTTGAAATTTAAGCAATCAACATGGTTAAAGCCATATATTTCATTAAACAATTTACATAGAACTAATGCAAAAAACTCTTTTGAAAAAAATTTCTTTAAGTTACTAAATAATGCTGTCTACGGTAAAACGATGGAAAACGTTGACAAGCGTAAGAATATAAAAATTGTTAATCGGTGGGAAAGCATTGGAAAGAAAATGGGAGCTCATGCCCTTATTGCCAAACCAGAATTTCATTCCTTTAGCATATTTCAAGAAAACATGATAGCAGTGGAGCTAAACAGAAGTTATTCGTTTTATAATAAACCCATTTATTTAAGATTTACAATCCTAGAACTTTCAAAGTGGAAGATGTATAACTTTCATTATGATTATATGCTTTTAAAATATAACATCAAAGCAGATCTAAACTATATGGATACAGATTCGTTTATATACACAGTAGAAACTGATGATTTTTATAAAGATATAATAAACGATATTGATACACACTTTGATACATCAGATTATGAAGCGAATAATAAGTTTGGTATTCCACAGAAAAATAAAAAAAAATTAGGTATGATGAAGGATGAAAATAATGGTAAGTTAATGAAGGAATTTGTGGGTCTAAGAGCAAAAATGTATGCATTCAAAACGATAGATATGAATGAAATCAAAAAGGTTAAGGGCATTAAAAGTAATATAACTAGAAATTTAAGTCTATTAGATTATAAAAACTGTTTATATAATAAGAAAATATATTATGGAAATATGTATATTTTTAAATCCAAACTTCATGATTTATATACTTCCCTAATAAATAAGATATCTTTAAGTTATCTAGATAATAAAAGGATTGTATATAATAATGTAAATACACTTGCTTGGGGGCATTACAAAGAAGAATTTATCAATGAAAGAGATGATGATTTTGTAATGGAAATTTATAATAGAGATAATCAAAACACAACTAATTGTATTATAGATCAATTTTTAAATGATGATGATGATGATTTTGTAATGGAAATTGATAATAGAGCTAATCAAAACACAACTAATTGTATTATAGATCAAATTTTAAATGATGATGATGATGATTTTGTAATGGAAATTGATGATAGAGATAATCGTAATACAACTAATTGTATTATAGATCAATTTTTAAATGATGATGACGATATTTTTATGCAAATTGAATGTTAATTTTATTTATTTATTAAAATTTTGTTTTATAAATTCAAATTATATTGTAATTCAAAACGACTGAATGTTAATTTTATTTATTTATTAAAATTTTGTTTTATAAATTCAAATTATATTGTAATTCAAAACGACATCGTTAATTAATAAGAAAAATATAAATAAACTTTAACGTATCCGTTTGTGGATATATTTATATAAATATTTGTTTGAATTATTTTAAATTACATTTATTAACTAAGAATTTTAAACATAGGTGACCACAATTAAATGTATTAAAGTTCTGTTTTCGCTCATAATTATATTTAATGGGTATCTTTAAATAATTAACAAGTTCAATTGGAGGTTGTAAGTTTCCAAAGCTATCAAAATATTCTTTATAGTTATGATTTTTATAATAGGCTACCCAGTGAGTTCCAGCACCACGAGAGTTATCTAGATTAACAATACCACATTCTTGAACTAATGGTTTTTTAGGCAAACGATCTCGCATAAACACACCTCTAAAATTTTCGAGTTTTTTACCATATTTTATTAAATCTAGATCAGTTAATGGTCGATTGGGTAGGTTATCTAAAAGTTTTTTGGAATCGGTTTATAATACAGTCCATATCCAGATTTATATGGTTTAAGATATAAGCCTTTTCCCATAGCAATTGATTCCATGTGTCTATTATGCCGAGTAGCCTCGGCTAGTTGTTCGTTTCCATTTTTAATATCATTTACAGCCTTAATAATAGACGATCCACCCGTAGCCAAACCACCAAGTGCGGATAAAGCTGTTAGGATTGGAATTAGTGGAAGAAATCCACCGATTTTGGGCATTGGTATAACTCTCGGTATCACAATATTAGCCCTCTTCTTCCCTTTGAAGTTCGAAGTAATGGATTTTAACGCAATTTTAACAGCAGCCTTTAAATTGTCTGGTTTTTCATTTCTCAAGAGGTTAAGAGTATTTTTAACAGCTTTTGAAAACAATTTTCTATCACATGTTTTTTTCATTTGACTCTTTTTTTTCTGTGGCTTTTTAGATTTATGAATTTTTATATTGTTCATACCTAATCCGAATTTAAGTTTTGATTTCATAGCGTTTGTTACGAACCAAGCGTTAGCCTTTTCTTTGAAATCACTATCTTTAGATTGCACTTGTTGCCAAGCTTTTTCAACTAAAATTTTATCCGCTTTATGTCTCTTATTAATATCGTTTGTTTCTGAATATGTAATATCGTGTTCCCTACACGCTGCATCCAATGAATTTATTCCCTTATCACCTCTTGCTAAACGTTTTTCAAGTTTTGTTCCAGGTCCACAAAACTGATAACCAGGTAAATGTAGTTCAACAGGTAATTTGTTTATTAAGTTGTTTACTAATCCACTACCAATATTATACTGATTATCTTTAACTCCCTTTTTATAGTTTATATTCATTTTTTATTAATTATATGATATGTGTAATGGGATTGACACTATAAACTTAAATGATGAGGTTTCGCTATATAATAAGAAATTTATATCAAAACCAAGTTAGTTATAAAAATGCGATTAGTAAAACAAGCTAAACAAATTGTAGTAAGAAATGCGGATGCATCACAAGAAAACGAACCGAAAATTAAACATAGTACACTTTTACCAAATTCAATACGAGCATTAATTGTAGGCCCTTCAAATTGTGGCAAAACTAATGTTATGATTAGTCTAATAGAGAGCCCCAACGGTTTAAGTTTTAAAAACATTTACATATATTCAAAATCTTTATATCAACCAAAATACTGTTATCTCAAGGAATTGATACACCCAATAAAAGGAATAAATATTTTTACATTTGCGGAAAACGAGAAAGTTATTAGTCCTACAGAAGCGAACTCACATTCTATCATAATATTTGATGATGTTATTTGTGGAAAACAAGACACTATAAGAGATTACTTTTGTATGGGCAGACATAAGAATATAGATTGTTTTTATTTATGTCAAACGTACACAAAAATCCCTAAACATCTTATACGTGATAATGCGAATATGATTATAATATTTAAACAGGATGAAATGAATTTACGACATATATATAATGATCATGTAATTGGTGATATGTCATTTAAAGAATTTACAAATATATGTAGTGAATGTTGGAAAAATAAATATGGCTTTCTTGTTATCAGTAAGGATAATCTGATAAATAAAGGGCGATATAGAAAAGGTTTTGATGAATTCATAGAACTATAAGTAAGCAGATCTTAAGTAGTTATAATGCAGATTGCAATCAGACATAAAACAGATCATTAGCAGATAATTATCAGTTGCTTAAGCAGATATCAGGCCGATCATTATCAAATATAAAGCAGATTTCAAGCACATATAAAAACAATAACTATGTATAATAAATTGTTAAAGGATATTGTTAAGAAAAGAGGAGTATTGAAAGCAAAATTAAAAAATCTCAAATTAGACAATATAGAACGAGTTAATATTTTAGAAGATACATTCAAACCAATAACTAAACCTTTAAATACGATAATTGGAAAAATTAATGAATATCAAACTGATGATATATTGAATGATACATCTAAGTCCATAACCAAACCTTTGAATAAAATAATAAAAAAAGATGATGATTATAACTCAGATGATTATCAATCTAATGATAACATAACAGATCCACAACTTCCACCACTACCATCCGACGACAGTTCAAACAATTTTGATGATGCAATAGATTATAACCAAGTTACTGAAACTGATTTGAAAAAATATCCATTAGCTGAAAATATAGAATTACTCCTCAATAATAAAACAATAGATAAAATTTATGGTTTCAACATAGATGAAAGCGGAAATTGGCGATATGCAAATAATGAATTAAATTTTAATGCTGATAACTCTATTAAAATAGGGAATTCAACGTGGAAAATGACTCCAGGATTATTTGAATTAGTTTTCCATTCAAAGCCTCTACATTATAATAAAAATGATTTAAGAAAATATAAAGAAATTTTAATAAGTACCAATGCTCACAAACGTCAATATCAATCAAAAAGTCAAATTAAAGGTACACGAGCTTATAAATATATTCGTATAATAAAAAATTTATTTAATACTAAACCAAATATTCTAACGAAAGGTAGTGGATTCTCATTAAAGACTATTGATAATCGTAGATCTAGTTATATATATTGGAATGACACAAATGAATTAGTTGACAGATTACGTTTACTTATTTCATCAGAAAGTGTTGGTCATAATAATCACAATAACGAAATCATTTCCATTATTGAAGAATTGAAAGAAGCTGATATAATATATTAAACTAAAAATGACTTATATAAATAAGTTTGGAGAAACGTCCTTCCGACATAATCTAAATGACTCAAAGTTAAAATTATATAAATATAATTTGCAATTGAATAACATAACAAAAGATATAGAAAAACTGGATAATATAATTAAAACTATTAACAAACAACGTGAAGAACTTAAAAACGATTATAATTCTCAATTAAACATTATCAAAAGGGATGTTAAAGTATTACAAGAATTAATTACAAAAGGAATCAATGAAAATGTTGAAGCTATTGAAAAAATAGTGAGGAATCAAATAAGTTATGCAAATGAAGACTTTTCAAAGAATATCGAAGAGAGATTCAATACACTTGAGGATTTTATATTTAAATCGATGAAGAGAAATGATGTAAACGTTGAGGTGAAAAAACGAAAACTTGAATTTCCTAAAATTAAAGGATAAAAATTTTATATAAATATTTGACACTCATATCTGAATGCTTAATAGTAAAGAATCTTATTTCAAAATGAACTTAGATAAAAGAGAAATAGTTGATGAACTTCATAAGCAAGCGCGAAAAAATTTTAAAAGAAGACGGGTTATCATAAAAGGAATCGATGATTTATGGCAGGCGGATTTGGTTGAGATGGGCAACTACGCAACATATAATACCGGTCACCGTTATCTCTTAACAGTAATAGATTCTTTTTCAAAAAAAGCTTGGGCTATAGCAGTGAAAAATAAAACTGCTCTCAACATAACGAACGCCATGAAAAACATTTTCATAAAAAGCAATCGTAAACCAAAAAATTTACAGTATATTATTGGCATTCTGGCACACGTGTAATGTATGTATGTATGTATGTATGTATATATTTCTATGAAGGACAAACAAATATTTTTTTTCCCATAAGGACGGATATTCCAATACATGTATTTTCCCATTAGGAAGTTTTCCGCAAATGTAAAAATATTTATTCCTTTTATTGGGTGTATCAATTCCTTGAGATAACAGTATTTTGGTTGATATAAAGATTTTGAATATATGTAAATGTTTTTAAAACTTAAACCGTTGGGGCTCTCTATTAGACTAATCATAACATTAGTTTTGCCACAATTTGAAGGGCCTACAATTAATGCTCGTATTGAATTTGGTAAAAGTGTACTATGTTTAATTTTCGGTTCGTTTTCTTGTGATGCATCCGCATTTCTTACTACAATTTGTTTAGCTTGTTTTACTAATCGCATTTTTATAACTAACTTGGTTTTGATATAAATTTCTTATTATATAGCGAAACCTCATCATTTAAGTTTATAGTGTCAATCCCATTACACATATCATATAATTAATAAAAAATGAATATAAACTATAAAAAGGGAGTTAAAGATAATCAGTATAATATTGGTAGTGGATTAGTAAACAACTTAATAAACAAATTACCTGTTGAACTACATTTACCTGGTTATCAGTTTTGTGGACCTGGAACAAAACTTGAAAAACGTTTAGCAAGAGGTGATAAGGGAATAAATTCATTGGATGCAGCGTGTAGGGAACACGATATTACATATTCAGAAACAAACGATATTAATAAGAGACATAAAGCGGATAAAATTTTAGTTGAAAAAGCTTGGCAACAAGTGCAATCTAAAGATAGTGATTTCAAAGAAAAGGCTAACGCTTGGTTCGTAACAAACGCTATGAAATCAAAACTTAAATTCGGATTAGGTATGAACAATATAAAAATTCATAAATCTAAAAAGCCACAGAAAAAAAAGAGTCAAATGAAAAAAACATGTGATAGAAAATTGTTTTCAAAAGCTGTTAAAAATACTCTTAACCTCTTGAGAAATGAAAAACCAGACAATTTAAAGGCTGCTGTTAAAATTGCGTTAAAATCCATTACTTCGAACTTCAAAGGGAAGAAGAGGGCTAATATTGTGATACCGAGAGTTATACCAATGCCCAAAATCGGTGGATTTCTTCCACTAATTCCAATCCTAACAGCTTTATCCGCACTTGGTGGTTTGGCTACGGGTGGATCGTCTATTATTAAGGCTGTAAATGATATTAAAAATGGAAACGAACAACTAGCCGAGGCTACTCGGCATAATAGACACATGGAATCAATTGCTATGGGAAAAGGCTTATATCTTAAACCATATAAATCTGGATATGGACTGTATTATAAACCGATTCCAAAAAACTTTTAGATAACCTACCCAATCGACCATTAACTGATCTAGATTTAATAAAATATGGTAAAAAACTCGAAAATTTTAGAGGTGTGTTTATGCGAGATCGTTTGCCTAAAAAACCATTAGTTCAAGAATGTGGTATTGTTAATCTAGATAACTCTCGTGGTGCTGGAACTCACTGGGTAGCCTATTATAAAAATCATAACTATAAAGAATATTTTGATAGCTTTGGAAACTTACAACCTCCAATTGAACTTGTTAATTATTTAAAGATACCCATTAAATATAATTATGAGCGAAAACAGAACTTTAATACATTTAATTGTGGTCACCTATGTTTAAAATTCTTAGTTAATAAATGTAATTTAAAATAATTCAAACAAATATTTATATAAATATATCCACAAACGGATACGTTAAAGTTTATTTATATTTTTCTTATTAATTAACGATGTCGTTTTGAATTACAATATAATTTGAATTTATAAAACAAAATTTTAATAAATAAATAAAATTAACATTCAGTCGTTTTGAATTACAATATAATTTGAATTTATAAAACAAAATTTTAATAAATAAATAAAATTAACATTCAATTTGCATAAAAATATCGTCATCATCATTTAAAAATTGATCTATAATACAATTAGTTGTATTACGATTATCTCTATCATCAATTTCCATTACAAAATCATCATCATCATCATTTAAAATTTGATCTATAATACAATTAGTTGTGTTTTGATTAGCTCTATTATCAATTTCCATTACAAAATCATCATCATCATCATTTAAAAATTGATCTATAATACAATTAGTTGTGTTTTGATTATCTCTATTATAAATTTCCATTACAAAATCATCATCTCTTTCATTGATAAATTCTTCTTTGTAATGCCCCCAAGCAAGTGTATTTACATTATTATATACAATCCTTTTATTATCTAGATAACTTAAAGATATCTTATTTATTAGGGAAGTATATAAATCATGAAGTTTGGATTTAAAAATATACATATTTCCATAATATATTTTCTTATTATATAAACAGTTTTTATAATCTAATAGACTTAAATTTCTAGTTATATTACTTTTAATGCCCTTAACCTTTTTGATTTCATTCATATCTATCGTTTTGAATGCATACATTTTTGCTCTTAGACCCACAAATTCCTTCATTAACTTACCATTATTTTCATCCTTCATCATACCTAATTTTTTTTTATTTTTCTGTGGAATACCAAACTTATTATTCGCTTCATAATCTGATGTATCAAAGTGTGTATCAATATCGTTTATTATATCTTTATAAAAATCATCAGTTTCTACTGTGTATATAAACGAATCTGTATCCATATAGTTTAGATCTGCTTTGATGTTATATTTTAAAAGCATATAATCATAATGAAAGTTATACATCTTCCACTTTGAAAGTTCTAGGATTGTAAATCCTAAATAAATGGGTTTATTATAAAACGAATAACTTCTGTTTAGCTCCACTGCTATCATGTTTTCTTGAAATATGCTAAAGGAATGAAATTCTGGTTTGGCAATAAGGGCATGAGCTCCCATTTTCTTTCCAATGCTTTCCCACCGATTAACAATTTTTATATTCTTACGCTTGTCAACGTTTTCCATCGTTTTACCGTAGACAGCATTATTTAGTAACTTAAAGAAATTTTTTTCAAAAGAGTTTTTTGCATTAGTTCTATGTAAATTGTTTAATGAAATATATGGCTTTAACCATGTTGATTGCTTAAATTTCAAAATTCTGTGAATTTTTTTTAACTTCAACCCATGTTTTAAACATTGTTGTAAGTTTTTGTAATGTATTACATATTCATTTTTATCATTTAAATCACAAATTAATTTCTTTTCCTTAGAATTTGGAGGATTTTTATTTTCACTACAAAATGGTAAGTTATTATGAATATCATGAATTTCTATTGGATACGTCAAATCTACTTCTAATATATATCCAGTAGTTGAATCTTCTGGTATAGTATCCAAACAAAAATTTTCAATGTCTGTTTCCCATTCAAAATTACCTTCTGGTACAGCTTCAGACATTGCCCAACCATATAAATTATTTGCATCTAAATACATTAAATATTTAGATGGAAGATGTTCATTGTAATCACTCATATATTTATTGTTTGCAATGGCATGTCGTTGAGAACATTGTACTATTCCTCCCCTTATCCCCTTTTGTATAAATAAAATCATATCTATGTCGCTCAATAACTCTAATTTAATATCTGTTATTTTTAACATTGCGTCCCAAGAAAATCCTGGAGCGGTATAGTAATAACAAGGATCTAGTTTATAAATATCATTGCAAAGAAATCTAAGGTTTTCGAAAACATCAGCTAATAACAAGACATCAGTTTTCAAATATAAAATTAAATAATCTTCTAAAGTTGTACACTCAAAAGTACTCCATACCTCTTTCGCATGTGTGTAATCTTCTTGAGAACAATCTTCATCTGTTAATTTATTATAAAAATTCTCAATATTCGGTAGAGAAGTTTCTTTGAGTTTTTCGATAGAATTTAAATAACTATATGGAAAGACACCTTTTCTAACAAGTAAATTAAATTTACTTTCATTTTGACCAAACATTGATTTAACTATTTTCAAATCCTGCTTACCTAAATTTTTAACTAAATCATTTAAGCTTGATTGTAAAAATCTATAGGAATCTAAAAATCGAATTTCTATATTACCATTATTGTTGTCGCTTATGGTTTTAGAGAGTGATATATATAGCTCTTTATTGAGTGGAATGATATTAATTGGACCATCATTTATATTATTTAGCTCCTTCACAAATAAGTGACAGTCATAACTAGAAAAACTGTGAAAAATAACCGGGACAAATTTCGGTACTTTATAATTAAGATTACAAGAACTATGTGCAACCCCCCTATATTTACCAGTCAAATGACAATGATCTCTAACTTTTGATTCATCTAAAATTATTTTAGAGCAAATGTGGCATATATTATTAGCATGGAAGTTTAAATTTTCCACTTTTGTCAAATAATTATTATTTAAATCTCTTATATCCCGAATTAAACTTTCTATAAATAGTTTAGCCGATTCTAATCCTTTAAAGGTACGTAACTTGTTTAATTTGTCATTAAAACTACATTTAATAAAATACGACATTGCGTAGGGAATATGTCTATCAACTAATGTTGTTGACGAAACATCACCACGCGGAATGCAAGTTTGAATATTTTCAAATATGCATTCCGAATCAGCGTATATTACAAAAGGTACATTTATACTATTATTATAATTATTAAATTCTAATATTGACTTATCTTGTTGGGGGGCATAAGAAACCTGTCTTTTACAATGCTGTCGATGTTTTTCTAAGTCTTGTTGATAATGGAAACTCTGTAAACAGTCATCACAGAGAATAATGCTTCCATGATGGCTAGTTTGTTGTGATCGAATCAATCTATGTAAAATAAATATAAAAATTAAACATATAATTATTATGATTTTTTTTTTTTTTTTTTTTTATAATAATCACATTTACCTTGAAATATTTTTGATATATACATAGTGTGAAACTATATTTCCTCCATTATCTTTCTGTAAAAACAATAGCTGTATATGCTTAGATTTTATTGCTTTTGTTTTGTAATATGGGCCAACAACTAAGTCTTTTTCCATCTCATAGCCAAAAACGTTTATACTAATATTAGGATTATTGGTCTCAAAAATGTGTATATCTTTTATTTTAAGTGGGAAGCATAACCCACTAAAATTTAAAGAAAATCCATTTAGATTTATTATCTCATCAGCAATGTTGATCCCATAAATACTAGTTCGTTGCGCATTTCTATGAGTTGATATGGCTGATAAAATTGCCCATTTGAAACAAAAATCATCATCATTTTGTACATTTATACATGCTTTTTTTGACATCAGTTTAGGCGGGAGAGCTATAAAACTAGAACCTTTCAGTAGTTGATATTTATTTAAGTTCAGGTGAAGTTTTAAAAGTTGAACTAGAGTCCAACCACTATCCCGCTCTTGAAACTCTTCCATCTTTGTTAATATATTTTGAATATTAGTGAAATATTCATTTGTGAATTCATCAATATCGAAAACTTCTTTCATTTTGGTTTGGAAATGTTTTACCTCTATTGGTGTATTTTCTAGGTCGCTCATTTTGGGACAAGCATATAAGCCATACATCTCCATATTATATTTTAGAGCACCATTATTTTTTAAAAAGTAGTCAACTTCTTTTTTTAATGACTCCACAGCTTCTTTCATAAACACCTCTGGGAGGAGGCATTCCTCGTTGTCGTTTATGTAAACAAGTGTCACAAGTCTTTTTTTAAACGCACTTTTTACAAGCTTTACACGACTGGAGCTTGAAGCATGACTTCGTTCGTGCTCTCTGTAATTTTCCTCAGTTAGGAAAGCTCTTTTGCATTCTTTGCATTCTAAATTCGATATCATTTTATTTTTGTATAAACGTTTCTAAATATACTAAAATGTATAAAACAAATTTACAGACTGTTTGTGTAAAACGTTAAACGTTAGAAATCAATGCTTACTATTTTTAAAATTATTTAACTTACCTATTATGAATTAAAAATATTTAAATCTATACACATATGTATATTACAATAAAAATTTCGAGTTTTCTTTTTTTCACACAACACTTCGTTTTTGAATAATGTCACAAGACTAGAATTTTGTTCAGAAAAATGTTTTATTTTATACTTTTTTTTCTACACGCAATATATGCATACATTCATCTATAGAAAATTACCTGTAATTGGAAAATCTTCATATTTATCTACATTTATGATCTTGTAAATTAGTGAGTTTAAGCAATAAAGGAAAAATATTTGTAGTCCTTCATAGAAAGATATTTTTTTTATAATTAGTTTTTTCGCATACCCTTTTTCTCAGAACAAATAAAATGTAAATTTCACCAAGGCACCCACGTAAATCTACACGCGCAAAAAGCATGCATACGCATGTCTCTCGTTCTTAATACTTTAAAAATACTTAATATCATGTGTCTTGCATGTGCATGTTAATTTTTAAATGTCCTATCCTTTTTTTTCTTTTAAAATGAAAATTAGAGTAAAGCAAAATACATCTAAATGCTGTGACATGAAAAAGCATGCAAAAGCATGCTTACGCACTACATGCAATGGAAATATCCTTCCTTATAGGAATATTTTTTCATGTAATTTATTTTTTTGGTGAGAATTTTGAAATTTCTATATATGTGTAAAAAAGTAAAAAAAAAAACATTGTAATGCATACATATACATATGACCATGTGTCTTGCACATGCATGTTTAACTTTCATCAAATTTTTAAATGTCCTATCCTTTTTCTTAAAATGAAAATAAATAAGATAACTTATTTTAAACATAAACTCTCATTTTCATAAAATTTAAATGAATTTGAAATATATTATATGCATTTTATTTTAATTTTTTCAAACAAAATTTTCCTGAAATGGATTTCAAATTCACTTTGTTAACGTGCATGTGCATGTTTAACATAAAACCAAAAATCAATAAATAATAGGGGCTCACTTCACTTTACTAAATATATTTATTGTTTTAAAAATTGTGTAACTACATAAAATTTCTTATGACAAATGAAAAAATTTAGCTATAGTTTAGTTCGAATATTGCTGAACCATTTGGTGATTGACGTCCTTTGTAAATAATTGTCCAAATTTTGTCATTCATTTTTGATAAGTAAGGATCCTCTCTGTTTAAATATTTAACGATTCTTTGCGGAAGATAAAACCACTTATTGTTGTTTAAATATGCAATAACTTTGGATCCATATTGTGTAACCTTCCATTCAAAATTTAAAATCTTGTAAGGTTCATTTAAGGGAATATCATCAATTTTTGTGTATTCAGATTTTATTCCTTGCGCAATGTTAATTATTTGTTGATAGATCTAAAAACAAACAAAAAAATTAGTTAAATTTTATATGTATTTCTTAAACTTTCATATAATAAATAAAAAAATTCTAATGTTATGTTAAACTTCATTCTTACCATTGTTGTTGAACGTAATTTCAAGGATCTTTGAATAACAATAACTAAAACTAAATTATAATTGGTCTTTTATATACATATTTTTGAGTCAATCGAACTCTCATTTTTTTTTATATAATTACTCAAATGAGAATCTCATTCGAATTGTTCCATTTACAAAAATGTCTTCGTTAAACTTTTTATGAGAAAAATATATTCTCATTTGAAGTTAACTTTGTTGTAGGAATATATGTATGTACTAGAATATCCTTTCTTATGAAAAAATACATGTATTGGAATATCAGTCCTTATGCGAAAATACATGTATTGGAATATCCTTCCTAATGGGAAAATACATGTATTGGAATATCCGTCCTTATGGGAAAAAAAATATTTGTTTGTCCTTCATAGAAATATATACATACATACATACATACATACATACATACATACATTACACGTGTGCCAGAATGCCAATAATATACTACTGTGCCAGAATGCCCATATGTGCCAGAATGCCCATATGTGCCAGAATGCCCATAAATATACTACTGTGCTAGAATGCCCATATGTGCCAGAATGCCCATATGTGCCAGAATGCCCATATGTGCCAGAATGCCCATAAATATACTACTGTGCCAGAATGCCCATATGT
Organism: Tachina lurida; assembly: GCA_944452675.1. Lineage (NCBI taxonomy): Eukaryota > Metazoa > Arthropoda > Insecta > Diptera > Tachinidae > Tachina > Tachina lurida. Next base: position 86,928,236 of record OX101752.1, read on the forward strand.
GCCAGAATGCCCATAAATATACTACTGTGTCGAAAACACATGACACGTTTTTAAGCATTCTCTAAGCGTTCAAACATTTATGCTATGTTTAGACGACGACTTGAATCACCTACTTCGCTCTATGAATCATGCTGTTTAGACTACGCTTTCGTGCTTCATGTGCAGCGTGCCAATTTAGTGCGTTTCGTAATAGATTTAAAGGTTTTTAATTCATAACAGTGCGGAATTTTTCAAATTGTTGCTTAAGAAAAAGGCACTAAATTGGTGCTTTTCACCTTTGATTTTAGTGCGTTTTACATATCTACTAAATATTAATTTGTTAAAGTGTGATGGCCTTATTTTCACTTTTCAACATCTATCTGATTTAGACACGCAAAGTTTCCTTTGCAGAATGTTAATTCAGGTGGGTGAAATACAAAGGAAGAAAAACTTTATCTTTCATAGTGAGAAAAAATAATATATTTCTAGAAATTAGAAGTTAGGATACAATACACGTTATAAAATAACTTAATTACAATAATCTAATTAATAACCACTGAGGAAAGCAATGTATTGCTTTCTTGATAACGAAAGCTTCCAAAAATGCTTCTGAAAAGTACGTAAGTCTCTCTAATAAAGTGGACAAAAGTAAAAAAAATGTAAACCAGTAACTTTAGCATCTGAGTACACAAAAACTACACATTATTACTTCTGTAAAACGAATTAGTAAGGCAAAAAATTAATGGCTTTTTGGAAACTAAATGCATTGCTTCTAGCTGGCTTACAAAAACTCTTCTGGGAAGCGGTAATTTTTGCTGGGATGGTGAAATTGAAGAAATAGAACGAAGTATCAGAAATTTAAGGATACATAAATGAAAAACTTGCACAGAACTGATAAATTTTAGATTAAAGTTTATAATTATAGAAATTCAACTAATCATAAGCCATTTCTAAAACTGTCAATATTTGCTCTAAGACTTAATGTTGAAGTAGAAATAACTTTTATCAATCAAATTGTAAATTGTTTCATTCATATAAAATACGGTCTAAAAAAAAAGGCTTATGTTGTTCAGAGTGTAACATACTGAACCATGTTCATGTAAAAATTAATTCAGATTAAACGCCTAAAAATCTAATTGTTTTATTAAAACAGTTTTATGGCCAGAGAAAGAAGATGAAACTGCATTTCCTGAAACGAGGATTATAATTCTCGTTGATCACTCTTTTGTTAAAATAATACACCATAATTGGAGTGACTTGCCAATTGAACTTCAATTATTTTCCTACTAATATTGTACTTACAAGCAAAATCGAAATATGGCTCGATATAATTGAAATTATTACAAAAACCTATGAAATGTTGTAAAATTGAGGGTGGCGTTGGCTGAAGTAGTTAGCACGCTGACTACAAAACCGAAGGTCCTGGGTTCAATCCCTGTATCGAACAGTCATTAAATAACAACACCACGCATTTTTCTGATGTGCATTAGTGTTCCTTGTATCAGTTGTTGTAGGAAAGTTCAAGTGATGAAGGCATAGTCACTGGTCACTGAACTATACCGACTTCAGGAGATACTAATCCTAATGTAACATCAGAGCGCCCTCCTTCGTTGTGTAGCAGAATCATCGGCGAAGTAAAATAATCAATGAAATGGCTACAAAACAAAGCTTAAAAAAAATTAATACGCCTCATTTAACATCAGGGAGGCGCTGCAACACTGCATTATTAAAAACGTGCAAGCAGAGTTGTAAAAGAATGAAGCTTTCCTCTATCTCTCCCTTCACCACCTGTCTTCTCTACCACTATCCCTTTCCTAAAAGAAGGTAACACCTAGTAATAGTAGTAGGCATTAATTGCCTGAGTGTTACTTCTCTTTATAAAAAAAAAAAAAAAAAAAAAAAAAAAAAAAGTTAACTACAATTTTAAATTTACAACATTTCATAGGTTTTTGTAATAATTTCAATTATATCGAGCCATATTTCGATTTTGCTTGTAAGTACAATATTAGTAGGAAAATAATTGAAGTTCAATTGGCAAGTCACTCCAATTATGGTGTATTATTTTAACAAAAGAATGATCAACGAGAATTATAATCCTCGTTTCAGGAAATGCAGTTTCATCTTCTTTCTCTGGCCATAAAACTGTTTTAATAAAACAATTAGATTTTTAGGCGTTTAATCTGAATTAATTTTTACATGAACATGGTTCAGTATGTTACACTCTGAACAACATAAGCCTTTTTTTTTAGACCGTATTTTATATGAATGAAACAATTTACAATTTGATTGATAAAAGTTATTTCTACTTCAACATTAAGTCTTAGAGCAAATATTGACAGTTTTAGAAATGGCTTATGATTAGTTGAATTTCTATAATTATAAACTTTAATCTAAAATTTATCAGTTCTGTGCAAGTTTTTCATTTATGTATCCTTAAATTTCTGATACTTCGTTCTATTTCTTCAATTTCACCATCCCAGCAAAAATTACCGCTTCCCAGAAGAGTTTTTGTAAGCCAGCTAGAAGCAATGCATTTAGTTTCCAAAAAGCCATTAATTTTTTGCCTTACTAATTCGTTTTACAGAAGTAATAATGTGTAGTTTTTGTGTACTCAGATGCTAAAGTTACTGGTTTACATTTTTTTTACTTTTGTCCACTTTATTAGAGAGACTTACGTACTTTTCAGAAGCATTTTTGGAAGCTTTCGTTATCAAGAAAGCAATACATTGCTTTCCTCAGTGGTTATTAATTAGATTATTGTAATTAAGTTATTTTATAACGTGTATTGTATCCTAACTTCTAATTTCTAGAAATATATTATTTTTTCTCACTATGAAAGATAAAGTTTTTCTTCCTTTGTATTTCACCCACCTGAATTAACATTCTGCAAAGGAAACTTTGCGTGTCTAAATCAGATAGATGTTGAAAAGTGAAAATAAGGCCATCACACTTTAACAAATTAATATTTAGTAGATATGTAAAACGCACTAAAATCAAAGGTGAAAAGCACCAATTTAGTGCCTTTTTCTTAAGCAACAATTTGAAAAATTCCGCACTGTTATGAATTAAAAACCTTTAAATCTATTACGAAACGCACTAAATTGGCACGCTGCACATGAAGCACGAAAGCGTAGTCTAAACAGCATGATTCATAGAGCGAAGTAGGTGATTCAAGTCGTCGTCTAAACATAGCATAAATGTTTGAACGCTTAGAGAATGCTTAAAAACGTGTCATGTGTTTTCGACACAGTAGTATATTTATGGGCATTCTGGCACATATGGGCATTCTGGCACAGTAGTATATTTATGGGCATTCTGGCACATATGGGCATTCTGGCACATATGGGCATTCTGGCACATATGGGCATTCTAGCACAGTAGTATATTTATGGGCATTCTGGCACATATGGGCATTCTGGCACATATGGGCATTCTGGCACAGTAGTATATTATTGGCATTCTGGCACACGTGTAATGTATGTATGTATGTATGTATGTATGTATGTATGTATATATTTCTATGAAGGACAAACAAATATTTTTTTTCCCATAAGGACGGATATTCCAATACATGTATTTTCCCATTAGGAAGGATATTCCAATACATGTATTTTCGCATAAGGACTGATATTCCAATACATGTATTTTTTCATAAGAAAGGATATTCTAGTACATACATATATTCCTACAACAAAGTTAACTTCAAATGAGAATATATTTTTCTCATAAAAAGTTTAACGAAGACATTTTTGTAAATGGAACAATTCGAATGAGATTCTCATTTGAGTAATTATATAAAAAAAAATGAGAGTTCGATTGACTCAAAAATATGTATATAAAAGACCAATTATAATTTAGTTTTAGTTATTGTTATTCAAAGATCCTTGAAATTACGTTCAACAACAATGGTAAGAATGAAGTTTAACATAACATTAGAATTTTTTTATTTATTATATGAAAGTTTAAGAAATACATATAAAATTTAACTAATTTTTTTGTTTGTTTTTAGATCTATCAACAAATAATTAACATTGCGCAAGGAATAAAATCTGAATACACAAAAATTGATGATATTCCCTTAAATGAACCTTACAAGATTTTAAATTTTGAATGGAAGGTTACACAATATGGATCCAAAGTTATTGCATATTTAAACAACAATAAGTGGTTTTATCTTCCGCAAAGAATCGTTAAATATTTAAACAGAGAGGATCCTTACTTATCAAAAATGAATGACAAAATTTGGACAATTATTTACAAAGGACGTCAATCACCAAATGGTTCAGCAATATTCGAACTAAACTATAGCTAAATTTTTTCATTTGTCATAAGAAATTTTATGTAGTTACACAATTTTTAAAACAATAAATATATTTAGTAAAGTGAAGTGAGCCCCTATTATTTATTGATTTTTGGTTTTATGTTAAACATGCACATGCACGTTAACAAAGTGAATTTGAAATCCATTTCAGGAAAATTTTGTTTGAAAAAATTAAAATAAAATGCATATAATATATTTCAAATTCATTTAAATTTTATGAAAATGAGAGTTTATGTTTAAAATAAGTTATCTTATTTATTTTCATTTTAAGAAAAAGGATAGGACATTTAAAAATTTGATGAAAGTTAAACATGCATGTGCAAGACACATGGTCATATGTATATGTATGCATTACAATGTTTTTTTTTTACTTTTTTACACATATATAGAAATTTCAAAATTCTCACCAAAAAAATAAATTACATGAAAAAATATTCCTATAAGGAAGGATATTTCCATTGCATGTAGTGCGTAAGCATGCTTTTGCATGCTTTTTCATGTCACAGCATTTAGATGTATTTTGCTTTACTCTAATTTTCATTTTAAAAGAAAAAAAAGGATAGGACATTTAAAAATTAACATGCACATGCAAGACACATGCTATTAAGTATTTTTAAAGTATTAAGAACGAGAGACATGCGTATGCATGCTTTTTGCGCGTGTAGATTTACGTGGGTGCCTTGGTGAAATTTACATTTTATTTGTTCTGAGAAAAAGGGTATGCGAAAAAACTAATTATAAAAAAAATATCTTTCTATGAAGGACTACAAATATTTTTCCTTTATTGCTTAAACTCACTAATTTACAAGATCATAAATGTAGATAAATATGAAGATTTTCCAATTACAGGTAATTTTCTATAGATGAATGTATGCATATATTGCGTGTAGAAAAAAAAGTATAAAATAAAACATTTTTCTGAACAAAATTCTAGTCTTGTGACATTATTCAAAAACGAAGTGTTGTGTGAAAAAAAGAAAACTCGAAATTTTTATTGTAATATACATATGTGTATAGATTTAAATATTTTTAATTCATAATAGGTAAGTTAAATAATTTTAAAAATAGTAAGCATTGATTTCTAACGTTTAACGTTTTACACAAACAGTCTGTAAATTTGTTTTATACATTTTAGTATATTTAGAAACGTTTATACAAAAATAAAATGATATCGAATTTAGAATGCAAAGAATGCAAAAGAGCTTTCCTAACTGAGGAAAATTACAGAGAGCACGAACGAAGTCATGCTTCAAGCTCCAGTCGTGTAAAGCTTGTAAAAAGTGCGTTTAAAAAAAGACTTGTGACACTTGTTTACATAAACGACAACGAGGAATGCCTCCTCCCAGAGGTGTTTATGAAAGAAGCTGTGGAGTCATTAAAAAAAGAAGTTGACTACTTTTTAAAAAATAATGGTGCTCTAAAATATAATATGGAGATGTATGGCTTATATGCTTGTCCCAAAATGAGCGACCTAGAAAATACACCAATAGAGGTAAAACATTTCCAAACCAAAATGAAAGAAGTTTTCGATATTGATGAATTCACAAATGAATATTTCACTAATATTCAAAATATATTAACAAAGATGGAAGAGTTTCAAGAGCGGGATAGTGGTTGGACTCTAGTTCAACTTTTAAAACTTCACCTGAACTTAAATAAATATCAACTACTGAAAGGTTCTAGTTTTATAGCTCTCCCGCCTAAACTGATGTCAAAAAAAGCATGTATAAATGTACAAAATGATGATGATTTTTGTTTCAAATGGGCAATTTTATCAGCCATATCAACTCATAGAAATGCGCAACGAACTAGTATTTATGGGATCAACATTGCTGATGAGATAATAAATCTAAATGGATTTTCTTTAAATTTTAGTGGGTTATGCTTCCCACTTAAAATAAAAGATATACACATTTTTGAGACCAATAATCCTAATATTAGTATAAACGTTTTTGGCTATGAGATGGAAAAAGACTTAGTTGTTGGCCCATATTACAAAACAAAAGCAATAAAATCTAAGCATATACAGCTATTGTTTTTACAGAAAGATAATGGAGGAAATATAGTTTCACACTATGTATATATCAAAAATATTTCAAGGTAAATGTGATTATTATAAAAAAAAAAAAAAAAAAAATCATAATAATTATATGTTTAATTTTTATATTTATTTTACATAGATTGATTCGATCACAACAAACTAGCCATCATGGAAGCATTATTCTCTGTGATGACTGTTTACAGAGTTTCCATTATCAACAAGACTTAGAAAAACATCGACAGCATTGTAAAAGACAGGTTTCTTATGCCCCCCAACAAGATAAGTCAATATTAGAATTTAATAATTATAATAATAGTATAAATGTACCTTTTGTAATATACGCTGATTCGGAATGCATATTTGAAAATATTCAAACTTGCATTCCGCGTGGTGATGTTTCGTCAACAACATTAGTTGATAGACATATTCCCTACGCAATGTCGTATTTTATTAAATGTAGTTTTAATGACAAATTAAACAAGTTACGTACCTTTAAAGGATTAGAATCGGCTAAACTATTTATAGAAAGTTTAATTCGGGATATAAGAGATTTAAATAATAATTATTTGACAAAAGTGGAAAATTTAAACTTCCATGCTAATAATATATGCCACATTTGCTCTAAAATAATTTTAGATGAATCAAAAGTTAGAGATCATTGTCATTTGACTGGTAAATATAGGGGGGTTGCACATAGTTCTTGTAATCTTAATTATAAAGTACCGAAATTTGTCCCGGTTATTTTTCACAGTTTTTCTAGTTATGACTGTCACTTATTTGTGAAGGAGCTAAATAATATAAATGATGGTCCAATTAATATCATTCCACTCAATAAAGAGCTATATATATCACTCTCTAAAACCATAAGCGACAACAATAATGGTAATATAGAAATTCGATTTTTAGATTCCTATAGATTTTTACAATCAAGCTTAAATGATTTAGTTAAAAATTTAGGTAAGCAGGATTTGAAAATAGTTAAATCAATGTTTGGTCAAAATGAAAGTAAATTTAATTTACTTGTTAGAAAAGGTGTCTTTCCATATAGTTATTTAAATTCTATCGAAAAACTCAAAGAAACTTCTCTACCGAATATTGAGAATTTTTATAATAAATTAACAGATGAAGATTGTTCTCAAGAAGATTACACACATGCGAAAGAGGTATGGAGTACTTTTGAGTGTACAACTTTAGAAGATTATTTAATTTTATATTTGAAAACTGATGTCTTGTTATTAGCTGATGTTTTCGAAAACCTTAGATTTCTTTGCAATGATATTTATAAACTAGATCCTTGTTATTACTATACCGCTCCAGGATTTTCTTGGGACGCAATGTTAAAAATAACAGATATTAAATTAGAGTTATTGAGCGACATAGATATGATTTTATTTATACAAAAGGGGATAAGGGGAGGAATAGTACAATGTTCTCAACGACATGCCATTGCAAACAATAAATATATGAGTGATTACAATGAACATCTTCCATCTAAATATTTAATGTATTTAGATGCAAATAATTTATATGGTTGGGCAATGTCTGAAGCTGTACCAGAAGGTAATTTTGAATGGGAAACAGACATTGAAAATTTTTGTTTGGATACTATACCAGAAGATTCAACTACTGGATATATATTAGAAGTAGATTTGACGTATCCAATAGAAATTCATGATATTCATAATAACTTACCATTTTGTAGTGAAAATAAAAATCCTCCAAATTCTAAGGAAAAGAAATTAATTTGTGATTTAAATGATAAAAATGAATATGTAATACATTACAAAAACTTACAACAATGTTTAAAACATGGGTTGAAGTTAAAAAAAATTCACAGAATTTTGAAATTTAAGCAATCAACATGGTTAAAGCCATATATTTCATTAAACAATTTACATAGAACTAATGCAAAAAACTCTTTTGAAAAAAATTTCTTTAAGTTACTAAATAATGCTGTCTACGGTAAAACGATGGAAAACGTTGACAAGCGTAAGAATATAAAAATTGTTAATCGGTGGGAAAGCATTGGAAAGAAAATGGGAGCTCATGCCCTTATTGCCAAACCAGAATTTCATTCCTTTAGCATATTTCAAGAAAACATGATAGCAGTGGAGCTAAACAGAAGTTATTCGTTTTATAATAAACCCATTTATTTAGGATTTACAATCCTAGAACTTTCAAAGTGGAAGATGTATAACTTTCATTATGATTATATGCTTTTAAAATATAACATCAAAGCAGATCTAAACTATATGGATACAGATTCGTTTATATACACAGTAGAAACTGATGATTTTTATAAAGATATAATAAACGATATTGATACACACTTTGATACATCAGATTATGAAGCGAATAATAAGTTTGGTATTCCACAGAAAAATAAAAAAAAATTAGGTATGATGAAGGATGAAAATAATGGTAAGTTAATGAAGGAATTTGTGGGTCTAAGAGCAAAAATGTATGCATTCAAAACGATAGATATGAATGAAATCAAAAAGGTTAAGGGCATTAAAAGTAATATAACTAGAAATTTAAGTCTATTAGATTATAAAAACTGTTTATATAATAAGAAAATATATTATGGAAATATGTATATTTTTAAATCCAAACTTCATGATTTATATACTTCCCTAATAAATAAGATATCTTTAAGTTATCTAGATAATAAAAGGATTGTATATAATAATGTAAATACACTTGCTTGGGGGCATTACAAAGAAGAATTTATCAATGAAAGAGATGATGATTTTGTAATGGAAATTTATAATAGAGATAATCAAAACACAACTAATTGTATTATAGATCAATTTTTAAATGATGATGATGATGATTTTGTAATGGAAATTGATAATAGAGCTAATCAAAACACAACTAATTGTATTATAGATCAAATTTTAAATGATGATGATGATGATTTTGTAATGGAAATTGATGATAGAGATAATCGTAATACAACTAATTGTATTATAGATCAATTTTTAAATGATGATGACGATATTTTTATGCAAATTGAATATTAATTTTATTTATTTATTAAAATTTTGTTTTATAAATTCAAATTATATTGTAATTCAAAACGACTGAATGTTAATTTTATTTATTTATTAAAATTTTGTTTTATAAATTCAAATTATATTGTAATTCAAAACGACATCGTTAATTAATAAGAAAAATATAAATAAACTTTAACGTATCCGTTTGTGGATATATTTATATAAATATTTGTTTGAATTATTTTAAATTACATTTATTAACTAAGAATTTTAAACATAGGTGACCACAATTAAATGTATTAAAGTTCTGTTTTCGCTCATAATTATATTTAATGGGTATCTTTAAATAATTAACAAGTTCAATTGGAGGTTGTAAGTTTCCAAAGCTATCAAAATATTCTTTATAGTTATGATTTTTATAATAGGCTACCCAGTGAGTTCCAGCACCACGAGAGTTATCTAGATTAACAATACCACATTCTTGAACTAATGGTTTTTTAGGCAAACGATCTCGCATAAACACACCTCTAAAATTTTCGAGTTTTTTACCATATTTTATTAAATCTAGATCAGTTAATGGTCGATTGGGTAGGTTATCTAAAAGTTTTTTGGAATCGGTTTATAATACAGTCCATATCCAGATTTATATGGTTTAAGATATAAGCCTTTTCCCATAGCAATTGATTCCATGTGTCTATTATGCCGAGTAGCCTCGGCTAGTTGTTCGTTTCCATTTTTAATATCATTTACAGCCTTAATAATAGACGATCCACCCGTAGCCAAACCACCAAGTGCGGATAAAGCTGTTAGGATTGGAATTAGTGGAAGAAATCCACCGATTTTGGGCATTGGTATAACTCTCGGTATCACAATATTAGCCCTCTTCTTCCCTTTGAAGTTCGAAGTAATGGATTTTAACGCAATTTTAACAGCAGCCTTTAAATTGTCTGGTTTTTCATTTCTCAAGAGGTTAAGAGTATTTTTAACAGCTTTTGAAAACAATTTTCTATCACATGTTTTTTTCATTTGACTCTTTTTTTTCTGTGGCTTTTTAGATTTATGAATTTTTATATTGTTCATACCTAATCCGAATTTAAGTTTTGATTTCATAGCGTTTGTTACGAACCAAGCGTTAGCCTTTTCTTTGAAATCACTATCTTTAGATTGCACTTGTTGCCAAGCTTTTTCAACTAAAATTTTATCCGCTTTATGTCTCTTATTAATATCGTTTGTTTCTGAATATGTAATATCGTGTTCCCTACACGCTGCATCCAATGAATTTATTCCCTTATCACCTCTTGCTAAACGTTTTTCAAGTTTTGTTCCAGGTCCACAAAACTGATAACCAGGTAAATGTAGTTCAACAGGTAATTTGTTTATTAAGTTGTTTACTAATCCACTACCAATATTATACTGATTATCTTTAACTCCCTTTTTATAGTTTATATTCATTTTTTATTAATTATATGATATGTGTAATGGGATTGACACTATAAACTTAAATGATGAGGTTTCGCTATATAATAAGAAATTTATATCAAAACCAAGTTAGTTATAAAAATGCGATTAGTAAAACAAGCTAAACAAATTGTAGTAAGAAATGCGGATGCATCACAAGAAAACGAACCGAAAATTAAACATAGTACACTTTTACCAAATTCAATACGAGCATTAATTGTAGGCCCTTCAAATTGTGGCAAAACTAATGTTATGATTAGTCTAATAGAGAGCCCCAACGGTTTAAGTTTTAAAAACATTTACATATATTCAAAATCTTTATATCAACCAAAATACTGTTATCTCAAGGAATTGATACACCCAATAAAAGGAATAAATATTTTTACATTTGCGGAAAACTTCCTAATGGGAAAATACATGTATTGGAATATCCGTCCTTATGGGAAAAAAAATATTTGTTTGTCCTTCATAGAAATATATACATACATACATACATACATACATTACACGTGTGCCAGAATGCCAATAATATACTGTAAATTTTTTGGTTTACGATTGCTTTTTATGAAAATGTTTTTCATGGCGTTCGTTATGTTGAGAGCAGTTTTATTTTTCACTGCTATAGCCCAAGCTTTTTTTGAAAAAGAATCTATTACTGTTAAGAGATAACGGTGACCGGTATTATATGTTGCGTAGTTGCCCATCTCAACCAAATCCGCCTGCCATAAATCATCGATTCCTTTTATGATAACCCGTCTTCTTTTAAAATTTTTTCGCGCTTGCTTATGAAGTTCATCAACTATTTCTCTTTTATCTAAGTTCATTTTGAAATAAGATTCTTTACTATTAAGCATTCAGATATGAGTGTCAAATATTTATATAAAATTTTTATCCTTTAATTTTAGGAAATTCAAGTTTTCGTTTTTTCACCTCAACGTTTACATCATTTCTCTTCATCGATTTAAATATAAAATCCTCAAGTGTATTGAATCTCTCTTCGATATTCTTTGAAAAGTCTTCATTTGCATAACTTATTTGATTCCTCACTATTTTTTCAATAGCTTCAACATTTTCATTGATTCCTTTTGTAATTAATTCTTGTAATACTTTAACATCCCTTTTGATAATGTTTAATTGAGAATTATAATCGTTTTTAAGTTCTTCACGTTGTTTGTTAATAGTTTTAATTATATTATCCAGTTTTTCTATATCTTTTGTTATGTTATTCAATTGCAAATTATATTTATATAATTTTAACTTTGAGTCATTTAGATTATGTCGGAAGGACGTTTCTCCAAACTTATTTATATAAGTCATTTTTAGTTTAATATATTATATCAGCTTCTTTCAATTCTTCAATAATGGAAATGATTTCGTTATTGTGATTATTATGACCAACACTTTCTGATGAAATAAGTAAACGTAATCTGTCAACTAATTCATTTGTGTCATTCCAATATATATAACTAGATCTACGATTATCAATAGTCTTTAATGAGAATCCACTACCTTTCGTTAGAATATTTGGTTTAGTATTAAATAAATTTTTTATTATACGAATATATTTATAAGCTCGTGTACCTTTAATTTGACTTTTTGATTGATATTGACGTTTGTGAGCATTGGTACTTATTAAAATTTCTTTATATTTTCTTAAATCATTTTTATTATAATGTAGAGGCTTTGAATGGAAAACTAATTCAAATAATCCTGGAGTCATTTTCCACGTTGAATTCCCTATTTTAATAGAGTTATCAGCATTAAAATTTAATTCATTATTTGCATATCGCCAATTTCCGCTTTCATCTATGTTGAAACCATAAATTTTATCTATTGTTTTATTATTGAGGAGTAATTCTATATTTTCAGCTAATGGATATTTTTTCAAATCAGTTTCAGTAACTTGGTTATAATCTATTGCATCATCAAAATTGTTTGAACTGTCGTCGGATGGTAGTGGTGGAAGTTGTGGATCTGTTATGTTATCATTAGATTGATAATCATCTGAGTTATAATCATCATCTTTTTTTATTATTTTATTCAAAGGTTTGGTTATGGACTTAGATGTATCATTCAATATATCATCAGTTTGATATTCATTAATTTTTCCAATTATCGTATTTAAAGGTTTAGTTATTGGTTTGAATGTATCTTCTAAAATATTAACTCGTTCTATATTGTCTAATTTGAGATTTTTTAATTTTGCTTTCAATACTCCTCTTTTCTTAACAATATCCTTTAACAATTTATTATACATAGTTATTGTTTTTATATGTGCTTGAAATCTGCTTTATATTTGATAATGATCGGCCTGATATCTGCTTAAGCAACTGATAATTATCTGCTAATGATCTGTTTTATGTCTGATTGCAATCTGCATTATAACTACTTAAGATCTGCTTACTTATAGTTCTATGAATTCATCAAAACCTTTTCTATATCGCCCTTTATTTATCAGATTATCCTTACTGATAACAAGAAAGCCATATTTATTTTTCCAACATTCACTACATATATTTGTAAATTCTTTAAATGACATATCACCAATTACATGATCATTATATATATGTCGTAAATTCATTTCATCCTGTTTAAATATTATAATCATATTCGCATTATCACGTATAAGATGTTTAGGGATTTTTGTGTACGTTTGACATAAATAAAAACAATCTATATTCTTATGTCTGCCCATACAAAAGTAATCTCTTATAGTGTCTTGTTTTCCACAAATAACATCATCAAATATTATGATAGAATGTGAGTTCGCTTCTGTAGGACTAATAACTTTCTCGTTTTCCGCAAATGTAAAAATATTTATTCCTTTTATTGGGTGTATCAATTCCTTGAGATAACAGTATTTTGGTTGATATAAAGATTTTGAATATATGTAAATGTTTTTAAAACTTAAACCGTTGGGGCTCTCTATTAGACTAATCATAACATTAGTTTTGCCACAATTTGAAGGGCCTACAATTAATGCTCGTATTGAATTTGGTAAAAGTGTACTATGTTTAATTTTCGGTTCGTTTTCTTGTGATGCATCCGCATTTCTTACTACAATTTGTTTAGCTTGTTTTACTAATCGCATTTTTATAACTAACTTGGTTTTGATATAAATTTCTTATTATATAGCGAAACCTCATCATTTAAGTTTATAGTGTCAATCCCATTACACATATCATATAATTAATAAAAAATGAATATAAACTATAAAAAGGGAGTTAAAGATAATCAGTATAATATTGGTAGTGGATTAGTAAACAACTTAATAAACAAATTACCTGTTGAACTACATTTACCTGGTTATCAGTTTTGTGGACCTGGAACAAAACTTGAAAAACGTTTAGCAAGAGGTGATAAGGGAATAAATTCATTGGATGCAGCGTGTAGGGAACACGATATTACATATTCAGAAACAAACGATATTAATAAGAGACATAAAGCGGATAAAATTTTAGTTGAAAAAGCTTGGCAACAAGTGCAATCTAAAGATAGTGATTTCAAAGAAAAGGCTAACGCTTGGTTCGTAACAAACGCTATGAAATCAAAACTTAAATTCGGATTAGGTATGAACAATATAAAAATTCATAAATCTAAAAAGCCACAGAAAAAAAAGAGTCAAATGAAAAAAACATGTGATAGAAAATTGTTTTCAAAAGCTGTTAAAAATACTCTTAACCTCTTGAGAAATGAAAAACCAGACAATTTAAAGGCTGCTGTTAAAATTGCGTTAAAATCCATTACTTCGAACTTCAAAGGGAAGAAGAGGGCTAATATTGTGATACCGAGAGTTATACCAATGCCCAAAATCGGTGGATTTCTTCCACTAATTCCAATCCTAACAGCTTTATCCGCACTTGGTGGTTTGGCTACGGGTGGATCGTCTATTATTAAGGCTGTAAATGATATTAAAAATGGAAACGAACAACTAGCCGAGGCTACTCGGCATAATAGACACATGGAATCAATTGCTATGGGAAAAGGCTTATATCTTAAACCATATAAATCTGGATATGGACTGTATTATAAACCGATTCCAAAAAACTTTTAGATAACCTACCCAATCGACCATTAACTGATCTAGATTTAATAAAATATGGTAAAAAACTCGAAAATTTTAGAGGTGTGTTTATGCGAGATCGTTTGCCTAAAAAACCATTAGTTCAAGAATGTGGTATTGTTAATCTAGATAACTCTCGTGGTGCTGGAACTCACTGGGTAGCCTATTATAAAAATCATAACTATAAAGAATATTTTGATAGCTTTGGAAACTTACAACCTCCAATTGAACTTGTTAATTATTTAAAGATACCCATTAAATATAATTATGAGCGAAAACAGAACTTTAATACATTTAATTGTGGTCACCTATGTTTAAAATTCTTAGTTAATAAATGTAATTTAAAATAATTCAAACAAATATTTATATAAATATATCCACAAACGGATACGTTAAAGTTTATTTATATTTTTCTTATTAATTAACGATGTCGTTTTGAATTACAATATAATTTGAATTTATAAAACAAAATTTTAATAAATAAATAAAATTAACATTCAGTCGTTTTGAATTACAATATAATTTGAATTTATAAAACAAAATTTTAATAAATAAATAAAATTAACATTCAATTTGCATAAAAATATCGTCATCATCATTTAAAAATTGATCTATAATACAATTAGTTGTATTACGATTATCTCTATCATCAATTTCCATTACAAAATCATCATCATCATCATTTAAAATTTGATCTATAATACAATTAGTTGTGTTTTGATTAGCTCTATTATCAATTTCCATTACAAAATCATCATCATCATCATTTAAAAATTGATCTATAATACAATTAGTTGTGTTTTGATTATCTCTATTATAAATTTCCATTACAAAATCATCATCTCTTTCATTGATAAATTCTTCTTTGTAATGCCCCCAAGCAAGTGTATTTACATTATTATATACAATCCTTTTATTATCTAGATAACTTAAAGATATCTTATTTATTAGGGAAGTATATAAATCATGAAGTTTGGATTTAAAAATATACATATTTCCATAATATATTTTCTTATTATATAAACAGTTTTTATAATCTAATAGACTTAAATTTCTAGTTATATTACTTTTAATGCCCTTAACCTTTTTGATTTCATTCATATCTATCGTTTTGAATGCATACATTTTTGCTCTTAGACCCACAAATTCCTTCATTAACTTACCATTATTTTCATCCTTCATCATACCTAATTTTTTTTTATTTTTCTGTGGAATACCAAACTTATTATTCGCTTCATAATCTGATGTATCAAAGTGTGTATCAATATCGTTTATTATATCTTTATAAAAATCATCAGTTTCTACTGTGTATATAAACGAATCTGTATCCATATAGTTTAGATCTGCTTTGATGTTATATTTTAAAAGCATATAATCATAATGAAAGTTATACATCTTCCACTTTGAAAGTTCTAGGATTGTAAATCTTAAATAAATGGGTTTATTATAAAACGAATAACTTCTGTTTAGCTCCACTGCTATCATGTTTTCTTGAAATATGCTAAAGGAATGAAATTCTGGTTTGGCAATAAGGGCATGAGCTCCCATTTTCTTTCCAATGCTTTCCCACCGATTAACAATTTTTATATTCTTACGCTTGTCAACGTTTTCCATCGTTTTACCGTAGACAGCATTATTTAGTAACTTAAAGAAATTTTTTTCAAAAGAGTTTTTTGCATTAGTTCTATGTAAATTGTTTAATGAAATATATGGCTTTAACCATGTTGATTGCTTAAATTTCAAAATTCTGTGAATTTTTTTTAACTTCAACCCATGTTTTAAACATTGTTGTAAGTTTTTGTAATGTATTACATATTCATTTTTATCATTTAAATCACAAATTAATTTCTTTTCCTTAGAATTTGGAGGATTTTTATTTTCACTACAAAATGGTAAGTTATTATGAATATCATGAATTTCTATTGGATACGTCAAATCTACTTCTAATATATATCCAGTAGTTGAATCTTCTGGTATAGTATCCAAACAAAAATTTTCAATGTCTGTTTCCCATTCAAAATTACCTTCTGGTACAGCTTCAGACATTGCCCAACCATATAAATTATTTGCATCTAAATACATTAAATATTTAGATGGAAGATGTTCATTGTAATCACTCATATATTTATTGTTTGCAATGGCATGTCGTTGAGAACATTGTACTATTCCTCCCCTTATCCCCTTTTGTATAAATAAAATCATATCTATGTCGCTCAATAACTCTAATTTAATATCTGTTATTTTTAACATTGCGTCCCAAGAAAATCCTGGAGCGGTATAGTAATAACAAGGATCTAGTTTATAAATATCATTGCAAAGAAATCTAAGGTTTTCGAAAACATCAGCTAATAACAAGACATCAGTTTTCAAATATAAAATTAAATAATCTTCTAAAGTTGTACACTCAAAAGTACTCCATACCTCTTTCGCATGTGTGTAATCTTCTTGAGAACAATCTTCATCTGTTAATTTATTATAAAAATTCTCAATATTCGGTAGAGAAGTTTCTTTGAGTTTTTCGATAGAATTTAAATAACTATATGGAAAGACACCTTTTCTAACAAGTAAATTAAATTTACTTTCATTTTGACCAAACATTGATTTAACTATTTTCAAATCCTGCTTACCTAAATTTTTAACTAAATCATTTAAGCTTGATTGTAAAAATCTATAGGAATCTAAAAATCGAATTTCTATATTACCATTATTGTTGTCGCTTATGGTTTTAGAGAGTGATATATATAGCTCTTTATTGAGTGGAATGATATTAATTGGACCATCATTTATATTATTTAGCTCCTTCACAAATAAGTGACAGTCATAACTAGAAAAACTGTGAAAAATAACCGGGACAAATTTCGGTACTTTATAATTAAGATTACAAGAACTATGTGCAACCCCCCTATATTTACCAGTCAAATGACAATGATCTCTAACTTTTGATTCATCTAAAATTATTTTAGAGCAAATGTGGCTAATATTAATAACATGGAAGTTTAAATTTTCCACTTTTGTCAAATAATTATTATTTAAATCTCTTATATCCCGAATTAAACTTTCTATAAATAGTTTAGCCGATTCTAATCCTTTAAAGGTACGTAACTTGTTTAATTTGTCATTAAAACTACATTTAATAAAATACGACATTGCGTAGGGAATATGTCTATCAACTAATGTTGTTGACGAAACATCACCACGCGGAATGCAAGTTTGAATATTTTCAAATATGCATTCCGAATCAGCGTATATTACAAAAGGTACATTTATACTATTATTATAATTATTAAATTCTAATATTGACTTATCTTGTTGGGGGGCATAAGAAACCTGTCTTTTACAATGCTGTCGATGTTTTTCTAAGTCTTGTTGATAATGGAAACTCTGTAAACAGTCATCACAGAGAATAATGCTTCCATGATGGCTAGTTTGTTGTGATCGAATCAATCTATGTAAAATAAATATAAAAATTAAACATATAATTATTATGATTTTTTTTTTTTTTTTTTTTTATAATAATCACATTTACCTTGAAATATTTTTGATATATACATAGTGTGAAACTATATTTCCTCCATTATCTTTCTGTAAAAACAATAGCTGTATATGCTTAGATTTTATTGCTTTTGTTTTGTAATATGGGCCAACAACTAAGTCTTTTTCCATCTCATAGCCAAAAACGTTTATACTAATATTAGGATTATTGGTCTCAAAAATGTGTATATCTTTTATTTTAAGTGGGAAGCATAACCCACTAAAATTTAAAGAAAATCCATTTAGATTTATTATCTCATCAGCAATGTTGATCCCATAAATACTAGTTCGTTGCGCATTTCTATGAGTTGATATGGCTGATAAAATTGCCCATTTGAAACAAAAATCATCATCATTTTGTACATTTATACATGCTTTTTTTGACATCAGTTTAGGCGGGAGAGCTATAAAACTAGAACCTTTCAGTAGTTGATATTTATTTAAGTTCAGGTGAAGTTTTAAAAGTTGAACTAGAGTCCAACCACTATCCCGCTCTTGAAACTCTTCCATCTTTGTTAATATATTTTGAATATTAGTGAAATATTCATTTGTGAATTCATCAATATCGAAAACTTCTTTCATTTTGGTTTGGAAATGTTTTACCTCTATTGGTGTATTTTCTAGGTCGCTCATTTTGGGACAAGCATATAAGCCATACATCTCCATATTATATTTTAGAGCACCATTATTTTTTAAAAAGTAGTCAACTTCTTTTTTTAATGACTCCACAGCTTCTTTCATAAACACCTCTGGGAGGAGGCATTCCTCGTTGTCGTTTATGTAAACAAGTGTCACAAGTCTTTTTTTAAACGCACTTTTTACAAGCTTTACACGACTGGAGCTTGAAGCATGACTTCGTTCGTGCTCTCTGTAATTTTCCTCAGTTAGGAAAGCTCTTTTGCATTCTTTGCATTCTAAATTCGATATCATTTTATTTTTGTATAAACGTTTCTAAATATACTAAAATGTATAAAACAAATTTACAGACTGTTTGTGTAAAACGTTAAACGTTAGAAATCAATGCTTACTATTTTTAAAATTATTTAACTTACCTATTATGAATTAAAAATATTTAAATCTATACACATATGTATATTACAATAAAAATTTCGAGTTTTCTTTTTTTCACACAACACTTCGTTTTTGAATAATGTCACAAGACTAGAATTTTGTTCAGAAAAATGTTTTATTTTATACTTTTTTTTCTACACGCAATATATGCATACATTCATCTATAGAAAATTACCTGTAATTGGAAAATCTTCATATTTATCTACATTTATGATCTTGTAAATTAGTGAGTTTAAGCAATAAAGGAAAAATATTTGTAGTCCTTCATAGAAAGATATTTTTTTTATAATTAGTTTTTTCGCATACCCTTTTTCTCAGAACAAATAAAATGTAAATTTCACCAAGGCACCCACGTAAATCTACACGCGCAAAAAGCATGCATACGCATGTCTCTCGTTCTTAATACTTTAAAAATACTTAATATCATGTGTCTTGCATGTGCATGTTAATTTTTAAATGTCCTATCCTTTTTTTTCTTTTAAAATGAAAATTAGAGTAAAGCAAAATACATCTAAATGCTGTGACATGAAAAAGCATGCAAAAGCATGCTTACGCACTACATGCAATGGAAATATCCTTCCTTATAGGAATATTTTTTCATGTAATTTATTTTTTTGGTGAGAATTTTGAAATTTCTATATATGTGTAAAAAAGTAAAAAAAAAAATTGCGAAATATTGACATAATGTTGGTCTCTGAGACTCATTTGACTTCGAGAAGCCTTTTTAAAATTTATGGCTACACCTTATATGATTCAAAGGACCCGAGAGGAAGAGCATGCGGTGGATCAGCAATTTTAATAAAGTCAAGACTCAAGCATTATATTATTGACAACATTTGCGAAGAACATTTACAAGCAACGAATATTTGTGTCGAAAATTTTTGCACTAATTTTGTCATATCATCAATTTACTCTCCTCCTAGATTCGCAATTACTGAGGATCAATACGAGGATTTTTACAAATCTCTAGGCCCTTGTTTCGTAGCAGCTGGCGACTATAATGCTAAACACACGTTCGGGGGTTCTCGTCTTATTACACCCAGAGGTCGAGCGTTGTTCAATACAAATTCCAAAATGGGTTTGGATGTCATTTCGAGTGGGGAGCCCATTTATTGGCCTACTGACATGCATAAAATTCCGGATGTAATAGATTTTGGCGTTATGAAAAATATCTCTAGGGATTTAATTCAAATTGAAGCTTCTCTAGATCTCTCGTCCGATCACTCTCCCACGATCGTTACAATTTGTACCCCATTAAGAAGTGACTTACCTCACCCATATGCGAATTTGATAAATCGTGTTAATTGGCTGCGATTTAAAAAATATCTTAGTAGTCATTGCACGGAAAATATTACGCTAAGAACACACGATGATATTGAATCTAACATTGCCATCCTTAATGAAAATATTAAACAGGCTGCTGAACATGCCACTACCGCCCATCCGCAGATTAGGTTAAATAAAATTTATTCTACGGATATTGAACGTCTCGTAAGTGAAAAAAGAAGAGCTAGAAGAGAATGGCAACAGCACAGATCACCCCAACTTAAAATCAGATTTAAAGAGTGTTCTAAACGACTCCAAGAGTTGCTTGCATTTGAAAAAACTGCATCTCTTAAAAATTATTTGGAAGGTCTTGATGTCACACCAGCATCTAATTACTCTTTGTGGCGCGCTGCTAGAAAGCTTAAAACACCAGTTGAGTTTAAACCACCTCTGCGCACATCTACAGGAGGTTGGGCAAGAAGCGATACTGAAAAAGGTAAAATATTTGGTGAGCATTTAAAATCCGTATTCACCCCAAACACGTGTTCTGGTGCTGTTGATTTGCCAAATGTAGTTGCGCTACCCCCTCGACCAATAAAATTTAAGACGCGTGATGTACAAAAAATAATTGCAGAACTCAACCCGAAAAAAGCCCTGGGTATTGATGGAATTAGTAACCAGATGTTGATGAAGTTGCCTCGTATAGCTATTAGAATCCTGTTATTCATTTTTAACGCTATTTTATGACTGGAGTATTATCCAAACAGCTGGAAGCTTGCCAAGGTTAAAATGATTCCAAAGCCGGGCAAAGATCTTACCAAAGCTGAGTCTTATAGGCCAATAAGTTTACTGTCAACAGCGTCAAAGCTCTTTGAAAAGTTACTCATAATAAAATTGTCCCCAATTCTAACTGATAATGAGTGCATACCGGATCATCAATTTGGATTTAGAAGTCAGCATAGCACCATTGAACAAACTCATAGATTGGTTCAATTTATAAGAAAAACTTTTGAAGAAAAAAAGTATTGCTCTGCGCTGTTCATTGACGTTTCTCAGGCATTTGATAAAGTGTGGCATGAAGGCCTAATTTTAAAATTAAAGACTTACCTACCAATAAACATTCTAAATCCGCTGGAAAGTTACATTATTGCCCGGAAGTTCACTGTTGTGGAAGGAGACTTTATGAGTACGCCTGAAATAATCTCATCCGGTGTTCCACAGGGGAGTATACTGGGGCCAGTTTTATATTTGATTTATACTTGTGATATGCCCTTGAGCAGCAATATCCATACATCTACGTTTGCCGATGATACAGCATGCCTTAGTATGCACGAAAACCCACACGAGGCTTCCCGATATCTTCAGCAACATATTACTCAGCTAGAACTATGGTTAAACATGTGGAGAATAAAGGTAAACGAACAGAAGTGTGCTCAGGTAATATTTACCTTAAGATTAGACACTTGTTCCCCCATTACAATCAATAATCAAATTGTTCCTCAAAACTTACATGTGAAATACCTTGGTATACATCTTGATCGAAGGCTCACATGGAAATACCACATTGACTCTAAGCTAACGCAAATTAAACTTAAACTAACTCAGATACATTGGCTGGTTGGTAGAAATTCAACCCTCACCCTAGATTGTAAACTTTTAATATACAAGCCGCTCTTAAAACCTATATGGTGCTACGGAATTCAGCTTTGGGGTACTGCTTCAGCTTCTAATGTCGAGAGAATCCAACGAAGGCAAAACAAAATTTTACGGTTAATAACATCGGCTCCATGGTATATAAAAAATTCAAATATACATCGTGACTTAAATATGCCACTAGTGACTGAAGAAATTGCAAAAAACGCTGGCAAATATTTAACAAAACTCGAGTCACATCCTAATCCGCTTGCCCGTAAAATTTTGAACTTTACTGGACACATCCGCCTAAAAAAGAGGGATACAAGGGCTCTTATTCACAGCACTCCAGATGGGACTTCCTGAAAATACTTTTATTTTTATATTTTTTTTCCTTTTGATTATCACTACTTATGTATTATATATAACTATTACTAAGCTTATGTCCGACACTGGTCGGGCCTTATTATAATTTTATATTTAAGATTTGAACACTTATTGTTAGTTCATATATGAAGATACAATAAATAAAAATCATGTATTAAAAAAAAAAATTAAATATCAAAGAATTGTAATACTCTATTTTATTACTTAATATAAAAAATATGTTTAATTTAATTTAGTAGCCTAAGATATTTATATTTTAAAAACTTCAAACCATGAAAAAATGGAATAAAATAAAAAAGTTAGTCACATCGAGACCTTAGAACATGTTGGTTTAATTCAAAATCGTGTAATCGATTAAAAACACATGGGAACAATTAGCTTATATAATACATAAGTAGTGATAATCAAAAGATAAAAAATAAAAGTATTTTCAAGAAGTCCCATCTGGAGTGCTATGAATAACCGCCCTTGTGTCCCTCTTTTTTAGGCGGATGTATCCAGTAAAGTTAAAAATATTACGAGCAAGCGGATTAGGATATGACTGGAGTTTTGTTAAATATTTGCCTGCGTATTTTGCAATTTCTTCAGTCACTAGTGGCATATTTAAATCACCATGTATATTTGAATTTTTTATATACCATGGAGCCGATGTTATTAACTGTAAAATTTTGTTCTGTCTCCGTTTGATTCTCTCGACATTAGCAGCTGAAGCAGTACCTCATAGCTAAATTCCGTAGCACCATATAGGTTTTAAGAGCGACTTGTATATTAAAAGTTTACAATCTAGGGTGAGGGTTGAATTTTTACCAAAGAGCCAATGTATCTGAGTTAGTTTAAGTTTCATTTGCGTTAGGTTAGAGTCAATGTGGTATTTCCATGTGAGCCTTCGCTCAAGATGTATACCAAGGTATTTCACATGTAAGTTTTGAGGAACAATTTGATTATTGATTGTAATGGGGGAACAAGTGTCTTATCTTAAGGTAAATATTACCTGAGCACACTTCTGTTCGTTTACCTTTATTCTCCACATGTTTAACAATAGTTCTAGCTGAGTAATATGTTCTCAAGATATCGAGATTCCTCGTGAGGGCTTTCTTGCATACTAAGGCAGGCTGTATCATCGGCAAATGTAGATGTGTGAATAGTACTGCTCAATGGCATATCACAAGTATAAATCAAATACAAAACTGGACCTAGTATACTCCCCTGTGGCATACCGGATGAGATAATTTCAGGCGTACTCATAAAGTGAACTTCCGGGCAATAATGTAACTTTCCAGCAGATTTAGAATGTTTATTGGTAGGTAAGTCCTTAATTTTAGAATTAGGCCTTCATGCGACACTTTAACAAATGCCTGAGAAACGTCAATGAACAGCGCAGAGCAATACTTTTTTTCTTCAAAAGTTTTTCTTATAAATTGAACCAATCTATGAGTTTGTTCAATGGTGTTATGCTGACTTCTAAATCCAAATTGATGATCCGGTATGCACTCATTATTAGTTATAATTGGGAACAATTTCATCATGAGTAACTTTTCAAAGAGCTTTGACATTGTTGACAGTCAACTTATTGGCCTATCTGACTCAGCTTTGGTAAGATCTTTTCCCGGCTTTGGAATCATTTTAATCTTGGCAAGCTTCTAGCTGTTTGAATAATACTCCAGCCGTAAAATGGCATTAAAAATGAATAATAGGATTCTAGTAGCTATACGAGGCAACTTCATCAGGATCTGGTTACTAATTTCATCAACACCCGGAGCTTTTTTCGGGTTGAGTTCTGCAGTTATTTTTTGTGCATCACGCGTCTAAAATTTTATTGGTCGAGGGGGTAGCGCAACTACATTTGGCAAAGCAACAGCACCAGAACATGTGTTTGGGGTAAATACGGATTTTAAATGCTCACCAAATATTTTACCTTTTTCAGTATCGCTTCTTGCCCAACCTCCTGTAGATGTGCGCAGAGTCGTTTAGTACACTTTTTAAATCTGATTTTAAGTTGGGATAATCTGTGCTGTTGCCATTCTCTTCTAGTTCTTATTTTTTCACTTACGAGACATTCAATATCCGTAGAATAAATTCTGTTTACCCTAGTCTGCGGATGGGAGGTAGTGACATGTTCAGCAGCCTTTTTAATCTAAAATATATTTTTTTGTATACAATTTTGTGTGAAATTATTCCTTAATGGCCTTTCAAATGAAAAAATATAAACTTTTTAGCGTAAAGCACGGAAGATTGCGGAAAAATGTGAAAAAAAACTTAATTTTCTATATCCCCAAACGAGCTTTGGAGGCAGTTTACTGAACAATGAAGGATTTACGATTTAGTGGGTCTTTGATATTGCTCTCCGGAGATTTTCGTCAAATACTTCCCGTCATCCCCAAATCTTGTGCGGATGAACTTAACGCGTGTCGTCTTTGTGGCGACATGTCCAGAAGCTGCAATTGACCACAAGCATGAGAGTCGCGTTGCAGAAGGACCCATCGGCTGCTGAAACTTGGCAACGGCCAAATTCTGTTGATGTTTCGACTGGATTGATATCGTTCCTTGAAAAGTTTTGTGAATTCACATCGTCCAAGGAGGAACTAATCAGCAAAGTGTTCCCCGGCATTGCACAAAATTAGAAAAATCTCGATTGGATTGGTGAACGGGCAATACTAGCACCGAAGAAAAAGGACGTCGATAGCTTAAACTTAATTATTTAAAGTCAAATCGCACGACAACTGCATACGTACAAATATGTTGACTGCGTAACCTACGAAAATGAAGCGACCAACTACCCGACGGAATTTTTAAACTCGCTTGATGTAACAGGAACTCCCACAAAATTGTGCAACGGTACGCGGTTGTCCGTCAAAAAGCTAATGAACAATGTGATTCAGGCGACAATCATCAAGGGCAAATTCAAAGGAGAGGAAGTCCTTATCCCACAAATTCCCATTATTCCAACTGACCTTCAATTCCAATTCAATCGGGTTCAGTTCCCCGTTCGATTGGCATTTGTGATGACAATCAATAAATCGGGAGGCCAATCACTAGAAGTCTGTGGGATTAATCGCGAATTTCCCTGTTTTTCGCACGGTCAGCTGTACGTTGCATGTTCGCGTGATGGGAAACCGTCTTCGTTATTTGTTTTTGAACCGGAAAACAAATCGAAAAACATTGTTGATCAAACCGTTCTCTAATTATTCCATTCAAATAAATCACATTGAAAATTTAAACATTTGTGTTTTATCATTACTCTTAAGTTTGTCTGAAGGCTTAAAATTGGGGCTAGGTGAAGTTCACCGGGTCCGCTAGTTAACTATATTATTTCTTATTTTAATTAATGCATGTAATCCGGTATTTTGGTCTAAAACATTTTTCAATTTATCTGATTTTTTAAAACTTCAGAGACTTCCTTAAAATTGTTGCAATAATATATTGCAGCCTTAACTCATGTTCACCATCGAGTGAAACAAGGGGATAAAGGTTTTTTTAAGATCGGAAACATTAATTTGAAAAGATTGTTTCGAGAAGGGGCCTGAAAAATACAAACTCACAAATAATACTGTGATTTTGTACCTTAACCAATACAGCTTTAAGGTTTCATTAGTCTTTACTTTCAGCTGGTGTTCTGTGCTGTGTCGTTATGCTTCTAAGTTTGAGTACTTACCTTTTCTGTAGTAACGTATCAGCTGTTTCTTACCAGAAGAGTCGCAGTTATTCACTTAAGTGATGACTTTTGCATCGCCTATTATTAAGTTTCAATCAAATTGTATGTTTCTCTTTTAAAAATTAAATTTTTTTAAATGTTTTTATTTAATTTATTCTGTCACTTACAATTACTTAAGAATTTTTTGATTATCACAGTCTGCACCGAAATAAAACTGAACGCAACCGAAAAACTAACAACTTGTAATATATTTCTATAAACAAACAAGAGTCAGCTGATTCGAAACAGATCAGAAAGTAAAAACTAATTCTGACTTTAAAACTTGATTCTAACGTGTTTACATTTTCAAAATCAAAAATATCAGCTAGTCTGTGCAATCTATGCGCCAGGCACGTTATGTGTAACATTTTTGGTAATAATGTTTTAGCGCCTGTTAAAAATATAAGATAGTAAAATTAATACTTTAAAAAAATTAAAATTTACAATTAGGTCGCAATATTTACAAGAGAAATTGTAAAAAAAGCTTCCATAACTTTTGAAGTGATAAAGATATTTAAAAATTTTACAAAGCATTTGAAAGGAAACTCCTTTAGCTTTAATATATATGATTTGCACGGTCATAGGTTAGGCGTGGCACTGTGCACAGTGTCTGATTTCGACTGTTTTTATTACAAACATCATAACTTTTAAGGTAAGAAAGATATTTTAATAAAAATGAGTATCATTATTGGCCATAGCTTTGTGGAGGCACTATGCACATTGGTTTTTTTGTCGAAAACATCATAATTTTTTAAGTTACCAAGAAATTTGTAATGGGGAAAAACACTTGATTTTTAAATCTTTTAGGATCAAATAAAGTGCTCCCTTATTGTGACAGGCATTGGACACGATGACACCTTTGACCTTTCTTGTCGCAAAAATCATATATTTTGAAGTAATGATATTTTTAAAATTTCTCAAACATTTAAAATACAACTTTTTGTGCTTTAAATGACATTCTAATAGGGAAGTCTAGAAAAAAATGCTACTCTAATATAACATGTTATATTAATATAACTCTTTTTATTTATATTACAGATAAAAATTATTGAAATATTTTTAATACTTATGTTAATTTATAATATTATTTTATAGTATGATATATTATAATATGATATTGAGTTATTTTTATTAATTTTTTTAATTGCTAGTTTTCTTCAAAATAGTCTTTAACATTTTGATCGATTTCTGCTGATACTTCAGTAACTTTTACATTAGATGGTACTGCTTCTTTTTTGGCGGAGGTATCCTTTTTATATCCAGGAAGAACATTCTTTAGATGTGTTCAATCATTTTACAAAATTGTGTCATCAAATTTTGTATTTTTGCCACGGTTTTTGGGAAAAGGCGCCACAGTGCGGTGGCTCAGACTCATAAAATTTTTACGCCATCAGAAAGGAAACAAATCAAAACTAAGGTAGCCAAAAAATTTGGTCAGAATATTCTCAGTAGTGGGCGTGGCAAGCTGCTAAAACAACAAATTTATGTTAATTTAGGAAAAAAACAAGGATTTCTCATATTTTATCTGAAATAAACTACGATTCCTCGAAAACTATTATCGATAAAGGGCTGCGGTCGTTTTTGTTACGTTTAGTAAGCTGTTGTTTTTAAGAAATCGAATGTGCACACCCTGTATAATTTGTGGTTAGCGTGCGATGTAAGTATTTTTAATCCCCCATATTTTCGTAAAACTTGAAGTTTAGTAGTGTATAACTTCTGAAGATCAAAAGGGATGAAAAAACTGTTACCCTCCAGAGAAAGACAAAAGTGTCTTTTTAAGCGTATATATACTTTTGCACCCGCCACGACCTGCCTGTGGAACACTTTTTTATTTTAATGAAAGTACTCAAACATTATAAAGAAAAATTTCTACCAAATTGCTAGAAAATCTACCTTATAAATCACCATTCTACCTGAACAAAATAAAAATAACAATAGCAAACTTATTTTTATTTACATAATTTTGAATTAAAAATTGAGATTAATATTTAAAACCGAATACGGCAAACTCCAAATAAACAATTATAAGTACAAAACTCAGGTAGCAAAACGTATTATGTTGATTGTTTTCCTGCAATTTCGTATAGTTAATTGATTTTTTAATATTAGGTTATGTAGACAGGTTGCTGGGAAGCTATGCAAGCACATACATATGTAATGCAAAACAGAGCAAATTGCATGCTTGTATGAATGTACGTGTAAAAAAGAGCATAACAAAGTGCCCACGGGCGGACTTTTGATGATTAATGCTATAAACTCACATTCATTTCGAAGCTCTTTTCATGCTTACCTGAAAGAAAATAAAGAATAAGAGAGAGGGAGCGAGAAGAGGAGTTAACTTTATTCGAAAATTGAGAATTTAAATAGGTAATCTAGATTAGCTTTAAAAATTTTATGTTGAGTATAGAATAAAAGGACAATAGTTTGGAAATAAAATTTAGTTTCAAATATTTGATTCTAAAAGATAGATAAATTTTTGCAAATTTTACTTTATAGCGTCTTGGCAAATACATTACTTTCACCAGTCATCGTAATTATTTCTTAAGTGCGGTCAGGCTTAGTTCTGTTGTTAGGCCTTCGAGAGTTTTTCGTGTCGCTCGCACTGGTTGACTGATCTGCCACGGATAACCGTATAATCTTGCGGTTTTTTTGTGGAATTTCTTTAACAACCACTTTGATACTTCCTCTGTGAAGGCATAGGTCGTACAGTCAGTCACGGAACGTTTTTGAAAATACTGTTAATAACATCTTGGGCCCATATTCGTGCAACACCATACTATGCGAATTTACTTTGTATAGTATGTTTAATAAATAAATAAATAAAATATTACTTTTAGCTTAATAAAAACATAGCGAGTTTCAGCTATAAAGAATTGACTGAAGAATATTTTAAAAATAAAAATGAGAAAGATGTTCTAAGCTACATTTGTAGAAAATTAAACTTAAATTCTTACAGCAGTGAAACAGAATTGGACTTACAAAACAAAGTATCTGCTTTTGTCAAAAATTTGAAAAAAACTCTACAAGGAAGCTGATTGGAGTAAAAGTAAATTCAATATGTGATTTGCAAAATGGTTACAAGGTGAACGTACTATCCAGATAACTTCTGAAACTACAAGTAAAAACAGTGGAGGAAGACCACAAAATCGTTAGATAAGTGTAGCGATAGATCTAAGAGACAAAAACTAAAAAATACAAATGAAGAAATCGGCTGTGAAAACAATAAAGATAGTTTGCTTTACCAATTGCGATCACAAAAACAACAACGAAAGTGGACATCATTGAAAAATTTATTTCCGCTAGTCCAGTGAGAACAAGACGGATCCTTAAAAGCATTTCAACACCAAACGAGGAAGAACAGTTTACAAATGAGGAAGCGCTTGCATTATTACAGCAGTATACTCAGCTCAGATTGCGTGCGATCGAAAAAGGATCAAATTTATATGCATCTGGATCTTCTGGACAAAAGTAATATAAAAAATTTTTATATGAAGATATTTCAGACACAGATCTATTCATGGTGTCATTTGTATCATTGCGATTAATAAAGAACTTAGAACAGTCAAAACCTTCGACCAGTACAATGCAAACAAAGTATATTTGGAAAAATTAAACACCATACTCTACTAAATACTGCAGACCAATAAAATTTGAATTTAAAAAGGAAACTCATGATACCATTAGGAATGAAGTTAGTAATATTAGAGCTCAAATTTCAACACTACAGCCATTAGAATTGGAGATAGATTTACAGACTATTGAAATATACTACCAATTAGTGCTTTCAATGATAGATGGAAAAATTGCCCAGGCTTTGACTGACACAAATGCTTCATCCAGCTGTATTATATACAAAGCAACATCAAGTCAGTTAAACCAAGAACCGACAAAGTCTGTAGAAAGTACTGATGCATATGAATTTGCATTATCACCGTTACATACAAGAATAAGGTTTATGGAACACATACTGAAAATAAGCTATGATTTGGACTTCGGATCTTCAGGAACAGTAAGAAATAACGCACCAACAAAGAGCTAAGAAATTTAAAAAAGTAACATGTTCAAGATGAATTTCTCAAACATTAGTTGATTATAGATCAACCAAAACAAGGATCAGGCAATACAAATGATGGCAATACCGCAAGAAGATTCTTTTTAGATCTCGAAACTACATCTACTATAAGAGGTGTGGATATAGACCTTATTTCAAGATTTAAAACTATTATTGAAGTACTTGCGTGTAACGACCGAAATAATGCTAGAAAATTTGCTGATTATGTAAAGGAAACTGCTTATATATATACATC
This sequence comes from Tachina lurida, assembly GCA_944452675.1. Lineage (NCBI taxonomy): Eukaryota > Metazoa > Arthropoda > Insecta > Diptera > Tachinidae > Tachina > Tachina lurida. Next base: position 86,958,979 of record OX101752.1, read on the forward strand.
CAAATACCCATGGAAAAATATAATCAGAAATAATTTCTTAATCAGGCTTGAGTTCAGTAATTTCAATTCTTATGAATGAAATATTTTTATTAATTAATGTGAGTATCTAAAGAAGAGAAGAAAAATTAAACTAGACACTATTAGCTGGGGGAAATACCGATATTTTTCTGTGCAGCCACGCACTTCATCAGCACCCATGTCCATCTACTGGGGTAGAGATTATTATTAACATCAGCTATTAAACTTAAATTTCTATGAAATGGAATATGAGAATTGATTTTGTATACAATTATTGATTTGCCTTTGGCAAACACATTTGTAAGTATCACTATTCATTTTCTGTTTTTCCATTTTCTATTTAGGTTAGCACGAAGTTATATCACTCTACCTATGTATGTTTAACTATTCTTACTTATCTTTTACGATCATCACACTAATTACTTTCACTTATTCGATGCACCATCGGTACATACATATAAGTATTATTGTAGTGGCTTTATGTTACTTTGTTTTTGCTTTCTACAGTTGACTTAGCTTTCCAGCATTCATGGTGTCATTTGTATCATTGCGATTAATAAAGAACTTAGAACAGTCAAAACCTTCGACCAGTACAATGCAAACAAAGTATATTTGGAAAAATTAAACACCATACTCTACTAAATACTGCAGACCAATAAAATTTGAATTTAAAAAGGAAACTCATGATACCATTAGGAATGAAGTTAGTAATATTAGAGCTCAAATTTCAACACTACAGCCATTAGAATTGGAGATAGATTTACAGACTATTGAAATATACTACCAATTAGTGCTTTCAATGATAGATGGAAAAATTGACAAAACACGTTAGAAACACGTTATTTCAATATCTCTTATGTTTTTATTTTCAATTTATTCATAAATCTCCCATGGCCAATTAAATAAAATAACAAAAAATTACATTAAATATTAATATTTTTAATTTTATTTCACTCAAATAATAGTAAATGCAAATTGTAATTATTATTCATTCGGCTGAAATATTGTTTATAAATATTCCATATTCATTTCTATATTACTTCTGTCGTAAAACAGTCCCTTAGCTTCGGCATGCAAGTCCGAATGATCCAATTTCTATTGATTTCGAATGCTAGAGATGAAGGGATCAGACGTTGCCAATAATATATTAAATAAATCTTCATTTGTAGAGCTTCGTGAAAATTTCTGGTGCTATGTTCTCTGTAAAATCTGTAATCCTTATTTCTTTTTTCCTGGGCTTGCTCTGTTAAATCTCCAATCGGTAATATATGGTGCTTAATGAGATCTTCTCCATGATAAAGAACCTTGTGCACTGTTGCAGAAAACCCTGGAGGACGAGAGCATCTTTTACTTCTTCAGGAGCAACATAGGAATCTATGCCCTTCAACACAATCTGCAGACCTTTAGCACTCTTGAGCTGATATGTGTAGAAATTTGTTTTACTTTTTTCAAATTCAGAAACAATTTTTCGAAAATCTTTTTCTTCATAAATTTGAATTTTCGTTTCATCAATATTACCACGTTTTATTGGAACAATGTGAAATTTATTCTCACCAATGACCGAAATTAATTTTTTAATAAGAGCGTTTGAGTTTTTTTTCTCTTAAATAGATTGGTGGCGGCTTGGAGGTTTTGTTCGCAGATTCAGCGGGTTTGTCATAGTCATCTTGCAATATTTTAAAACGCTTTTGCCGATTAGTAGAGGATGCGCTGTTATCCCTAGACATCTTTGGAGCAGATGCAATTTTAGTAGAATTTGGGCTTCGCCCGCGCTTTAAAATTGTAATGTATCTGTCCATTCCGACTTGGACCTTTGATTTTGGGCTACTCTTATTTTCAGTGACAACTTGGTTAAGTAATGACCTCGAGCCCGAGGCGGGTGATATCGCTGAGTTAAATGTGGAAGTACTAGGCAATATTGTCAACGATTCACTAGTTGGCATTGGACAAAGCGAAGTTGATCGCTGACGAAACTGTGGTTTTGCCGTTAGAAAAAGTCTATTATCAGATTTTTGATTTTTATTAAGAGCTTCAGAACTCACAGCAAGTCTATTATCATATATTTCATTTTCATTGTTATCATTATGAGCATCAAAACTCACAGTAAAATAGGCATTTCTGCCGTTAGAACTCACTTCACTATTTTTTTCCTTTGGGGTACTCATATAGAGTATTCCTCAAGGGTACTTTGTATGTTTTTTTGTTTACGTTTTTTTTTGTTTTTGTTGTTTCTATATGTAAAAATATTAGCAAAGCAAAAAAAAAGCTTATTTATCAAAGTTAATATGTACTACGAATATTTTTTGTATGATTTTTTTTTTGTTTAGTTTGTATGTATGAAAAATTCCGCTATTACGTCTGTTATGAAGGTACAACGAGAACTATTGATATTTAATTAAAATTATATTTTGTGTTAAATTATATAACTAGTACTAAGCTTATGTCCGACACTGGCCTTATTATATTCTTAGATTTAAGATTTGAATACTTATTGTTAATTCATATATGAAGATACAATAAATTAAAATCATGTATAAAAAAAAAGATTTTTTTTGATAAATATTGCACTGGATTTCACTTGATTGTAATACTTTTACGTGAATGCGATTTTTACGACTATCCAGAATCAGTTTAACAATACACAAAACTCATATAAATTGCAGCAAGAAATTTAGTACATTTACTGTAGAAAATTACAATGCCAAAATGACACCTGTCAGATTACGCAAAGTCGAAGTGATCGTATAACGCCATCTATCGGATTTTGGCTAGAACTTTCTATTTTTTCATTTAGAAAGGCATTAAGGAATAATTGCACACAAAATTTCATATCGATTTTTCCACTTTTCCGCAATTTTCCATGTTTTACACCAAAAAGTTTTTATTTTTTCATTTGGCAAGCCATTAAGGAATAATTTCACACAAAATTTCGTACAAAAAAAAATTTTCGATGTTTCCAACTTTCTGCCATTTTCCATGTTTTACACCAAGAATTTTCTATTTTTTCATTTGGAAAGCCATTAAGGAATAATTTCACACGAAATTTCGTACAAAAAAATAAATTTTCGATTTTTTCCAATTTTTCGACTTTTGCGGAGAGATTTGCCAATTTTCCGCATTTTCCGCAATTTTCCATAATTTACACTAAGAACTTTCTATTTTTTGATTTACAAAGCCATTAAGGAATAATTTCACACAAAATTTCATACAAAAACTCGATTTTTCCAATTTTCCGACTTCTCCGGAGGTATTTTCCAAAGTTTTCTTCGTCAAAACCCTTCTCCTCAAAAATACCAACAACTGCCAAAATATTTTACAGAAATCGGCCCTGCCGTTCTCATTTAATGAATTACTATAAATTTTTTCCACCATTTTTATATATATCTATGTATATAAGGTAGAAGATTATTTTCATATTTCATTGTTTTTCTGTAAACTAATAACAAAAAACCATATTTAATAGACTGTGAAACCTCGTAGAATAACTAAACTTTAATCAGTATCAATATCATCAAAATACATTCTCTTAATTGTTTTACACTCAACGTAATATCAATCATACATCAATAAAATCTTCTCTTTTGAGTAACTGCTATTATCCTGTGTTGTCAGTGATTTTTTATAAGTCTTAACTAGAGTGGTAACGGGGACGGGCGATAAGTTTTGGAAATTCAAAACCGGGAAAAATCAAAAAGGATGGCAACCCTGTTACAAATGGGGGATTTTTGGGATTTTCATGCTGAAATTTTCTTGGCTTTGTGTGTGTGTGTGTGTGAGTAGGATTTTATGTTTATGTATGTACACTTGTGTGTACAGCTTTTGTTGTTATTGTAGAGAAGCGTTGTTATTGTACGAAATGTTGATGGTCAAAATGTGCTGACTACCTTTTGACTAGGTTGACATCAGTACTATTATATAATTATACCCCATACAATACTTTAAAACCCTACTAATAAAAAAACTAAAGGTACTGACTACGTAGTTCTTATGGAGTCATGAGACATACTAACCAGACAGTTATTTACTGGTACATTTCTATAATTTACGTACATACAAATGTATATATATTGACAAGTTATTGTCAATTCCACCTCTCTCCTTCTTTTATACTGACGGATAGAAGAAAACTTATTATACCAAAGTTGTAACTAGAATTTTAGTGTTGACACAAAGACACTTGCTCCCAGTCTGACTGCAGGGAAGTTACAAGGGATCTGTGTATTTGTGTGTATGTAGTGATTGTTATTTGATAGACTTTGGGTAGCTGTTTTGAGTTATCGTTGGTATGCTTATGTAGGGTTATTGTATGTATGCATTTATGTTTGCGATCTCTGGGGAAATAATCAATCTAATAGCTGCAGAGAGTGGCAACCCTGTTGGGAATGGAAGTGGATAGGGAATGTATTTGGTAATGTATCTATATGTTGTTGTATTAATGTATGTGATCGTATCTATTTTTACTTTGAAGAATATCATTGCTTGTGTGTATTGTTTGGCCTTCGAGAGTTTTTCGTACATATTTACAAATAAATGTGTATATGTTTTCTAGGCTATTGACGTTGCTATTCTTATGGAGATAGAAAATAATTTGTTGGCATAGGTTTTATATGTACAAGTGAGTTTCAGATGTTAAATGTTTTGAATCAAATCAGGTTGATAAGCAGATTTTTTGAATAGGGGTAATGATATTTTTATTTCAGTATATTTTACTTTAATGTAACAATTATAGGAAATAGCTTTTGGAGACATACACCAAAACTTATAGAAGCATCTACTTTTACGTGTTCCGATTTTTCTCGTGCCTTTGTATTACAAACTGATGCTAGCGATTTTGATCTGGGTGTTGCTGTGTATATGAATTTCATCATATATCGTAATACCATCAGATAAATTAGATTTGACGACTACTACACGATTATCATATGAATTATGGGAATTTATATGTGTGTGTGTATGTGAGTATGTATGTATGTGTGTGTGTGTTGTTTTGTGTATGAATTTCATAATATTATAAAATTTCATTATGTTTTTGTGTGTCATGCCAGACATTTGGTAGTATAAAATATTAGCATATATCAGAACTTTTTTTTAATCCTAGTATGTTTTTATACTTAAGATTGCTTTATATTTTCTAATTCTTAAAATTTTCCAGCGTTAAAGTCTGCCTGTGAGAAATTTGTTTATATTACAGATTTTGTTTATTTAACTACGTCAGGCTTCTTTGGCTGAGCTTCTTTTCATACGATCATGGGAATTTATAGTTTCTCTGGCCATAATAAGATCGTTTAACTTTGGCATGTGCTCTGACTGAATGGTTTACGCTGTTCATACATTTTCATGATGTAGATATGTAAGTGTGATTGTCAAGATCTAATAAATACTTGAGTATTGATAAGAAATTTGATATTATGTGTACATACATATCTACAAATTGATTTTATGTATGTATGTATTTACATTGGAATTGGGAAAATATATGTTTTTTAAAATTAAAATTCTTATATTTATAAAAAAGTGTTAATTGACATATTTATATGTGTTCACGTATCATGAAGAAATGTTAATGTGATATTTTAAGACATAGTAAGTTTGTTTTATATTTGTTAAAAAAATTTTCATGTACATATATTTAAAATATTGTTGTTGTTTTTCTTTATTTATTTAATAAGCCACATCCCTTGAAAAAGTGAACATACAATTCACGAAACGTCGGGAAATATGGAATAAATATTTGCTTTTTTATTTACATAAAAGATGGTAGGCCTAATAGCTGAAGTATATAACACAACAAAACATAAAATTTCGATTGGCCAAAAATAATAATTACAAAACAAAACCTCGGATAGCTAGCCGAATAAACAGGGGGGTTACTCTCTATTGCGATGCGAAAGCAATTACGATGCGAAAGCTAAATGCGTTGATATACAAATTTGGTACTCTCTATTACTTTCGCAAAACCTTTCGCAAAATTGTTTGAAAAAGTGGCACCACGGACATTACAAAAGAAAATATGGCAAAGGTTGGCAGTACTGAAATGTCAAAATATGTATAAAAAACGACATTTAAAATCAAAATTTAAGAAAAAGTGAAGTGTAACAGCTTTTAATTGAAAATAAAGTGATGTATTCTGTAGCGTTATGGTTTTATGAAGAAAACGTCCATGTATAACGAGTTGCAAGACGAGTCTTAAAGGTTCAATTAGACGTGGCATAACCATAGCCATAGAAAACAGCCTTAAAGCCATAACTGTCACCATAGAAACCAATTAAATTTTGGTTTGGTTATGGCTATGGCATTATGGGTATGTCACTTCTAATTTAAGCTTAAGAGATAGTTCCGGTATACTTTCCTTAAATGACGTTTCTGTATGTTCTAAACGCTGTTAAACACCAGCTAAAAGTTTATAAAACTAGCCGCTGCCTTAAAATTACTTGGCCAAGGTGGATACCAACATCATATTGGCCAGTTCCATACCTTAGGAATATAGCAGCAGTCAATGTCCCGTCGCTTAAAAGAGCTCTACGTAGCGATTGAGAAAATACAAAACTGAGAGAGACCATCACCTGTGCTGGAAATGCTTAATTTATTTTTACGTATTTTCACTTGGTTTGATTTTTAAAATCAAATATGAATACATACATACAAACATACATGTGTAATATTATAAGTACTATTAGTGTCACATTTCATTATAAGCAACCAGCTATATCCCTTACAGGAGGTCCATTAGAATTTAGGGCGTCTGTCAATTTTGTCCACAAATTATTTGCGGCTTATTTGCCATTTGCTCACATGCAATCCACTAAAATTTCAAACTGCCGTTGTTTTGTTTTTAATTTTTTTGGCATTTTCCCTAAAAACTACGATTTAAATATAAATATTTTGGTTTTATAAAAGGTTTATTAATCAATTTTCCATAGAAAATTAGTTTAATAAACCTCTTATAAAACAAAAATATTTTTTATGAATAAGACAGTCAATATATAAATATTTTTTCAAGGTATTTACATGTTTTTCTCACTTTGCGTTTGGTATTTAGCTAACGCAAGATATTTGCGCTTATCGAGCGCTTTTGACAGGCGCTTTCGCATTGTAGAGTACGGTGATACCAGACTTGCGAAACGGAAAATAAAAGATGCGAAAGGTAAATGCGCAAACGCATTAGAGAGTACCAATCGTGCGATTTCGTACCATTTTTCTTTCGCATCGTAATAGAGAGTAACCCCCCAGCTCCATTTATTTAAATTGAAAACAACAACAACTTAACTCAAAAAACATGAAGGGTTTTTTCCAACACATATCATTCAAATACGATGGAGAAACACGTAGAGCTATGAAGAAATATTACAAAGATATTAAAAAGTTGGTAAAATCACAACAACGATTAAAATTTCTACTAGCGTGCAGGAACTATGGCATAGTGCCTAATCATACTAAACACACAACAACTAAAGTTGCACAATTGTTCCAATGCCGTAGCATTAAACGTAACCTTGAAAAAGTTGAATACAATTTTCACAAAAAGATATTAAATTTAGAAATATTACAAACCAACAATGATTTGAAAATAATAAAAAAGAATCTTTATCATGCCAAATTATATATACAAAATCTAGTCACCGAAGAAGATTTCGAACTATTTATAAAAAATCAAAATGATAGGACAAAAGGTATAACAACCAAAACCAAAGAAGGACAAATAAAAAATTAGATTCGCTTAAGGAGAATGCTTTTAGAGGACATGGACTGATATTTAACGAACACTGGTTTGTAAACAAAACAGATTTAGAAATACCGTGGGAGTGCAAATGGTTATTATCTTTGGGAAAAAAGTTTGCTCTCCCAATTAACAGACAAGTTTTTCACCACTAGAAATAATAGCAGATGTGGCAGAGTGTATACAAAAACTGGACGATAACACAAATGGTGAAAAGGAGACAAGAAGAGCAAAAATGGCAAGCATGGTAACATCTTTCAAAAGAAACATAAAGAATAGTCCAAGAGAAAAATTAATATAAGCTATTTTCGAAAAAACAAAAAGATTTTTAAGGATGCATAAAAACATAATAATCACACAATCTGACAAAGGGAATAAAACTGTTGCAATATATAAACAAGAATACAATAATAAAATTAAAGAATTATTAAACGACAAGAAAATATACAGAGTATTGAGGACAGACCCCACTAATAAGCTGGTGAAAACAAACAACAACATTGTTACTGATCTATTTAAAAGGGAATGCATAGATAACCAATTAAAAAGAACTCTTATGTGTTCTGCCACTAATGCACCAAGAATTTACGGACTGCCAAAAATACATAAAGTCAACATACCACTACGGCCCATAGTTTCATCGCCACAAGTTCCCTGCTATGAACTTAGTAAGTATATGGGAAAGATACTTAAAAATATAATATCAGACACATACAACATAAAAAATTCGTTAAAATTGAAACACCAACTGCAAAATATACAAATAGATGAACACGACTCACTAATATCACTTGATGTAATCTCCGTCTTTACTAGCATTCCAATACACACAGCTATAAGCAACATAATGAATAAATGGGATAAAATAAAAACAGTCACCACAATTCCTAAAGCTAAATTGCTAGAAATATTAAAATTTTGCTTATATGATAACAATTATTTCATATATAAGGACACAATATACAACCAAATATTCGGTATGCCTATGGGAAACCCCCTTTCCCCCACAATAGCAGATATAGTGTTAGATAATCTATTAGATGTAAAATTAGCTGAATTAAAACTGAAAAATATAAGTATAAAATACATAACAAAATATGTAGATGACATCTTAGCGGTTATAAACATTAATGACAAAGATGATATTTTAAAAGCTTTCAACGAATATCATCCGAAAATTAAATTCACAATGGAAACGGAAAAAAATAAACAAATCGCATATCTCAACACCAAATTATACAGAGGTAACAGCAAAATTTTTTTTTTTTTTTTTTTTTTTTTATAATACATGATTTTTATTTATTGTATCTTCATATATGAACTAACAATAAGTATTCAAATCTTAAATATAAAAATATAATTAGGCCCGACCAGTGTCGGACATAAGCTTAGTAATAGTTATATATAATACATATGTAAGTAGTGATAATCAAAAGGAAACAATATAAAAACTAAAAGTATTTTCAGGAAGACCCATCTGGAGTGCTGTGAATAAGGGCCCTTGTGTCCCTCTTTTTTAGGCGGATGTGTCCAGTAAAGTTCAAAATATTACGGGCAAGCGGATTAGGATGTGACTCGAGTTTTGTTAAATATTTGCCAGCGTATTTTGCAATTTCTTCAGTCACTAGTGGCATATTCAAATCACGATGTATATTTGAATTTTTGATGTACCATGGAGCCGATGTTATCATGCGTAAAATTTTATTTTGCCTGCGTTGAATTTTCTCTACATTTGAAGCTGAAGCAGTGCCCCATAGTTGAATTCCGTAGCACCATATTGGCTTTAAAAGCGACTTGTATATTAAAAGTTTACAGTCTAGGCTAAGTGTTGAATTTCGACCAATCAGCCAATGTACCTGAGTTAGTTTAAGTTTCATTTGAGTTAACTTAGAATCAATATGGTGTTTCCATGTAAGTCGTCGATCAAGGTGTATACCAAGATATTTCACATGTGAATGTTGAGAAACAACTTGATTGTTAATCCGAATGGGGGAACAAGTATCTCTTCGTAAAGTAAATGTTACTTGAACACACTTTTGTTCATTTACCTATATTCTCCATAAGTTTAACCAAAGCTCCATCTGGCTAATGTGTTCCTGGAGTTTGCGGGATGCCTCATCAGGGTTCTCATGCATACTAAGGCAGGCTGTATCGTCGGCAAATGTGGACGTATGGATACTACTGCTCACTGGCATATCACAAGTATAAATTAAATATAAAACTGGTCCCAGTATACTCCCCTGTGGCACACCAGATAAAATTGTTTCAGGCCTACTTGTAAAGTCTCCTTCCGCAACAGTGAACTTACGGGAAATAATGTAACTTTCCAAAAGATTTAAAATGTTTACTGGTAAGTAAGTCTTCAATTTTAAAATTAGGCCTTCATGCCACACTTTATCAAATGCCTGGGAAACGTCAATAAACAGCGCAGAACAATACTTTTTTTCCTCAAAAGTTCTTCTTATAAATTGAACCAATCTGTGAGTTTGTTCAATGGTGCTGTGCTGACTTCTAAAACTAAATTGATGGTCTGGTATGCACCCACTACTAATTAGAATTGGGGACAATTTTGTTTTGAGCAGTTTTTCGAAAAGCTTTGACATTGTAGATAGTAGACTTATTGGCCTATATGACTCAGCCTTGGTTATATCTTTGCCCGGCTTTGGAATCATTTTAACCTTGGCAAGTTTCCAGTTGTGTGGATAATACTCCAGTCGTAAAATGGCATTAAATATGAATAACAGGATTCTCATTGCAATACGAGGCAGATTCATCAGCATCTGATTACTAATTCCATCAATACCCGGAGCTTTCTTCGGGTTGAGTTCGGCAATTAATTTTTGTAAATCACGCGTCTTAAACTTTATGTGTTGAGGGGGTAGAGCGACTATATTCGGCAAATCAGCAACACCAGTACATATATTTGGCGTAAAAACGGATTTTAAGTGCTCAGCAAATATTTTACCTTTTTCAGTATCGCTTCTTGCCCAACCTCCGGTAGATGTGCGTAGAGGTGGCTTATACTCAACGGGTGTTTTAAGCTTTCTGGCAGCGCGCCACAAGGAGTAATTAGACGCCGGTGTAACATCAAGACCCTCCAGATAATTTTTAAGAGATGCAATTTTTTCAGATGCAAGCAACTCTTGGAGTCGTTTAGTGCACTCTTTAAATCTGATTTTATTTTGTGGTGATCTGTGCTGTTGCCATTCCCTTCTAGCCCTTCTTTTTTCACGTACGAGACGTTCGATGTCTGTAGAATAAATTTTATTAAACCCAATCTGCGGATGGGAGATAGTGGCATGTTCAGCAGCCTGTTTAATATTCTCGCTGATATTGGCAACGTTCGATTCAATATCATCGGGTGTTCTAAGCGTAATGTTTTCCGTACAATGACTGCTGAGATATTTTTTGAACCCCAGCCAATTTACACGATTGATCATCTTCACATATGGGTCAGGTAAGTTACTTCTTAATGGGCTACAAATTGTGATGATCGTCGGGGAGTGATCGGACGAGAGATCAAGAGAAGCTTGAACTTGAATTAAATCCCTAGAGATATTTTTTATGACGCCAAAATCTATAACATCCGGAATTTTTTGTATGTCAGTAGGCCAATAAGTGGGCTCCCCACTCGAAATGACATCCAAGCCCATTTTTGAAATAGTGTTGAACAAAGCTCGACCTCTGGGTGTAACAAGGCGCGAACCCCAGAACGTATGTTTCGCATTGTAGTCTCCAGCTGCTACAAAACAAGGTCCAAGAGATTTGTAGAAATCCTCATATTGTTTCTCAGTGATTGAAAATCTGGGAGGGGAGTAAATTGATGATATAACGAAATTTGAACAAAAACTTTCAATGCCAATCTTTGTTGCTTGTAGGTAATCTTCACAAATGTTATCAAGAACATAGTGCTTGAGTCTTGACTTTATTAGAATTGCTGATCCACCGCAAGCCCTTCCTCTAGGGTCCTTTGTATCATATATAGTGTAGCCATAAATTTTAAAAAGACTTCTCGAAGTCAAATGAGTCTCAGATACTAACATTATATCAATATTTTTTTCCGTGAGGAAGTGCTCAAGTTCATTTTAATGTTGGCGAATGCCGTTTGCGTTCCAGAAACATATTGTTAACGTGTTCATGGCTTATTAAGTAATGCTTGAAGCAGAGTATTCTGCATTCGCAACATTTCTTGCATCATGCTAGTCATATTTGTTGTAAAATTGTTTATAGTTTGCACAAGATTTTCAATAGTGGCTTCAAGGCGATTATAATTAAAGTTTGAGTTTGTATTTGTAGAATTATATTGCGGTGAAACATTTTGTGTCGGAATAGAACTAGCCTTAGCAGCATCTGCATACGATACACGGGAGGTAACTGGTTGGCTCATTTGCTGAACAGTGGCAGAGTAAACGTTTGCTGATTGAGCTGGAGCTAATTTAGGTTTTTGCACCATAGTCTTCTTTACAAAAGAGTACACAGGACAACCTCTGTAGTTAGCGGTGTGATTACCTCCACAATTACTGCATTTTTTATCACTTTGATCTTTTGGTTTGTTGCAGCTAGCGGAGCCGTGTAATTCGCCGCACACAACACAAACAGAGGGTAAATTGCAGTATGTTTTTGTATGGCCATATTCTTGGCAATTATGGCACTGTACAGGACCTGAACGCTTATGTGGCTCTTCAACTGTGATTTTTCGGTACAAGAGGTATTTTAAATTATAAATTGGATGCGTTTCATTTTTTTTTTAATTTTATATCATTAGGCTCAAGTTCAACACGAAATAGGGGTTGGGGAATCTTATCTCTATTTATTATACTGGACACATTTTTTACCTTGAACCCCTGGAGGACGAGTGCATCTTTTATTTCTTTGGGGGCAACATAAGAATCTATGCTCTTCAATACGATCTGCATGCCTTTAGCGCTCTTAAGCTGGTATGTGTAGAAGCTTGTTTTACTTTTTTCAAATTCAGCAACCATTTTGCGGAAATCAGTTTCGTCATAGATTTGAATTTTCGTTTCATCGATATTGCCATGTTTTATTGGAACAACGTGAAATTTATTCTCACCAATTACCGAAATTAATTTCTTAATAAGAGCGTTTGAATTTTTTTCTCTCAAATATATTGGTGGCGGCTTGGAGGTTTTTTTCGCGGATATATCAGGTGTGTCGTTGTCATCTTGCAATATTTGAAAACGATTAGTAGATGATGCGCTGTTATCCCTAGATACCTTTGAAGCAGATGCAATTTTAGTAGAATTAGGGCTTCGCCCGCGCTTTCCCACAATAATATATCGGTCCATTCCAACTTGGACCTTGGGTTTTGGGTTTTTTTTATTTTCAGTGACTAATTGGGTAAGTGATGAATCGGATGATATCGCTGATTTAAATGACGAAGTAGTAGGCAACTGTAATGTTAACGAATCAGTTGGCACTGGACAAAGCGAAGTTGATCGCTGACGAAAAATTGGCTTAGCCGTTAAAAAAAGTCTGTCATCAAGTTTTTTATTTATTTTTTTTAAATTAAGATCATCAGAACTCACAGTAAGTCTATCATCAGATTTGTTATTTTTATTGTTATCATTAAGATCATCAGAGCTCACAGTAAGATAGGCATTTCTGCCGTTATCACTCACTTCGCAATTATTTGTTTTCGATGTACTCATATACAGTATTCCTCAAGGGCACTTTGTAAGTGTATTCCTCAAGGGCACTTTAAGTTATTTTATTTACGGTTGTTTTTGTTTTTTTTTGTTTTAGTTATTACTGTCTATGTAAAAAAAATATTAGCAAAGCAAAAATAGCTTGTTTATCAAAGTTAATGTACAACAAATATTATGTACTACAAATATTTTTTTTTTATGGTTTTTTTTTGGTTTAGTATGTAAAAAGAAATTCCGCTAATACTTCTGTTCACTATGAAGGTACAACGAGAACAGAACAGCAAAATAATATTTGATTGGTATACAAAAGATACATCATCAGGAAGAATAATAAATTTTAATGCGACGCAACCAAGAACCCAAATAATAAAAACAGCAAAAAATTTTGTCCACAGGGTCTTGGATATTAGTGACAAGCAATTCCACGCGAATAAACAAAAAAATTACTACAATTCTTAAAAATAATAGTTTCCCCCAAAAACTAATAGAATCCTGCATATCATCCTATAAGCCCGAACGTAATAACAGATCTGAAAACCCTATCACAGACAAACGGTTTTGCAGTATTAAATATATACCCGGCCTTACTGTCAGCTGAAATATAAAAACAACAATAGACAATAATAACATATGTTTTGCTTACAAACCAAATAAAATCCTAAACACAATTTTCACTAAAACAAAAACACCAATAGAAAAACTACAACAAAGCAATGTTGTATATGAGAAACCTTGCAAAGGTAATGATCAAAATGTCTGTAATCTTGTTTACATTGGAACAACAAAGAGAAACTTGATAACTAGAGTTAATGAACATCAAGCTGATATTAATAAAAACAACGAAAGTACTGCATTATCACAGCATATGCATAATACAAAACACAAACCTGATTTTGACAATATAAAAATACTGGACAAAGTAAACAGTGATAGAAAAAGATATGTGACAGAAAGTTTACGAATTCAACAAAAAATAAATAAAACGATGAACATCAAAGAAGACACTGATAATTTGAGCGCGAATTATAAACTGGCAATAAAACATTCAATCTAATTGGGAAAAAATATGTTTTTTTAAATTAAAATTCTTATATTAGTAGTATAAATATAGGGATACTGGCTCAATGTATTTTTTCCATAAGGATCATATAAATGTAGGGATACTGGCTCAATGTATTTTTTCCATAAGGATCATTCTAATTTGTTTATATGTGCATTCCAATACATGTATTTTTCCCAGAAGGAAGGATATTCCAATACATGTATTTTCTCCATAAGGAAGGATATTCTAATACATACATATATTCCTACAACAAAGTTAACTTCAAATGAGAATATATTTTTCTCATAAAAAGTTTAACGACGACATTTTTGTAAATGGAACAATTCGAATGAGATTCTCATTTGAGTAATTATATAAAAATGAGATTTCGATTGACTCAAAAAGATGTATATAAAAGACCAATTATAATTTAGTTTTAGTTATTGTTATTCAAAGATCCTTGAAATTACGTTCAACAACAATGGTAAGAATGAAGTTTAACATAACATTAGAATTTTTTTATTTATTATATGAAAGTTTAAGAAATACATATAAAATTTAACTAATTTTTCTTTGTTTTTAGATCTATCAACAAATAATTAACATTGCGCAAGGAATAAAATCACAATACACAAAAATTGATGATATTCCCTTAAATGAACCTTACAAGATTTTAAATTTTGAATGGAAGGTTACACAATATGGATCCAAAGTTATTGCATATTTAAGCAACAATAAGTGGTTTTATCTTCCGCAAAGAATCGTTAAATATTTAAACAGAGAGGATCCTTACTTATCAAAAATGAATGACAAAATTTGGACAATTATTTACAAAGGACGTCAATCACCAAATGGTTCAGCAATATTCGAACTAAACTATAGCTAATTTTTTTATTTGTTATAAGAAATTTTATGTAGTTACACAATTTTTAAAACAATAAATATATTTAGTAAAGTGAAGTGAGCCCCTATTATTTATTGATTTTTGTTTTTATGTTAAACATGCACATGCACGTTAACAAAGTGAATTTGAAATCCATTTCAGGAAAATTTTGTTTGAAAAATTTAAAACGAATTTGAGCTATTTTTAACACATTTCACTATTACGAAGGATATGGCCCTTGTCATAAAACACCCCCATTCGGGTATAGCCTGCATGTAATTGTTTCAAAATAGTTCATCTTACCCTCGAATTGGTAGATATTATTCTTAATCAAAGTTTGAGTAACAAATTCATCCCGCAAAGTCTGTGACACATTCTGAAATTTAGTTACAACAGGGAGGAAAACTAAACTGATATTCGGAAAAAATATCGTAAATTTTTTTTCTTCAATATCTGTAAAATTTTTTAATTGAAGTCCTCTGATGAGATAAATATCCTTAAAAGGACTAATTCTAATCAAAACGGTTCAAAATACCTTGATTTTTTCGTTACTCAACAAAAAACCGAATATTAATGACGCGACATTTTTTGAAGTACGTCAAGTAATCTGTCAGTTTTTACCTACTGATATAATTTTTTCAATTATTTTTTATAAATTCATATTTGTATTGAGTTCTCGTTGTACCTTCATAGTGAACAGACGTAATAGCGGAATTTTTCTTATATACAAACTAAACAAAAAAAAGCATACAAAAAATATTCGTAGTACATATTAAATTTGATAAATAAGCATTTTTTTGCTTTGATAATATTTTTACATATAGAAACAACAAAAACAAAAACCGTAAACAAAAAAACATACAAAGTACCCTTGAGGAATACTCTATATGAGTACCCCAAAGGAAAAAAATAGTGAAGTGAGTTCTAACGGCAGAAATGCCTATTTTACTGTGAGTTTTGATGCTCATAATGATAACAATAAAAATAAAAAATCTGATAATAGACTTGCAGTGAGTTCTGAAGCTCTTAATAAAAACCAAAAATCTGATAATAGACTTTCTCTAACGGCAAAACCACAGTTTCGTCAGCGATCAAATTCGCTTTGTCCAATGCCATCTAGTGAATCGTTGACATTATTGCCTAGTACTTCTAAATTTAACTCAGCGATATCATCCGCTTCGGGCTCGTGGACATCACTTAAACAAGTTGTCACTGAAGATAAGAGCACCCCAAAGCCCAAGGTCCAAGTCGAAATGGACAGATACATTACAATTTTAAAGCGCGGGCGCAGCCCAAATTCTACTAAAGTTGCATCTGTTCCAAAGATGTCCAGGGATAACAGCGCATCCTCTACTAATCGGCAAAACCGTTTTAAAATATTGCAAGATGATAATGAAAAACCCGCTGAATCTGCGAATAAAACCTCCAAGCCGCCACCAATCTATTTAAGAGAAAAAAACTCAAACGCTCTAATTAAAAAATAAATTTCGGTCATTGGTGAGTATAAATTTCACATTGTTCCAATAAAACGTGGTAATATTGATGAAACGAAAATTCAAATTTATGAAGAAAAAGATTTTCGCACAATGGTTTCTGAACTTGAAAAAAGTAAAACAAATTTCTACACATATCAGCTCAAGAGTGCTAAAGGTATGCATATTGTGTTGAAGGGCATAGATTCCTATGTTGCTCCCGAAGAAGTAAAAGATGCTCTCGTCCTCCAGGGCTTTAAAGTAAAAAATGTATCGAACATAATAAATAGGGAAAAGATCCCTCAACCTCTATTTCGCGTTGAACTTGAGCCAAATGATATAAAATTGAAAAAAAGTGAGACCCATCCAATATATAATTTAAAATATCTCTTATATCGAAAAATAACCGTTGAAGAACCACACAAGCTTTCAGGACCCGTACAGTGCCATAATTGTCAAGAATTTGGCCATACTAAAACTTACTGCAAATTACCTACTGTTTGTGTTGTGTGCGGCGAGTTACACGGCACTGCTAGTTGTAATAAACCGAAAGATCAAAGTAACAAAAAATGCAGTAATTGTGGTGAAAATCACACTGCTAACTACAGAGGTTGTCCTGTGTACTCTTTCGTCAAACAGACTATGAGGCAAATGCCTAAATTGGCGACAGCCCAATCAGCAAACTCTTTATCAGCCAATATTGCTCAAGTGAGCCAACCAGTTAGTTCCCGTGTATCGTATGCCGATTCTGCTAAAACAAATTCTACTCATACACAAAATGTTTCACCACCAAATAATTCAACAAATACAAACTCGAACTTTAGTTTCAATCGCCTTGAAGCTACTATTGATAATCTGGTGCAAACTATAAATAATTTTACAACAAATATGACTAGCATGATGCAAGAAATGCTGCGAATGCAGAATACATTGCTTCAAGCTTTAGTTAACAAACCATGAACACGTTAAAAATATGTTTCTGGAACGCAAACGGCATTCGCCAACATAAAAATGAACTTCAGCACTTCCTCACGGAAAAAAAATATTGATATAATGTTGGTCTCTGAGACTCATTTGACTTCGAGAAGCCTTTTTAAAATGTATGGCTACACCTTATATGATTCAAAGGACCCGAGAGGAAGAGCATGCGGTGGATCAGCAATTTTAATAAAGTCAAGACTCAAGCATAATATTATTGATAACATTTGTGAAGAACATTTGCAAGCAACGAATATTTGTGTCGAAAATTTTTGCACTAATTTTGTCATATCATCCATTTACTCCCCTCCTAGATTCGCAATTACTGAGAATCAATATGAGGATTTTTACAAACCTCTGGGCCCTTGTTTCATAGCAGCCGGTGACTATAATGCTAAACATACGTTCTGGGGTTCGCGTCTTATTACACCCAGAGGTCGAGCGTTGTTCAATGCAATTTCCAAAATGGGCTTGGATGTCATTTCGAGTGGAGAGCCCACTTATTGGCCTACCGACATACATAAAATTCCGGATGTCATAGATTTTGGCGTCATGAAAAATATCTCTAGGGACTTAATTCAAATTGAAGCTTCTCTAGATCTTTCGTCCGATCACTCTCCCACGATCGTTACAATTTGTAGCCCATTAAGAAGTGACTTACCTCACCCATATGCGAATTTGATAAATCGTGTTAATTGGCTGGGATTTAAAAAATATCTTAGTAGTCATTGCACGGAAAATATTACGCTAAGTACACCTGATGATATTGAAACTAACATTGCGAACCTTAACGAAAATATTAAACATTCTGCTGAACATGCCACTACCGCCCATCCGCAGACTGGGTTTAATAAAATTTATTCTACCGATATTGAACGTGCCGTATGCGAAAAAAGAAGAGCTAGAAGGAAATGGCAACAGCACAGATCACCACAACTTAAAATCAGTTTTAAAGAGTGCACTAAACGACTCCAAGAGCTGCTTGCACATGAAAAAACTGCATCTCTTAAAAACTATCTGCAAAATCTTGATGTCACACCAGCATCTAATTACTCTTTATGGCGCGCTGCTAGAAAGCTTAAAACACCCGTTGAGTTTAAACCACCTCTGCGCACATCTACCGGAGGTTGGGCAAGAAGCGATACTGAAAAAGGTAACATATTTGCTGACCATTTGAAATACGTATTTACCCCAAACACATGTACTGGTGTAATTGATTTGCCAAATGTAGTCGCTCTACCCCCTCAACTAATAAAGTTTAAGACGCGTGATGTACAAAAAGTAATTGCTGAACTCAACCCGAAGAAAGCTCCGGGTTTTGATGGAATTAGTAACCAGATGCTGATGAAGTTGCCTCGTATTGCAATTAGAATACTGTTATTTATTTTCAATGCCATTTTACGACTGGAGTATTATCTACACAGCTGGAAACTTGCCAAAGTTAAAATGATTCCAAAGCCAGGCAAAGATCTTACCAAGGCTGAGTCATATAGGCCAATAAGTCTGCTATCAACAATGTCAAAGCTTTTCGAAAAACTGCTCATGACAAAACTGTCCCCAATTCTAGTTAGTAGTGGGTGCATACCGGACCATCAATTTGGTTTTAGAAGTCAGCATAGCACCATTGAACAAACTCATAGATTGGTCCAATTTATAAGAAGAACACTTGAAGAAAGGAAGTATTGTTCTGCGCTGTTTCTCAGGCATTTGATAAAGTGTGGCATGAAGGACTAATTTTAAAATTAAAAACATACCTGCCAATAAACGTTGTAAGTCTTTTGGAAAGTTACATTACTGCCCGCAAGTTCACTGTTGTGGAAGGAGACTTTTTAGCATGCCTGAAACTATCTCATCCGGTGTGCCACAGGGGAGTATACTGGGGCCAGTTTTGTATTTGATTTATACTTGTGATATGCCTCTGAGCAGTAATATCCCTACTTCCACATTTGCTGATGATACAGCCTGTCTCAGTATGCATGAAAATCCTTACGAAGCATCTCGATATCTTCAAGAACACATTGCCCAGCTGGAACTATGGTTAAACTTATGGAGAATTAAGGTAAACGAACAAAAGTGTATTCAAAAAACATATACATTACGAAGAGATACTTGTTCACCCATTCGGATTAACAATCAAGTTGTCCCTCAACATACTCATGTGAAATATCTTGGTATACACCTTGATCGACGGCTTACTTGGAAACACCATATTGACTCTAAGTTAACCCAAATGAAACTAAAATTAACTCAGGTACATTGGCTGATTGGTAGAAATTCAACCCTCAGTCTAGATTGCAAACTTTTGATATACAATTCTATTTTGAAACCCATATGGTGCTACGGAATTCAACTATGGGGCACTGCTTCAGCTTCCAATGTCGAGAGAATCCAATGAAGGCAAAATAAAATTTTGCGATTAATAACATCGGCTCCATGGTATATAAAAAACTCAAATATACATCGTGATTTAAACATGCCACTAGTGGTTGAAGAACTTGCAAAATATGCAGGCAAATATTTAACAAAACTCGAGTCACATCCTAATCCGCTTGCTCGTAATATTTTGAACTTTACTGGACACGTCCGCCTAAAAAAGAGGGATACAAGTGCTCTTATACTCAACACTCCAGATGGGACTGCTTGAAAATACTTTTTATTTTATTTTATTTTTTTTTCTTCCTTTTGATTATCACTACTTATGTATTATTTATAACTATCTCTAAATTTATGTCCGACAGTGGTCGGGCCTATTAATTATATTTTAGATTTAAGATTTGAATACTTATTGTTAGTTCATATTTGAAGATACAATAAAAAAAAAATATGTATGTATTAAAAAAAAAAAAAATATTTGTAATCAATTGCTAAATAAAATAATGAAAGAAATTTTTCAGTTTTAATGGTTGCCATTGTTTGGTAAACTTTTTATTGAATGTGAGTCTGAAAACCGAATATTAATGACACTAACTGTATATGCATTTTATTTTAATTTTATGAAAATGAGAGTTTATGTTTAAAATAAGTTATCTTATTTATTTTCATTTTAAGAAAAAGGATAGGACATTTAAAAATTTTATGAAAGTTAAACATGCATGTGCAAGACACATGGTCATATGTATATGTATGCATTACAATGTTTTATTACTTTTTTCATTTATCTGTATTTTTCCATAAGACATGCGTATGCATGCTTTTTCATGTCACAGCACCTAGATGTACTTTGCTTTACTCTAATTTTCATTTTAAGAGAAAAAAAGGATAGGAGTTTTAAAAATTTAATGAAAGGTAAACATGCACATGCAAGACACATGATATTAAGTATTAAAGTATTAAGAACGAGAGACATGCATATGCATGCTTTTTTGTGCGTGTAGATTTACGTGGGTGGGTTGGTTAAATTTACATTTTATTTGTTCTGAGAAAAAGGGTACACGAAAAAAAAAACGTGAAGGATAAACAAATATTTTTCCTTTATTGCTTAAACTCACTAATTTACAAGATCATAAATGTAGATAAATATGAAGATTTTCCAATCACAGGTAATTTTCTATAGATGAATGTATGCATTAGAGTTCGACCGATTAATCGGCTTCGGCTTCGGCCTTCGGCCAAAAATTGGTAATCGGCCAACATTCGGCCTACGGCAAAAATCGGCCGATTAGCCGAAGCCGAATATTTTTCATTCCAAGCTTGAAAAATAACATTATTTTTGGTCGTTGCTCGCCGACAGTTTGTATTGTGTTTAACGTTTTGAAAGGGTTGCTTTGAAATACAACCCTGTTGCTTTCTATTTTCTTTTACTTGGACGTTCTTGTGAGTGATCATATGAAAAAGCAATCTAGAAATTGCAAAATAGTTTTATTTTTCTTGTTATGTATCCAATAGATATTACAGCTATTTCAGTGATCTCAAAAAAGCAAACTTTTTTCTTAATTCATATAAAACAAGTATCATTTTTAAAATTTAAAACATTCGGCTTCGGCTTCGGTTTTGGCCGAAGTTTAAGATTTTAGCCGAAGTTCGGCTTCGGCCAAAAAAAACGCCTTCGGTCGATCTCTAGTATGCATATATTGTGTGCACAAAAAAAAAGTATAAAATAAAACATTTTTCTGAACAAAATTATAGTCTTGTGACAATATTCAAAAACGAAGTGTTGTGTGAAAAACACTAAAATAATATTTAAAAATGAACAATAACAATTTATTTTGCCATATATGTGAAATAATTACTTTTTCTAGTAATTCAAATAAGAAACGCCATTATCTGAAGCAACACGGTATTAAATTAAAAACAAAAAAATTTTGGGATACTCCTTTATATAGGAGAATAATAAAAAAATAAGGATATTAGAGAAGCTGAAGCATTATCATCTATAGAAGCCACAACACCAACTACAGTAACATATACTGAGCCCGCAACATCAACATCTACTGTCGAAGTCGCAACACCTATTACATCAATTACAGAAGCATCAACACCAACAACACACGAGTGGTACCATCATCTATTAGAAGGAGATGAAGATGTATTTTTAAGCATCAAAGAGCCAATAGATATTAGGGAGGTAATAGTTTTGCCACCGGTGGATGTAGCAGCATATTTATTGTTACATGATGGGCAGGATGATATTCTTTTAGACGTATTAAGAAGGGTTGAAAATATGGGTTAAGAGAATCATGTAAAATAGTTTTCTTATTTATTTATTATTAAATAAATAAATATGTTTTTTTTTTCTTTTAAATAAATATTTTTATTATCTAAACTTTTTGAAAATTACAGTTTTTACATTTACTGACATTATATATGTTATAATAGAATTTCACTAGTTTGTTTGCTTCTTCCTCTATTCTCATATTTTGTCTTCTTTTGTATGAACATGAACAAGTGTCGGGTCCAGAAGTTTCATTCTCATGAGACCATGAACAATCTTCATAATGCTCTCCAAATTTGTTTTTCGTTGTTTTTAAGTTATTTACTTCTTCGAGATGTGATTGAATATTAATCAGTTTATATCTATCTTCGTTAGAGACAATGTGTGAACATCTTTTTAAAAATTCATATATATTGTTGAGTAACATCCTTACAAATAAGTGTGACTGAGTATGTAGACCAAATGTTTGTGAATAAACAATAATGTTATTACAGTTAACATTTATATAAATTGTATACAATTACTTTTTAGTTTATGTTTATCTATAATTATTAGTCTCTTAAACTAACTAAAAATAAAGTTATATCAATTTTCTAATTTCGTTTGTTAGTGGAATATATTCAAATATTTTATCATGAATAATTAAACAATACGCAGATGTATTAGGTAATATATTTTTTGAAGTCTTCAATTCAATTCTAATATCGATTGGTCCAGTTTTGAGTAATTCATTTTGATGTGTAACATCCAAGACAGCTATTGGCGCCATAGTTTTGAAGTTCTCTGGTGTTAATAATGGTTGGGTGTTGCGTGAATAATAACATTGTTGAAATTTTAAGTGCATGTCATATAGAATAGCAAAACGATTTCTATCAAACTTAAGATTTAGATTATCATAAGGATATGTATCAGAGTTAAGATGTACTTTTACATCACTTAAATCACAATGTTGAAACTTGTTGTCATTATTTCGAAGACCTAACAATAGGAAGCGTGGTCTTTCGTTGTGAGCAGCTAGCTTAACATTCCACAAAACTGTTGTACTTTCTGGAAGTGAAGGATAATAATACATATCCCAACTTCTAAAAGATATATTTAATGGATGACGGTTATTTATTGTTTTATATATCTGCAATTTGTATGCATCAGCAAGTTGAATGTGTGGTACTTTCCAAGTTATATTTAAAATTGTTAACTTGGTTTTTTCAGTTGATAGTTGAAATTTAAAAACTCGCTCATCATCTTTAGATCGTAACAGAATCAATTCATGCTTAGAGTTAACTATTATTTTGTGAAAATCTTCGGCAAATCCAAGTAGTAATTTTAGTGGTACACAAAAATTAAAATATCCATTTTCGGGTATAAGACCATCATTGTTAAATGGTGACCATCCTGCATTTAGTAGACTATCACTTTCAAATTTATTCAACGAAACATAGTTTTTTAATTCTGTTGCAATACCCAAATGACGTGTGCGATCAATTTCTATACCATTAATTTCATAACGAATTTCATCAAATAGGTGTGCCATACAATTGTTTAAGAGACGTATGGATGTAGAAACTGTTGAATCTTCCTTTGTTGCAAGACCTTCGATATATAGAAAACTTTCACTTGGTAAAACATACAAATCTTGATTTTGAATTGATATACGAATTTCATCATTATTTTTAAATGACTGTAAATATGATGTATAACTGTGGTACTCCTTCTTGATAATTGAATTATCCACTTGAGGATTTTGCAATATATTAATTATACTACTCATTTGTTTGTTTTCCTTGGTTGTAACTACGTGATTAATTTTATTATTTTAACTTAAATCCTAAACTTTTTAAAAAATGCTGATTAGTTTTATTTAAAACGTTAGCTTTTTTAGGCTTTCGATGTTTATTATTTTTATAGTATTGTATTTTTAACTTTTTGCAAAAATTTGATGAATTTTCACCTTTGTTTTCGGCTGATGGTGATTGAATAAATGTTAAATCATTCGATAGATCACTTTTGTTGTATATTATCATACTTTCATAGGCTTTAAATGCAATCGTATTGTTATTTTTTCGCCGCGAAAGTTTATTAAGTTTCCGTCTTGGTCAACAACTTTCAAAATTATATTATTTATTGTTCTTGAATTTACAGGTAAGTATATTACAGTGGTTGGAGTCTCTGTTATTTTATATCCAGGACTAACGTTAAGCGAAAACTGATGTAAAATATGCGTAGACATGTTGTTTATATACGAACCGCATACAATATTGCATTAAACGATTACTGTATTAATTTTGGTTATATCTATCGTTTTATCGGAGTAATGTTCTATTCCAGGTGCTAGTACTTTTCTACTAAACCCTAATAATGATCCAATTGAGGATTTTTTATTAAAATAAATTAAATCAGAAGTGCTTTTTATACATGTTTGTAGTGTATTATAATTTGCTCGTACATCAAGAGAACCGGTTGGATTCATATCATGATATTTAATTTTTAGTAGTTCAGCTATATCAGTTAATTCATATGACCCAACTGGAACTATTATTTCATGATTTCCAATATGAAATAAATTGTTTTCAACATCTACATTTGGAATTGAATGATATGTATCAAAACTTATTAAGCCGCAAACATAATTTTCATTTAGTTCAATTGGCGGAAAATAGTTTGCGACAAGATGCGAAGAGTCTCCGTTTAAAGTTAATGTAATTGACATTTTAGTGGTTCATGAATGATTAAGTTAATTATTAAATTTTTCACAGTTTTTATTATTAATCATAATTTATATTAATCCAAGAATTATGTTCTGAAGAAAAACCAAGCCATTTAACATAAATTTTGTTGCTTTTCCTTTTCAAAACCTTTTCAACCAAATAAGTTTCAGGAAATCTAGTTTTCATTAATTCAGACTCATAAAACCCTCCTTTAATTTCATGTCCTTGATAATCTTTTAATATATATGTATTTGGATTAGTATTTTTTATAGTTTTAACCGTAAATACTTCAGTAGTCCAATTTGGTGTATAACCTTTTTCAAATATATGTTTATATTTACTTATTCTAACATTATCATTCACTTTAAACTTTGGTTTTGTAAATACTTTTAAATTGTTGTAAGCTGTATCCAATAAAATTTTTTCGTTTGATGAATTTACTTCATTGGGCGAAATTTTTATTGTTCTGTGGTAAGTATTATTATATTTCTCTACAAGGTTCTTATATATGTTTAACCATTTATATGTTCCTTGATAACTAAACTCCTTCCACATCACTCCTTTAAGAGTTCTGTTAAATCTTTCTATGATGGATGCTTTCAGAACACTATATGTTGAATAGTGGTTGATTTGATTCAATTGCATTAAGTGACGAAACTGATTATTGAAGAACTCCTTACCATCATCTGTTTGTAAATTTTTTGGTTTACGATTGCTTTTTATGAAAATGTTTTTCATGGCGTTCGTTATGTTGAGTGCAGTTTTATTTTTCACTGCTATAGCCCAAGCTTTTTTTGAAAAAGAATCTATTACTGTTAAGAGATAACGGTGACCGTTATTATATGTTGCGTAGTTGCCCATCTCAACCAAATCCGCTTGCCATAAATCATCGATTCCTTTTATGATAACCTGTCTTCTTTTAAAATTTTTTCGCTCTTGCTTATGAAGTTCATCAACTATTTCTCTTTTATCTAAGTTCATTTTGAAATAAGATTCTTTACTGTTAAGCATTCAGATATGAGTGTCAAATATTTATATAAAATTTTTATCCTTTAATTTTAGGAAATTCAAGTTTTCGTTTTTTCACCTCAACGTTTACATCATTTCTCTTCATCGATTTAAATATAAAATCCTCAAGTGTATTGAATCTCTCTTCGATATTCTTTGAAAAGTCTTCATTTGCATAACTTATTTGATTCCTCACTACTTTTTCAATAGCTTCAACATTTTCATTGATTCCATTTGTAATTAATTCTTGTAATACTTTAACATCCCTTTTGATAATATTTAATTGAGAATTATAATCGTTTTTAAGTTCTTCACGTTGTTTGTTAATAGTTTTAATTATATTATCCAGTTTTTCTATATCTTTTGTTATGTTATTCAATTGCAAATTATATTTGTAGAATTTTAACTTTGAGTCATTTAGATTATGTCGGAAAGAAGTTTCTCCAAACTTATTTATATAAGTAATTTTTAGTTTAATATATTATATCAGCTTCTTTCAATTCTTCAATAATGGAAATTATTTCGTTATTGTGATTATTATGACCAATACTTTCTGATGAAATAAGTAAACGTAATCTGTCAACTAATTCATTTGTGTCATTCCAATATATATAGCTAGATTATCAATAGTCTTTAACGAGAATCCACTACCTTTCGTTAGAATATTTGGTTTAGTATTAAATAAATTTTTTATTATACGAATATATTTATAAGCTCGTGTACCTTTAATTTGACTTTTTGATTGATATTGACGTTTGTGAGCATTGGTACTTATTAAAATTTCTTTATATTTTCTTAAATCATTTTTATTATAATGTAGAGGCTTTGAATGAAAAACTAATTCAAATAATACTGGACTCATTTTCCACGTTGAATTCCCTATTTGAATAGAGTTATCAGCATTAAAATTTAATTCATTATTTGCATATCGCCAATTTCCGCTTTAATCTATGTTGAAACCATAAATTTTATCTATTGTTTTATTATTGAGGAGTAATTCTATATTTTCAGCTAATGGATATTTTTTCAAATCAGTTTCAGTAACTTGGTTATAATCTATTGCATCATCAAAATTGTTTGAACTGTCGTCGGATGGTAGTGGATCTGTTATGTTATCATTAGATTGATAATCATCTGAGTTATAATCATCATCTTTTTTTATTATTTTATTCAAAGTTTTGGTTATGGACTTAGATGTATCATTCAATATATCATCTGTTTGATATTCATTAATTTTTCCAATTATCGTATTTAAAGGTTTAGTTATTGGTTTGAATGTATCTTCTAAAATATTAACTCGTTCTATATTGTCTAATTAAAAATTTTTAAGTTGGCTTTCAATACTCCTCTTGTCTTAACAATATCCTTTAACAATTTATTATCCCTAGTTATTGTATTTATATGTGCTTGAAATCTGCTTTATATTTGATAATGATCTGCCTGATATCTGCTTAAGCAACTGATATTTATCTGCTAATGATCTGTTTTATGTCTGATTGCAATCTGCATTATAACTACTTAAGATCTGCTTACTTATAGTTCTATGAATTCATCAAAACCTTTACTATATCGCCCTTTATTTATCAAATTATCCTTACTGATATCAAGAAAGCCATATTTATTTTTCCAACATTCACTACATATATTTGTAAATTCTTTAAATGACATATCACCAATTACATGATCATTATATATATGTCGTAAATTCATTTCATCCTGTTTAAGTATTATAATCATATTCGCATTATCACGTATAAGATGTTTAGGGATTTTTGTGTACGTTTGACATAAATAAAAACAATCTATATTCTTATGTCTACCCATACAAAAGTAATCTCTTATAGTGTCTTGTTTTCCACAAATAACATCATCAAATATTATGATAGAATGTGAGTTCGCTTCTGTAGGACTAATAACTTTCTCGTTTTCCGCAAATGTAAAAATATTTATTCCTTTTATTGGGTGTATCAATTCCTTGAGATAACAGTATTTTGGTTGATATAAAGATTTTGAATATATGTAAATGTTTTTAAGACTTAAACCGTTGGGGCTCTCTATTAGACTAATCATAACATTAGTTTTGCCACAATTTGAAGGACCTACAATTAATGCTCGTATTGAATTTGGTAAAAGTGTACTATGTTTAATTTTCGGTTCGTTTTCTTGTGCTTCATCCGCAATTCTTACTACAATTTGTTTAGCTTGTTTTACTAATCGCATTTTTATAACTAACTTGGTTTTGATATAAATTTCTTATTATATAGCGAAACCTCATCATTTAAGTTTATAGTGTCAATCCCATTACACATAGCATATAATTAATAAAAATGAATATAAACTATAAAAAGAGAGTTAAAGATAATCAGTATAGTATTCGTAGTGGATTAGTAAACAATTTAATAAACAAATTACCTGTTGAACTACATTTACCTGGTTATCAGTTTTGTGGACCTGGAACAAAACTTGAAAAACATTTAGCAAGAGGTGATAAGGAAATAAATTCATTGGATGCAGCTTGTAGGGAACACGATATTACATATTGAGAAACAAACGATATTAATAAGAGACATAAAGCGGATAAAATTTTAGTTGAAAAAGCTTGGCAACAAGTGCAATCTAAAGATAGTGATTTCAAAGAAAAGGCTAACGCTTGGTTCGTAACAAACGCTATGAAATCAAAACTTAAATTCGGATTAGGTATGAACAATATAAAAATTCATAAATCTAAAAAGTCACAGAAAAAAAAGAGTCAAATGAAAAAAACATGTGATAGAAAATTGTTTTCAAAAGCTGTTAAAAATACTCTTAACCTCTTGAGAAATGAAAAACCAGACAATTTAAAGGCTGCTGTTAAAATTGCGTTAAAATCCATTACTTCGAACTTCAAAGGGAAGAAGAGGGCTAATATTGTGATACCGAGAGTTATACCAATGCCCAAAATCGGTGGATTTCTTCCACTAATTCCAATCCTAACAGCTTTATCCGCACTTGGTGGTTTGGCTACGGGTGGATCGTCTATTATTAAGGCTGTAAATGATATTAAAATGGAAAAGAACAACTAGCCGAGGCTACTCGGCATAATAGACACATGGAATCAATTGCTATGGGAAAAGGCTTATATCTTAAACCATATAAGTCTGGATATGGACTGTATTATAAACCGATTCCAAAAAACTTTTAGATAACCTACCCAATCGACCATTAACTGATCTAGATTTAATAAAATATGGTAAAAAACTCGAAAATTTTAGAGGTGTGTTTATGCGAGATCGTTTGCCTAAAAAACCATTAGTTCAAGAATGTGGTATTGTTAATCTAGATAACTCTCGTGGTGCTGGAACTCACTGGGTAGCCTATTATAAAAATCATAACTTTAAAGAATATTTTGATAGCTTTGGAAACTTACAACCTCCAATTGAACTTGTTAATTATTTAAAGATACCCATTGAATATAATTATGAACGAAAACAACACTTTAATACATTTAATTGTGGTCACCTGTGTTTAAAATTTTTATTCAATAAATGTAACTTGAAATAAATAGAACAAATATTTATACATATACATATGATTTACACGTGTGTTGCATTTTATTTATTTTTTTTTACTTAATCAAGCTTTTGGTTTAAATTATGTCACAATATTGTTTATTAATTGTAAAAATAGATATTCTAGTTATATACAAACTAATATTTAATTTTCTTAAAAATATCGTCATCCTCATCATTTAGAAATATATCACTAAAATTATTTGTTCTTTGTTCATCTATATAATCAATTTCCATTAGAGAATCATCGTTAGTATCATTCATAAATTGTTCTTCATAATGTCCCCAAGCAAGGGTATCTACATTATTTTTGCGAACATATCTTTTCTCATCTACATAGCTTAAAGATATTTTATTTATTAAGGAAGTATACAGATTGTGTAACTTTGACTTAAATATATACATTTTTTTTTTTAATGCATGATTTTTATTTATTGTATCTTCATATATGAACTAACAATAAGTATTCAAATCTTAAATCTAAATATATAATTAGGCCCGACCAGTGTCGGACATAAGCTTAGTAATAGTTATATATAATACATAAGTAGTGATAGTCAAAAGGAAAAAAATAAAGTATTTTCAAGAAGTCCCATCTGGAGTGCTATGAATAAGAGCCCATGTGTCCCTCTTTTTTAGGCGGATGTGTCCAGTAAAGTTCAAAATATTACGGGCAAGCGGATTAGGATGTGACTCGAGTTTTGTTAAATATTTGCCAGCGTATTTTGCAATTTCTTCAGTCACTAGTGGCATATTTAAATCACGATGTATATTTGAATTTTTTATATACCATGGAGCCAATGTTATTAAGCGTAAAATTTGGTTTTGCCTTCGTTGGATTCTCTCGACATTAGAAGCTGAAGCAGTGCCCCATAACTGTATTCCGTAGCACCATATTGGTTTCAAAATCGTCTTGTATATTAAAAGTTTACAATCTAGACTGAGTGTAGAATTTCTACCAATCAGCCAATGTAGCTGAGTTAATTTCAGTTTCATTTGTGTTAGCTTTGAGTCAATATGGGGCTTCCATGTAAGCCGTCGATCAAGGTGTATACCAAGGTATTTTACGTGTGAATGTTGAAGAACAACTTAATTGTTGATTCGAATAGGGGAACAAGTATCTCTTCGCAGGGTAAATGTTACCTGGACACACTTTTGCTCGTTTACTTTGATTCTCCATAAATTTAACCATAGTTCCAGTTGTGTAATATGTTCTTGTAGATATCGGGAAGCCTCGTGAGGGTTTTCGTGCATACTAAGGCAGGCTGTATCATCGGCAAACGTAGATGTATGGATATTGCTGCTCAAAGGCATATCACAAGTGTAAATCAAATACAAAACTGGCCGCAGTATGCTCCCCTGTGGCACACCGGATGATATAGATTCGGGCTCACTCATGAAGTCTCCTTCCACAACCGTAAACTTCCGGGTAGTAATATAACTTTCTAATAGCTTCAGAAAATTTATTGGTAAATATGATTTCAATTTTAAAATAAGACCTTCATGCCACACTTTATCAAATGCCTGAGAAACGTCGATAAACAGCGCAGAACAATACTTCTTTTCTTCAAATGTTCTTCTTATAAATTGAACCAATCTATGAGTTTGTTCGATGGTGCTATGCTGACTTCTAAAACCAAATTGATGGTCCGGTATGCACCCATTACTAACTAGAATTGGGGACAATTTTGTCATGAGCAGTTTTTCGAAAAGTTTTGACATTGTTGATAGCAGACTTATTGGCCTGTATGACTCAGCCTTGGTAAGGTCTTTGCCCGGCTTTGGAATCATTTTAACTTTGGCAAGCTTCCAGCTATTTGGAAAATACTCCAGTCGTAAAATGGCGTTAAAAATAAATAATAGGATTCTAATTGCAATACGAGGCAACTTTATTAGCATCTGGTTACTAATTCCATCAATACCCGGAGCTTTCTTCGGGTTAAGTTCAGCAATTACTTTTTGTACATCACACGTTCTAAATTTTATGGGTCGAGGGGGTAGCGCCACTACATTCGGCAAATCAATAACACTAGTACACGAGTTAGGGGTAAATACTGATTTTAAATGCTCAGCAAATAGTTTACCTTTTTCAGTATCGCTTCTTGCGCAACCCCCTGTAGATGTACGCAGAGGTGGTTTAAACGCAACAGGTGTTTTAAGCTTTCTAGCAGCGCGCCACAAAGAGTAATTAGATGCTGGTGTGGCATCAAGACCTTCCAGATAGTTTTTAAAAGATGCAGTTTTTTCAAATGCAAGCAAGTCTTGGAGTCGTTTAGTGCACTCTTTAAATCTGATTTTATGTTGGGGCGATCTGTGCTGTTGCCATTCCCTTCTAGCTCTTCTTTTTTCACTTACAACACGTTCAATATCCGTAGAATAAATTCTATTAAATCCAGTCTGCGGGTAGAAGGTAGTCGCATGTTCAGCAGCCTGTTTTATATTTTTGATAAGATTGCCAATGTTAAATTCAATATCTTCGGATGTTCTTAGCATAATGTTTTCCGTACAATGAGTACTGAGATATTTTCTGAACCCCAGCCAATTAACACGGTTGATCGTCTTCACATACGGGTGAGGTAAGTCACTACTTAGTGGGCTACAAATTGTAACGATCGTGGGAGAGTGATCGGAGGAAAGATCTTGAGACGCTTCAACATGAACTAATTCCCTAGAAATATTTTTCATGACTCCAAAATCTATAACATCCGGAATTTTTTGTATGTCCGTAGGTCAGTAAGTGGGCTCCCCACTCGAAATGACGTCCAAGCCCATTTTTGAAATTGTGTTGAACAATGCCCGACCTCTAGGTGTAATAAGACGCGAACCCCAGAACGCATGTTTTGCATTGTAGTCGCCAGCTGCTACGAAGCAAGGGCCAAGGGATTTGTAGAAATCCTCGTATTGGTCCTTGCGAACCTAGGAGGGGAGTAAATTGATGATATGACAAAATTAGTGCAAAAATTTTCGATACAAATATTCGTTGCTTGTAAATGTTCTTCGCAAATGTTGTCAATAATATAATGCTTGCGTCTTGACTTTATTAAAATTGCTGATCCACCGCATGCTCTTCCTCTCGGGTCCTTTGAATCATATAAGGTGTAGCCATAAATTTTAAAAGGCTTCTCGAAGTCAAATGAGTCTCACAGACCAACATTATATCAATATTTTTTTCCGTGAGGAAGTGCTCAAGTTCATTTTTATGTTGGCGAATGCCGTTTGCGTTCCAGAAACATATTGTTAACGTGTTCATGGCTTATTAAGTATTGCTTGAAGCAGAGTATTCTGCATTCGCAGCATTTCTTGCATCATGCTAGTCATACTTGTTGTAAAATTGTTTATAGTTTGCACCAGATTTTCAATAGTAGCTTCAAGGCGATTAAAATTAAAGCCTGAGTTT
Organism: Tachina lurida; assembly: GCA_944452675.1. NCBI lineage: Eukaryota > Metazoa > Arthropoda > Insecta > Diptera > Tachinidae > Tachina > Tachina lurida. Next base: position 86,992,064 of record OX101752.1, read on the forward strand.
GTATTTATTGAAGTATTTGGCCGTGAAACATTTTGTGTGGGAATAGAGCTTGTTTTTGCAGCATCGGCATACGATACACGTGAATTAACTGGTTGGCTCACTTGGGTAAGAGTGGCGGAGTAAGTGTTTGCTGTTTGTGCTGGAGCTACTTTAGGTTTTTGCCCCATAGTCTTTTTAACGAAAGAATATACACGACAACCTCTGTAGTTAGCAGTGTGATTTTCTCCACAATTACTGCATTTTTTGTTACTTTGATCTTTCGGTTTATTGCAACTAGCAGTACCGTGCAATTCACCGCAAATAACACAAACTGTAGGTAATTTGCAGTAAGTTTTTGTGTGGCCATATTCTTGACAATTATGGCACTGTACGGGTCCAGAACGCTTGTGTGGTTCTTCAACTGTTATTTTTCGGTATAAAAGATATTTTAAATTATAAATTGGGTGCGTCTCATTTTTTCTCAATTTTATATAATTCGGCTCAAGTTCAACGCGAAATAGAGGCTGGGGGATCTTCTCCCTATTTATTATATTTGAAACATTTTTTACCTTGAATCCCTGGAGGACGAGTGCGTCTTTTATTTCTTCGGGAACAACATAAGAATCTATGCCCTTCAATACGATCTGCAGGCCTTTAGCACTCTTGAGCTGGTATGTGTAGAAACTTGTTTTATTTTTTTCAAATTCAGAAACCATTTTACGGAAATCTGTTTCGTTATAAATTTGAATTTTCGTTTCATCGATATTGCCACGTTTTATTGGAACAATGTGAAATTTTTTCTCACCAATGACCGAAATTAATTTCTTAATAAGAGCGTTTGAATTTTTTTCTCTCAAATATATTGGTGGCGGCTTGGAGGTTTTTTTCTCAGATATATCAGGTGTGTCGTTGTCATCTTGCAATATTTGAAAACGATTAGTGGAGGATGCGCTGTTATCCCTAGATACCTTTGAAGCAGATGCAGTTTTATTAGAATTTGGGCTTCGCCCGCGCTTTCCCACAATTATATATCGGTCCATTCCGACTTGGACCTTGGGTTTTGGGCTACTCTTATTTATATTGACAATTTGGGTAAGTGATGAACACGAGCCTGAATCGGATGATATCGCTGATTTAAATGACGAAGTAGTAGGCAACTGTAATGTTAACAAATCACTAGTTGACATTGGACAAAGCGAAGTTGATCGCTGACGAAAAATTGGCTTAGCCGTTAAAAAAAGTCTGTCATCAGGTTTTTTATTTATTTTGTTTATATTAAGAGCATCAGAACTCACAGTAAGTCTATCATCAGATTTTTTATTGTTATCATTAAGATCATCAGAGCTCACAGTAAGATAGGCATTTCTGCCGTTATCACTCACTTCACAATTATTTGTTTTTGAGGTACTCATATAGAGTATTCCTCAAGGGCACTTTGTTAGTGTATTCCTCAAGGGCACTTTGAGTTATTTTGTTTACGGTTGTTTTTGTTTTATTTTTGTTTTAGTTATTACTGTCTATGTAAAAAAATATTAGCAAAGCAAAAAAAGCTTATTTATCAAAGTTAATGTACAACGAATATTATGTACTACAAATATTTTTTTGTATGATTTTTTTTTTATTTAGTATGTATGTAAAAAAAAAATTCCGCTAATACGTCTGTTCACTATGAAGGTACAACGAGAACAAATATATACATATTCGCATAGTAAATTTGTTTATTGTATAAACAATTTTTATAATCACTTAAGCTTAACTTAGCACAACAATTATTTTTTACACCTTTTGCTTTTTTTATTTCTCTCCCTTCTTCAGTACTAAAAGAATACATTTTAGATCTTAAACCAATGAATTCCCTCATGACGACTCCATTATTTTCATCCTTCATCATTCCCAAAAATTGTTTATTTTTCTGGGGAATATTAAATTTATTATCACTTTCATAATCAGACGTATCGAATCTATCATCAATGTCATTGTAAATATCTTTATAAAAATCCTCAGTATAGATTGTATAAATAAAGGAGTCTGTATCCATATAATTAAGTTCTACATTAGATTCATATTTAGGAAGCATATAATCATAATGGAAATTATACATTTTCCACTTAGATATCTCTAAAACACAAAATCCAATATATATTGGTTTATTATATATAGAATGCGTTTTATTTAATTCAATTGCAATCATATTGTCATCAAAAATACTTAAAGAACTGAATTCTGGTTTGGCAATTAGAGCTCGAGCTCCAAGCTTTTTCCCAACATTATCCCAAGAGTTAACAATTTTTATATTTTTCCGTTTGTCTACGTTCTCCATTGTTTTTCCGTATATTGCGTTATTTAATAACTTAAAGAAATTTTGTTCAAATTTATTCTTAGCATTCATCCTATGAAATGTATTTAAAGATATGTAACTTTTTAACCAATCGGACTGCTAAAATTTCAATATTCTATGTATTTTGTTTAACTTTAAACCATGTGTTAGACACTGTTGCAAGTTTTTATAATATATAACATATTTAGTTTTGTTAGTCAAATCCAATGTAAGCTTTGAATCTGTAGCCATTGGAGGTACTTTGTTTTCGCAACAAAATGGTAAGAAGTTATGACGATCATGAATCTCTGTTGGATATGTCAAATCCACTTCTAGAATATATCCAACAGATGAATCGTCGGGAATGGAATGTAAGGAGAAACCGTCAATGTCACTAACCCATTCAAATCCACTTTCTGGTAAATATTGTGACATAGCCCACCCATATAAATTATTTGCATCTAAATACATTAGATACTTAGATTGAAGCTTATTGTTGAAATCTGTCATATATTTATTATTAGCTTTTGAATGTCTTTTCGAACATTGAACAATTCCTCCTCTTATTCCCTTTTGGATGAACGTATTCATGTCAATATCAGTCAAAAGTTGTAATTTTATTTTCGTAATTTTAAGCATTGCGTCCCATGAAAGCCCTGGCGCTGTATAATAATGACATGGATCTAATTTATATATGTTTTTACATAATAGTCTGAAATTCTCAATTCTCTTCTTCTGTCAGAAGTAAAACATCAGTTTTGAGGTAAAGCATTAGATAATCTTCTAGTGTGTCACAATTAAAAGCATTCCACACTTCCTTGGCATGGTTGTAATCGTCTACTGAACATTCTGTCTCTGTAAGTATATTGAAAAATTGTTCCCTCGTTGGTAAATTCCGTTCTTTAAGTTTGCCAACTGAATTTAAATAATTATATGGAAAAACTCCTTTTCTCATTACTAAAGAAAATTGTTTTTCATCTTCAAAACTTGACTTTAATGTAGTAAAATCAGTTCTTGATAAATTATGTGCTAATGAGTCTAAACTTGACTGCATAAATCTGTATGAGTCTAAAAATCTAATTTCAATATTGATATTATCTATACTGATAATTTTTGAAATGGATATGTACAATTCCTTATTTAATGGGAGAATATTTATTGAACCATTATTAATATGATTAAGTTCCTTTATAAACAAATGTAAATCACACGAAGAAAGATTATGAAAGACAACAGGAATAAAACGTGGAACTTTGAAATTTAAATTACATTTTTGATGTGCAGGTCCTCTATATTTCCCACTTAAATGACAATGGTCTTTAACTTTATCTTCATTTACAATAGGTTTTAAATAAATATGACAAATAGTGGACTTCCTAAAGTATAATTCTTCGCCTTCATTCAAAGGGATCATTGGTTTTATATTTTTTAAATAATTTGTATATAAGAAGACTACATCCTTCACTAGTTCACTTATAAATTCTTTGGGTGAAACTTCCCCCTTAAAATACTTAAACTTATCTAAATTCTTATCATAACTACATTTTAAATAATATGAGAAAGCATATGGGATATGTTTGTTTATAAATGTTGTTGATGATTTATTTGGATTCGGAATGCATGTTTCAAAATTCTGAAATATGCATTCAGGATCCGCATAAATAACAAATGGTACATCCATTGCTTTCTCATGATCTTTAAATTCTAAAATTACCTTATCTTCATTTGGAAGATATACTACCCGCTTTCTACATTCTGACATGTGTTTTGTTAATCTGTCCTCCTTTGTAAAGTGCTGCAAACAAAAGTTGCATAGATAGTTTCTCCCCTTAAACTTGCTGGTTTGGTTCCTAATTAATCTATATAATATATTATAACAAACAAAATAATCAATTAAAAGGAATTTATAAAAAATTTATGTTTTATATTACCTTGAAATATTTTTTATCCACACATAATGGCCTGTTGTTGTTGAGCTAATTTCCTTTTGAAGAAAGAGAAGATTGATATGATGTGATTTAACTTCTTTTGTTTTATAATATGGTCCGATAATAATATTATGTTCCTCATCATATCCGAAAACATTTACACTTATCCATTCGTTAAGCACTTCAAACAGCTCTACATCTTTTATCTGTAGAGGGAAGCATAAACCTTCAAAATTCAAGAGTCCTCTATGTGTATTTATTTGGGTTAAATTTATGTTGACTGGAGATGATGATATACGATTCGCATTTCTGTTAAAATTATATATTGAGGAAACTACAGCCCATTTAAAACAAAACTGGTCATTGTTCTGCACATTTACACAAGCTTTTCTACTCCTCAGCTTCTGTGGTAGTGGAAAATATGTAGAACCTTTCAATGGTTGATATTTATTAAGGTTTGTCTCCAATTTTATAATTTGAACCAACGTCCATCCACTGCCTCTTTCCTGGAACTCCTCCATTTTATTTATAACTTCTTTTATTTTATGGATAAAGACTTCATTAAGGCTATTTTCATTAAAAATTGGTTCCATTTTCGTTTGAAATGTTTTAATCTCTAATGAAGTATTTTCCATATCTTCTGTAGAAAGCTTGGCGTATAATCCCGATAGCTCAATATTAATTTTCATAGCTTTATATGCATTCAACCACAAATTAATTTCGGGTTTTAAAGCTAACCAAGCCTTATTCAAAAATTCCTCAGGAAAGAGACATCCATCATCACGGTTTTCAAATAGCAATGTTTGTATTCTAGACTTGAATGCGCTATGTAGTCTCTTAACACCGTTTTGAGGAATAGGGAATTCTGCTACATGTTTCGATGATCCAGCATGGGTTTTTTCATGTTCAAATAAATTTTTTTATTACTGAAAAATTTTCCACATTCAATACAACTATATAAGTTTTTCATTTTTATACAATTTAAAGTTTTGGGAATTGAACTTATCACTGGTAAAATAATTTTTATATAATTTAAAATTGTTGAAAGTCTTCTTATTTTACGTTGTTAATTTTAAAGAAAATTATTTATTTTTAATGAATACACTTATCACTGCAAAAATAATATTCATATAATTTAACAGTTTTTAAATATTGTTTTAGTTTTTTGAATGATGTTGTAAGACTAGAATTTTGTTTGAAAAAACATTCTGTTTTATACTTTTTCTGAACAGAATACAGACATACATTCATCTATAGAAAATTATCTTTGATCGGAAAATCCTCCTATTCATCTACATTTATGATCTTGTAAATTGTTCATCTAGTGTTGTGACATGAAAAAGGATGCAAAAGCATGCATACACATGTCTTATGGAAAAATACATGTATTGGAAAATCTTTCCTTATGGGAAAATACATGTATTGGAAATATCCTTCCTAATAGTATTGTTTATTCACAAACATTTGGTCTACATACTCAGTCACACTTATTTGTAAGGATGTTACTCAACGATATATATGAATTTTTAAAAAGATGTTCACACATTGTCTCCAACGAAGATAGATATAAACTGATTAATATTCAATCACATCTCGAAGAAGTAAATAACTTAAAAACAACGAAAAACAAATTTGGAGAGCATTATGAAGATTGTTCATGGTCTAATGAGAATGAAACTTGTGGACCCGACACTTGTTCATGTTCATACAAAAGAAGACAAAATATGAGAATAGAGGAAGAAGCAAACAAACTAATGAAATTCTATTATAACATATATAATGTCAGTAAATGTAAAAACTGTAATTTTCAAAAAGTTTAGATAATAAAAATATTTATTTAAAAGAAAAAAAAGCATATTTATTTATTTAATAATAAAAAAATAAGAAAAATATTTTACATGATTCTCTTAACCCATATTTTCAACCCTTCTTAATACGTCTAAAAGAATATCATCCTGCCCATCATGTAACAATAAATATGCTGCTACATCTACCGGTGGCAAAACTATTACCTCCCTAATATCTATGGGCTCTTTGATGCTTAAAAATACATCTTCATCTCCTTCTAATAGATGATGGTACCACTCGTGTGTTGTTGGTGTTGATGCTTCTGTAATTGATGTAATAGGTGTTGCGACTTCGACAGTAGATGTTGATGTTGCGGGCTCAGTATATGTTACTGTAGTTGGTGTTGTGGCTTCTATAGATGATAATGCTTCAGCTTCTCTAATATCCTTATTTTTTTTAATTATTCCGTATTTTTTTGTTTTTAATTTAATACCGTGTTGCTTCAGATAATGGCGTTTCTTATTTGAATTACTAGAAAAAGTAATTATTTCACATATATGGCAAAATAAATTGTTATTGTTCATTTTTAAATATTATTTTAGTGTTTTTCACACAACACTTCGTTTTTGAATATTGTCACAAGACTATAATTTTGTTCAGAAAAATGTTTTATTTTATATTTTTTTTTGTGCACACAATATATGCATACATTCATCTATAGAAAATTACCTGTGATTGGAAAATCTTCATATTTATCTACATTTATGATCTTGTAAATTAGTGAGTTTAAGCAATAAAGGAAAAATATTTGTTTGTCCTTCACGTTTTTTTTTTCGTGTACCCTTTTTCTCAGAACAAATAAAATGTAAATTTAACCAACCCACCCACGTAAATCTACACGCACAAAAAAGCATGCATACGCATGTCTCTCGTTCTTAATACTTTAATACTTAATATCATGTGTCTTGCATGTACATGTTTACCTTTCATTAAATTTTTAAAACTCCTATCCTTTTTTTCTCTTAAAATGAAAATTAGAGTAAAGCAAAGTACATCTAGGTGCTGTGACATGAAAAAGCATGCATACGCATGTCTTATGAAAAAATACAGATAAATGAAAAAAGTAATAAAACATTGTAATGCATACATATACATATGACCATGTGTCTTGCACATGCATGTTTAACTTTCATAAAATTTTTAAATGTCCTATCCTTTTTCTTAAAATGAAAATAAATAAGATAACTTATTTTAAACATACTCTCATTTTCATAAAATTAAAATAAAATGAATAGATTTCAAATTCGTTTTAAATTTTTCAAACAAAATTTTCCTGAAATGGATTTCAAATTCACTTTGTTAACGTGCATGTGTATGTTTAACATAAAAACAAAAATCAGTAAATAATAGGGGCTCACTTCACTTTACTAAATATATTTATTGTTTTAAAAATTGTGTAACTACATAAAATTTCTTATAACAAATAAAAAATTTAGCTATAGTTTAGTTCGAATATTGCTGAACCATTTGGTGATTGACGTCCTTTGTAAATAATTGTCCAAATTTTGTCATTCATTTTTGATAAGTAAGGATCCTCTCTATTTAAATATCAAACGATTCTTTGCGGAAGATAAGACCATTTATTGTTGTTTAAATATGCAATAACTTTGGATCTATATTGTGTAACCTTCCATTCAAAATTTAAAATCTTGTAAGGTTCATTTAAGGGAATATCATCAATTTTTGTGTATTCTGATTTTATTCCTTGCGCAATGTTAATTATTTGTTGATAGATCTAAAAACAAAGAAAAATTAGTTAAATTTTATATGTATTTCTTAAACTTTCATATAATAAATAAAAAAATTCTAATGTTATGTTAAACTTCATTCTTGCCATTGCTGTTGAACGTAATTTCAAGGATCTTTGAATAACAATAACTAAAACTAAATTATAATTGGTCTTTTATATACATATTTTTGAGTCTATCGAACTCTCATTTTTATGTAATTACTCAAATGAGAATCTCATTCGAATTGTTCCATTTACAAAAATGTCGTCGTTAAACTTTTTATGAGAAAAATATATTCTCATTTGAAGTTAATTTTGTTGTAGGAATATATGTATGTATTAGAATATCCTTCCTTAAGCATGATACTCTGTTCGAAGTTGTGAAAAATTTTCAGTGCCATTCGTTATTTCGCGTGAAAAATTTGACATTTACTAAATGTAGCCCAACTCGCGGTTTTTTAAATAAATTTCTCGCTTTTATTGCTTGAAAGTATGCAACATTGTTAAAATTCCGTGCGAAAAAAGTACTGCTCATGTTGTTTCGCAGCTAAACTAAAATGATGCCAGATTAATTTTGCATGGAAAGACATGATTTTCCGTGTTTTTCACACCAAGAACAGAGTACTACTCTTGTGAATTTATTTCGCAAATATTTCATACCAAATACTTTTATATGTAGTTTGACAGCATTTCGCACGAAATTGTGAACAGAGTATCAGGCTTTATGGAGAAAATACATGTATTGGAATATCCTTCCTTCTGGGAAAAATACATGTATTGGAATGCACATATAAACAAATTAGAATGATCCTTATGGAAAAAATACATTGAGCCAGTATCCCTATATACTATTTATATTTATAAAAAAAGTGTTAATGAAATATTTATATGTACACGTATCATGAAGAAATGTTAATGTGATATTTTAAGACATAGTAAAGTTCTTTTATATTTGTTAAAAAAATTTTCATATACATATATTTAAAATATCTATTGTTGTTCTTTTTCTTTATTTAATTAAATAGACACATCCCTTGAAAAAGTGAACATACAACATACTATTTATATTTATAAAAAAAAGTGTTAATGAAATATTTATATGTACACGTATCATGAAGAAATGTTAATGTGATATTTTAAGACATAGTAAAGTTCTTTTATATTTGTTAAAAAAATTTTCATATACATATATTTAAAATATCTATTGTTGTTCTTTTTCTTTATTTAATTAAATAGACACATCCCTTGAAAAAGTGAACATACAATTTACGAAACGTCGGTAGATATGGAATAAATATTTGCTTTTTTATTTACATAAAAGATGGTAGGCCTAATAGCTGAAGTATATAACACAACAAAAAATACATATGTGTTTGACTCCGTGCTTGCATACATTTTTTTTTATCATGTGCGGTCTCTTGTTGTTGTTGTAAATATTCGCCTGGTCTTTTATGTATAGATGTGAAATATCTTCATAGTTTTTTTATTCGAAATTAAAAAACATTGCTTTAATTTTTATCTGTATTTACTTAAAAGTTTGTGAGGATTTTCTGTTTTAAGTAAAACTGAATTCCTTAAGATACATATTTTAGAGTAATAGTAACTATATTTCCTATATTTAATTTACATTTGTGTAAAGTTGATGCAGCCTAATAGTCATTCGTAGAAATATTTTGATATTAAATTTTTTCCAGCCGTAGGCTGTTTTTAACATTTATTTTGGAACATCTTGCATTGCCTTTTATACGTTTACAAAAACTTTTAAATTAAACTAATTCGGCAGTCCAGCTTAGGTAATGATATTTTTTTTGTTAGCCAGCTTGCTTCTTTTTTTTATTTTTTATTGTTGATAAACATTTAAAATCAAAAGGGAGTTTTATATTGAAATTATTATATTCGTAATTGTTGAAAACAATCGCTACTTCTTTTCCAATGAATTCATTTGAGTTATTTTTGAAACCTTGTACGTGTATAAAAATTATGTTATTTTCCATATTGCTTAATTTATAAGACTTTTAGAATTTGACCTTTGATGGGTATATATTCTATTATATGATCATGAATATGGATATGATACTGAACTTAATTGTGATTTGAAAGTAGTTAAATCATAATGAACAATTTAATTTTCTTTTCAAATAGCGATCAACAGAAACCGAAGTTTAAAATTTTTAAACGCACCAATAATCCCAAATTATTATTTTACTTATTAAGTAAAATATTTTTTATTAAAAATACATTGAAATTGATTATTGAAGGGTTTAGCTGGATCCTATGTGCATTTCACTCTTGCTAATACAGATCATCAGGGAACCTTTACCCAAATTTCTTAGAAAAACTAAAGTTATCCCAGTTCTCGTTGTACCTTCATAGTGAACAGACGTAATACAAACTAAACAAAAAAAAATCATACAAAAAATATTCGTAGTACATATTAAATTTGATAAATAAGCTTTTTTTGCTTTGCTAATATTGTTATATATAGAAATAACAAAATCAAAAAAGAACCGTAAACAAAAAAACATACAAAGTACCCTTGAGGAATACTCTTTATGAGTACCCCAAAGGAAAAAAATAGTGAAGTGATTTCTAACGGCAGAAATGCCTATTTTACTATGAGTTTTGATACTCATAATGATAACTATAAAAATAAAAAATCTGATAATAGACTTGCTGTGAATTCTAAAGCTCTTAATAAAAATCAAAAATCTGATAATAGACTTTTCCTAACGGCAAAACCACAGTTTCGTCAGCGATCAACTTCGCTTTGTCCAATGCCAACTAGTGAATCTTTGATATTATTGCATAGTACTTCCACATTTAATTCAGCGATATCACCCGCTTCGGGCTCGAGGTCACCACTTAACCAAGTTGTCACTGAAGATAAGATTAGCCCAAAACCCAAAGTCCAAGTCGGAATGGACAGATATATCACAATTTTAAGGCGCGGGCGAAGCCCAAATTCATCAAAAATTTCATCGGTTCCCAAGATATCCAGGGATAACTACGCCGCAGCAGTTAACCGTCAAAATCGTTTTTCAATATTGCAAGCAAATAACGACCAAGATGCTGTTTCATCAAAAAAAACCAAGCCACCACCAATATACCTGAGAGAAAAAAATTCGAATGCCCTTATTAAAAAATTAGTCTCGGCAGTTGGTGAGAACGCATTTCACGTTATTCCAATAAAACGTGGTAAGATTTATGAAACGAAAATTCAAATATATGAAGAAAAAGATTTCCGCAAAATTATTACTGATTTCGAAAAAAATAAAACAAATTTTTATGAGACATTATTAAATTTAATTGAACTATAGTGAATTTTTAATCAGAAATAATTTCTTAATCAGGCTTGAGTTCAGTAATTTCAATTCTTATGAATGAAATATTTTTATTAATTAATGTGAGTATCTAAAGAAGAGAAGAAAAATTAAACTAGACACTATTAGCTGGGGGAAATACCGATATTTTTCTGTGCAGCCACGCACTTCATCAGCACCCATGTCCATCTACTGGGGTAGAGATTATTATTAACATCAGCTATTAAACTTAAATTTCTATGAAATGGAATATGAGAATTGATTGTGTATACAATTATTGATTTGCCTTTGGCAAACACATTTGTAAGTATCACTATTCATTTTCTGTTTTTCCATTTTCTATTTAGGTTAGCACGAAGTTATATCACTCTACCTATGTATGTTTAACTATTCTTACTTATCTTTTACGATCATCACACTAATTACTTTCACTTATTCGATGCACCATCGGTACATACATATAAGTATTATTGTAGTGGCTTTATGTTACTTTGTTTTTGCTTTCTACAGTTGACTTAGCTTTCCAGCATTCTGAAGCAGTTCTGGCCAAGTGAACAGTGATCGCCAAGTGAACATATTTTTGTCACGTGCCCATGATGAATTAAATGAGACATTATTAGATTTAATTGAACTATAGTGAATTTTTAATCAGAAATAATTTCTTAATCAGGCTTGAGTTCAGTAATTTCAATTCTTATGAATGAAATATTTTTATTAATTAATGTGAGTATCTAAAGAAGAGAAGAAAAATTAAACTAGACACTATTAGCTGGGGGAAATACCGATATTTTTCTGTGCAGCCACGCACTTCATCAGCACCCATGTCCATCTACTGGGGTAGAGATTATTATTAACATCAGCTATTAAACTTAAATTTCTATGAAATGGAATATGAGAATTGATTGTGTATACAATTATTGATTTGCCTTTGGCAAACACATTTGTAAGTATCACTATTCATTTTCTGTTTTTCCATTTTCTATTTAGGTTAGCACGAAGTTATATCACTCTACCTATGTATGTTTAACTATTCTTACTTATCTTTTACGATCATCACACTAATTACTTTCACTTATTCGATGCACCATCGGTACATACATATAAGTATTATTGTAGTGGCTTTATGTTACTTTGTTTTTGCTTTCTACAGTTGACTTAGCTTTCCAGCATTCTGAAGCAGTTCTGGCCAAGTGAACAGTGATCGCCAAGTGAACATATTTTTGTCACGTGCCCATGATGAATTAAATGAGACATTATTAGATTTAATTGAACTATAGTGAATTTTTAATGGGGGTAGCGCAACTACATTTGGCAAAGCAACAGCACCAGAACATGTGTTTGGGGTAAATACGGATTTTAAATGCTCACCAAATATTTTACCTTTTTCAGTATCGCTTCTTGCCCAACCTCCTGTAGATGTGCGCAGAGTCGTTTAGTACACTTTTTAAATCTGATTTTAAGTTGGGATAATCTGTGCTGTTGCCATTCTCTTCTAGTTCTTATTTTTTCACTTACGAGACATTCAATATCCGTAGAATAAATTCTGTTTACCCTAGTCTGCGGATGGGAGGTAGTGACATGTTCAGCAGCCTTTTTAATCTAAAATATATTTTTTTGTATACAATTTTGTGTGAAATTATTCCTTAATGGCCTTTCAAATGAAAAAATATAAACTTTTTAGCGTAAAGCACGGAAGATTGCGGAAAAATGTGAAAAAAAACTTAATTTTCTATATCCCCAAACGAGCTTTGGAGGCAGTTTACTGAACAATGAAGGATTTACGATTTAGTGGGTCTTTGATATTGCTCTCCGGAGATTTTCGTCAAATACTTCCCGTCATCCCCAAATCTTGTGCGGATGAACTTAACGCGTGTCGTCTTTGTGGCGACATGTCCAGAAGCTGCAATTGACCACAAGCATGAGAGTCGCGTTGCAGAAGGACCCATCGGCTGCTGAAACTTGGCAACGGCCAAATTCTGTTGATGTTTCGACTGGATTGATATCGTTCCTTGAAAAGTTTTGTGAATTCACATCGTCCAAGGAGGAACTAATCAGCAAAGTGTTCCCCGGCATTGCACAAAATTAGAAAAATCTCGATTGGATTGGTGAACGGGCAATACTAGCACCGAAGAAAAAGGACGTCGATAGCTTAAACTTAATTATTTAAAGTCAAATCGCACGACAACTGCATACGTACAAATATGTTGACTGCGTAACCTACGAAAATGAAGCGACCAACTACCCGACGGAATTTTTAAACTCGCTTGATGTAACAGGAACTCCCACAAAATTGTGCAACGGTACGCGGTTGTCCGTCAAAAAGCTAATGAACAATGTGATTCAGGCGACAATCATCAAGGGCAAATTCAAAGGAGAGGAAGTCCTTATCCCACAAATTCCCATTATTCCAACTGACCTTCAATTCCAATTCAATCGGGTTCAGTTCCCCGTTCGATTGGCATTTGTGATGACAATCAATAAATCGGGAGGCCAATCACTAGAAGTCTGTGGGATTAATCGCGAATTTCCCTGTTTTTCGCACGGTCAGCTGTACGTTGCATGTTCGCGTGATGGGAAACCGTCTTCGTTATTTGTTTTTGAACCGGAAAACAAATCGAAAAACATTGTTGATCAAACCGTTCTCTAATTATTCCATTCAAATAAATCACATTGAAAATTTAAACATTTGTGTTTTATCATTACTCTTAAGTTTGTCTGAAGGCTTAAAATTGGGGCTAGGTGAAGTTCACCGGGTCCGCTAGTTAACTATATTATTTCTTATTTTAATTAATGCATGTAATCCGGTATTTTGGTCTAAAACATTTTTCAATTTATCTGATTTTTTAAAACTTCAGAGACTTCCTTAAAATTGTTGCAATAATATATTGCAGCCTTAACTCATGTTCACCATCGAGTGAAACAAGGGGATAAAGGTTTTTTTAAGATCGGAAACATTAATTTGAAAAGATTGTTTCGAGAAGGGGCCTGAAAAATACAAACTCACAAATAATACTGTGATTTTGTACCTTAACCAATACAGCTTTAAGGTTTCATTAGTCTTTACTTTCAGCTGGTGTTCTGTGCTGTGTCGTTATGCTTCTAAGTTTGAGTACTTACCTTTTCTGTAGTAACGTATCAGCTGTTTCTTACCAGAAGAGTCGCAGTTATTCACTTAAGTGATGACTTTTGCATCGCCTATTATTAAGTTTCAATCAAATTGTATGTTTCTCTTTTAAAAATTAAATTTTTTTAAATGTTTTTATTTAATTTATTCTGTCACTTACAATTACTTAAGAATTTTTTGATTATCACAGTCTGCACCGAAATAAAACTGAACGCAACCGAAAAACTAACAACTTGTAATATATTTCTATAAACAAACAAGAGTCAGCTGATTCGAAACAGATCAGAAAGTAAAAACTAATTCTGACTTTAAAACTTGATTCTAACGTGTTTACATTTTCAAAATCAAAAATATCAGCTAGTCTGTGCAATCTATGCGCCAGGCACGTTATGTGTAACATTTTTGGTAATAATGTTTTAGCGCCTGTTAAAAATATAAGATAGTAAAATTAATACTTTAAAAAAATTAAAATTTACAATTAGGTCGCAATATTTACAAGAGAAATTGTAAAAAAAGCTTCCATAACTTTTGAAGTGATAAAGATATTTAAAAATTTTACAAAGCATTTGAAAGGAAACTCCTTTAGCTTTAATATATATGATTTGCACGGTCATAGGTTAGGCGTGGCACTGTGCACAGTGTCTGATTTCGACTGTTTTTATTACAAACATCATAACTTTTAAGGTAAGAAAGATATTTTAATAAAAATGAGTATCATTATTGGCCATAGCTTTGTGGAGGCACTATGCACATTGGTTTTTTTGTCGAAAACATCATAATTTTTTAAGTTACCAAGAAATTTGTAATGGGGAAAAACACTTGATTTTTAAATCTTTTAGGATCAAATAAAGTGCTCCCTTATTGTGACAGGCATTGGACACGATGACACCTTTGACCTTTCTTGTCGCAAAAATCATATATTTTGAAGTAATGATATTTTTAAAATTTCTCAAACATTTAAAATACAACTTTTTGTGCTTTAAATGACATTCTAATAGGGAAGTCTAGAAAAAAATGCTACTCTAATATAACATGTTATATTAATATAACTCTTTTTATTTATATTACAGATAAAAATTATTGAAATATTTTTAATACTTATGTTAATTTATAATATTATTTTATAGTATGATATATTATAATATGATATTGAGTTATTTTTATTAATTTTTTTAATTGCTAGTTTTCTTCAAAATAGTCTTTAACATTTTGATCGATTTCTGCTGATACTTCAGTAACTTTTACATTAGATGGTACTGCTTCTTTTTTGGCGGAGGTATCCTTTTTATATCCAGGAAGAACATTCTTTAGATGTGTTCAATCATTTTACAAAATTGTGTCATCGAATTTTGTATTTTTGCCACGGTTTTTGGGAAAAGGCGCCACAGTGCGGTGGCTCAGACTCATAAAATTTTTACGCCATCAGAAAGGAAACAAATCAAAACTAAGGTAGCCAAAAAATTTGGTCAGAATATTCTCAGTAGTGGGCGTGGCAAGCTGCTAAAACAACAAATTTATGTTAATTTAGGAAAAAAACAAGGATTTCTCATATTTTATCTGAAATAAACTACGATTCCTCGAAAACTATTATCGATAAAGGGCTGCGGTCGTTTTTGTTACGTTTAGTAAGCTGTTGTTTTTAAGAAATCGAATGTGCACACCCTGTATAATTTGTGGTTAGCGTGCGATGTAAGTATTTTTAATCCCCCATATTTTCGTAAAACTTGAAGTTTAGTAGTGTATAACTTCTGAAGATCAAAAGGGATGAAAAAACTGTTACCCTCCAGAGAAAGACAAAAGTGTCTTTTTAAGCGTATATATACTTTTGCACCCGCCACGACCTGCCTGTGGAACACTTTTTTATTTTAATGAAAGTACTCAAACATTATAAAGAAAAATTTCTACCAAATTGCTAGAAAATCTA